>OZ010656.1:0-1250000 GCA_963932375.1 Phania funesta | reverse complement strand
GTATGTGTGTGGATATTGATGTTGCATATACTATTACTATGCAAAATTGTTACACATTCACTTGTGTATAATGGGCGGGGTTTTTTTTCTTTCGTTTTATATAAATATTTTTGGTTTTAATGTTTGCCTTTTGAATATTCACTGTGACTGTAAGCATAACTTTAAATTAAAATTTTAATGTATAGCATTAAAATGTAGCCGTGTTAACTATAGCATTGCATTTTTACAATTCAAACATAGTATGACATAATATTCCAGCCACAAGTTGCCATTTAATATTGCCTGCAACATTTTTACTGCTGAAAAAGGAGTGGATTATGTTGGATGCATGTAAATTTTTATGAACGAACATTATTGAAATTATTAACTTAATGCAACTAAGTACAAATACGTACAACATTGTCACTCATATGAAAAAGTTATAAATCATTTTTTAAGGTGTGTGTGAGGAAAACTGCAGGAATTTATTTAATTGAATCAGGTAAATTTAAAAGCATAATTAAAAAGCTTTAAAATTATTTTTTTAATAAAAGAAATGAAGTTGAACTAGAAACGTTTAACTCCTCAAGTGAACTTTAACACGAAACACATTCACTAGAGTACTGAACGAAGTTACTTAAGGTTGAAATTTTCTAGTTTAGTCCTTAAACCCAAAAGCAGCTGAGCTAAGACTAACGCCTGAGTTAACGTTGAGAATGAATTTCAATAATGTCAAGTAAAGCACTCACTCAGCTCTAGCGGTTTAATTTGAAAATAAAGTCTGTGCTATAAATTAATTAAGGATATTAGCAAGATTTCGGTGTATTCACAAAATCTCGCACACTCAAGTTTTTAAAATCAAGATTTTAGTAAAATAATTTAAATGTTTACGCCAACTGTGGTGTTCATTCCTATGACTTATATACTGGCACTTAAACACTAATACACTATTAAAACCTGGTGTCGCCTTACTCATTCCGTGTTTAAATAATAAGTAAAAAAAATATATTTGCAATATTTAAAATTAAAATATTTTACGACTTTTATTCTGGCTGTACTGCAAATCCCACAAACACACACACACACACAAACACAAGCACAACGTGGCTATAAAAATTATGTGTGCGAAACTATAAAAATACTGGCAACAGTTTTCTCTTTCAAAATAAACCAGAAAAACAAAAACAAACAAGGAAATAAAAAGTAACACCCATAAATTGAGATTTGGAAATCAAAATTATTCATCACTAACACAGATGTGTGTAGAGTTTATAAAACCCATAAATCGAAATATTTATTCCGTTTCTCCCTAGTTAGGGCCCGCCGTTTGCTGTCTTGCTTACTCTACTCAACCAGTTTCACATTAAAATGGCTGCTCGATATGTGTGAAAATGATTTTTGCCGAAATCACAGAGGGAAAAGTTTTTAATTTTTATTAAAAATTTATGGATTTTAATAAAACATTAAAAGAAGATTTAAAAACACATAAAAATGAATTTATTTTTGCCATAAAAAAAATTTAACTAAAATTTATGCGCTGAAAAAAACTTTAATTTAGTTTTAATAAAGAAGTCAAAACAAAAATAGAAAATGCATGCATACACACACATAAAACCCATCGTCGGAAAAAGAATTCAATTAATTAACAAATACTGGTTAATTAAATTAGTTTTACTTAAACATATAAAATACATACGTACGTACATACGAGTACATACGTATGGTTATGAACAAAGGTATGCTGCTAGCACATGTATTGTATGTGTATGCGTGCGTAAACTAATGCATGTATAAACTAATACCATTTCAATTTTACTTTATGAAATTCTTTGATTGAGAATTTAGTTCCGGTAGCCATTTTCAGTATAATAAAATTGCATTGGCAATGAAAAAAGAAAGAAATAAAAAGTGTTTGACAACAGAATACAATTAACAAAATACCAATGATTTTGTATCATGTTCAACAACTGTCAACCACCCACCCACCCACAAATTTATTTCTAGGCTAAATGTAACCATAAATGTTCTAGACACTCACAGGGAAGCATGTGAAGCATATTATAGGGATGTTTTCCTAGAACCAAAAACAAGAGAATGTGGCATTGATGAAATTGTTTGTGTTCTAGAAAAGATATTGAAACAAGGTTATTACATTTCCTTTAATAAAACTGCCAAAGCAGAGTCCACAGCATTTTTATACTTGCAAATTATGGCAATATTGACAAAGAGAAATAGTCAGTGAAGAAAGGAAGGATTTTAAAGGCCTTTAGGATTGCCTTATTGCTCTCAGAATGCTTTGATTAGCAACAAACATATATGCACATACCGTATCAATTCAGGAAAAAGTGGGTACACAAACATGGGCTTCACTGCCAGATAATGCAGTAAAATAAATTCCAACAAAGTAGTACCCCAAGGAAGGCCATGCATTTTAAACTAAATGTAGAGCATTTGTACAATATTATTATTTGGACAATTAGTGCTATGCTCACTGTAGTTCAGGTCTTTGCACACAGTCGAAACCATTCACGCTGTTTTTACTCCCTTATAACTTTGCTTCATTTAATCAGAAAATAATGAAACTTGCAACATAAGGACTCTCTATATATAGGAAACCACATAGTTGAAGTTTGAAAGTTTTACCGTCAAAGCTTCCCGAGAAATACAAGAGTACCTATTCCTGGCTCATTCAACAATATTATGGGGCACTTCTATTGTAGCGAAAAAGCGTAGGGCTTAGAGAATAAGTAATCAGAAAAATCGTTTATCAAGGGGGAATATGTCGCCTTATTGGACATACTACAGGTACAGAGAACAGCCTTTTAAGGCTCTTTCTCGTGTTTAAATTTTCTTTGAAAAATTGTGCTAAATGTCAAAAAATATAGAGTAAAATATTCTCATTATATTGTGTGTCTATACTTGAAATAAAGTATCGTCTCTTGAGAATTTGTAGCGGCTCAAGTAACAAAAAAGTAGCAAAATGAAGTGGTAATCAAGCACAAAAATATTCAGCACAGGAATTACAATAATCAGGGACAGAAAATCATTAGTTTTTAATTTTCGAAGAAAAAAGCCGCCACAACAAGTTATCGGAGAACACCATCAACCCAGATTTTTATAAAATCATATGCATTAGTAATTTTTGGTTTAATTTATTTTTTATTTTTTTTTTTTTGTTAAAATTAATTTTTATTATTTATTTTTTGTGCAGAAATAATTATTAAATGTTTTTCTTTATTTCTGAAAATTCAAAACATGGAAAAAGTAAGCCAAGCTCAATTAAATCAACAACTCATTTTATTTCTGCTAAAAAAATTTAGAAAACCAGAAAAGAACAATTCTATTTTGATTTCTATGAAAAAAGTCATAACTATGACGGTCCCGGAACAAAATACATTGCTAAGCAACCAATAAGCACATTGGCCGTTTTTGTGCTGGTGCAAGCGAGAAGAAATATCTGTGGCAACACGCTGTTTAACAGCTGCTTTGGATATTTTCTTCGTGCGTTTTTGTAAAATATCAACCCTGATAAAATTAAAAACCTCAGTGTTTAGAAAATTTTAAAAACGATGAGAGCCGTCCGTATTTTTTGACAGTCTGCTTTCATTCAATGAAATACTTTCTCATTTTGCTTGAATTTATTGCCAAGTTGTTTTACTCGATCTCATAGTATGCAAGGCGCTTTAGTCCTAGAATGAAAGTATTTAAGTTTTAATGGCCAAAATAGCCTTTTGTGGTAACTGAACTAAACTATAGAAAACTTAGTAGTTCCCAGCCGAGTATAAAGTATTTTGACTAAAAATCTATTGATGAGACAATTACCACTGTACTGTTGCTAAGTAATCTAAATTGCAGATAGTTCGCATTTCCTGTCTCTGCTCCTTAGAGAAGCACAAGTTTAAAAGAACTTGACAAATGCAAATGAAGTTGAACGACAGATTTTCCAGTGACCCTACTCACTTCAGGCAGCCACTAAATCTACAGAAATATTTCAAGTTTCATTATTTTTGATTTCTTATGTTTACTGGAGACTTTTAATTTAAAGTTTCTCCACAGCATGTTTCTCCATAGCCCTAACGAGTGCAGAGACAAAGATAATATTTTACAACATTGTGATTGTTAAATTAATTCACATACGAGTAGTTACTGCTGCAAGCATGCGAGCACAAGTAAATGAAAGGAGTGTCAATTTTCATAAGCAAAGTAAAGTATATGTAAATGGAAAATTTATAACTTTATCTATTTATTGTTAAACAAAATTTACTTTACTCTCGTATTTAAGTCCTGGTACGTGTTACAAAATTAATTCACAACATAACCGGGTTTTGTGTTTATTTTATCATGCATGAAACTTTAGTTATTGTAAGTATTTGAGTATTATTTTTAACTCCGATCATACTTTTGCAATTCCGTTTCCGGCTTTGGCAATAAAGTTTAACTAAACATTTGCATGTGGCGGCAGTAACATTGTTGCTGCTGTGCTTGTTTTCTTAAATTGTATGGTTGGTTCATAAGTAGTTTTGGTAAAAATTGTTAGCTGGTGCATGTAGTGTGTGTGGTTTTTGCGGTGTCGTTGTTAAAAAGAAAAATTATACATGAACTTTTACTCGTTTATGCTTTTTTCAAGTTGCAGTTTATGATTGCAGGTATCGTTGGTTTAACATCTTGCCAGTAAAGGCAAAAGTTAAAAGTTTGAAATGCAAATAGAAGAGTTAATATGAATTTCTGAATGTGTTTTTTTTCACAAATAGAAATCAAGTTAAACACTGAAGTTTTTTTAATGGATGTTTTTTAAACTGTAGAATTTTGGAGGGAAATTGTGTTGTCTTGTTTTTGATTGAAAAGGAATAGAGGGGAAACAGGTGGCAAAATGTATAGTGTTGGAAGAGCTTATGAATCCGTGAGAGCCATTTACTGTTGCTAAAATAAATAGTTACAACAAAAAATTTTCATTAGCGCAAATATCAGACAAGTCGGAAATTGCACAAAAAATTTGTTAAAACCGCAAAATTTTTAACTTCGTAAAAGTCACAATTTTTAGGAAGCAAAATTAAAAATAAAACACATTTGAAAAATTTCGTTATTCACAAAATCTGAAATCCACAATATTATTCCACAAAAAAATCTGAAATACGTCAATAATTACACAGTCACACAAAAGTTAACAAATATGCAGAGGTTATCATATGCAGAGGTTCTCATATAGTCAATCTGTTTTGTTACACTAGATAGAGTACGGAAATACTTATAATTATGTTTCTCGATCTCTTCGTTTACTAGCGCAAATGTAGTAAAGATATGATTTCTTCCCTTGAAACGAAAAAAAAAAAAAAAATTGGCAAATCGGAGTTACGACCTTTGGTTCGTTCTACAATAAATTATTATTTTTTTTTTTTTTATACAAAATTAGCTCTCCAAGTTAATGCTTGCGTGTTCTTCGATTTTTGTACACAGCACGTGCGTATGATGAATATCAAATTATAATTGGTGTATAAAAAACGAATAGCATATCCTTCAAACAAAGAAAAAATATTGAAAACAAACTTTAAAAGTTGCAACTTCAAAATACCATCATTTCACTACATTTGCTAATAAGCGAAGTGATTGAGAAAAGAAAAACTATAAGTATTTCCATACCCTATGGACTCCAACAACCAAGAATTGCTATATGGGAACCCCTGCATATTTTGTGTGTAATACAGTGCTATATAAGAGACCTTAGTCACAACTCTGATAGGCCGAACTTAATCATAACTACAGAAAGGTGCATTCTTTTCGTTGCAACCTAAAGTAATTTTTTTTTATTTAGCTTTAGAGACAGGTTACAACAACAACAAAAGCACTTTGTTATGGTTTCCTAAAAAGTTTTATGAAAACTTCTGTGTTTATCGTTTAACCCCTTCAACAGTTACAGTTGATGTTATTGAAAGAAAAAGCTACAAGGATTATGACACAATGTATCAAAAAAAAAAAAAAAAAGTTGTACTTAAATTAAACAAAAATGTTTAATAAGATTGTAGTAAAATATCTACACTGCTCCGTATTAAGCATGTCAAAGAGTACAGGAAATCTAATCAGAATGCATCACTTTAATCATCGTCCATTTCAAACTCCATTTCTTCCCTAAAGTACGAATAACCCTAAAACTGACTGCAAAGAGTCATAAAAATATTTTAATAGTTTACAAATTCATTTGATGCAACAAAAACGGTTTGTATGTAAATAAATCTAAGCTTCTAAGGTAATTAGTTTTTTCCAGACAAAAACCCCTACCCCTCTATAAACAAATATAACGTTCCATTATTCGAAAACCGAGACATAAAAAAAGACTATAAAACGATTGGTTTTAATAGTAAACTGTTACAGCTGTAACGCAAACAGCAATAGATACATCCATATGTACTGCTGCTAAAGATTTTTATGGAGACTTGTAAGTCATTAAAAATATTCATGTGTGTAGAAATATGTGCCGATTTAAGTACATACGAGAATTATGGCGTCTAAATAATTTTAAATCATTGCTGTGCTATTTGTGAGATGGCTGAGATTTATAAATAAAAATTGTTACTGCAAATACATCTGTATGCTTTTGCATATGTTCGAAATACGTGCTAAAGCTTTTAACATCTCTGCTACAGGCGCCTCTTCGCTGACATGCAAAAAGGGTATGTCCTTCGGAATTGATTATTCTACATTGCACCTTTGCCGAGAGACCAGTTTTTTCATCAATACCCATGAATAAATGTGTTGAAGTGAGTCTTTGGTTCAATGGAGTAAAAAAGTCTAAAAGTGTAGACCTAAATTCCGGTGTTTTCGTTTATTTTAAAAATGCCTATGTAGTGGAAATATCAGCTGGCCGGTAACAAGTGTTACGAGTTGCGAAGGCTCACCATATTTACTAACCCTCGTAGAATAGAATAAAATCTTTTGATCATTAAGCTTTACTCACATGCCCCTGAGTAGCGGCTTGAATTTAATGTTATTAAATTTGATATTGTTTGAATTGAAAAATATTGTGAGATAAACAAATGTAAAGAAAAGCTTTTAGATTAATTGTAAAACTTAAAAATCCCATTAAAAAGATCATAGCATACTTTTAGGTGTAACACAAATTTGATTTTTTTTTTTTTTAATCAATTGTTTTAGTTAAAAAATCGTTTCGGAAATATGCTGAAATAATACTTCAACAATAGTAACTAGTCATAAAAAATGTCTTGTTTATTGCAAAGTGTTTTAATCAATTAAAACTGCTATTAAAATTTCTTTACAACACGTTCCGATGATACATAGAAGGTTATTATTTGGATTGATTTAAATGTTTCCTTTCTTCTTTAACTTCTTCTGTTTTTGTAACGCCACTTGTTATAAAATCACAAAATCTAAAATAATACCGAAAATTGGAAAATGCACAATAAAACGGTCATAAAAACTAAAGATTGAGAGGAAACTTAAAACTATAAAGACATATGTGCATTTCTTTGGCAAAAGCGTCATATAATAAAACGAAGCAGTAACGTTTAAACTTATTAAAGTGTTTTTTTTTGCTTAAACCAAATCTGTGTATGTGTATTCTACTAACTATAAATCACAAATGGGCAAAGTCTTGTTTAAATATCATAAAACAGCTTAATAGAACAGAAGCCCGAACGCACCCACACACATGTATTCACTTTATTTGCGGTGGTATGTAGGTTCTTATGTGTCTTGTACTGCACAAGTAAATATTGCTGCATAATTATTGTCCTGTTTGCTTTTCTATTATGAATTATTACTTCTTCTTGCTTTGATTTAAGACCATTTTATGACCATATTAAGCCTCTTGAATTGCTAAAAGTCACATTATTTGTTGTGGTTTATTTATAGACTGTGCTTTACTGTGTGCATGCATGTATTTGCCTTTGTTGTATGAAATTGTTTCTAAAGAAATTATATAAAAAGAGTTGCTTTTTAAGCAACCACATCATACAAACTCATTATGGCTCCTTTAATTCAAAAACAAATCCAAAAGGGGATTTTGTCGGTAACAAAGTTTGAAAAAAAAACGTTTCAGTTTGATTTTAATATTCGTACACATATTCATTAGTTTGTTTTAAGCTTTTTTAAGACATAAAAGTAATTGAAACCCTTTTTACAAACTGAAGTTTTATATTACTTAATGCACCCAAATTACTTTGATAATGTTAATGCTAATTAACTGCGCTGCATATACAATCTTCCACACTTTGACTTTACATAGAAAGAAATAAATAAAAAAAAAACTACTTTGTTTAAAAGAGAGAAACTTTTTCTTCATTAAACTTGTGTGAAACTTAAGAAAGCTTTTTAAAAATGTATTTAATTTACTTGATTTTTTTTATTAATATTCATATACATTCTGTGGCAAATAAAAATCCCAGCAGTACGTGTAGAGAATTTCACACTGTGTTCGTTTATTTGCCACGAAAGGCGATCACTACTAATCTCGGCGATGTCGGTCGTCAGCTATCAGGCACAAAAATATGGCTTGCTTGAACTGAGTACAGAAGTTATGACTTATACCCCTCTTTGTGGTGGCGGCCTATAACAGGTTCCTGTCTTTGATAAGAGTCTGGCTAAAAAAAACTCGAGCAGAGATAAGTTAACACTCTCTTATTAAAATCCCTAATCGACGGTGTGGGAGTTTGGTTTATAGTTTGCGAATTTACGATACCAGTCGATTTCCACTTTTAATGCAGACGACTCACCAGTTCATATGTAGCTCGTGGGAATTATACGAATTATGTAGACTTTTGGAACCAACGTTCTCAGAGAACGTAACAATGACACTGTAAAAGGCATATAGCCGAAACCGGTTTGACTCCAAACAAAACTTGACGGAAGGTCGTTCCAAAAATCTACATCAAATCACCTTGTCGGAATATCAAATCAAGAACTATATGAATTATCTGAAAGAATTTCGGTTTTAATTTGCCAAAGAAAAAAGCTGGAAAGGCCCTTGCGAGGGGCGGAAGGGACAATCTTTAAAATACTCCTAAGGCATTAGATCGTGAGCTTTCGGTAGGGATGGACAGTAAGGCCTTGCTAGAGGGGTAGAGGTTAATATCTGCACGAACTTCGGTGTTTATTGGCCAATGGAGAAAATCTGAAGAGATGGATAAAAAAACCTTGCAAGGGGAGGACGGGTCAGTCTCCAAAGATATTCCACAGGAACGGGCTGAGACGGTAGCGCACATTATGTGTGAACGTACAGCACTGGCTAGCATAAGGTAGGACTCCACGTAGACACTTGTTAAATTTGAATGCCATAGAGGAGCTAAGCCTTAGATAAATGCTGGCAATTACAAGGGACATCGTGATGAAGAAAAATGTCGACAGACTGAAAACACTACAGTCTAGAGTACAAGCTGCTTCCTATTTTAATACATATATAATCCGCATTAACACTTGCAATGTCAGTAACATTCGCTAGTACATTCAATAAAAATATTTCTTACATTTAAAAAGTGGAATCGCTGCTTTTAGAACTGCTGGTGCACTTAAAGACAACTTGAACTTACATATGTGCATACAATGATGAAAATTTTAACAGGAAACGGAAGTTCGTTACATACATTAAACTTGCATTATGCAGATTTAAGGATATTCTTTTTTCTACCTGTAGTTTTTTAAAATAAATTACCTTAATTTTCTCATTTTTTAATTTTAAGAAATTCGAAGGATTTTTGCCAGGATAGTAATGCAATTTTAATCTCAAACTTGTTAAAGTCTGCTACCTGGTTTGCAATGGTTTTAGTTTTTTAAGATGTTGGTTACACATTAGAAAAACTTAGCTCAATGGTAAAGGTATTGTCCTGCGACACTAACAGCTTTATTGGTAATTGGCGATAGGTTTGTTATAAAGTTATGGAAGTGTAAGCAATTTTTACGGTTAGCTGTATTGAAAAGTATTGACGTAGTAGGGGTATTTATAAATTCAACATGATTGGAGATATTTCTTTAACGGCTGCCTCCTGTGTCTGGCTTTGCCTGCTTATCTTCCTTAATATGATATTTTCACAGCTCTGGTAAATCGGATAGAAAGTTTATAACAGATTGAAAAGAAAAATCATCCTTTGTTGCACGCAACAATACGAGTACTGTAATAAGCCAGACATTTATCCTGATTTTGTGTTATTTAATAAAGGTGTATGTATACGAACACATACACATACACACACACACACCCAGATACGAGTGTGGAAGAATGGCCATGTAGTTAAAAATAAAGATATATTTTATTGTTAACAAACCGTTATAGACATTACACAACGGCAAGCCAACAAGCCAAGTCAACACAAACCAATACTGCCAACCAACCAAACCAACCGAATCAATCATTCAACTTAACATTCATTCACTCAGTCAGTCAATCTTATTACCAGCGAAATTTGTCATTTTTTTTATCATGAAATTCAATATCTGTTGGTATGGAATTTACGACCATAAAAATTATTTAAATAAAAAAATAAATGCATCTGTCAAAAAATAAAATAAATAAATAAAAATAAGAAACATCGAAAAATGTCTGTAAAATAAGGAAGCAATAATTTGCACAAGGATTCATTTTATTATTGTATTCATATGACTGCGTGCGTATAAGTTTATGTGTCTATTGCAATGTGTAACGCATTGTTAACATATTTTTAATGTTTTTCCACTATTTTAATATTTTTTTTTATATTTTGTTCTCTAATTTTAAAGCAAGAAAATATATTTTATGAAAAATGTTTATATTGCAAACAGGTCTTATTTTAAGTATTCTTATCATATTGTTGTGTAGACAAGACGGCGTCTGTAGTTTGTGTAAGGATGTTTATCTTTATCATTGTCGTATTTTTCTGGTTGCTGTTATTTGTTGCCAGGCAAGTGCATGCATACATACATATTTATTTAGTTATTTTATTATATTTAACACTAAATACGGAAAAAGGAAACTCGTAATTTTTAATATGTAACAATAGATTTTTTTTTTATAAAAATAACATGACAAACCTGCTTGCTTATAGATGATTTTTGTGCAAAGAAGAAAAACTCAAAGATTTTTAACAAAACAAGTGAAATGCTATCAAGGCATTTTAAACTAGTCGCCACTTTGGCGATTTCGGGCCACCGCACAGTGTGTGACTTTTTAAATTAGCCGGTCAAAATTAATTATTAAAACCCTAGACTTACAAAGAAGAGTAATGAAAAATTTTTGAACGAAATAAAAAATCATGAGGAATCTTCACTACTGGGAGTGTATACGAATCACTATCATATTCAGTATCAGTCGATTATAACCAGTACCTTTGAAGTATTTTTTCTAAGGAAATTAGCACTCAGGCAATTAATTTGACATTCGTTTGAATAAATGTGTCTTACTTTTGAAAGGGATGGAGGAGTAGAAAGACCGCTACCGGTAGTAAAGTAGAAGGGATAGCAAAGCTTCACTGTTTAACAACTACCACGCAATTGCGCGTTAAGTTTATTTTTAACACAGTGTTGACAATGCACTTGGTGGTATGAGGGCGCCTTACTTGCTATAGAGTGCTATCTACGAAGGAAGGCGCTGTGATTGATATAAAAATAATACCAGTAGTATGAAAAGAGCTACTACATTTCAGAAAAATTTATGTTGTTTGGCAGCCGCTGAGATATGAACTAAGGCGTATAAAATAAATCCATGGAATGCAAACTACTTAAGCCACAGCACTATCGCATATGAAATACCAGGGGGCAAATTACGGCATTCGATATTGGTCGAAATTTCCATTATATTCTACTGAATTGATAATAACCACTCTATCGAAATTTTGATCGATATTGACGCCGTAATTTGCCCCCAGGTGTAATAGAAATCACTCGATTTCTAAATTTATATCATACGGCAGACTTAACAAAGCACATTATACGAGTAGGAAATTAATGAAAATTATTAAGAAAACAATTTTAAAATAAATACAAAACGACAAACACCACAACTCTTTTCGTTTTTAAATCGTTTCGTTTTAGAATTCGATCGGAACATATCAACAGCTTTCGTATTAAATCTGTATTCGTCTCTGTCTGTGAAGTTAAATATCTTAAGACTAGCGGTTAAATGTTTGAGATAGAATCGTGGGTAATTTTCCACTCACGCTCGCGCAATCTCACGACCTGATTAATCTTTATTACCAACGTTCACACAGGCTCACGTGAATCAAATTAAAAATAGCTCACACAAAAGGATATACGGAAGGTACCCAAACCCTTGTGGGGATTTCTCCCAAAATTATAATTTATTTGAAATCTCAGGTCCTAAATTTTTTGTAAGTTTTACGTTGACGTCAAATGATTGTACGCCATCATCAATTTAAAAAAAAAAAATTTAATATTTTTTTTTTTTAATAAAGAGTGATCAAAATTTGACATTTTGCCCATCATTCATGTTCCGCTAAAAGCCCTCAATAGGTGAAGGTAGTAAATTATATTCGATTTTTGCTTTCAAATCAGTCTTAAACAATATAATAATTAAGCCCAACCCATTAACTAGCCACTACGCATTACAACTCACGCAAGAAATCATAATATGAAATTTGACCACCATATAATTTAATTTAATTAATTTAAATTAATTATGTTATTTAACCTCAACCATGTACTTTCTTTGGTGTTGCCCAGTACTTTCGCCTTCGCCCTCGTTTCATTACATATTTCCCAGCTCTTTCATTTTCATTTTCTCCGACACTCTTTAATTAGCTGTCCTGGGTAAACAATTCAAACTGTGCAGCCAATTTGTGTGGTCAAAATTAATTTTTTATTCAAGAAAAATTATAGTAATTTTTGCTGCAAAAACAAGCTAAAGAGATGACATTTAGTTGTAGTTTATTTCAAACAATTGTATTTTTCCTTTAAATAGTTTCGTTGTGGTGTCTTCTTTTGCAATAAAGTTTTTGCAAGTACACCTTTTTATTAGCAAAATACAAACGTCGTTTTCTACAGGCAACAACATTGTGTATTTTAATTAAATAAAACAAAACAAAAAAATAGAGAAAAAATAGTAAAAGAGTTTAAGCAGTAAGAAGTAACTTAAAGTCACTTTTGTTGCTTGCGGTATTAACTAAAATTGAATTAAACATCAGAAAGAGTTTTATACAGGGTGTCCGCCCGGAAGGTATACTACTTAGTTCATATTTGGCAGTCGTCAAGAAGAGACGTGGCAAATTTATTATGACAAAAAATATTCGGTAAACCAACGTGTTTTAACCGTTAAAACATTTTATCAAAATCAATCATCGATGAGAAAGTTACGTGAAATTTTTGGGAGAAACAACGTGCGAACAAGACGCACTATTTATCGTCTAGTGAATGATTTCAAAGAAAGAGGGACTGTAGCTGATAGGCCCAAGCATGAACCACAACGTACTGCAAAATCGGCTGAAAATATTACTGCTGTTCAAGAAAGTGTTCAAAACAATCCATCAACCTCAATTCGACACTGTGGTCAGGAGCTTGGTCTTCAAAGAACAACTTTTGCCACAATTTTCCACAAAGATTTGCATTTGTTTCCATTTAAGATACAGTTGACACAAGAGCTTCTTCCAGAATACCATTTACGCCGCCGTACATATGCCAATAGGATGCTACAGCCCGCCCATGACAACCCTGATTTTCATGAAAAAATCATAATGAGTGACGAGGCACATTTTTATTTGAATGGATATGTGAATAAACAGAATAGTCGGTTCTCAAATTACTCATCAGTTACCTTTGCATCCATTAAAAGTGACAGTCTGGTGTGCAATTTGGTCAGGAGGCATGAATCTTTGAAACTGAAAACGGCGTAACGGTAACGGTCAATGAGGAGCGATATCGTGATATGATTGAAAACTTTTTAAAGCCACAACTGCATCCTTTGGACTTGACGAACATGTGGTTTCAGCAAGACGGTGCCACATCGCATACAGCCAGGATTACTTTGGAATCGCTGCGAGACCTCTTTCCACAACAAGTTATTTCAAGGAATGGTGATGTTGATTGGCCTCCACGGTCTCTTGATTCGACTGCTTCGGACTCCTTTTTGTGGGGATATCTGAAAAGCAAGGTTTATGCAAACAAACCAGAAACGCTGGAGCAACTCAAGCAAAATAGTCGTGATGAAATTAATGGAATACCGCGTGAAATGTGTGAGAGTGTAATGAAAAATGTGTTCAAAAGGGCTCGCATTTGTAAGGCTAATAGAGGGGGAAATTTATCTGAAATTGTATTCCATACATAATTGCCGACATTAAATAAAACATTTATCAATATACGATATCCATTCTCTTTCCTTTAATTAAAAATTATAAACAAACAAAATAGTATACCTTCCCGGCGGACACCCTGTACATTTCCATCTGTAATGTAAGCAGAAGAAACAAAAGCAAAAAGGAGTAGAGCATCCCTTTTAAGGGAAAAGTATTTTACGACATTTTAATGTCTTTAAACATTAAAGTATGCATTCATTCATTCACTGTTTTCTGTTTGAGCGTTGTTAGAATAATATTTTATTGTTACTTTTATAACAAAATAAACAATCATCAAAATTATACCCTTGGTCACCTTAAACAGCAACACAAAAAACAGATGGGATTGCTAAAATCATCCGTTTTTGTTGTTTCCCATTTAGATGGATGGATCTGTTTAGACACATAAATAAATTTCCGAAACAGACAGTTAGTAGTAAATATTATTGCTGTTGCTGTTGTTGTCGTTTTCGTTTTCTATTATTTTTTATCACTTTGCAAAAGAAATAAAACTTTTACTTAGACTTTGACTTTGAGAGTTGATTCCTTTTTAATATTTTGACGAATTGTGTTGAATAATTAAAACATTTTGTTTGCCTGCAGGCCCCATCTCTCATTCTTAGTTCAGCAATTTATTGCGAGCAGATTTTTGTGCACAGTTAACAGTAAAAAAAAGGGGTTAATCAGGAGCCGTTATACTGTAACGGTAATTAAAATTGCTTAAACTAAAGAAAGCTACAGTTTTATGCTCTTCTGCACACACACACACACGTGCACTCACACACACACACACACACACACACACACACACACACACACACACACACACACACACACACACACACAAACACACACAGACTTGTATTTTCGTGTGTATTTCAAATAAAAACCAAAATTATGGATTTATGAAAATGTTTTAATATTTTGAGGGGCCTGTTGGTTCTAAGAAAATTTAATTGAAGGGGTTAGTTTTTTATTGTTTATAATATTTCTTGTTATTGTTGTTAGGAAAACGGCCTATAAAAATATGACTATAAAATCATTTTTACCATGTCCTCCTTCAGTGTAAACTTTCCATATTTTTTACGATTTTCTTATGACCAGTTTTAATTTGGCTACAAGTGCCAAATGGGATTAAATTACATAAAAAAATTTACTTTTTTATATAAAAAGTTTAATTTTTATATAAATTTTTTCCAGTTTAGTATGCAAATTTGTTCAAGCAATTAGAAATGCACTTAATTTATTTACTCCCACAGATACACCTCGGCTTTTAATTTACGCATAAAAAAATCGGATCATCAAAAACTTTTATATTTTTTAACTTTATAAAAAAGAATAAATTGTATATTTTAATTGTATTTATTTACATACATATGTATGTATTTGTTAAGCACGAAAAAAGGAATTAAGAATTTTATTTTATGGTAATAAAAATGTGAAATTACTCTTCCATATTTTTAAGATGTTATAAAATATCGTTTTATTTTCGCTGTTCTCTAAAAAGAAGTCCTCGCGACAATTTCTTTAAGTTTTTAACCTGCTTCTAGCACTGTTAAGGCTTTAACTAACGTCTTAAACGCTACTGTGTCTTCTGTTGTTGCCCCTGGGGCATATATTCTTGTTGATCCCGCCACCTTGATGTATTGCTGGCAAGGGAGGTGGGGGACCCAGTTCCCGAGGCTTGTCTGGGGCCTGAAACTGTAGGAAAGTACGACTAGGAACCAGTAGCCCCTGCAACGCAAGTCCTAGAATGGTTGTTGGTCCAGCTCCTTCGGGAGTGCACGTGGTGGCTATGGTTTATACCCAAATAGCTGGATGATATTGGTTCAGGTTCAATGTGGCGTTGCTTTCCTTTCACCGCAGGCTACCAATAGAAGAGTTATGGATAGCAGGAGAGTTGCAGCTCCAAACTCCTCAGAAAGAGGTAGGACCAGGGTCCAGGCAACCGTAATATTCAACTGCTGCCCACACAAGTGCGTATAGAGGCGTTGGTATGGGCGTTTAATACACCCCATGCTAAGACGACCGTCGAATTGTGTCGTAGGACAGGTGCCGACGTTAATCAAGGCAGATCTGATAGAGAGCGACAAAATATATAAACCAATGGTATTTGCACTAATCTTATAAATATTTGCGCGTCGGTAGCTTGAGCAAAATATCAACACAAAATTCTTCTAAGCAATTACAGTGTGCAACAAAAGCAATTTTTTTAAATAATAAAGTTCTAACAACAACTTTCAGTAGAACGAAATAACACGTTTGTGTCTCGCTTTTCTTTTGGGAGGTTTAAAGACCACCGTTTTCCCCGTTTTGTAAACCTTACAGTTTAGGTATAAGCTATGTTTATCACTCTACAAGGAACATTTTAATCCCCTAGCCCTTCACTGAATGGGTCTTTTTCGACCCTTTCTTGAAAAAGGGAAAAAACTCCTCTTAAACATAAAAACTATTTCTTATACAATTTTACAAAGACAGCAAAGCTCAAAATTGAAGAGGACCGCCAGAATTAAGCCAAAACTTAGACTTAGAACATGTTTAAGTGTTAATTAATTTCATACTTATATAAACTAAGTGCTTAAAAATCGCACAAAACCGAATTTTATGAGGCTAGTTTATGTTATCTAAAAAATTGTCTTATGTAATATTCACTATAAGTCACCATAAAAAAGAAAGCTGGACTTACGTTGAGTTGCCTACTGGCAACCAGGAATATTCGCTTGCGAGAAATAGTACCTTTTGGCAACTGAAATTAACAGCAGTCAGTTTTTAGTTGCCATTTGTATTGAATTTCCGCAACTGGCAACGCAACTGAAGTTTGGTTGCTATCCATAATAGACCCATTAGAAAACATTCATTTATTACATTTTTGTTTTTCAATTGTTTTATCAAACAATATCCAGCATATTTCAGCTAGAAGAGAGTGGATACATACTCTTGCCTTTATAGCAAGAGGAGCATATGTCTGATGAAATGGTTCTTCAATGGATTCTGTTGCTAACTGATACGCAAGGCAACATGGATTGAATTCAATAAATGAATTTTCGTTGACATGTGAACACCTAAATTTTCAGAGTCACTTAGCATGAGTTCGACGGATATTTGAGTAGGCGGAGAACGTTTTTTGCCCAGGACATTGTAAATGACGCCATCCCTACTAATTAGTAAAATGTACACGAATTTTGTTATGCTTTACAAATGTTGCTTCTCTATTTAAATAAAGTGTACGGCCGCCTTGTTGTTCATTCAACTTTCTTGTACTTTTTTCTATTTTTTGACACAACTACATAGATAATTTTCAATTACTTTTACGAAATAAATAATTTGTGCATTTATTCGTATTAATTTTTAAATGTTAACATTTTTTTATATTTTCGTTGCAGTTAAGTGTTTGAAATGTTAATATGGCTGAGTACCTTTCCTGAAAACAATAGTGTACAAAGACTGTCAACCAAAAATCCCCCCAAACTTTTCAATGAAAAAAACAATCATTTTAATGGAAATACAAAAATATATTCCCTTGTAATTTGTAATTTTAGTGAATGGGCTAAGAAGTAATGAAAGAAATTCTTGAGATTTTATAAGAAAAATATTAAAATTTTCAAGATTTTCTTTATTTCCTCAACGAAGCCATAGTAGAAGTAAAACAGTAGAAGGGACATTCACAGTTTGAGAAATGATTAAAATAAGAAAATTTTAAAACAAAAATTAGTTCATTTACGATTACTCGTTTGATATCTAAATAAAACACCCGATATCATATCTAGTAGCAAATTGTATAAATTAAAAGAAAAAAAACCTGTTTCAAATTAATAAAAGAACACGGAATTCAGCACTTTTTAAGTTGGAATTTATTTCTGGAATACAATGCCCACATACTTATTAAGAAAATAGTCTGTCTCTGAATACGTTAAATGTGGTAGTTGCTTTTAGAAAATTACTTATTTATAACAATGCTGGCGATTTGAGTGTCTTCCATTGAAACGTCTTTCAACAAATCTTTTGTTTGCTTGACTTTAACACTAGAAGGTGTCGACAGTTTGTCCGTTTTAAATGTTTCCTTAAAAATGTTGTCACTTTTAAAGACGACTGACCACTGGTGATGGGATGGTGCAATGGAGAGCAAAGCAACAAATAAACAATAATAGCCAGATAATATAAGAAACAAGGAAAATAAGATACTTTAATTTAAAGTTTAAAAGTTTTAAATAATTTAATGTATTATTTTAGACCTTAGCTTTGTTCCAGTAGTTTACTAATTTCACTAAAAATATCTATAGCTAGTAAAAACAATTAAAGCTTTCTCATTTAAATTGCTGCTATTTTGCTTTTCCCTGTCTATATTTATACTTGAAACGTGTCCTTCCGCATAAAGCCAAATAAGAAATTGTGTATGACCAAATCAACCGCAATTTGTGGTTGTTAAACCAAAAAGTTTGTCGACCAACTTTGCGGTGGGCACCAGTTAAAAGGCAACTTTTGCACAACCTGATCAAATAAGGTTCGACTACAACGTTGTCACTAAAGTAAATCAAACATTGACAAATTTTTTAGCAATAAAAATTTCATCAATTCTTTACTCACATTTTAATTTGAATTTTAACAATTCTAACTCTTTCCCCCCGGATGTTGGTACCACTTACACCCTTAAAACAGATTTTTGTTTTATTTACTCCTATGAGAGATTGGGGACAGGCACTGACATGTGTTACCATTATTTGTTTTGTCTTCTTTGCTCCATCTGCCTGTGTTTTACTCTTTCTTCATAGAAAATTCGATTTAAATTTATGAATTTCCAATTTCACTTTTTTTATGAACATCGAAAGATTTTGTGTGAGTAATATGTATTACGATTTCATCGTTATTTTAATTTCATATGAAACTGAGGCATGTGTTTAAAAAAAAAAGCACAATGGTAAATTGTAATACGATTGTGACAAGGCAGCATAACATGCTAAATACATACGCTGAATTTTGTGCGGTACACCGCAGATGTGACACTCACAGTTATTCACATGTAAGTAAAGTTTTAACCTTAAAATGTACATGGTTACATTTTTATCCACAAGGAAACGATTTTTTAATAGTTTTTTTTATAATAATATTTGACCTTTTTTAAAGGCTGAGATAAATAATTGATAAGTGTTTTTTAAATATTAAAAAACTTAAAAATTTTTAAAATTCATAAAATGAATTATTATTGAGCTGACTGGGAAGTTACTACAGCAACCCTTTACCATATTTATATGAAAATTTTAGAATGCGTTTTCTTAAATTTTTGCACGCCCTCAAAACCGTAAAGCTCGTTATTGAGAATGAGTTGTGTTGAATTAAACTCAAAGTATCCCTATTGTAACTGTATATTTAAGGGTTAATTCTAATCGTTCAAAGTTGGAATGTTATTTAATGAAGAGTTGCTAAATATAGTACTTAAATATTTGTGAAGCAAGAAACACTTTTTCAAAAATTCTTATTAAATGAGAAAGTATTATAGTGTGAAAACAATATGTTATGAATCTGATAAAAACACGAATGGGAGTTTGACAGTCACAGCTGCCAGATGGAATTGGTCGAAAATCGTCAAAAACACTCTGTCAAATCGTCAGTGTAAGATCATTTCATTTTTCGGCAGTTTATTAGTCAATCAGTAATTCATAGATCTCGAACGCATATTATAATTATTGAGGTAGTCAAAGTCGCAAACACTTATATGGAATAATGTGGAAAATTCTAGAGCTACTAATATAGTAGTTCTTTGGTAGTAGAGTTAAATATTTAATCACTAGTGTTCGAGTAAATCATTACATCAAAAGAACGTTCTAGAATCTTTTCATTAAGACATATTCTAAAGTTTTTAATAATTATTTCCTTATTTCAAGACATTGATATTAAAGAAATATACGGAGACAAGAATAATATTAAGAATAAGTATTGCATGCCACACGTTTTAGTATTCTTAAAAATATTTTCACATATAAAACCTTATGCCCTCGAGTGTCCTATATTAACATTTTGGTTCGACATATATCTACCTGGTGGAACTAGCTAAGAAAGTTGTTCCAAAACCATAGAAAAAAAGTGGGGTGCCAATTGAATTTGCCAAAAGCAATTATGCAACTAGGTTTTCTTTCAAAGCTTAACAAAAGATCAATTAAGAACGAAAAAAATCAGTATTGAAATTATCTCTCGGAAAATCGCCAAATTTAAGGCAAATCGTTATATATGGCAGCAGTGCTTGCACCATTTTGCTTTTATCAAGGTTGCATTTTTACAGAAAGGGCGATAGCGTGGACAAACAAGGTGATGAGAATATTTTGCTGTTGATTTTTTTGACCTGCATAACGATTACCACGAAGTTTCTCGCTCTAGAAAATCAGCTAGAATCGAAACATTTGTCTAATAAGAGTGAAAGGGGCTTAACTAGTTTAGGAGCCGTTTACTCCGACATTTTTATAACTTTGAAGTTTCCGAAAATAGTCAATACCCCTGACATAATACAAAAAAACTCATGATATTTCAGTGACTTCAAGGTTTTATTGAAAATTTACTGTTGAGTGTTTTTATATTTTTACTTTTTCCCCTTTTCAACACATTTCTCTATCAATTCCCCTGCGCTTAGAGCCAACATTTTCTATTACGTTTCTATACGCTTGGTTTAACCATTGGCATATGCATGAATTTTTATCGCAATATATTCAATAGAAAGGAAAAAAATAAATATAGACGAAAAGAAGAAGCCATTCAAAAACATGATTTAATTTCTTTTCAATTTTTAATTTGTCATGAATTTGTCTACTCAAATAATTTCAATTTATTATTTTTCTTTTTTCTTCATAAAGGAACAATGGGCGTATTCAGCGCAGAACCGGGCTGCTAAACGGTTGAGTTTTAGCAGATTTTTATTTTAAGACAAAAAACGTTCTTTAATTATTCGAGAAATAAAAAAGCAAAGTACTATTTGCTTTTTTGAGTTTAGAGCTCAAATCAGCTGATGTCTGGTAATTTGATAATAAAGTATTGTACATTCTCATTGCTACCAAAAATGTAACCCTGATAAAAGGAAAGTTCACAGCGTTTAGAAATTTTTCTAAAACTAATGAGAACCATACGACTGTAAAATTTCCATCCGTATTTGTTTACACAATACTTTCTTATTTTACTTGAATGTCTGACACGTTGTTTTACACAATCGAATAGTGTAAAAGGCGCTAGCATACTATTTCTGCTGAACGCACCCAACAATCTTTTCCTTAAGTTGTTGGCATGATCTGTATACAAAATAATACAACCCTGTGTATTTATTTATTTTAAAGCGAAAGCAAACATCTTTCATGTGCAGTAATGAGTTGAGTATTATTTTTATTTTTAGTTTTAATTTTCTTGCCTCGAAGTGGCTGCTTAGAATCAATGAAAATTTTAATATTTTTATTAACTATATGGGCTATTTGCTTGTCCACCGTGCAGCCAGCTCTGCATTATCAGATCAACGTGAATTGCAAATATGTGGACAACTTGGGACGCTGCATAACCTCCTATATACGTAAAACACAAAAAATCGTTTATACAAAGACCATACGCAAAACGATTAAAGTAACTCCGGCTCGAGGAAATTAAATTAAATGTTTTTAAGATTTAAGAATAAAGGAGTTTTTGTCCTGCAGCCAGTGTAAAAATTATTTAAATAAATACCTTTTAAATATTATTAAAGAAGTGTTTCCATATTGCAAAAAAAAGCAGAATTCATAAGGGTAGGTTAAAAATAAATATATTTTTTCATTTCTAACTAAAAGTCTTTGTTCAGTCATTACACTCTTTTTGAGTATTTAACAAAAAGATTTAGTAAGAATTTCTTTAAAAAAAATGCTTTATTAACACATTCTCTTGAGCCTAAATATAAATAGTGATTAAATACTAACGTCAACAAATGTCAAGATTTTCCTTTTCTTTTTTAAATAAAAATCATTCATAAAATTTTAAGTGTTGGCTTTTTGAAGTGTTAAAAGTGTTTGAAATTTCTACAATAAAAGATTTCGAGGTGACAAAAAGAATTAAAGTGCAATTTTTATACTCGATTGATTTTCAATAAGTTAAGGTGACAGATTTTCTGAAGAGCTCTTACCAAGTGTTGGAAATTAAACTTTGCTTTTTAACACAATAAAGGAAAAAATTAAATACTAAATAAAAATATTCCGCCCTATTCCTGTTGGCGTTGTCGTTGCTATGTCGTTGTCGCTTTTATCGCCGCTTTGTTCCTAATTTCGCATTCTTGAAATATATTGAAACGAGGAAAAGAATTAATCGAAAACCAAAAATTAAAATTATTAAAGGTGGGGTAGCACTGTAATATTTTACGTTATCATTTTTGATATTATTGGAAATTTTTAAATAGTTTTGTTTTCAAGTTCAAAAGAAAATGATGAAAGAATGGACATAAATAGCCATCGCAAGATGTTGCGACAGAATTTTAATATCTTTGCCATTTCAATTTCAATGTAAGAAACATCATTTTGATAAAATATATATTTTTTTTAAATTAAAATACAACTGGCAGCTGGTCTGCGGTTCATATAAACTAAGCGTTGGGAATGACTTTAATTTTGTCTTGGCTCAAGCCACGGTTTTTTTTTTAATTATGAACTGGTTTTCCTCTAAAACTTTGCAACATTTGTACTACAACAGAAAAGGTTTCTTCAGCATAAATGCCAATCAATCGCGCTCCAAATACAATCGAAATTTGGGAATAGTATACCCTTCCGAAATCACTTGGCATATGCGGGGTATTTTTACATTTTGGGAAGGAAAATTTCAAATTGCCGTAAAGTTCTTATTTTCATTTTCAATTTATATTCTTAAAATTGTTTCAATGCTCACAATGACGATGATAAATATCATCGGAAAATACCGACATGTTTCCGATAAATGCCATTGACGGCAACGCTAATGCCGAATGGTCGTTTTTATTTCGTTTTAAAACGATAATGCCAAAGGGAATGGGTCTGGTTAATACTTAAATCAACTTTTAAGAAGTTTGAGCGTAACTCTGAATAAAGCCTACTGCTGATGAGAATTACTATAATTAAAGGCATTACTTGTGATCAGAGCATAGCCAGCCGCTGATCGAGCTGAAGTGATATGATTAAATACCCCGCCCCATTCGCCCACCAAACGATTTCAAATAACCATCTTGCAAAAAAAAATTTCGATATTAATGTTTTGCTTCATTCACAACTTTCTGCCATAAAACTTCAACTGGATTCGGCCCTGATTAAAGTTGTTGTAAAAAGTGCGATTCAAATCAATTCAAATTTTTGTAGAATGCTATTTTTCCAATACGAATTTTAGCAGCGGAGAGTCAGTTCCCAAACACTTAACGCTGGTTTCTTAAATTAGAAACAATTTTAATTTGAAAATTCTTAAAGGAAATGGTAAAATAAAATCCCAAGAAAAAACTAAACTTAACAACAGCAATAATCTAATCTGTTTTCCCTAGAAAATCAAATAGTAAATATACACATGGAGTGTTGCCAAAGTACTTTTTTTTCTATTAATTCAAGCATAAAAATGTATTAAAATATCTCCCACTCTCTCTCTCTCTCTCTCTCTGTTTTAATAATTGCACAGCTTCTACATACTTTTCGTTTATCAAACAACTCTTAAAAATAATAATTTTATTGAACTTAAATATTTTCTTTTTAAAACACACTATCTCTTTGTGCTGTCATCAATATTAAAGTAAATTACACTTGTGAGTGCAAAACCGTAATTAACATGGAAATCAAACAAATGTTACCCTTAATTTATATACTCTGCTTTGTCAAGTCATATCATGCTTGTATGCATTCGTGAACTGCATACTTCCTCATGCTTGAAGAATCCTCAATCCACTTGCACATGTAGACACCGCAAGTATTTGTTTTTGTTGTAAAAGTGGATTTATTGTTGTAAAAAGAAAACTCGTAAATCAATTTCCGTAGCAAATGCATTAAAATGTTTGCTTTTGTAAGAGAAGTGCGTACAAAGTTAAAGGACAAGAAGATGCGAGTGTAGAAGACGAAGACGAAGTGGTATTATACGTGTTAAGGTTGTATAAAATTGAATTCCATAATAATCAAGGCAAAAGGGTGGTTCAACTACAAGTATCTTCTTAAAAGCGAAATAAAGAGGATCGCTTATGATCTTAAATTTATAAGCCGATACAAAATAGGCACAAAATTTTTGTCGAATCTTTTTTCCAAGGCCAACAAGGCAAAAGGTATCTGGTAATCGCTTAAGCTGAAGGCAAGTTACACAACCTGCGTTAGGCACTTGTTTCTTTTCAAACTTCGTTCATAAAACGGACAACAAAATGAGTTTGCTGAAATATTTTACTTTTTTTACTTACAATAATTTCAAGAGGATTAATAAAAGATTTTACATACAATCACGTATAACAACTAGGCTTGTTCTAGGTAAACATTCCACTTCAACTCTTTTGACGGAAGTCTACAACACGTTGAACGCGTGGCAAGTTCCTTCTATAGATCTTATATCTCATCATCTGGCAGTTCAAATGTTATGATTCGGAAGATAAAATTTCAAAGTGAAGCCAATATGCGTTGGGCTCTAAATGGCAAAAGTATTCTACGTGAATGGTAAAAATAAAGAATTTAGGAGCGTTTAGAAGGGTTTCCAAAAGATGATGCAAGAAATATAAATTATGCTTTTATATAGGGTGATTTTTTTACCGTTTGGGTTTTAAAAATCGGAAAAACAGCACATTTGCGAAAGTGATTGCAATATTTATTTGGGCCGATAAATGAATGTCTGCAATTTACTTTTTAAATAATATTTCATGGAAATATTGAGCACCAATTATGTCATGCTTTGTCCAGCATTTCAGCGGGTATCTCATCAATGGCGGCTGTAATGTTGTCTTCTACGTGTGAAATTGTGGGTGGCTGGAGGCTGGCACGAGGGACTTCACTTATCCGCACAAAAAATAGTCTAGTGGGGTCAAATCGGATGATCTTGGCGGCCAATTGACTGCTCCAAAACGTGAAATTAATTGTTTAGCAAGTTCGCCTCTCAATAGGTTCATGGTAGCGCATGTCGTGTGGCATATGTCACCGTCTTGTAGAACCACATGTCAACTAAGTCCAATTCATTCATTTTTGGAAAAAAACAAGTCGCTATCATCGTTCAGTACCTTGCTCCATTGACTGTAACGTTGCGCTTTTCACCATTATTGAAGAAGTGCGGTCCAATGATCCCGCCAGCACACAAAACGCAACAAACAGTGCATTTTTCAGAACTGTCTCTGGCTGCTGTTCACAACAAATTCGGCAGTTCTGTTTGTGACGTACCTATTGAGCCAAAAAAAAGCTTCGTCGCTGAAGACAATATTTCGATAAAAACTCACTTACACAGAGCGAATTTTGATAATAAAATTCAATGATTTGCAAGCGTTGTTCGTTTGTTAGTCTATTCATGGTGAAATTTCAAACCTTACTGTACAGTTTTAGCATTGCCACAGATCACGAATCTTTTTTTTTACACTAAAATAAATAACACTAAAAACCAAGGATAAAAAATCACCCGGTAACTACGAAAAAGTATCATCCTCATCATGCCAATAACTTTTCAAGAATAAATTACAATTCTGTGTTTTTAGACACACACACTTCCACATGGAAAACTTACAAGTCACAAGAAAAAAACTCAACATTTTGTCTATTCTATTACGGCAATTCATAAATTGTGTACACATATCATTATTGGTTTATGGAGTAATTGTTTTTCTGAAACGCCATTAGAAGTATGACTTTATGAAATGATTTTGTGCAATTTACAAATGCGTCTCACCTTTCAATTAAAACGGGTAGTCATACACATCACCCACCCCAGCCATTACAGAGTAAAGTTTATGTGCAGTCATCATCAAACTACTAGAGCTGAAGCCTTTAAGCTTATGGATAGATATTCATTTGCATTTTAACTGGTAAAATGATATGTCTACGAGAAGTTGCCTTCAACAGCCATTCAAAGACTAATACCACTAAAGAAATGTTATTACTATATGCACTTCCGTTTCCAACACATACATACATACATACAAACATACACACATGCAACTTAACTTAGTGTGCTATACAGTGCAATAAAAGAAGATGCATTCAAATGGTCGGACATATTGAAAATGCACTTAACTTCCTGCTTACAAATATTAAAGTGTTATTTGCATATATATATGTGTGTGTGTGCTGCTGCTGTTTTTATTGTTATCTAGAGTAAGAGAGAACGATGCCAGCCAATTTAATTGAAAGTGCTATTTGCTGCCTTTTACGAAAATGCAATTAAATGCCCGCAAAACATTTTTAAGATAATAAATACTTGTTACTGGTATGATGATTTCAAATAAGTGAAGAAAATATAAACAAAGCAAGTACAGTTTTTTGTTTGTTTAATCTTGTTTTTCAGAGAGGGTTGGTTGTTGCTTGCCACGTATTCGAGAAAAATAAACTTTGAATTTAAATTATTTAAATTCATCTTTACTTTTGCTTAATCATCTTTTATATTTTAAAATGCTCAACCATTAATTGTAGTCAAATTTTAATTGCGTCTTAGTGTGTCCGTCCTGCCTGGTGTTTATTATCAAAATCTCATATATACATATGTGTGCGTGTGTATGTGTATGTGTAAAAACAAAATACAAGAAAGCTTTAAATGACAAGTGATAAATTGTCTTTGGCAAAGGATACACACACTCCCCATAATCATTGAGGTTTATTGTTTTAGAAAATGAAAAATTAAAATAATTTTGATGAGTGCCATCACATGTGTGTTTCTTGTACTATTTACTCACATGTACCGCATAAAAGGAATTGACTTTTAAGGTTTTTTGTTTGCAGTTCTTGACACAATCAAAAAGTGTTGAATACTAATTATATGCTTTTTAAGGTTTCCACATCAGCAGCACATGAATAATCATTAATCTTAAGTTAAACTTGTAATCACATGTATGTAAAAATGTGACCAGGAAAAAACTCTTTCTTGAAAATACAAACATTCATCATTAAAACTGTCATTTTGGAAAAGTAAAACAGGGTGTGTTTGGATATTTTGTCAACACAAAAGCCGGCAGGATGGCCAAATGTTAATTTCAGTTAAGTGCCTATTAAAACTATCACTGGCTGTTAATCTGAACATCATTTATTTCTTAACTAGTAAAAGATTTACTACACACTCAGGGCAGGGGGATGGATAAGAAGGGTAAAAACTAGAGATCATACGTGTTCACTTTTAATCAAAATTAAGTGCATTTCAAGTTTCGTTTCTCATACCTACCTACACACATACATTGGATATTGCTCAGAAAATTTTAATGCTTGTATGTGTCCTTAAAACTTATTTTTTTGGAACTAAAGCTTTCTTATTTGTCCTTGATATTATTCATCATTTTATTTATCCGTGTGTGTTATTTTGTCATTTTTATTATTTATTGGCTGAGATTTCGAAAGCGTATGTACTGGAGATAATTGTTCCAAGTTAAATTGTTACTGTACTCGTACTGCTTTCTTTAAAGTGGTGGCGCGTATGTTGGGTTTGTATGAAAAAAGGAATTCTTTCGTTGAGCAAACTAATTAAAATTCTTTGGCACAGCATCATTAATCAAATGGATGTAAGTAAAATGTTATAGAAATAATAATAAAATATACTTGTGTTTGCCTACTGACTGAAATTCGACCAATCGAGATACATTTAAGGTGGATGACAAACATACGCACACATGCATGTTTTGTTTATTTTTTTACTTAAAGCTAACAAATACATTGTGTACAACAGTACTGCCATATTTGAGGAGTTATCGTTATTTCGACGATCTTCACTCAAAAACTATCATCCGACGATTTGAGGTTTTTTGCCTCAAATTTGATGATTTTAAGAAGGATAAATTTAATAATGATTTTTTAATGTTGATTTTAAGCGCAGGCGAATCGATAAACAAATGTGTTGGAAAGGGGTGAAAGAAGGAATATAAAAGCACTCAACAGTGCATTTTTAATAAAACCTTGAAGTCACTGATAGTATGAGATTTTTTTATTATACAAACGTTTCGATTCTCGTTGGTTTTTTGCAGGAGAAATCTAGTGGTAATCGTCAAGAAAATTAAAAGAAACATTTTCCTATCACATTGTTTGTCTACACTATCGCAATTTATATATGGAAAGTCTTATCTTTTAGAACATGGTGCCGTAATTTGTCGCTCTTAATCGATCTTTTGTAAAGCATGATCTAGTTTGGCATTCCAAACAATAATTTTTGTATTAATGTAGCACAACACTTGTTTTACAGCCCTGTTCTACTATGGTTTTGAAACCATAGAAAAATTAAATAGTACTTTTATAGATGACATCAAATCGTTCCATTTTGTCAAAGTACACTTTTTCTAAAAGGAATTTTTATTTGGTTTTTTTTAATTAATTACTTTTTTACTGAAAGTCGGTTCAATGTTAAAACAGAAGCTGTTTAGTTTTGCTAATAAAATATTTGAAATTTGATTCAATGTCCATAATTTTTTCTGTCGCAATATTTTGTTCTTCTACTACCAGTAAGTAATCGGTTTTGTGTGTCTTTCAGCTGTCTAAAAGATCATAATCAGTTTTCTAACTTAACGGATGTAACCGACAACCGGAAGTCTGTCAAAGTATTATATATACTCGTATATAAGTGTTATTTTGTCTTATAAATATTCAATGTTTGCAAATAGGTCATCCGTTTACTATGATGACCAACCACAACTTTATGTTTTTCAATGGACGCCCGCTTGTCTATATACAAAAACTATATAATTAATTACTTGCTGTTGAACAAACAGACAAAAAATATCCTTTTGACTTCCTTTCACATATACATTCGCACTCTGTAAATCTTAAAAAGAAAAGCACCACAATTTCGGTGTAAAAAGTTTATAATTTGAAGAACTAAGAGGGGACGATTCGTCGAACAATTATGTATGACAAAAAGTATTAAAGTGTTAAAGCAATAAACTGATTTATAGATAAAACATAAATAAATTTTATAACAAATATTTTAAATGATTTATTTTTTGAATAAAAAAAATTTCATTTTGTGATTTTGCATGATAGTTAAAAGCATACGAGTCACCCCATTGACTGTTTTACCCAAAACTAATGACCACGCTTGACAATTCTCGTTGAGGAGTCGTTTGCCAGACAATTTTCAAAAAATTGAATACTTAACAACCACTTTACAACAATCAGACAAACATGCATATGTTTAACTGCATGTAAGTATGTGTACGAGATGTGGTAAATAATAACGGAAATATTCCATGTGGATTTTTTAAACGAATGACGGACATCCCTTGCCAAGTTTGATTTGAAAATTTTGTATTAAATCTGGCAGGGATTGCCTTGAGTGGCCGAAACTGATAAATAAATGAAAAATTTTCAATGATTATGTAAACCCCCGTTATTTTTTAACACACCTCGTATATGGAAACACATATATAACTTACTCATATGTAAATTATATACAATTTATCATTTTAATAGTTACACATTAATAATTTTACTTTAAAAACAATTTGATATGCGTACAAAAAAATCAGCAAACTACAACAACAACAAAAAAAACAAATACAATTTAAGTCCTTTCATAGTTCTTAGGAAGGCCGATGACGTACATGTACGTATGATTATTTAAAGCAAAACTACACACATATGTATTTTAGCTTAGGGTGTCCAATCAATACAAAAAGATAGGAAAATACAAAATCGACATCCGTTGAAGCAAACCGGACGCAAAGAAAAAACATGGTGGTAGGATGGGCACAACAAATGCCACGTTGTGGCAAACATATAATGGTTACTTGAAAAATATTTAAACACTACTTTAGTTGCCACAAACAAGTTATTATTTACAAATAATATTTTTATTTAATTCTATATTTTAAAGGTCACAGATTTTAAAAACTATTTCCATAACATCTTCTCAACTAATCAAAAAATTTTTATAATGTTTATACACAATTTGGGATCTACTCTTTTTTTCTTGTGATACCTTCTCTTTTTTTGCACTTTGATGGTTTTCCGAACAAGTCCACTATCAACCTAAAATCTGTTGCGACACAATCACGTCACCTTAACGCTAAAGCCACTTAAACTTGTAAACAAATACGTGCTGAAATGCACAATAAAACAGCAAACAACACTGAGAGCTGCCTTAATAATTGCACGATTCCAAATCGTCCAACATCAAGAATAACCACTCAGCGGGAAACTTTACCCCAGAGCTTTTGATACTGCTTTACTTTGCCAAATTGCCTACGATTTTCCCAAAAAAAAAACTAATCAGCCTTCTTCTATTTGGCCTCATTGACACTGCACGACCCCGGTGTTTTTAATCGGCATTCGCTTTATCGACGTCGACATTTATCGATTTCTGTTTATTGTTATTTGATATTTTGAACAAAAAAAATGTGACTTTGTTATTGCGTTGTGTCGGCGCGAGTTTTTTGACAAAAAAAACATTTTTAAAGGAAAAATTAAAAGAACGAGTTCTCACCAATTCGTGAAATTAGTTTAAGAACTTGAAATAAAAATCCTTTCTTTGCAAGAGGCTTTTAAAGAGCAGTGAGATGGTACTTCGACTGTGTACTAAATGCCCTTGGCCATCCAACCGTGGCCAAAAACCCTTAGAGTTACCGCCAACTTGACGTGCTTCACAATTAGTGAATATCGTTTGTAGCACATTCCGAACCGCTGACTTATTTATTGTGAAATAATTTTTAAACGTTTTTAAGAAATAAAACATGATTCTTACAAACAAATATTGCATTTCTCAGTTACCTCTCATCCAGTCGACGTCGTTATAACACTGCTAGGAAATACCAAATTATAATAGAATTTCTGACGACATCGATACAAAATGATGTCGGATAAAAAGTGACGACCATGTTGACGACGCCAAGTAAAATAAGGGCGAGTAATATCGGAAATTTATAAACGTCAAATAGTAAAAATAATATAAACATAACAAAATATGCTGGTTTGCCACATTCTGGCCAAAAACACATATGTATGTGCGAGTATGTATGTGTTCGTAAGACTGTTTAACGACTTATCAAAGAATTTGCGAATTTGGAAATTATTTTTGAAGAAAATTATAAAAAAAAAAGTTTCAATTGAAAGAAAAAAAACGTGTAAAATGAGAAAATATTTTTCATTTGTACCTCGTGTTAAATTAAATTCGTGTAAAAGGAGCATTTGGTGTGCTACACTTTGTTTTCTGAACCCCCTTATTGGTTTTTTCTTCGCCTACACTTGTATGTTTTGTAAAAAATTACAGTTACATTAACCAAGCCATTGGTGGCTGTTATACTTGCAAATGTATTTATTAGAATGTGTGAGAGTGTCGTATGTATTTTTCCTTTTTAATTGAAACACATTAGTTGCATGTTTACTTACATCAAAGACACAATAATAGCAACAACAACAAAAGACTGTCTCTCTCTCACACACACACACACACACACTCACACTGGTTTCTACTTTTTAGTGTCACATTAAAGGATGCATGACAATATGGTGTCTTTTGAATATAAGAAAAAATGAAAACACCATTATCAGAGTTCAAATGTGGGGAAATTTACATATGAATACGAAATAAATATGTGAAGGTCTATTGTTTGGTATAATGAAAAATTATTGGGTAATCAGCAACAGTTTTTCAAAGCTCTAGACGTAGACGGGCAAATGTCTAAAGGATAAAGGATATGATTTGATTGTTTAAAAATAAATTGTAGCCATTTGTTAATGTCTTGAAAACACAAGAAGATCTATAACTTTAATGTTTTGTAAGCTCCACAATAAAATTTTGTATAAATTTCCTTAACAAAAAAAAAAAAAGAATTTAAGGGAAAGACTAAAATAAAAAAATTTTTTTAACAAATTGAATTTTCGAAAAAAATATCAATCAAAATATTATAAAGAAAAATATTGAACAAAAAACAATGAGCGCTAAACTACCAGCCAGTGAGGTAATAATCATTGCTTAAGAGTCCGTTCCGTGTCTTTACATAATTTCTTAAACTAATATTATCGTTACAGCGTGTCCGCAATAAAAACAACTATGGCCTCTATTGCATCAATTTTTTCGGGTCAGGTTTAAATTCCATCAAAGATGAATTTAAACGTCAAGTGCGCAATGGTTTGCGCCAAACGGTTTTTCTTCTTGATTTGCAGGAGCTGCAAACTGAACTGACCCAAAAGCCACGTAGTACAAAAATTAATACAGCATTAAAAGGAGATGTCAATGGGCATTTAATAAATTCAATAATACAACTAACTCAAGAATTTCGCAAGCAGTATGAAATGCAAACAAAGAAAATCAGTGAAGAATTAAAATTTAATTTATGTGAATATTGGTTAAAGCAAAGCTCAGAAAACTTGCATGGAAAAGACAAAAGTAACACCCTGATTACGACCTCATCACCTAAGGGATCTAAGAGTAAAATTACGTGCCCTAACAGTTTGCAACCTAAAGAGCATAACCGAGTGGGTAGGCCGACGCTTTTAAGCAAAATAAAGGTTTGTACGCATTTCTTTATTCAAATACAAATGCAGTTTATTTTAATTTTCCTTATGCGCTTTCTTTCAGTTTATTAAAGATGAGCCAACCCTGGGCAAATTATATATAATTATTTTGGGCGAAATGAATAAAGATTTTTATACGGATTTATTAAGGTAAATTATTTCCTTCTCAGTGCCTTTGAATCTGTAATTTCATACCTTAAGTGTTTTCTTAAGAGCTTTATTGTGAAAACTTTCTTCATTTTGTTATTTTTTCGCAAACTTTTTTCTGCATCTTAAACTCTTTCTATTCATATGACTAGCAAACATCTTGAACAATAAATTGCTATTTAAATACCGGAGTCTTAACTTGACACGACACTTACCAACTTATGCAAAACCTTTCATAGCCATATACTCGTACTTGTATGTATATGAATGTGCAAGTTTTCACACAAAAAGTTTAAACAACAAACTAACAAGTGTTTATTTTCAAAAGAACTTTTTCTATGCAACAACTTGGGTTGTTCAAAAATGCATTAAAAACTTAAGGGTTTGACAAGGGTATGTATGCATGCCTTTACTCTACTAAGCACTTTTTTTTGAATTTTTCGTAACTTTTTCCCAAAAAAAGATTAGTTGTAATTGAAAAGTAGGCAAGGGAGAATTTTCAGTAACTACTACAGTTACCAAATGTGTTCTGCATGGAGTCCTTTCTTTTTTTTTTAACAAAATCTCTATCATTTTTTGTTTGCTTCAGTACAAGGTGGAATTTGAAATATTGTAATTAAATATACATGATGAGGACAGGTGAAGATAATTATGACTGCTACGTAACTAACTATAGGGTGTCTTCTAAGCCTGATAGAACTTTAAATTGTAAAAAAAAATAACACAAAAATTAAATTTTAATTGGAGCAAAACTTTTTTATTGAAAATATCAGTATATGATATTAAAATTTGAAAATGATTTTGGATATGCGGTCCCCGCGGCTGTTATTGACGAAGCGCATTCTGGACGTCCAATTTTAGGTCCCTTAGGCCACTTCGATTGAGTATTGCTGGCCGTATGTCACGTATAACACGAATAATATTGGCCTGCAAGGCGTCAATTTTCGCTGGTTTATCAGCAGCGATATTGTCTTTGGTACGCTCGTTCCATGGACGTGTTGTTATTGCATCAATTAGAGAGGTTGTAGTATGAAATCTGCCCACAGTTCGAGGGATAGCTTGTTGCTCTGTTGGACGATTATGGGCGTCACAAAAATTACGATGTCTTCTATAAGTTGCGGGAATTGATGACTGATTTTCAAAGTAAATCTGGATAATTTGGTAGCCTTGTTTAAGCGTCAATATATTCATGATGATTTGCCGGATTATGCTGATCATGAACGTCGAAAAGTTAACGCTTAAAACACCCTGTATTTTAATAAGTATTTTAAAAACTCCTTTAACAACAAAATTTCTTAAGTACTGCTTGAACTTCGACTCCGAACAATCGCAAGTAGTGGCTGCCAGAGCATCTGCCGTGTTTTGCAACATCGAAGATTAGTCGATTATTTCCAAAATAATCGAAAACAAATAAGCAAAAAGGGCCTATAATTTCCTGGTACAATGCTAATATATTGGTGTCAAATCCAGTAAAAAATAATCGTTTTGAGTCAGTTTGAACGCCGATTTAGAAATATGAGACAAGAATTTTTTCTGGCAGCATCATCTCTACTAAACCCTAGAGTTAAAGAAAATCCATTTTCAAGAAACTAAACATTGATCACACACATGTGCTATTTCTATATATATCTAGTTTTGCTCAATATTATATTTCTTTACTAACTTTGACTGCTACTTGAATGTTATTATACGATTACCTAAATGTTATTCTACTACTACCCCTGTGCTATTCTAGTGCTACTTCAGATATAATGTCATTTACTTTTTTGATGACAAGCCGGGTTTCTGTAAATACCATAATTGACACCCAAAGGGAAATTCAATATATTTGCTCCGAAAAAATGTTCGTTCCAGAAATTTGCTACGCAAATCAAGAATATAACGATACCGATCAGCAACGTAGAACTTGCCGAGTCCAACAAAAATATTCTTTTAATTTCGACACTGTAATTTTCCATAGTTTTAAGTATTTAATCAATATTATACTTCCCAATGACTACTAAAAAAAATAGCACGCAAAAATTCCATTAGTTTTCATTTTGTGCCACACTGTTCCCAACTGAAACGAAAACGATTCAGAAATGAAACAGCGACAACCAGCAAAATTTTTTAGGTTTAAGACTACTACGAGTAAGTAAAACTACTTTTGTTGCTGCAAAAATTTAAAGGTAGCAATAGCAAAAAAAAATAAACTACACTATATTTTTTTCTTTTTGAGCTATTCCTAAAATGCTGCTTACTATTACTGCTGCTACCTTCACATATAGAAGAAGTAAGAGTAAATGAATGACTCTTTAGTTTTCTAACATTTTTAGCAAGACTATTTTGTGTTTTTTTTTTCTCGGAACTTACAAGTAGCAACACTGATTTTATTATGAGCAAGCGGGCCTGCAAGAACTTTTGATAGAGGAGCAATAAAACTCTATTGGAATATTTTCCGGTTACTTAAAGGGCTTCAAGCTCTCTAAATCATATTTTCATTAATATTTTAATAACTCGCATAACATTATTTTATTCTCAAAACACTTGCAAATGTTCAGTAGGGTACAAAAGAAAAAGTTTATCTTGAGCAATGCAGACATGTATCATGCATTTATCCAGCATACCCAGTATTACTTATGGAAAATTTATGTGCAACACTACAAGAAACAAAAATTGAACTTACAACTGCAGAGACAGCTAGCAAATAAAGCAATTATTCAATATTTACATAATTCACAAATACAAATTTCCACAATCAATAAAATAAATAGGTTTATAATTATTCTGGCACAACAAGGCGTAAAACAAAAATTATGTACTTCATCCGCCCAACTCACAGTACTCGTCGTTACACCTAGATGCATAGAATTACAAAATACCTTTAAAACTGCAATGCAAACAAGAATAAGAAATCTTGCTTTTCCTTTATTCCCCTGCCACCGATTCCTTTTAGACGACACCTACCTCTTGAGGGCATTATAAGCTTTATACCAATTGAAAGCAACTATGACATCATGCTGGGTAATAATAAATTAAGAAACTTTATTATGGCAACTTTAGAAACAATCAAGTCCTCGATTTATGAATTGAGACAAGAGGTGACTATGAAACCAGTTGGTCTATTTACCCATGAACTTCCGGTCATATCCAATTGTTTAGCCACCAAGCACTGTCGAGAAATATTTGATCAATTAAGTTGGAGTATTTACGATATAGACATGTTGCAAAAACAATATGAGGCATATTACTTTAAACCATTTCAAGTAACGGATGTTGATATCCCGGCCGGTGTGGATTTAACAAAATTCTATTATCTAGCCGAGTCCTTAAACATAGAGGGACCATTTCAAAAGTCTTTATTGCCTGCAAGTGATGCAGACTTAGCTTCAATAGCGAGTTATTTAAGGAGCTTAATAAACGCCTGTGACTTGCACAAAGATTCTATGGAGGAAAGTCAGCAAACAATTTATACAGACAACTTTCGTTATTCAACAATTACAAGTATTTCCAAGTATAACAGACTAGTGGTGGCCGAGAGTAATAAATTGTTAGCGAATATGTTGCAATACGCGGATATAAGCAAATTTGACTCGATTTATTTATGTTGCTTAGACTATAATATATTCCGGCAATATGTATTACTGCCAGCGCAACAGGCCGTTAATGAGGAACCTGCACAAATGGAAACTACTACTTGTCCATTAACTTTGCCCCAATATGTCAAATATTACGTCAATAAAGATTGTGCTTGCCAAAGACTTACAGAACTACTTAATGAATATGATGAATATCAGGTTCGAGAAATTGCCCCTGGCTACAAACTGCACAGTTTCAAAAGCAATTTGAATGTTTTACATGAAGATGAAGGCACGTATATTATACCAACAAGATTATGTTTTCGAGATTTTACCCTCTTTCAAATAGAGGAATTTACAAAGAATTTGCAAACACCTGAACCTAAAACCGATTCCACCTCTGACATTCACAATCTTGAGAATAAAGAGAAAACAATGAATTTGGATGAAAAGTTATTTATAAGACCCAATGCCCTCAAAGCGAGAAATCAGCTGCAGGAAGAAAAAACAAAGAGCGATGATAAAATCCGAAAAATTGAGTCGCGATCAAATAGAAGCAAAAATGGGAAAAGAATTTCCTTTACAAAAGAAATTACTAACACTAAGGAAAGTCTTGGATTGCCTCCTGATCATCATCTTCTAAAAGGATATAATTTGGAGGACACATTGCAGGAAGTTAAATGCAAAAATACCAAATACAATAATCAACATGGTTCTGTTAAACTTTACGAGGAGAAATGGTGTTATCAAGATATGAATGAGCAACTGTCACTGTCGATAAACAACGCAACAGTCTTCTTCTCTCGACCTCGTGGTCAGCTTACAGGAATTTCAAATAACATACATCTGATTACTAAAAACAACATCAGCATAAGGATGCTTAACGATCCCAATGAATGTTCAAAGATTGTTATGAACTATCCAAATGGTTTAAGCGTCTTTCATCATGAGGGTTATTGTGAAGAGATTTGGTATGGCAAACAAACGCACCACAGCGAACAGAGAAGAATATTTACTAATGGAGCCATTATAGTTTTCTTCAAGGCCAATGATTTGATCATGATAATGCGATATAACGGTGAAGTTTATATGCTTTATCAATATGAGCTGCTAGAGGAGGAAGAGGAACAAGAATTCATTAATAATTTAGCGGATGTTGAGGAGAAAAGCTCTGAATTTAAAGAACAAAACGCCCCAAGCCAATCCTTATTTGTTAAGCAAAGAGCTGCAAACAAACAAAGTTCTATATTATCAATAACTAATACCAACAAATTAAGGCATTCATTAAAAGATTTAAGTGAACTATCTATAAAAGGTTCTACTGTAACAAAAATGACAATATATGATTTAAAATTTTCTGTAAATTATCAATTAAATTTTCTAAATTCCTTATGCTCCAAATACGATCTAACATATTTACATCTTATTATCACAACATCGCAAGGCAAGCGTATGAATTTGACGAACAAAGGAGATGTAAGTAGTTATTACATAACCTCCAAATATTTCGAAATAATTGCTTTCATTTTTAGATCTTCGAAGGACGCCAATGCTCAATACACGAATGGCATGACTATTTTGCTAACGAATCCTATTGCGAGCGTAGTGATGGTGTAAAAATGATTTGGAGCAAAGATGCGTTTAAATGTTTTCACCAGGATGGCACCGTTTTTACAACTACCATTGAGGAAGATTTTGCCGGATCATATGTCGATGAGTTTGGTAAAAAGTTGTATAAACTCTTTAACTTTCAATAAAAACTAAAAACATTTCTTTAAGAATCACAAATTTCTCAAAGTTCTTCCCACCATTCCTCGCAACAGCGAATAGATAATGAAGGGATCTCTGCAATTAAAACAATTAAAAGGGAACTAGATCAATATTTAACACTACAGCAATCGATTCATGGAAAAATGGTACATATTTTGTCTGATCAGAGTGTCTATAATATTTTTAATATTTAGTCCTCTACTTTTGGACTTTCAACAAACACAATTAGCGAAACTGCAGAGGAGTACATACCAACTGATATCCGATTTATACAATACAAATGCAAAGGTTGGTTAATGCATCATTCAAATTATGCTGCAGTTTATCTCAGGACCCCTAAGATGTCGTCTATGCCCGCCAAAATGGAAATATTTGCTGTAGATAATGTACGAGTTTATACCAATATAGAGCAAGATTATAAACATTATAGTCACGAATATGGTACTTTACCATCAGAATATGACTTTATGGACCAGAAGATGGAGGGAAACTTAACGGTTAATGTATGGATTGGTAACGATCTTCATGTGAAGGCAGACAACGTTGCATGCGAGATTAATGCCGTAGTGCGACCGACTACAGTTGATACTAACATAAAGTGGTAAGCATGTGTCTCATATACATCGCTAATAAGGTTTCTTTCAGAAGATACAAAAACCCAACCCCCCTCCATTATTTAGAGCATAAACATTCTAGCTCTGTTTTTGCCTCACTAAACTTAACGATTGCTGAAACTGCAATGCATGGTGCACCATGCATGTATTTGTATACTCGTACACAACTCGTTATTTTCTTTTCAAAAGGCAACTAAATCCTGTGATAATACATACTTCAAGTCGTTAAATGAAGAGAAGAAAAACCCTTTAACTTAAGCGAGCGTAGTATGGAGAAAAGTGCAAAAATATTGTATTTTTAATGCAACCATATCTTCGCCATACATACTCGTACATTGTCGTAGTCATCATTGTGCAATACTTGTACTTTGCATTTATGATTAGTGCAGTGTACTTAGTTGATGGAGTCTACGGTGGAGATGAAGATGATGCTGGCAATGATAGTTATTTGTTTGTTGGGGAAAGGGTGTGTGTGTGTGTATGTTTGGTCGGTTGGATGCATTATTATCTTTACTGTGAACATTATTATGCAAATGAAAATGTTTTATCAAGTGGAAAATTGTCAGTCAGTTAAGAAGTACATTGTGGCGAATATGAATACACAAAACCGCAAATTATCTAAAGAAAAATATTATTCTCAAATTTAAATTAACATAAAAATAAATGAATAGAGAAATGAATCGTTTTTAAACTCGTGCATATTTACCTCATCTTGTTACAGTGATTCCTTGACATTGAGCTTAAAGTATACGGACTGTATACGTGATGCTTTCAAGTACTTGGTTAACAAAATAGCCTCAATTGAGGATTCCAGTGAAGAGCAATTACAAGAATTATACTTTATTGAAAAAACAAACTCTGATTCCAGCACAAGAGGTAAACCGCACTTTCACGTTTCAATTTAGCTTTTAAACTAATTAATATCGCACAATTAGGTTTTGAGTTCTTCACTTCATTACCCGTCATTTCCAACTACAAATATCGTATAAGCAATAATATAACAGAGCTAAAGCCTGTAAAGTCTATAAATGAATCACTGATTTATACTTGTGAAGGACATAATGAAGATCTCAACAAGTTTCCCCGTTTTAAACAACAACAAAAAGGCAAAACTTGCTACAATTTAAAAGATGAGTTTCCCCGTCTTTTAACTGCAAAGTAAGTTTTTAATTTTCTTTTTCATTTGGTGTAAACTTATTTATTTTAAAGGAAATTGTGTAAGGATTCCTTAAGATTCATTAAATTCAACCCTGATCCCTATCATTTGCCAACCATTTCTAATTTAGGAAACTTTTGCGGCAGAGAATTTTTTAAGTACAACATAATTTCATGGATGTTTAAACACCATCTTAAGTCAAATCCACATTTCACCAAAACATATAATTCCTAACCTTGATATATAATTATAGAACACATACAACTCATCAATAGCTTTATCGAAATCTTTGTCAAATTTGTATTGAAAATTGTAGATACGTAAATCCCCACGGTTAAGAACATTTAATTTGAAATATTCCAAATTAATGATCTCAATGACGAGTGTATTAAATTTGGCATAATCAAATCATTCTTATTCTGTTTGGCGTCGTCCACACTACACGCACAATTTGGTGTCGGCGGTTTTAAATCGGTTCATTTTTATTTGGTATTTTGTAAGAAAATGTGACATCGTTGTGTTGTGTAGCCGCTGGTTTTACCTTTGTGGTTTTTTTTAAACAAGTCTACTTGACAAAATAATTTTAAATGAAAAAAAAAAAAATTAGATAATAATTTCCGACCAATTTGCGAAATTAGTGGAAGAACTTGGAAAAATACTCTTCTGGCAAGAGGCGTTTATATTCCCCAAAGTATTTTAAAGAGCAGTGTGATGGTACTTCGACGATACTAAATGCTCTAAGCCTCCAAAACAAACTCCCGATGGATATCAACAGCTTAAAGTCATTTTCAACACTCATCTGGTAAGAACCCTGGCCTAAAAACCATAGCATAACTTGACGCGATTTTTAAATTTGAGGATATTGTTTGAAGCACATGCCCAAACGATTAGCTAATTTTTAAACCTTAAAAAAAATTAATCGGGATTCTTTCCAGCAATAGCAGTTTTTTTTTTGTTTACGTCTCATCCAGTCATTGAAATATATTAGACTTCTTTCTACCTGGTTTATCTTTTGTGTACAGTTTTATAGTTTTCTTCCTCACGTGAATCCGAATTTGGTATGAAAAAAATTTGAATAAATTTATTTATTTGTTACAGCTAAACTTTTTCGACAAAAAATAGAAAACAAAATAAACAGGCTGACTCATATATTAGATGCGTATTTTATTCTAAAGAAAATACCAATAAATGAAATACTGATTATAATAGAATTGAACACGACGTCGATAAAAAGCGGTGTCGGATAAAAATTACAACGATTTTACCGACACCAAAAGAATAAGGGTGCATATAAATTTCTATGGTTGGCAACACAGTGTTCATTTAAAAGTATTGCCATTTGTTTTGTATTTGGTAAAATACATTACACTGCAAAATTTCTATAAAGCTCACGATTCTAAAGCATATGTCTGTTCATATTGCGTCGCTAACGAGCTGGTAACCACTTGCGAACAAATGCTAACTATTTGCTAAGTTTGTGAAAAACAGCAGTTCATGGCAAAAAGACATTATATAAGCCAAAAAGGAGACTCCCTAAAGTGCCAACGTTAGTTTAAGTACAGGTGGTTCTTGAATTGAAAAAAATTCCGAATTTTCAGATTTAATTTGTAATAACTTAGAAGACGGATTAATAGTCACTATTCATAAATTCTATGCCAACCAGCTAGTAAATCCAATCGGCTTTCTAATTACACTGGGATCACACACATCAAGTTTTCTTTAATTCTCTTTTGAAATGCCCCTAATAGTATAGGTATGTTCAGACATGCACGTTAATTAAGCCAATTAAATTGAGTCGTAAAATATAGTTTTTATGCATATGCAATTTAGCTTGCTCAATCAGAATTTGATAGCTGAACATTATTTCATGACCTGTTTGAAAAAGCGTAGAATTATGTGTAATGCGTTTTAACGTAAAAAAATTATAATTATTAGGATAATTGGTAGTAGCAAGGTTTGTTGTCCCTCTTATATAATTGTAGTAATATTGTTGTCAGTTGCCGCGTCTAGATAATGGTCCATTACATTTAATGTGTTCATTTTACAGAACTTTCTGCTCACTAAACACATTTTACCAGAGTTGCATTGTGATTTTAATTCAATTTGTGGTATAATTAAATAGTAATGCTCGATCCATTTATTCAGTGAATTCTTGTACGGTAAATTAAGTTCAAATAAGGCGTTAATTGCGTAAACTTCCTAATTGCGCTATTAGGGCGAATGTGTGAACATACTTTAACTTTTTATTATGCACAAGGCTATCAATATCCACCATCTTTAAGAGTAAGCTTACATTTTATTGTTGACAGGAGAAGCGCAATTACCCAAATTCTTATTAGGGGGGGTCAATAGGAAAATAACACACAATCTTTAGCTACTCTTTTGCACTAAAATTTATCCGAGCTGTAGCAAGGTTGCCCGAAAAATTAATTGTTAATTATGCTCTTTTTTAGCATTTATATTGAAATCCCAAAACAACTGCTAACACTGGACAATGTCACAAAATTTTTGGAACCATTTGAAAACATTCACTTTAAAAAATTACGCCCTAAATTTAAAGATGTTTTAAATTATTATATCAAGCCAAAGCAACAGTTTTATTTGAAGATCTTAAGTAGTATTAAGAATTGGAAAAAACGCCATTGGGAACATAAAAGACGTGTTTTTACCGAAAAACAACGTCTAGGATTGTACAATGCCATGATCAAGCATAAGATGTATCCCAACTATTGGCTATTTTCAGAAACCTATGGGAGCAAGGTGAGGCACATCGAATTTTTTGATTTTATGAAAAACAAATGTGGATATAAAGACGCAGACGAAAAGCGTCAGGTATGATTGAAATAAATAAATTTGTATACAGATAATAAAAACCAATATATTTATACAATAAACAAATTTTAATTATTAGAAAACTTTTTTTTTTATTTATATACATACATATATGTATGATTCACTACAAATTCAGACTCTCTGAAAAAAAATCGACAATAATTATTTGTCGACGACACAAACAATATCACTTCTAATCGCTTAAAAGTTACTATTTTTTGCAGATCTAAGAACTAAATCTGACATGCACCTTACTTATGCAATTCCGAAGTTTTCGCCCAATTCTTAATAAAGCTCAATTTACCACACAACAACCGGAATATAAAATTGAGTAACTAGTACTTAATTGCATCATAATTTGCGTCAATTTTTCCATGTAAACCGGGGAAATATGTATAGTGAGCAGAAAACTCTGAATAATGAACACATTAAATAGATCGCCAACTCGAGGCGACAACTAACAACAATATCACCACGATTTTATAAAAAAATAACAAATATTACTGTTACCTCTTTAGCGATCTCGCATTATGGTGCTAACTGAAAATTTTGTGCGTAAACATAAGCATAACACATGAATACACGCTTTTCAAAATATCATTGTCGGGTTTTGAAACCATTTTCAGGTATAAAGTAAGTTAAACTCCATATGTGTGGACACCAGATTTTATAACTCAATTTTAAGTTTAATTTACTTAATTAATATGCATGCCTGAACATACCAAGTTTGCTACGGACCATTTTTTAGAAAAATATTTACATACATACAATAAAAAATAATACCCAACACTACTTTATGTATATACAAAAAAGCACTTACCAGCACAGGTTTGTTGGCGAAGCTAAGTGATGATTGTTGTCTTAGCTATTGCAAAAAAAACAGCGATTGGTACAGCAGTTGTTGGCTTATAAGCATTGTGGAGAGTCAAAACTATACACATCATTAAGTCAATAACACTACACGAACGAACGAACGCCACCACACCACACTGACGTTAGTTACACCACTTATTCACTTTTAATTAAACAAAGAAAAAATAATTATTCACAATTTTTCAACATACGTACCGTTATTATTTTTTACACAAAGAAAAAAGATATATTTATAATTTTTACCGACACGTACCGTTATTTTTTTTACACAAAGAAAAAATATATATTCCCAATTTTTTCCGACGCGTACCGTTATTTTTTAGGTTTTTTTTTGTAACTATTTATTTTATTTCAAAGCAGGCACGGTAGATTTCATCCGATAGCAAACTAAAAAACAAAAAAAAACAGCGATTGGTACAGCAGTTGTTGGCTTATAAGCATTGTGGAGAGTCAAAACTATACACATCATTAAGTCAATAACACTACACGAACGAACGAACGCCACCACACCACACTGACGTTAGTTACACCACTTATTCACTTTTAATTAAACAAAGAAAAAATAATTATTCACAATTTTTCAACATACGTACCGTTATTATTTTTTACACAAAGAAAAAAGATATATTTATAATTTTTACCGACACGTACCGTTATTTTTTTTACACAAAGAAAAAATATATATTCCCAATTTTTTCCGACGCGTACCGTTATTTTTTAGGTTTTTTTTTGTAACTATTTATTTTATTTCAAAGCAGGCACGGTAGATTTCATCCGATAGCAAACTAAAAAACAAAAAAGAGGAAAAATTAGTATATAGATATCGCGAGAGAGCGAGAGAGAGAGATGGAATAATATAATATGGAATAATATAAGGGACTAGTTTTGAAAAAGGCAACGCCACAATATATATGAAAAACAAAAACAAATTTTTAAACATTTAAAAAAAATTGTTTTTTTTTGTGCCTATAAAAAATTAACGCCATAAAACACGAAGTTTTGATTTCGTTTATCGTTGATAAAAACATTTGAAATTTGTTTTATTTTTTCACAAAACTCACTAACATTTTCTTTTATGCTAAAACCATGAACTTATTTTTTTATTAACTTACATCTGTTGAAGTACTACGAAGCATAAACGTGCACAAGAACTAAAATTTGTTATCTTTCTTTACAAAATTTTCAAGAGAGGCAGTTTCATAGCCATGTTGCCAGCACACATTTTTAAAAATAAAAAATGTTCATGCTGGCAATACACTGTTTTGTTCATCATCTTTTCTTATTTCTCAACCATTTTAACAAACTTAAATAACACATGTTTAAGAACAGAATTATTACATTAACTAATTGATTTACACATTTATTTATTTATGTGCGAACTTATGTTTGTTCTTGTTTGTTTTTGTTAAAAAAATAATTACACGCTAGTTTCTGCAATTAACAACATTTATAAATCAATAATTTTTACTTTACTGACACGGAACAACGTCTTCAATCAAGAACTAATAAATTCTATGATAATACAATAAGAAGGGTGAGAGTAAAAAAGCAAACAGTTAATGAGAGAATAAGAGAGTTTTGACTATACAACAAAAAATAATAAATGAATATTGACATTGTTGTCGTCGTAATAAATATTATCTACATACATACATACATACGTTACGGAAAATAAACTGAAAAATTGAGTGATTCATAATTCTTGCTAATTTGCCATCATTTAGAAGCAGTAATTTTATTAAAAGTATTATTTTCAAGGCCTAGTATAAGTTATGTGTATGTACATATGCATGTACATATGTATGTACATATGTATGTATAAATATAAAAATAATAATAAGAAAGAAATTTTGATATGTATGTATGTACGTACATATGTATGTATCTTAAATTCAACGCAACCAGCCATGGGCAGATTTTTCATTTGGATATTTTCTAAATATAATTACGTACATAGGTATGTATACATATATGTACATATGTATCTTCCATATATGAAAGTGTACGTGTGTACTTATTGTTCGAATTGGTCATTTGAATCTACACGTTTTTTATTCAGTTTAGCAGTTTCCTTTAGTTCATGCAATTGATCGACTGCTATCACGCCTCTAGCATTTTCATGGCCCCCTAAGCCATAGCCCGTGCTATAAACCGATACCGCTCCAATATAAGTTTTCAGGTCTATATTGATTATTTTAGTTTTTGGCAATTCGATTCTGTCCTCAGCTCCTAGTGTAAGCGTTTTGTCGCTATCGAAACAGTTAAAAGCTTGATAAAGTACTTTGCTGTCATGTTCGGAAGTCTTCATATGAATATTACAGCCAAAAGTGTACGCGGGGCACTCGATATTCCCACAAGTCCATATATCTTTAAAGATTGAAATAAACACAGAGGTTCAACTTTAAAGATCACTTAATATTCTTTTCAATTCCTACCATTTTTATATTCGAAATTGATTCCCTCTACATAGGATATGTCTTTAACGGGTTTTGCAGCAACTCCCTGAAGTGCAAAATAAATTGTTAACAATGACACCAAAATGCCTTTCAACATGGTAGTGAACACTACCTTACCTTTATGCTTTTTGAACAACTGCACGAAACTGAGATTGTTTTATTAATAATTTAATTTTTATAAAATTACTTTTTCCAAACGTTGGGCAATTTTTAGTAAAATACATTTGTTTCTACAATAGAACAAAGCATATTGCATGTACTCGTAAGTAACAAAAGGCTATTCAAAATTACACTTTTCATTAACTTTTGCATTCGCAATGTGTTTTTAGTTCGAACGATTATCAATTCGCTGAGGGCACATTGTTTTTACTTTGAATTAATATGTTTTGACAAAATTCAATATCTAGATTTAAATAAAATCTAGTTTTGCTTTAGTTTTAAAGAAATATTAAAAAATGTCAATTCCTAAAATAAACGGAAACGGAGTTGTTTTAAAAGCAATGTAAAAATATGCCGAGTGCTAATTTTAATTTTTGGTATTCAAAATAATTCTTCCCTAGCTAGCTAGCAATACTCACAGGGGCGGTGATACATGCAATATATTAGCCTACGAATAAGCCATAAGCTTTATTAGATTTTTCGCTTAATAATAGCCCTGCCGGAGATTAAAGTACTGTCTACATGGGATTTTACTAATGTAAAAATCACCAGTAATAGCTCTGAATTGTAAACTTTCCTATACCAGGCTTAATGCTTAAATAAGCATTGCGTGTGCTGGGAAAATTGCTATTGCCATTGGTTCTAGATGTATACTAGGACCCGATTGGTTGCTTTGGAACCATTTTTTTTTATCAGTTCTTCTGCATATCAGTCCACAAAACATAAATCAACTGTTTAGTACAAAAAATAAGTATTATTAATACCATCTATTTTATAAAATGCTCTGTTCCAGATTTTAGGCGTTCGTAAGCTCATAAAAATATTTTTTTATAAAACAAAAACTGCTGCTATAACTAATTCAGATAATATTTAAAATACTCGTATCTTATCTGCTACATTGAAACATGTTCCCTTTTATCATATTTTGGAAGCATTAATATTTATTTGTAAATCATAAAAAAAACTTGAAAAAAATTTATACGCGTAAAGAATTATGAAAACATGTGTTCCAAATTATACTGCATATTACCCAGAGACTTCTCCAAATAATGCATCTGATTTTGAATGTTACTGTCAATGTCGTCATGTATTTTATGTAGATTTGTCTGTAGCTTTAGCATTTTGCGTGCCATATATTCATTGAACATGTTCTCATCAAAAGTTTGTGCAGCATGATGATCGCTTGTAGTGAAGGTGGTACCACTGTGATAAGAATTGATGTACTGACGTATATGATAGTTAGGATCAATTGCTGATGAAATAGTTTTTTGTGCTAAAATTGTATTATCCCTGGAATAACAAATATTAACACGTTTTAAAATGGAGGGTTCCTCTTCATTAGATTTGGAAACAAAACAACGATCACTATTCAGCGGACAGTCGATCATATCGCAAAGCCATTTATCTAAAACCAACAAAAGACATTTTTCAATTTATTGGAAAATTAATATTATTTTTGGTTTTTTACCACTCGATTTTTCAATACGAATGTCGCCTATCTGAGATATAGAGCGCGCTTGTATACATGCAGCCAGAGTAATTGTGCTGATCACAAGTAATTTAATATTTTCAGCATTAAACATTTTTAGACACAATCAAATGTGGAGTGTTGTATTGCAAGTTCGAGACAATACTGATGCGTTCAAACTTCCCTCTTTAATGGCGTTAATAAGCAAACTAACAAAATGTAAATTACTAAGCGCAAAACAATCTGAACAACAAATAATATTGTTGATGTGTTAAGTATAGGGTGATTTTTTAACAGTTTGGGTTTTAAAAATTTAAAAAAAAATGCAGAAGTAAAGAATATTTATTTGGCCCGATAAATGAATGCCTGCTATTTGTGTTTTAAAGATTATTCCATATAAATGTTGCACGCAACTTTGCCGTGGGTGATTCATACGTCAGCTCCAATTTTGGCATACTTTTTGCAGTATTTCGCTCGATATCTCACCCATGTAATGGTAGGTAATGTCTTCGATTAAAACCCATTTCTCACAGCACGCATTTTGATAACTAAATTCTTTGCAATCGCTGTTTGTTCGTTATTCTATTCATGGTGAAATGGCAAAGCTTACTGAGCATTTTTGGCATTGCCACATTTCACGAATCTTTTTTACGCTAATAAAATTTACACTGAAAAATCATACAGCAAAAAAAATCAGGTAAAGCTCGAATGTTTTTTTAAAGAATTTCCACAAGTGTTTCTTAAAACGTATAAAAGTCATTCGTTTTATTTTGTAACCAATATTTGAGAGTTATGTCTATGGGATTAAGTTTTAATTGTGATCATTATCTTAAGGAACGAGAAGCATTTACTCGGTAAAATAAAGCTTCTTATTCAAAAATAGTTTATGATACACTACACACCGATCCTCACAAATTATTGCGATGTCGATTACTTTTATAATAAAGTTAAGAAATGATTCTTGATTTAGAATTCTATGCAACATAATTTGTTCCCTTTCCCCATTTCTCCTACTATGTATTAATATTTTCCTATGAAGGGGGAAACCCTTTTCACTCTACTCTTATTCTGAATATTCCCTGGATTGTTAAATTAGACGATTTACTTGGCGGAAAAAATTAATGGAGGAAGGGAAGAAATTCCCTGTGAAAATTCGTAATTCGATACAATTCTCGAATATTATTTAGTATAGAAATAAGAGTTGATACTCTTTGGTTTTCTAAATGCGAATTCCTATGATGCGATTTAAAGAAACATATCTACTTTTAGTCATTTTTCAACCGCTTCTTTGATAAACTATACTGTATAGAAAGCTAAAACTTATCACTTTTGTTTTCTTTGATCTCCCTCAACTACAGTATGATGAGAGGGCAAACCAATAGCCAATTGTAACGAGGTACAGCAAAAGCGATGGGGAAATCGGCCAAAACAATGCTGCCTAAGTTGTTTGCCAGCTCCGGCTTGGTTAATGACTTCTCTAGTAACTTATATTGAAGCTTTAAATTTTAAACATTCTTTACGCTCCTACAACATTCTTTGGCGTAAGCAATCATACATTAATTTGAGCGTCATAAAATTACTGCAAAAATGTGTAATTACACTTTAAGTGGCAACACTGTGACTGTGACGACACGCCTTGACTTTTTTCCACAGTTTTGTTGTTTTTTCTAGACATACGACACGTAACTAACAATTTACTTAATGCGATGAACGTGAGTTTAAATTAAACAAAATCTTTGGCACTGAGGTTATATGTACAGGCGATACAGATTCTTTTTCTGTTTGTTTCTTTTTTTTTTCTTTTGTATTTCAAAAGTTGATGAAAACTTTGAAGGCGGCAAAGGTGGCAGAGGCGGCGGCAATATTGCTTGATGTCCTGTTCAATCTAGACACTGTGGCGAATTCATGATTTTTATTCTAAAGGTCTTCTGGTGCACAGAATGTGTAGCAGACGAATAAAAGTTTAAAGTTTATTTTTTTGGCTCCTGCGAGTGATGACGTACGTTGATGAGATGCTGTGGCTGCAAATAGTGTTGAAGTTGATGTTGATGATATGGAGTTGAAGGCGTTGCACTAATGAAGCCATAAAGTGTATATGGTTCTTTTCGTACATTCTATATCAAATTAAATAAAGCCTTTGCTAAACAAAATCTAAATCTTGGAAGAGAAGAAAAGAAATAATACACAACACCCACATTAGCACTTTAATGTGAGTTTTGCTAATTTCTAAAACTGACGATAGTTTTATTGATTTTATTCTTCTTCTCCTCCTTGCAACTTGCAACATAAATTATCGCGTTAAAAATTAGAAAGAATTCTTTTGAAAAAATGTTTAAGTTGTTGGCTGATGTTGGTTATAAAAAATTTACTTCCTTTAAGAAGAATTCTATTATTTTGTTTTGATTTCTTGCTGGTCTTCACTTTAGCAACGTTGCTGTGCTTTATGACTTTAATAACTCTTTAACAAGGTGTGAATATCTCTAAACTTCAATCTTTATGCTTAAAACTATAAAATCTTCCTTAGTTCATACTAAATCAGTCTAACACAGCACGCTATTGTTCTGCTAGTATTTCAACAACACACATCAAAAAGAGCACTTCACTCTGATGGCCAGGAAATAAATAAGAATTTTCCTTTAACATACACTCGTCGTACAGGCATGCCTTATGAGGCAGCAATAAAAGAACAATGAATGTTTTACGCATTTCTTAGTTGCTGATATAAATATTCATGCCGTTCGCTGCAAAATGTAACCAAATTGTTGCATAGTTCGTTCTTCTATTGCTTTATTGCTGGATTGTTGTTGTTTTTGTTGGTTGGTGGGACTTAATGAAGAGCAGCACGCAGTCGACTTGTTGTTGTTGCTGTTTTGTTTTTCCTCTTTTCGTTTTTGTTGGCAAATTAAGGCGGCTTGTTAGTTAAACTTGGATTTATGTTTAGGCACAAATTTACTGCGACACAAAATTGTCGCTCGTAAAAATGTTGCAGGAAAGTTGGAAATTTTATGTGCTGTGTGTGTGTGTGTTTTGTGTGCAAATTTACAATAAGTGTAATCTTTAGATTTTAACTGTTTTCAATTTTACTGGTTTAATACACAATAAGCGTTTTAACCTTAAATTAATATTTTCTTAATTGCCTATACAAATCCGCAATAAAAACTTAAAAGCATTTGATGTCATTTGTAGCGGGGAGCGGAGGTGCATTGTTATTCTGCTGATGTCAAAATCGTTAAAAATGTACAGGGTGTCCGCCGGGTAGGTATACTACTTTGTTTTGCCGCCATTTTGGTAAACATTAGTCTTGACAGTTCATATTTGGCAGTCGTGAAGTAGAGACGTGGCAAATTTATTATGGAAAAATATTCGGTAAACCAACGTGTTTTAATCGTTAAAATATTTGATCAAAATCAATCATCGATTACTGTGATGATGAGAAAGTTAGGTGAAATTTTTGGGAGAAACAACGTGCGAACAAGACGCACTATTTATCGTGTAGTGAATGATTTCGAAGAAAGAGGGACTGTAGCTGATAGGCCCAAGCATGAACCACAATGTGCGGCAAGATCGGCTGAAAATATTACTGCTGTTCAAGAAAGTGTTCAAAACAATCCATCAACCTCAATTCGACACTGTGGTCAGGAGCTTGGTCTTCAAAGAACAACTTTTGCCACAATTTTCCACAAAGATTTGCATTTGTCTTCATTTAAGATTCAGAGCTTCTTCCAGAAGACCATTTACGCCGCCGTACATATGCCAATAGGATGCTACAGGTCCCCCATGACAACCCCGATTTTCATGAAAAAATCATAATGAGTGACGAGACACATTTTCATTTGAATGGATATGTGAATAAACAGAATAGTCTGTTCTGGGCAATGGAAAACCCTCAAATTACTCATCAGTTACCTTTGCATCCATTAAAAGTGACAGTCTGGTGTGCAAGTTGGTCAGGAGGAATCATTCTTTGAAACTGAAAACGGCGTAACGGTAACTGTCAATGGGGAGCGATATCGTGATATGATTCAAAACTTTTCAACGCCACAACTGCACGCTTTGAGCTTGACTAACAAGACGGTGCCACATCGCATACAGCCAGGATTACAATGGAATTACTGCGAGACCTCTTTTAACACAACAATTTATTTCAAGGAATGGTGATGTTGATTGGCCTCCACGGTCTCTTGATTCGACTGCTTCGGACTTCTTTTTGTGGGGTTATCTGAAAAGCAAGGTTTATGCAAACAACCCAGAAACGCTGGAGCAACTCAAGCAAAATAGTCGTGATGAAATTAATGAAATACCGCGTGAAATGTGTGAGAGTGTAATGAAAAATGTGTTCAAAAGGGCTCGCATTTGTGAGGCTAACAGAGGCGGACATTTATCTGATATTGTATTCCATACAAAATTCCCGACATTAAATAAAACATTTATCAATATGCGATCCATTCTCTTTCATTTAATCAAAACAAACAAAGTAGTACATCTTCCCGGCGGACACCCTGTATATGAAAAATTTCTCTAATGAAAAACTGACTATAGACTTTTTAAAATCCACAAAGCTTTTTTTTTTTGTAAAAACATTTGTAGAAGTGAGCGAAAAGTAAACTTATTTTGTTGCCGTCGTTTAATAAAATTTACTCTGAGCTGGTTTAAAAAATAAATTAACTAGCAACACGGAAAAAGTAGCTACACTTCTATGGGCTAAGTTGAGTTTATTGACCATCGACGATCCATTTAGTTTCAAAATGCTAAGTTATTGAAAAACAAACTAAGTTCTTGTCAAAGAGGACACTTTATTTTAAGTGTGTCTCTTATTTGTTGCTGCTTCGATTTTTTAAGACATTTTCATGCAATAAACAGGAATGGACAAGACATCTAGTTGTGCTTAAAAGATCTCAAAAGATTATATCACAACATAAAACCGTACAACACAACATACCACATGAACATACGAGGTAACAAGATATAATGAGTAAAGTCGTAAAGTAACACCACTTGCCATTTTAGGCACCCTACCATACACATACACACAGATTCCCATACAATGTATTCAAATGTGGATATAAAATGCAAAGTTTTATGCACCAGTATAGGGAGCATTAGTGGTGCATTTGAATAGAATGCATAAGATCATGAATTACGATCAGTTTTATAAGCATTACTATTATTATTACTAAAAAGCATATAACTGAAGTCCAAGTTACTACATACAACATAAACATAATTATAGCACACACAACTTGAAATCAATTCAATTTACATACACACTTTTTAAAGAAGTTTTAGACACGCTGAAGTACGAGCGTGGTAAAATGGAAAAGAAATATAAAGAAACATGAACATTCTAAACAATTATGATCACCCTAATGTTTGTAGTGATTTTGTTTGATTGAAGTATAAAAATATAAAATTTTTTTTGTCGCCCACGCCAACATTTTTATTACCACAGTTCGCGTCTTTAATCTTATTAGAATGCATGAGTGAAGTTAATTAAAAATTGAAAAATTGATCGTATTGTCATGCTGCACAAAACTGTAAGATGTACTGCGGTTGTGTGTAAAGATTAATACATATTATACATATTCAGGAGGAAAAGAGTTTCTAGTGCATTGTGGAGGGAAACATTGCCGGATGATAGGTTTGTTGACTGCAGTTGAATTTTTATGCGTTGCTTTTTGAATTTCATTTAATTGATTCACTTGGAAACCTTGTCCTGCTCTTAAGTTTTAACTTTGAGAAAAAAATTCTCGAACCAAATAAAGTAGAACTCAGCAAACGAAAAATGAACGTGTACACTAGTTTGGCGTTCTGGCGAATGAGATAAACCGCAAATAATTTTTTTTTTAAAGTGTTTTGTTTGTTTGATAAGCTTAAAATGTTGTAAAAACTTTAAGTTTTTATTTTGAGGTTCCTTAAGCTTTCTGATTTTGTTGGAAGAATTTCGGGCATAAGACGTGTAAGTTTTTCTGAAATGATGAATAAAAGTTTTCTGATGAGCTGGCTTAAGCAACCAGCGAAATGGGCATAGATACTAGAGTATCCCTCCAAAAAATAAGTTGCATTTTTATAAAAAAAAATTAGTTGATCCTAAAATCCATTTTTATTAACTAAAAATTATTATCCAATTGGAGAAAAAACTCTTTTAATATGGTTGTGATTACATCCTTTCGCTTTTGGGTAGAGTAAGATTTTTCTAGAGTAAGCAAAACTTTAAAAGGGGGAAAACACAGCTCTTCTCTGAGGGCATGTCTTTTTGATAGTTCCGCCACCTGGATATATTGCTAACCAGGAATCACTCCCCGTGGCTTGTCGGGCCTTCAAACTGGAACATCAGGGCCTTTAAACTTGGCCAGCAACTAAACGTATGGTCAACGGGGCGATTAGCCCCTGACTGGTTGTTGATGGAACCCTTTCGGAGGAGTAACGACGTGGTGGCTATAGCAGAAAAATGGTTGGCTCCAAATTCCTAAGCAAGGGATATTATAATTAATTTAGGGAGATATCAAAGCAGACCATTAATTTTATGGGTCCCTTTTCGACCCTCTTTTTTCCCAAAATAGATTTAAGGCAACTGATTTGTAATTTACGATTATCTTACTCTCATTCATCTCGTGCTACCACTAATCTTTATTCTCGACTGTAGCGATTACAGACTGTCGTCTGGTGAGTGTCGACTTTGTTGTTCATCACAGAATCTCTTGTATTTGATCATTCCCACACAATGTGCTCTTCCACAGATGTATTTTTGGGGACTGACTCGTCCACCCCCCCCCCCCCCCCCCCACCCTTTCTGCCATAGCAGTACCTTTAAAGAGTGACCCGTCCACCTTACTTAATAATCCTATTTTCATCCTTTCCCAGCCTCATGTACAGGACGAGTGGAGAACACTATACCGTGCCCAAGAATATAACTAAGATAATAGGGAAATGGTTGGTTATCAAATCTAATGTTACCTTGAAATCTTTTTTGGGCAGCTATCGACTTTTTTGGAGACAAAAATTTAAAAATTCTTTTGATCACAACTACATTTTTGGAGACTTGACAAATGATGACGAATAAAAATATTTATATCAAATCTCCCTATCGCAATATCGAATCAATTAAAAACTTCCATAAAATTTAAGCTGAAACCAACCTTTGAATTGGTGAAGAGGTAGTCTCCATGCAGACCCCCTGATATAATAATTGGCGTTATGAGTCATCAGCTCAAATGAAATTCAATACAAGCAATGCACAAACTTGTTGCGTCAAAAAACAACAAACAAACAAAAATCATTTTATATAAAAACTGATGATCTTATTTCACTTCTTTCTCAAATTCATTCCAAATTTACAATTACAAAACAACTCATATTAATTTCCGCTGCACAATGTTCAATCAAAATATTTCTCTTTTAACAAATAAATCTATTACTTGACTTTTTGAACTTGGGCAAAATTGTTTAAAATTATTTATAACATTAAAGACAATTGTAAAATTGGACACAGTTTTATGAGTCTGAAGGGGAAAAAAGACACAACTTAAACGAAAACACCAAACTATAATTCTTAGACTGAAAGTATGACATTTGACCTGTTTTTGTCACTAAGCAAATGAAGCCGACAAAACAGAATTGTGTTTCATTACAGCCATCAGAGGCTCTGAGAACACATTGAGTGACTGCAGACCAAACCAAAAAAAAAAGTAACTTAAACTGCAAAATATCCCACAGCGTTGTTATGAAAGGAGCCCAGAAAAGTTAAAAAAAAGGGGAAAAAAGTACAAAATAATAAAAAGAACCTAACACCCGCACATCAAGGCAAATGTTGTGAAAATGTTTAAAGAAAGCCTTTTTTGTCTTCTAACATTTATGCAAAATTAATGATAGAGAATCTTTAAGGTAACGATCTGTAGGGGTTAAAGTTTTCTTTCTTTTATGTTACAAACATTTTTTTTGTTGTTGTTGTAGTTATTTGACTACAAGAAAAAATCTTATTTAATCACTTTTTTGCAAGAAAAGACTTACGAAAACATTAAGCCGACATTAAAAATTTGACCACAAGTTTTTTTTCTCCCATTTTTATAAGAATGGGGTTAGTTGAAGCTGTGTGGACGTTTTAGAATCATGAGAATTAGTTTAATGGTCGTGTTTCTTGCTTTATGTGCCTGCCTTACACCCCCAGGTGATTTAAGTTTTACACTAAAACAAAATTTTTAATTGAAAAATTACAAAGCTTTTAGATTAAAAATAAATGTAAGTTGTGAGGGATTTTGGCAGGAAAAAACTTAAATCTAGATATTTTTATATCAATCTATCTGTATGAGCAAAGCAAACTAAAAGAGATGTCTTTCACATTTAAAACTCTACTGTATCATATACATATGTGGAGCATAATTTTTCTCAATTCATACTTTTTCTTTCTATAAATATGTCTATTATATTTTGCGAACTTACCGATTTCTATACCAGCAAGCGAAAGCAGTTTCAAGATTTTTCTAAAAGAAAACAAAAAAAATCAAATAAATTATTTCAATACTTAAGAAATCAACAAAAGTATAAATTTTTTTCAATATTTACAGTACAACCTCGATCAACGCAATGTTTGATCATCCACCCAACGCCTTCATTATTCATTAGCGCAATTTAATTAAATCTTAGTTGTAGCAAATTTCCACTTCCACAACTTTATCATCTTTATTAGTTTTTAATAATTTTAACTTTCGCAACTGCCTATAATTTCTATTATTTGCGTAAATCGAGGTTGCACTGTACTTCTAAAAAGTAAGCTCTGACGTATCACCTGGATGCATCAAGTATTTGTGTCGCATTTAAATCAAACGCGCAATCTTGTGACGCTTTTTATAAATGTTCCTGGTTTTTTTTCTATGCATTCGAAAACCCCTGAATAAAATTTTAATACTCACACAATCCACACATATATTCCACTTCAAAAAGTGGTTAAAAATTAAGGTTTATGAATAAATAGTTCACTCAAATACCTTCGCATATGGTAGTCTAACAACTCGATATGAAAAAGTGCGGCTGAATGAAATTGAGGCGATTTTGAATAAATTGGCTGATTGTTAAACAGTCTACTCTATTTGACAATACGATTAAAATCTCAAGATCGTATTATGAGACTCACCTATGAGCGGAGTCTGACCTGCAAACAGAATTTTTTTCAAAGCCAACCACCTTCTGATATATCTAATATCGAAAACATACAAAATTTGTCAAAATGGAAATCTAAAAAAAAAAAAAAAAACTGACATGCGAAAAGAAACTGGAATACGTTCCTACTCCAAGAGGTGGTACCGGGGGCTCAGTGGTTTTGAAGAAACGCATTTTTAGTTAGACTTTACACCTGGAAGTGGCGACGAACTTTGAACAATATTGGAACTCGATATCATATTCCCCAAGAAGGCAAAGCAAACCTTTGGCGGACACAGTTAGTAATAATAAAAAACATTTGCAAAACAACTTCAAATTAAAGAGTTGTGAGTTCTCCTTGTCAAACAAATTAAGCATTTTGGTAGATGTTGAAAAACACAAGGGCAGTGTTCATAAAGAAATGGTTAGGGCCTTTCAACTGGAGCACATGCATGTTTTTTGGAGCAAAATGTTCATTTGTTTGCTTTTAGGAGAAGTAAAAGCAAAGCCAAACAAATTTGGTTTAAACATTTTTAAATTAACACAAACCAAAAACACACACAGACACATTTATAAATCAGATCAGCTAGCGTGATAAATTTAAATTAGATTTGAAAACAGGCAAAGTTAGCGAATGGCCCATATTAATGGACGGATGGATACGAATTAGCAAACAAAGAAGTCCACATTTGTAGAGGTTAATTAACTTTTTATTAATCTACTCACTTTTTTATTGCATTTTTACAACGTCTTTTCTTGTTTTGCTTGCCAAAGATTGATCTTAATAAGAGAGCGAAATTCAATTAATTTTAAACAACTTCTTTATATTTCGCACACCTACTTTCGAAAAGAATTTGCAGAAATCAAAAATTTTTGCTAGTCTTGCATTGCACAATAAATTAAATATAGTCACATTTCGTCTATAGAAAATTTGTTAAACAAAAGTTATACAAAAAACATTTGGGGGGGGGAAAAAAATTATTTTTATGTCGCGTTTTTTTTTATCATTAAAACTTTTGGCAAACGGGAAAAATAATCGTATACGGCAGCGTACATAAAGTTCAATGTATACAACTGTATTGTTCTCGAGTTATTAAATAATGAAACAAACAAAATAGATTAATTAAAACTAAAGTAACATTAGAAATTGATTACAACTCATTTATAAGTAATCAACAAATCAATCGCAGGAACGGAAATGAATACTTTTGTTAAAAAATAACTCTTTTTGTTATTAAAAAAAGAACACTTTTTAAAACGGTAATGGGTGACTTTTGCAAAAAGTATTATTTTTATAATAAGTACTTTTTGTAAAAAAGTACTTTTTACATGGAGTAAAAGTACTTTTTATATAGTGTAAAAGTACTTTTATAATAGTGTAAAAGTACTTTTATCATAGTGTAAAAGTACTTTTTATATAGTGTAAAAGTACTTTTTATATAGTGTCTCATACTGATACACATACACTTTATGTAGAATACACTCAGGTTAAGGTTTTTTTTTCGATTTCGCTTTGCGCCGCTTTTTTTTAATTTCATTCGATGTGATTTGCGCGGTTTTAATTTCGATCACAAAATGTCTTCTCTGTAAGCAGACACGCGAAGAATTTTTTGTTGTCTTAGCAATACATGATTTTAGTTTGAATGCAAAAAAGACGTCTTCACATTCAATCTCAAAATAAACCAAGTTGACGCTCTGGCGGTGCCCACTTCAGCTGATCAGCGTCGATTCCACATTTCAGGATCTTCATCGATACTGGCCGCTACAGCGGCTATATTTTCCCCACTTCACACTAAATTCTGTCTGGTTGGTGGTCCTTAAGCTTACCAAAATATGTACTCATGCTCAAAATTTTTTACGGTGCGACGAAGTCATGATGATGACCGACCTCACGACAAAATTCGCATTGCGTATTTAAAACTGAGACTGAATTTCGATAATACATTTTTTTAACAATTTTCACACGTGCGGCAGGTGTGAAAACATGCACGATGAAATGGCAAAGCTTACAGCTGGATGACATTAGTAATGTTTAGAGCTTTTGAAATATAACAATTCGAAAAACTGTGAATACTCTCGAGTTACCCTGCATTAAAATAACGCGACTTTGATATTTAATAAAGCGCAAGGATGATCAACAGCGCAGTTGAAAAATAAAAACCTTTTGGAAGAGTCGCTTATTTTGGGTGAAGAATCATATTTAACGAAAAGATTTGTTAGACCCCTTTCAGACCAGCAAAGTTTTCTTTGACAAAGTTTCTTGAATTCTTTTTTAAACTTTGTCTTGTGTTTAGACAGGATAATTTTACTTTGACAAAGTCTGTTTCCTTTTGTATGTTTGTCAAATATAAAGAGCAGCCATATTAATTCGGTTTACGAACTAAAAACACAAAAGGAATTTGCGAGTACAACAAGTTTTGTACCAACCCCCGCTCTCTTTACCTCTCTCCTCCACAAACTCAAGACTTTGCAAAGATAACTTTGCTGGTCTGAAAGGGGTCTTAACAAGCCAAACTGGGATGGGAATGCGTTTACAAACATTTTTCTTTTGATACGAATTTTAGGCCGATGACAACACTGGTCTGTACTTCTTTGAAAACGGCGTGGGTGAGGCCATTACCATCAACGGCAAGCGCTACAAGTCAGTGATATCCAAATGCTTTTAGCGCAAATTTAACGATATGCAGCCATGCAGCGAACGCCGCAATGTACGTTATAAATGAACTATTTGAGTATATAGTTATCTCTCCCCCAACGTCAGATTTTTTTTGGGGGTTTTCTGATGCCCTCAAAATCAATATAACCCAGGCCGCCATAGCTCAGTCATGTCACACAACACTCTAAGGCTTTCAGAGTCCTTTATCAAATTCAAAGGTATTTTTCATATTATTATTAGTTAGACAAAATCTTTGTTTGGCTTCTAGAAGAACGAACATTTAGTTAAACATGTTCGAGGTCTCAATTATATTCAACTCAAATTATTTACAGCTGGCAAATATTAATCATTGTGATTTTTTTCCAGTTTGTCAAACATTTATTGTCTTTCAGTTAAACTTTGCAGAGAGAGAAATAATAATAATGATAAAGCACAAAGTTAGAGACGCCCTATTGATTAAGTTAATAGTCTCAGAATTTTTTAAAAAATAACTGCAATTTATCCGTGATTTCTGATGAGAAAATTTATTTGGAAACAAATATTTATTGTATTTCACTTGTACATATATTTTTACGCACACCTACGTGCGCACATATGAGTATTAAATTAAAATGTTTATTAGCCACTTGTATACCACTAGTAGTGTATAGACGAGCAATTGCTGACATTTTTTTTTATCACAGTCGTAATTCTGTTGTATGTCATAAAATTCTAAAAAAGTGTAAAAAATCAAATTCAAAACCACCAGCGCACCTGAACTTTCGGTCACCATAAGAAGAAAAATGTTAAAGAGAAAAAATAAAAAAAAAAGTTTGTTCTTTGAGGCACGTATACGGTTTGAAATAATTTTGTTGTTGTGAAGTTATTAAGTCTGCACATACAAACATTTTATGTACGGCTGTGTAGTTAAGTGCATGACTTTATTCATAAATATAAAAATAAATAAATGAATAATATAAACACATTTTTATGACATAACAAGCTGGTTATTGACGCTAAAATCTTAATTCTGTTTCTAAAGTTGAGAGGAGTATAAGCCAAGCAAAATAATATTAAATTTGGAAATGTTTTGAGGAAGTAAGTAAAAGGTAATTTTCTAAAATTAATGCAATGAATGATAAGCGTAATGATTCGTAATTAGATGAGATTTATTTAAAAGATGTCATAATTGATTAGATTACGATTATTTCCAATTTCGCCTAATTACATATTGATTACGATCACAAGTAATCTAAGAATAACGAGTATTATTTGCAATTACTATCAAATAATCAAAAGTAATCAGAAAAATAATACGAATACTTTCAAATATTGCTTAAATAATCAAAAAGAATCAAGAGTAACTTTTTAAACTAGTCGAAATATTTTTTTGAATACTTTTAATTCTTTTTAACTATTACTTGCGATTACTATTAAAATCGCAAGTAATCTGAAAATGTCAGCTACTCGATTACTAATCATAATCGCAATTTAATAACTATGAGTTAAAAACAGTTGCTCCTTTGGCTTTTCTAATGATGGCTGATTGCAAATCAAAAGGCAGGAGAATAAGTTGGAATGACTGTAAAAGAAATTTTTGGAATACTTTAACTTAGTACTCGTGAGTAATACAAATAAAATAGTTTGGTAAATTTTAAAGACCAGCTATTGGAATTTCCGGCCAAGTTTTAGTCATATTAATAAGGCAAAGTTCCTAACCGAAAATTTCGGCCGGTAAAAGTACAGAGATCAAAATGAGGACCAAGTTCTTCATTTCCAGGCAACCTGCTAGTTTGGTAAAATTTTTCTCCTAATTCTTTCCCTTATTAGAGATTAAAAAAAATATATTGCCCGGTAACGAAATGTTGTTGTACTTCATTTTGCTCTCAGTACTTTTGACGGCCGGCATTTTTCAAGTTTTTGTGCTGATCTGAAAGTTTTCTTTTAACTTAAAGTTTACAGACGGTTGGTTATATCAAATTCCAGCTCTCTACCTATGGTGGAAGTGTGACATACAAATAAGTGGATACTGTAGTCCTCCCTAGATAAATAGATTACTTCCAGATCTACCAGTATTTCAGTTCCCTAGTTATAGTGGAAGTGCTCCAATAATGTCGATGAGTGAGTCAGTGAATAAATAATAAAATATGCACTTTTTACACTTTCATCTTTCTGGTAAAACTTTCAAACTTCACCAGTGAGGTTGCTTTATGTTTCAAGTTTCATTATTTTATGATGAAATGAAGCAAAGTTATGAGGAGTGTTCATAGGTTTGAGGTACTGCCGTGCGCGTCTTAATAACAATTTAAATTTCCAAAATTGCAGAAAATATTTTTAAACATTTTGACAAAACGAAAAAAATTTCCCTCTACAACAACTGCAACAATTTTAAACTTTATTTTTCCTATTTCATAACGAAATTGAATACAATAAATTGTAACGTTGAATTCTGTGTGTTAAAATCATTTGAGGAAGCTAAAGTTTTACTCTAAGTCCTTTAATTTGTTTCGAACATCATTTTAAGACATATTTTTTACTGCCGCCCTCGTGTTACATTTCAAAAGAAAATAAAATAAATAAAGTAATTTTGAGAACACCGTCTTTCGAAAGAGCCTTTCTAATATACGATTATTGCATTGAAATCATATTCACTGCGGGTGAATGAATTCCTTTCTAACCACGTTATCATCAAACTCTTTTTTTTTCTTCCACCAACTATTTTTTTTTGTGCCAGTTCTTACTAACTCCAAACGCATGTCTTTTGTTTTGTTTATAAATAATTTAAACTTGGTTTCAAGAGGGAGGGTTGTTGTTGTTGTTGTTGCTATCATTGCCAACATGTTGAAGACCAAACACCAAGTGTCAAACTCCAACCAAAGAGTACAACAAAACTAACATTCACTGGCAATATGAGTGTGCACATTAGCCAAGAAAAACCAACATGAAATAGTCTTTGACGAGTGAGCAACGTGAAAAGTTGTGCTTTGTGTTCACTTTCCGTTAAAAAATAAAATACAAGAAATAATAAAAAAAAAAAACAAACCCGAATGAAATAAAAAAAGAAAATATGTAGAAAAAGAAAATATCTTGAAACTGCGCGTATCAAACGAAGTGTAAAAACGAAACCAAAACGCGAAAACGAATCTTTAAAAAAATTGTAAATAACAGATGAACCGATCGATGCTAAGCTAGCAGCAACACACGAAGTCTAAAAGCGCAAAAAAGAAAATAAAACACAATTGTGGCATGGTTTAGGCCAAACACGAAACCAAACATTCAAGTTGCATACACGGCACTTTTAGACCATCAGCGACAACGACAACAACAACAACTATAACAACAGCAAAGAACACCAAGATCAGCAACAGAAACCAAGTGCAATTTTTAATGTTGTTGCGGTTGTTGTTGGCATTGTGGATAGTTTACGGTCAGTTGTGCACATTTGTTTCGAGTCTAGTGGTGGTGCAGTGTTGCAACATAAATGCATTTGCCAATGCAGATTAGTTAGGCATGGTCCGTCACGAAAGACGGTCGATGGCCGCAACTGCAATAAGTATGTGTGCTAAACGTAGAAAATCGCGCTGTTTACGAAAATCTTTAATATCTTGGTTCACTTTCCTCCTCTGTTTGTCACATCTACATGACATGACAGTGGCCTTAGACGACGCAGAACTGGCTCACTATGCCAATGAAGCGGACGTTGCGGGTGTGGGACGTACTGCACACGAGCCAAGATTCGGGGAACGTTTGCAGCCGTTGCGTAAAAAAGCAAACGTCAACAACGTGAATAATAGAAGTTTGTTGAACAAATCTGTGAATCTAAATAATAATCCTGCAATCAGTGTGAGCACAGAAAAAAGTGTAAATAGTCTATTAAAGAGAAATAATTATATAGTGAATCAGGAAAGTGACATAAAAGTGAAATCTAAAAATCAAGTGACTATTAACCGTCATAGCCCTGAGCCCAATTCCGAAGCGTTTACGCTGTCTGTGGCTTCTTTAGAAGATCAAACATTTGAAGCTATAACAATGGCACCAACGCGTAGACGCAACGCCAAGCAACTAAATAGACGAGAAGATATAAATGCGGCCGAGGCCGTCTTAGTGGCCAATGTTTCGAAGGCAGATCGTTTAGTGGTAATGTCTACGGAATTTTTTGTTGTGCCAACAAGTTCAACACTCCCACCTTCCAGCACATTGGTGCCCTCACGAAAGGGTTCAAAAGCGAGAGGATTACCGAACTTTATACAACCTTCCGCATCGGCTCCCGGAGGTCCACGTTCAGTGCTAATTGTAGCACCGAAATCTGCAACAGGCACTAATACTACTGCTACACCGCCCACCATAATATCGACCCATCTCAACTTTAGCGGTTTGCGTAAGGAACCCTGGGTAGTGCCGGTTTTAGTTTTGGCATCTCTTACCATGCTAATGATGGCAGCATTTGAAATTTTTGTATTGTTCAAAGCCTGGAGGACGTCACCCTCGAGAAGGCATCTGTTTTTGGGACAGATGTTACTTTTGGGACTATTTGCCTGCGCGGGTTTGGCGGCTATAATAACTGCTCAACCCTCGTTGCTGACCTGTGGCACGATACGTTTCGGCGTGGGTGTGGCCTATGCATTGGTGTTTGCAGCCTTATTGGTGAAATGTGTATTTCTTATCAGTCTCAATGGTGGTGTATATTTACCGGCGCCCTATCAGGGACTTTTGTTACTCTTCGCAGTGCTTATTCAGGTAGCTATAGGTGCTCAATGGCTTATAACGTCGCCGCCCGAATTATTTACACTCTCCGTACCGTTTGGCGCTAATAGCTTGCTAGCCTCAACCGTGGCCTCACAGACAGAGCACGTAGCCACATTAACCTCTTCGTCATTTGCTTCCATGTTTCATGCCACACCAACTAGCGATATTTATGCACGCATCACCACATCCGGCACAGTATTAATACCCTTATGTAAAACTCAATTCTCGGAATTCCTATTCTCGCTCATCTATATTATATTCCTGATAGTATTTGTCTCAGTTTTGGCCATTAAATCGCGAGGCATAAGGGACAACTACCGAGAAGCTACTTATATTGGTTTGGCCATAGGAGGAGCCATACCTATTTGGTTGGGTTGGATGTTGTGTGGCTTGGCGGTAGCCGAGCGTCATAAAGACGCTTGCATAGCATTTGGCCTGGTAGCTACCTCAGCCACCATATTTCTGGTGATGTTTATGCCCAAGGGTAGACAATTGGCTGCCATGGGCAAGGAGGGACTATATGTCGAGGACAGAGAGGAACAATTTAGTTCGCTCAGTCGTGGCGGTTCGGGCTATTCACCATCATTCTTCCACTTCAAACCCATCAAATATGGTGTCATGGGCGGAGGAGGTGGAGGATTTCAAAATTCCAACTCGAATTCAGGAAATGCTGGCAATCTGAAACACTCATCGAATGGCTTAAATGCAGGAGGTAAGTTGGGAATGTGAATTTTTATTGTATAAAAAACAAAACCCCTCATTTAACGCGGTAATTAGCTATAAAAACAGCAAGCATTTCGTAAAACTCTCATAGATTGAAAAATCGTTAGCAAACGTTGATTGGCTTCATGTTTGAACAATGATTTAAAAGGCAACACTTTCTTTACTCTCCCAACCGCACACAAAATCTTGCGAAGTATTTGTTATGCATGAGTATTTGTTGTTATTTAACATTGATTGACTCAGTCACTCATCATGGAATACTTCTTGCATACTTTCTTGCACACGTTTGTTTCAGTACTTTCGGTTACTTGGCTAATGAAGGCAGAGCTTTTTTACTAATTTATTTTTTAATTTTTCAACTACAACCAACAAAAAGGTTTTTATGCGTGTTGCACCATAAAACAGCCACACTGCTACGAGTGCACACAAACACATAACACATTTCCACTTGCAGGCAGCTTGACGATAAATTCAAAACCATAAAACAAAACGTTAGAAAACTTGAGTAGAAGAAAAAAAAAATTATAAAAAAAGGCAGAAGAAAGAAACTTGCGAATTGCAAGTATTTTGTTTGCAACCGTAATAAATGTTAAATAGTTTCTTTTAGCGTTTTGCAAGTTTTGAACATTAAATTAACTACAATTTACTTCCTTCTTCTTATTTTTATTTACGAGTACTTCAGCAATTGTCTCGGAATACAATTTGATGCAATTTGCCTTCTTTCTTTCTTTATTGCTTTCTTGTTTGTTTGTTGATTTGTTGTTGTTTCTTGTAGGGAATGAGAAGAGCGGGGGAGTGGAAATACTTTGTAATGCAGTGTACAATTTGCAATTCAAAAATATGTTTTATTATGTATTTTTTTTTTTAATATTATTTTACGTTGAATTACTGTTTTTACCTAACAAGACATAATTAAAGAAAAAAGCTATTCATTGCATAAAAGAGTAGTGGGAATTGTAAAATGAAAAATGCATTTGTTTTTATACAAAAAGAAAAAAACACATATTTTGTTATGAAATTACTTTTCTTTCACACGTTACGCAAGTCCACACACAACTGCAAACCATTAAGGAATAATTGAGTAAAACAATAATTATTACATATTGGGGGAAATCGCTGTAATTTAATTAACAAATAATTAAAAGTTTAAGTACTTGTTGTTAAGAGGGGAAACGAAAATTTATCGTGGAATTTCGAAAATTGTTTAAAACACATTGAATAAAAAGGTAGTTTAAAAAAAATATTAAATCTTAATCCGCAAGAATAATTTTAAAGCAATGAACAATAATTTATCAACATAGAATAATTAGTTTACGATACCGTACAAATAATACTAAAGACGCGCCAAATTCCATGACTTGAGTGGTACTAAAGGCCCTTTCACACTATCAGACTGACGTCTCAGATTTAACTTGCCAAAAATTTAAAATAAAGAAAAGTAGCGTGAAAACACTACGTTATCTGATAAAAATACGGAAGAAAATTTGACAAACGTATGCCTCTCACCAGTTTTTGTAAATTTTCTAAACGCTAAGACTTTTCACATCATCTGGCTTGCGTTTTTTGCAGAAACAAAGGAAGAAACCCCAAAAGCAGCTGTTGAACAAATAAACAACTAGAGTGGTTTGCCGCCAACAAAGCAGAGTGCTGCCGCATATATTTGTTTAGCTCCCACCGGCACTGAAACCTGCGATGGGCTTATCGGTTATCAATATATAGGGACCGTAATAACGATAACTTGTTCCTTCATAAAAATCAATATATGATTGTTATTTCGTGATTTTAATATTTTTTTTTTGGCGAAAATAATTATTATTTTTTGGCTTGATTTTCGTTTTCCCGGAAATCAATATTTATTGATTTTAACTTTTTAATTTAATCATTTAAAAATTGTTGGGTAAAATAAATTTGAATTAATTTTCCAAGCTTTGGATTTTTAGAAAAATAACACTTATGTCTGCCCGAAAAATATAAATCTGAAAATAATAATTTCTGCCAAAAAGTAAAAAATCGAAATGAATATGGTGTACTTGACATGGTTCTCAAATAGAATTATCGGTCCCTGATTTCGTTCATTCCAGTACTGGACATTTCGGCACTTCTTTACCACTTCATTTTGCAAAATTTTGACAAAAATGAATCTATCAAAAACTTGCTTAAATATTCGCTGATTTTAGTCGCCTTAGTTCCTATCTCAGCCGCTGCGAGTCAATAACAATCTAGCAGGGCATTTGCAACCCTGAAAAAGCCTCTCCAACAACCAGTGCGCCACTTATTGTGCTGAGGGCTACTGGTTCTCGTGGTACCAGTCTTAATTACTGCTTTCACCTTTAAAGTTATCTTCAAGTTTCTGGTCCTAAATAAGTCTCGGGAGACGAGAAGACAGCCACAGGTCAATGAAAATCAATTTATATTGGCTCAAATTGAACGACGTGATAAATACTAGCTTCATACTAGTTTATATCACAGCGACCGCCTTCATCGGTATCACTCTATAGCAATAAATCGTTGGCGAAGTAAAATAACCAATACATTGACTAATACTAGCTTCAAGTAATGCACCTACATAAATAAACATAACACGCAACTGCAGAGTTGTTATACACTGAAGCTTTTCAATTCCACTTCTTGACTACCTGTCTTCTCTAGTCTATCCCTTTCCATAGAAAATAACAATTAATTAGTAGACATTAAATGCCTCAGTATTACTTTCCTTAATAAAAAAAAAACTAAATAAAAAATTGTATATGCTAAAAAGCAATAGTCAAAAAATTACCCTTTAATATTTTTTTATTTATTTTATATCTTTTCTTTTTTGTGAAAGCGTTAAAATAAATCGCCTGTAGATAATTTCATTTTAATTTTTTCATCTTATTATGGTATGTTTTGTAAACGAAATTAATTTTATATCAAAACATAATAAAAATAATTTAATTTGAAAAAAAACAGACAATTTAACATAAGCAGTGTTGAGCAAATTTCTAGCAACAAATCAATATAAAGAAATGTTTGACAATTGAGGATATTCCAGTGAAGGCCAGTGAGTTGCACTTAGCTTATGTGTGGCAACATATAGCCCCTCGCCTCGATCGATCAAATAGTGCAAATTGAAGCTTAAGACAACAATTATTCAATTCACAAAAACCTTGTATTGTTGTAGCGATCATATTATTGTATTGTAATACTTTTATAATACAATATTGAATTTAAGTTGTTGATAATTTTTATATAAAAATGTGTTATTATAATAAAACTTCATTTCATATGTTGTTGATTTGTTTTTATTGACACCATACCTGGGACCATTTGTTTGATTTATTTGTGTTTCAATAAATTCAACTTTCCCAATTTTTACGTGTAATTAATAAAGTAAAAATTATTCATGGTATTTATTTTTTTCGAAATAAATCATTACTCATAATCTGCTCTTTTGCTTATGACATTTTGTTACCCTTAAGTGCAATTGTTAGTGATTTAAAGTACCCAAGCCTGATTTAATTTCATAATATTAAATGATGTGAGTTTGTTTGACGTCTATAATTTGTTGGCATTAGCAATACAATAATACCATAAAACTTGCAATAAAATTGACTGTTCACAAACATATAAACTAAAGGTTTATTTTAATACACAATACAATAATACAAGGCGTTTGTGAATTGCATAAATATAACACATTGCAATTGACATGAAATCTAATGAACATATTTTCAAAACTTAAATTTTCTTGCTTAAAGCAAGAGTTGCATTTTTTTACACCTTACTGTATAATCATTACAAAATTATACAATTTAAAGGCATTCATATTAAACCAACAAACACAAAAGACAAAATATAATAGTTATACAAAATTAACACCTTTACAATGAAGTGTTAATTTTTCAGTGCTCTTGCTGGCTGGGGCAAATTACTAAGTGGCGTTTGGCATTGTAATGCTGTTTACCATACCGCAACAAAAATAAAATAAAATACAAACAAATCTCAACTGAATTAAAAACTCATAACAATTACAACAATTATCATAATAATGAGATTTAAACTGTGACACCGAAACACATAACATGACCAAATAATATCCACTTAGTGGCGGACCAAGGGCAAAGCAAAGGTTAAGGCGTTTAAACGAAAATTATTAACTCAACTTAACGCAACAGTTAGACTGATCAGAAGCGCATTAGTTCGGTTAGGAAATTTGCAAAGACAAATAAAACAATACGATGTTATAAAACGATATGAATATGAAAGAAATATCGTGTGGAATTTTAAAGCGAATTATCCAATTAATTGCAACATGCACTTGCATAAATTATACATCTAAGCCAAAGCTGAATGATGTGTGATGTATGCCAAGAAATCATGTATTTATTACATTGAATAAAAAGTTAATTAAATATTACAAAAGATAAAGAAAGTCAATTTTACCCACCCAAAACATTGTTTGTAGTTATGTACATTTATGCATTAATTTGAAATTTGTTATGCTAAATGGATTCAATTCAGTCCTAATACATTTTTATTTTCTCTATTATTTGAATGAAAGTACATATAACCGATAAACAATCACTGAGCACTCACTCTGGTAGCCTATTTAAGTTTTGATATTTAATGCTTTTCTTTTCTTTTTTTCTTTTTTGTTTGTTAAAAAGTAACAGTTTTCAAACTTGGCAGCAGTCTGGTTCATATGCTACTTTTGTTTTCAAGTATAAAAAGTGCCAAGTCATTGTTTTCAAACAAAAAGGGAAAATTGAAGAAAAACTACTCATGTTTACACTCGTAAGAGTTTTTCCAGACAACGTAGGTACGAGTATTAATTCGCTTAAAATGTTTGTTTGTGTAAAGGATTTTCTATTTTTAAGCCAAAACATTATGACTGACTGTAGCAAAAGACAAAAATTAAACGAAGCGTAATTGATGTTGGATACAATAACAAGACATACGACGAATAGCTAAAAAAAATTGTTGCTTATATGTGTTTTCATGCATTAATAGGAACACCACCTACACTGAAGTCAAGATGCTACCAGAGCTGTGTTATCTTTTTTCTTGTTTTTGTTAACTTCTTTGTTAGCTTCCCCGCCCAAATAACACATATATCGCCAATATATAAAATTAGGTATTTTTAATTGTAAGAAATATTTTTATTTTTTAACATTACAAATATTGTAATTTTAAATATTCAGGTAACTTGCTTATTTTATCAAAAAACTTACAAATTGCATAATTTATAACTCTTTCCCCCAGAGTGCTCAATTTTAATGTGATACTCGTTTACAACTTGATGACCAAGTTCTTCATATGTACAATACCATCCCATTTTCGGGAACAACAGCTTATGTGCAATTGCTTTAATTTAAACGCTCTATACATAATAAAGACATAAAAAAGGACATTTGATTTTTTTAGCTTAATTTTTCGTTTATAGGAACTTACAATTATTTGTGCGTGTGTCAAAATCTCCATAGATGACTGCACGAAAACGAGTTTTGAAAAATTCGATTTGACAAAAAAAAAACGCGAAGACTACGACTATTAAAAAATTCGCCAAGTACAGGGTGTCCGCCCGGAAGGTGTACTACTTTGTTTGTTTATAATTTTTGATTAAATCAAAGAGAATGGATCGTATATTGATAAATGTTTTATTTAATGCCGGCAATTATGTATGGAATACTATATCAGATAAATGTCCGCCTCTGTTAGCCTCACAAATGCGAGGCCCTTTGAACACAATTTTCATTACATTCTCACACATTTCACACGGTATTTCATTAATTTTATCACGAATATTTTGTTGAAGTTGCTCTAGCGTTTCTGGTTTGTTTGCATAAACCTTGCTTTTCAGATATCCCCACGAAAATAAGTTCGGAGCAGTCAAATCAGGCGACCGTGGAGGCCAATCAACATCACCATTCCTTGAAATAACTTGTTGTGTTAAGAGGTCTCGCAGTAATTCCATTGTAATCCTGGCTGTATGCCATGTGGCACCGTCTTGTTGAAACCACATGTTAGTCAAGCCCAAAGCATGCAGTTGTGGCGTTCAAATGTTTTCAATCATATCACGATATCGCTCCCCTTTGACAGTTACCGTTACGCCGTTTTCAGTTTCAAAGAATGATTCCTCCTGACCAAATTGCACACCAGACTGTCACTTTTAATGGATGCAAACGTGACTGATGAATAATTTGAGGGTTTTCCATTGCCCAGAACCGACTGTTCTGTTTATTCACATATCCATTCAAATGAAAATGTGCCTCGTCACTCATTATGATTTTTTCATGAAAATCGGGATTGTCATGGGCGGGCTGTAGCATCCTATTGGCATTTGTACGGCGGCGTAAATGGTCTTCTGGAAGAAGCTATTGTGTCAACTGTATCTTAAATGGAAACAAATGAAAATCTTTGTGCCAGATTGTGGCCAAAGTTGTTCTTTGAAGACCAAGCTCCTGAGCACGGTGTCGAATTGAACAGCAGTAATGTTTTCAGTCGAACTTGCAGTACATTGTGGTTCATGCTTGGGCCTATCAGCTACAGTACCTCTTTCTTCGAAATCATGCACTACACCATAAATAGTGCGTCTTGTTGGCACGTTGTTTCTCCCAAAAATTTCACGTAACTTTCTTATCGTCACAGTAATCGATGATTGATTTTGATCAAATGTTTTAACGATTAAAACACGTTGGTTTACCGAATATTTTTCTATAATAAATTTGCCATGTCTCTACTTCACGACTGCACAAATATGAACTCTCAAGACTAATGTTTACCAAAATGGCGGCAAAACAAAAAAGTATACCTTCCAGGCGGACACTCTGTATTTCACCAATCAAAATTCTAAAAGTCTCATCTCTAAAACAAACACTTGTATGATCGTGTGAAAGGACTAAAGCTACAGCACTCCGAAGCACTCATTCAGGGGGACGGTATAAAACGATTCATTTAAGCTGAATCCCCATCTGAGCACTTTGACAGCAAATTGACCAAAGTTATTGTTAAACTTTTAATTAAAATTCGAAAAAATCTATAAGCAAAACCGGACTTGTTTAAAACAAATACTTCAAAACACACACAAAAATATCACTTAGGAAATTTACATATGAAATCAATTGACCTTCAATTTAAATTAACGAAAGTATTTATTTTTAAGTATACTCGTACTTGAAACAATAAATAACAGCTATCAAAACGAACAATTCAATCAAAATGAAATAAAATTTAAAGGGTCGGAAAAATCCTCTTATACTGTTGCTCTTTAACACATTAACGAAATCGTGAAGAAATACTTTGTTCGCACACATAATTGAATCGAGATACTTAAGGTGCGTACTGAACCCAGCAGATAACAAACTCTTAATTGCCAAAGCAGCTTAAAATTATAGGAAATAGATTTAATAGAATTAAAGCAACGCCTACATGTGAACAGATTTTGTAACAAGAAAACAAACCCAGCAAAAACTAATGCTTCGTCATCAGTGACTTTGTGGGGGAATATCGGGTTCGCGTTGTGCACGAACTTGACTACGTATTAAATGCTATAGCAGAACTATATTCGTAGCTCATCGTAAGATGTGAGCAAAAATATTCGTTTTTCTGTACTGCTAAAAAAATACACCAAATATAAAAAAAATTCACACTTCTGGCATACAGTTATTGAAGCAAAATATTAGTGCTCACTATGAAGCGCGTATGTACTGGCTACCAAAATCTGGGGTGGACTCGTCACAACCATAAACGTACTAGACGTATCGTAAAAATACGTTCTTTGGATTATAACATAATTACGTCAGTCAGCTGATGATAATTTATAATATTGGGAATTATAACATAGGTTATCTTGCCACTAAACGTACGATTTTTACGAATTGTAATCTGTCAATAAAACTTAGTTCGACTAAATTGAAAATTGCTGGAAATTTAGTACAAAAAAAATATTACGTAATTTTTTGTCGATACGATCAGGGATGTAATGATTACACCCCTGGATTGTTGTTTGCTGGGAAATGTTTGTATACAATTTCGTAAATCCAAAACTTCAAATTCAAAACAATATTTTCAAATATCAATCAAGAGGCATTTTATACAATCCACTGGTTTGCCTTGTGGCTTCAAAATATTACGCACTGTCAGAGCAAAGAGGAAAAGTACTTTGAAAACAACCGTTAACTTTCAGCATCTAATACCAGGCAACTTTTATTTCTTGCTTAGGAACGTGTATATGTATGCAGATACATACATACACACACACATACATACGTACTGAGGCAATATATCTCAAAAAACAAAACAAGGTAAAAATCATTATGCTCACACGTTTTTAAACAAGTTGTTGTTGCGTTTGATGTTGCCACAGCCTGTCATGTGTTGGTTGCATTAATAATGCACGAATAAGAAGAACGAATTTTCAACTAGTTAAAAATTTCTCAAGTCATTTATTATATGCACACACATACACACATACATACATATGTATATAAGCATTTGTGTTCCAAACAGTGAGTAAAATTGATACAGTTTAAGAAACTTATCAGAAAAAAAAGCCTGGCTTCGCAGAGGTAAATTATGTTTCTTTTTAAAAGCTCAAATTGTAACACCACGTTGCACGTTGGTAAATTTTTACTTAATGCAAAAAACCTGAAAACTTTTAATGAATTATTCTTTCATTAAATCAGTTGTTAAATAGTGCATTTTGTGATGAGAATAAAAATTAATTAAGTTTTTATTTCATGAAACTTTCGTGTTTATTTATTTTACTTCATTTTAACTGTTTCTGCTCAGGTTATGTTATTTCTTCTATCTTTTGTATACCTACAGCTTTTTTATCTATTCTTTTCTATGGTTGGCGTTCGTGTTCACAAAAGGAAAAGTATTTTATACGTTTACGAAAAAAAAGAGAACCGATAATAACATTGACATTTTTTAATTCGCTTTTTTAAGGTTTTGTTTATAAATTAAGAATTTTATCTCATGATCCTCGAACCACGCAATCAGTCTTAGCTAGGCGGTACAAAGAGAAAAAGTGATCGGTTGACAATGATCCATTAATTGTGTTCTTTTTTTAAGTTTTTAAATTGAGATGCTAGATCACACGTTGCCATGATGCATAATTACTTGCTTTGGGGGTTAACCGACAAGCAAGGTGAAGCTTTTAGAATTCACTATTGAACGCTTCCCTAAGGGACTGTTGCCACATAGCCAGTAATTTTTTAATTGAACAATTTGTTTGGACCTGATTCGCGAGCAAACTGTGTGTGCTTTGTGCTCGTTAATTCGTGATTCATCACCTACAGCGATCTTACACGCCTTTTGATGCCACACCACCGCAGTTCTCTAGCATTTGCTTGGGCCAACCGATAAAAGCATATCGCACACCCACTTCAAAAGTGACACAACCCGAAATTTCTGAATTTTCAGTTGATATATGGAAGTTGCTTATTGTTAACTTGTTTGCTAATACGCAAACATCTACCTTGTTTGTTTTATTGTAAATTATTGAAAAACATTCTAATTGCATGGAATTTTAATTGTGAAATGTATCATATGATGCGTATTATAAAGCACATATTGAATTAGTTAATTCCTTTAGGACCATTATTACAACTTGCCTTTAAAGTTACCTTTAAATATTTAAAACTTTCAGTTTTAAATAAATCGATTTTTTAAATATTTTTTATTCGGAAAGTAAAAACAGAAAAAGTATGTTTATTCTAGAAAAGTACTTTTTTAATTTGTGTTTTTTTTTTTTTTTTGAAAAGGAAACTTTCCAAATGTAGTTCGATCGTAAAGGATATTTATTTTAAAAGTGTTTTTTTTTTCAATTCCTTAAGATAAATATTTTCAAGGGCACCCTGTTAAAAAACCTAATTCTATTAAGAAATAAAGAATTTTCTAAACTTCTATCTAATGAACAAAAGTACTTTTTCTAGCACAAAAACTAGTTCAAATTATTGCCTGTGTTTGCTCCAACAGAGAATCGTTGCAAATATTCCACAATATCGTTTTTACCATTCTCTTTCATTTAACAAATATTTATCTTAAATTAAAGCCACTTCATTATACGAAAGTACGATCATAACAATTGCAATTTGAAAAATGTCAATAACAATAAAAATTCACCAGAACGCCGCAATTCAAAATGCAAAAAAAAAAGGAATACGAAACAAAAAAGCAAAATTGCCTGCACAACAATTTGCTGAAATAAATCATCAGAGTAAACACGAAGATTCTACGTAAAAGCGAATTGTGAAAAAGGGGCAGACAACCGGGCCCACATCTCAGCCAACAGGCAATTGTGTAGTGTTTCTTTGGCATTGTCGAAGTTTTTCTCAACACCACACTGATCGATTTCATTTATTGCCTCAAACGACAAACAACTGAAATATAAGATCTACTAACAAGTGATGGTGGGTTTTAGCGGTCAAGTTTAAGGTTGCGAAAAAACAATACGAAAAAATTCACTCAAAAAAGCCAACAAAAAATGGTCATGTGTCAAAATCTATACACGCAATTGGAAACCTCATATTAAGAGTAACGAATTGTGTTGAAGAGCATGTACACTGGGCGACAAAAAATTGGGTTCGGCGGATTACGATTGACTTTTTGCTGACAATCTTTCTAATTCGCAAAAAAAAAAATACACCACACGTTTTATTTTATAAACTTTTTTTCGAAGGAGGGCATTATTAGGCCCTGGTTCGCAACAACTGAACATTTACTGAGTTAAAAGTAGAGTTACAGGCATGCAATAGAAATCAATAAACAATCGATAAACAAAACAATATTTTTGAAGGAGTGTGATTTTTTCGGTCGATTTTGAAATTTAAAATGAAGACCTAGAGATAAAATTCATACAATCGAATTATGGCAAACATCGCAAACTTCGATTTCCGTCACATGCCTCATTGTTTTCGTTTGAAATGTGTAAACATAGTGACCTATTTTTTTGTTGTGGCCTGTACAAGCATTTCATCAAAGTACCAACAAATTATTCCAATACAGATTGCTGTTCCCTATGTGAATTATATTTCACTGCGACTTGTTTCGTTTTTGATGCTGAATGGCGATGAAGATGAGGTATTTAAGCTTGAACTTAATTTAATGTTAAAACGTATCGCTACTTCAACAATACGAATATTAAACTACTGCCATCACCACCACTGCTTCTTTCACAATCCCAATGAAATCCATTGAAGATTTGTTGAATGTGTCTCGTAGTTAAGGAGATGAAAACCAACAAAAATAAATAAATTTTATATATTTTTAATCTTGATGGCGGTTCAAGTTTAATGTTGTTGATTTTTTGCCCTTCATTGTTTTTTGTTGTTGTTGTTGTTTTAATTTCATCATCGTCAGCCTGATCATAATTTTACTTACTGCCTCAGTTACTGTTTTTGCCAAACATTGCTGCAGTTAGTTGCTGTAAATAACCTTGAACTTTAAAGTTACAGCAGCGGCCTCTTCGTGCGTTGGTAAATATGTACAACCTAAACTCAACAAAAACACGAGAAGAAACCAGAAGAAGAAAAAACTTTAACACACTCGAACAGATTCTTAGAGATGATTTTTTTTCTTTTTCATATAACAACGAAAAACATCTTAACAAAAAAAAAAAAAAAAAATACATGTCAGTCAACTTAAAACATTGATGTTTTTGTTGCTGTTCTTTTCGTTTTCGCTAAGGACGATGATAACAATGCTGATGACGCGGCAAAGTTTTCATAAAAAGATATTTTTAAAGCTGAGCTGTCCAAACTCAAGCTGTTTAAAGTTGCAGATGCGCTTGTATGTAACTTGTAGTGATTTAAATATGCAAGAAATATGATCATCGATTAAACTGACATGTGAATATAGTGAATATAGACGAGTTACTGAATTGCAACTGACAACTTGCTTAATTGAATTGAAATTTTCCTTTTTAATTTAGGTTGCACATACAGTGGGTCTGTCCATAAACGTTTGTTTGCATTATTTTATTGCGGCTCGTTTACACTTTTCATCGGGCCATCCTAAACAACTAACCAACTTGACGCTGCAGTTCTCTCCAATCCATCCATCCCATCCATCCATACTCTATTTTTAATTTTTATTTGCGCTTGTTCTCCAATTTAGTTCTTTTTTTTTCGCAATATATGATGACAATAATCATTTTGCCTTTAGGTGATGTGATGGCTGTTTAAAAGGTAACTTCATATTACAACTGGCTGGCTACTACAAAGCTACTCCACTCCGCTCAACATTGACTACCAGTTAGTAAAATAAGACTTGAGTGTTTTTCACTTCTCAATTAATTGTAGTTTAATTTTAATGTTTAAAAAGGGCGTGTTCGAATAGGATGTTATACGAGTAGTTAACATACTGCGATTCTATACTAGCATATTCTATCTAGCTTGTTGGCGAAGTTTAGAAGTGAATTTTAAATAAAGCCAATATCTAGTTTATTTTATTGCAGCACAAATTGTTTGGGATCTGTAAATCATCGTTTTTTCTTTGCACTTCCTCACTCTTTAGGGTATCAAATTGGCTTTTAGACGGGCAATTCATTCAATGTTTATGTCTAGACCACCCAGCCATTTGTTCGAACTGCCGTGAGTTAGTGGAGTGCTTGCTGAGCGCTAATAATAACAAAAAGCAAACAAAAATATATTAAAAGTTGTTAATAGTCGCCTTTCGAACAATTGCTGGTAATTATCGTGTTGAAACAACGACGATTATCCTCAATTGTAGGGTTGGTTCAAAGTTAACTAATTTTTATCGTTTTACAATTGATACCCATAATTCGTAATCAATACTTTTTGTTCTTATTCCCAGTCGGAATATGTTTAAAGGAATTTTTATAAGTTAACAAAAATTGTGTTTAAAATAATTCTATTTGAATAACGAATAATTGTTGTTGACAAAAGTTAGGAAAGATTTTCTTTGCAAGTTTTATATGCCAACTTAAGGAGAATAATTTACATAACGTAAACGACTTTTGAATATATCAACAACTTTATGAAATATTTACTTAGTTTTTGTCCCCAATTCAATTTACGCTTGCTGAATTAAAAAATATATTATTATTCTTTTTTCTAACTCATTACGATCCTTGAAAACAAGAGGTTCATGGTTGCTTAGATAGAAAATGGAGATCAGGCACAAACTAACGGATTTTCAAGTACTAAGTCACAGCCTCATCCTCAATAGCACACCTCTCTTAAAACCACCAACAGTAGGTTTCGGTATTTATAATCATACGACAACGTTAGACTAGACACAAACGAAATTCGTCCTTTTTAACTGTGTCATTACACACACGAGCCGTCTTGTACGAACAAGTCTGAAGTTGATCCCTTAACATCAAAATGCAGCAGATATTTTTAAATGCCGACAAGAAGGATGATTTTGAGCACACACCGTCCATTTTACCCGAACAGTTTTGCACGACAGTTTGAAACTGCAAAAAGAAAAGAACGTGCAAACTACCAGACAGTACGTTAAATGATAAATCAGGATTTTCAACCGCAGTCATTTAAGGAATTAAAAACTCCTCTATAGGTATAAAGAATATGCGATTATAGATTTAGATTCTGTAACAATTTATAGGAATTTAAAATGGAGCAAGAGCTTAAAATCTCTTTTTAGGAAAAATGTCACCTTGTAATGTAAATGTCACCTGTCTCTAATAATGCTACTCATTATTTGACAAGAATAACACACAACTTATGAAAGGATGGTCTGAACATTAGCCTGCAGCTTTGGTCGTTTGTAAATTGTTTTTGAGTATGACAACCACAACTCATCGAAAGAATGAGCCCTGTAAATTTTAAACTTTTTTTATAACTTAAACGATGCATAAACATAAATGTTTTTTTTGTCATTATTAAGGGTGCATTTTTTAGGATTGAAGCGCACCACCTTTTGTAGACACAACATTTTTGTTTAGAAAGGCATCCTATTCTGAATTAAAAAAAAAGTCCTTTTAATATGTTAAAAGACTAAAAACATTAATGTGAAAATAAGACCAAAATTCTATCCAAAAATTTCGGCCGTAAAAAGTACTGAGATAAAAATGGCACCCAGTTCTTCATATGTACAATACCATCCTTGTTAGCTTGGTAACATTTTTCCCATAATCTCTTCTCATATTAGAAAGTTACAAAAAATTTTGCCAAGATAGCAAGTTGCTAGCTTCAAACTTGGCCTATGAAGTTAACTTATGTTTCAAGTTTCATTTTTTTATGATTAAAGGAAGCAAAATTAGCGCGAATGGTTTCGTGTAATATACACACTGAACTGGACCTAGGGCACTACCGTTCGTCCTAATAGGGGTAAATTTTTTATTGGCTACTTCGTCAGAAACTTGCTACATCCAAGTTCACCTTTAGCAACTTTGTTACTACGTATTAATTTTGCAAAAGTTTTAAAAATAATTTCTTGAGACCTTGTTATAGAGTTACGAGGTGTGGCTATTAAATAACGAGACTGACGCTGTAAAACATTTTATTTTTATTTCACACATTTTTACTTATTATCACCTTCAATATACACCCCTCCTCTATCCCTACAACGCTACATGCGAATCTTCCAGTGCTGGAAGTCTTTTTCTGTCAGCTCCTTCAGGACGCGTGCCGCTTTCTCTTTCACAGCTTCAATAGACTCAAATCTTGTTCCTTTTAATGCAGATTTCACCTTAGGAAACAGATAGAAGTCGCACGGCGCAAGGCGAAGAAGGCGGATGGTCTAACACTAGGATGCTGAATTTGGGTAGAAACCTCTTAACAGTTGTTCAAATGTGAGAATTTTAGGCACCATTTTGGCACACAATTTTTGCATGTTAAAATTGTTATGTAATATTTGCCGTACGGATTCTTTATCAATTCGTACAGTTTCAGCAATCGCACGAATACTTAACCGACGGTCAGATCGAATCAGATTACCGATTTTTTCGATATTGTCCTCCGTTTTCGACGTGGAAGGGCGACCCGGGCGTGAATCATCTTTAACGTCTTCTCGGCCATCTTGAAAACGCTTAAACCACTCAAAAACACGTGCACGCGATAAACATTCATTGCCATACACTTCTTTCAATAAATTATAAGTTTCAGTAGCGTTTTTTCCAAGTTTCACATGAAATTTCACAACAATTCGTTGCTCTACTGTTACACTTAACATTTTTCCGGCGAAACAAAAAACACCTCTAATGCGAACGAAGGCTACGGCTGTACTGATTTATTCACATAAGCGAGAGGCACTACATTCGAATTAACAGCTGTTGGTTGCTGGCGTTTGGCGCATGCGCACTTCTTCTGTAACAGCGTCAGTCTCGTTATTTAATAGCCACACCTCGTATATCAATAGTTGAATAATTGAAATATTTAATTTCCTTTTTCAGGAGGTTTTTTACTAACAGAACAGCTTAAATTATTTTGTATTTAATTAAGCTTGCAAAAAACGTATACTACAAATCATTTTAAAGGTGTTGCTACTTACAACATAAACCATTTAAATTGCAAATCGAAACCGTAAATTACATAAAGGATGCCTAATTTAAACAGAGAAGTTGTTTGAATAAAAGACTGATTACGACCAACGAGATGCTGAATAAATAGTTACGCATGCTTGTGTCCTAAATCTTTCGTTTTTGGGGTAATTTTTTTTTTTTTTTGGAATAATTAAATTTTAATTAAAAGAAAACAATATGCAATAAATTTAAAGAAAAATGAGCTAAAATCATGAAAAAACATTGTTTCTTTTATTATTATTTTTTTTATCAAACATTTTATTTGCTTAACTAACGGTTTCAGCATTTCTGCTACAAATTAATAGAAATGGTAGAAAAGAAATTATCTTTTGTGTAACTTAATCAAGCAAATAAACAATTTTCATTAACGTCCATCCTTGTGTCATATATTATGCCATGGAAATGTTCCTTCTCTTTATAGAGGCATATCGAGTTTTAGTTTTCGTTTGACATTATTATCTTAATAATCATAAACCAAAACTGAATTTGTATGTACCGGTTATGTTGTCGTTTTATATTACAACATTTATTAAAAACCAGTATAAGAAAACTAGGATGTCTGCTTTATTTTATAAAAATATGTCTCAATTTTTTGTTTGTTTGTGGGTCGTCTGTCCGCGTATCTGCAAGTCTACGATAGAGTAATTACTTAAGAAAAACTGTATAAAAATGCCGGTTACTAGTTTATATGAGCTTTTAAATACTCCACCGCCTCTCTTCATCTACCACTCAAAGTTGTTTAGTTGTTCATTCATTAAAAATTTTCAATACAAAATCCATAAGTAAGATCCCAAACAAACAAAAAATAAGCAAAACAACATAACAACATATGTATGTATTTATATGAAATTGTGTTTGTCTGAACGTCTCAACACGTACATATTATATTACACCAACATTAGTCATTACGACAACGGCAACAGCAATAGCAACATCAGTAGCAGCAGTAACAGCAATAGCAACAACATCGACAGCATTTACAGTCAGTTATTTAGAATTATGTTGCTTCAGTGCATATTGTTGTTGTTATTGCAGTTAGTGTTTGTAGCGCTGTGTTAACTTGTCGTCTGCAGTGTGTTGCTGACAGCTGTAGACGGCCGACTCAACCTGTTCCTCTTAAACAGTTTTATTTAGTTGGATTTGTTTGGTGGGGTTTTTTTTTTGAATGTTGCAATTGCTCGGCTTGTTTTACTTTTTTCTCCCCCTCCCTACATGACAACATTCGTTCAGTTTTAAACTATTGGTTTTGTGTGAGCATTACATACTGGCATTTGTTTTCAATTTCATTGAAATCTTTTTTGTTCGAACGTACATATGAAAGTCATGGCTAAGATATTGTGCACTCATACTCATAACTAGTACAAGCTCATAGAATATAAAGTCATGGTGGTGGTATAATTGACGTAAGTCCAACAATTACCACTTATAATAATAATATAAAATAGCCACAACATAAGTTATACATAAAAAACATTCGGCTTGTAATAGACAATTTATTATTTTTCTGAATTTGGTCACTTTAGCAAACAACTCATTAGCCATACCACATTACGGGTACAAACATAAGATGATGTGTTGAACTATTAAGGTGTCCTTGACAATCAACGTTGAAACAAAAACAGGCAACTTACGGACGTCCATTACACTTAAAAAATAAACTAAAACAGCTAAATAAATAAGAGTTCATGAAAAAAAGAAACATAAATGATTAATTTGATTAATCAATAACTTTTGTCAAATTGAATTCTTTTCTAAAGTTTTTTTTTTTTTTTTTTTGATATTGATGAAGCAAAATTTGTTTCAGTGTGTCTTGCCCTAAACAAGATTCTTCAAAAATTGCTAATATTGAAATAAGCAGCCGATACCCACTCAGCTTGAGTATGATATAAAGATACCAAAGACAGTCGGAGAGTCAGCCAGGCAGTCAAGGAGATGAAGTATAGAGCATACGAGTACATGTGTATAATGTTCCTGTATTAATTAACAGAAACTCATTAAATATCAACAAAAATTCCAGTTCTTGTGGTATCAAGTTTATGAACTCTGTTCTTCTTTTTCACAGTATTCACTTACGTCTTGACGTCCAAGTATTAATTTACACAATTAGAACTAATAAAGTTTGGCCAAGGAATTTTTTGTTTATTCTGTTTTTTTCCTTATATTTTGTACTTGACCTTCGTTTTGTAAAACACTTTAAATTTCATAACTTTTTTAGTATTTTCGCATTAAAATACTGAGAGAGAATAGCTAAACCATGCTGTGTCGTTTTAGCACGCTAAACATACAAGATTATCAAACAATATTATATTGAATTATTGTTTTCAATATTTATCAAAACCTTAAAAAAATTCCCTTCTTTTCAATTAAGTACAAAGGTACTTTTTACAAAAATACTTTCTTAAAAAGTTATTTTTTCCAAAAAGTGATAGTGCTCATTGGAGTTTTTGAAATGTACTTTTAAAAAAGGAACTTTTTCAAAACTACGCCCTTCTTTATCAAAACGGAAACTTTCTATAAGGTATTTATTAGATACTTTTTAAAAAAAGACACTTTTCAAAAAGGTGCTTTATCGAAAAGGCAACTTTTTCCAGCAGCTACTATTTTACACACATACACACAGGCGCGGATTCGCGGCGAGGGTTAAAGGAGGTACTTTGCCCCTCCCAAGAGCTTAAGCTGGATTCGTGCCACAACATACACTTCATATATACACCCCTGTTCACCTAAAGACCCGCATAATTTTTGCTACTTTGCAGGTCATATATTTGTATATTTTAGGGATAGAATAAAAATTCTACTACCATCGGTAGCTCATTTAATTGAGCTCAAATGCAACGGTATACTTAGCATCATTTTTGTTTTCGAAAAATTAAGAAAAGAAAGTTTTATTTTTCTGTACATACTCGTATGTTATTTAAAGTAGAAGTTACTTTTTCACTATTCGGGTTTTTAGTGTAAAAAACAAGATTCATGGCATGTGACATTTCACCACGAATAGTAGACTAACAAACGAACAACGCTTGCAACTCATTAAATTTTATTATCAAAATTCGTGTTCTATAAGAAATGTGTTTCGTAAATTACGTCCATTTATGCCCGAACTAGTTTCACTTTATTGCACGTTAATCGAACCGACGGAAATATATATTCCTGTATCGGCCAGTGTCAATCAAGACCGCTATATGTCAATTCGTCGTCGTTGTCAAAAATTGGGCTTGTGTTATTCGACCACATGGTGCGGACCTCGGTATGGAACCGTACAAAATACAAATAAATGCAATAACTGAAGTCAGGTCACGTACCACAACCGTCGTTTGCTTGGCGAATGGGCCTGAGGAAAGTTAGATGAAGACCCATTTTTCGAATAAAAAATTTCTTTCAGCGACGAAGCTCAATTCATCGCCGTTGTCAAGGTATCGTGTGATGATTACCGACTTTTTTTTTGTCCCAAACGGTTGACATGTGGTTTCAACAAGACGGTGTCACATGTCACACAACACGCAATGCCATGAACGTATTGAGGGGCGAATTTGGTCCATGGACGCCAAGATCATACGATTTGACCCCACTAGACTATTTTTTGTTGGAATACGTGAAGTCTCTCGTGCCAGGCAGCCATAATTCCAGCCCTTGAAGACAACATTACATTCGCCATTGATGAGATACCCGCTAAAATGATGAACAAAACATGCCAAAATTGGAGTTCACGGATGGACCCCCTCCGTCAAAGTCGAGAGCAACATTTACATGAAATAACTTTCAAAAAGTAATTTGCAGACATTCATTTATATCGGCCGAAACAAATATCTTTTTTCAAAACCCAAACGGTTAAAAAAATCACCCTATATTTAACACTGTCTCCCTACCACAAAGTATTTAGTCACGCTTAAAACCCTTTTGTCTTTCTTTTTGTTTTTTCACTTGTTGTTGCTGCTGTTGTTGTTGTTGGAGAGCTTTAAGTAATTTATACAATGAAACAAAATCTAACAAATCGTTAGTTACAACTTTAAGCAACTCTAAGATATATTGTTCTGGAATGACAATGACCCTCAAGCGCGGCCAATTAGTTAAAGTTTTGTAGTTTCTAGGATTATCTTAAATGTGGCTCCATTCGCTGGCAACGTGTGGAAGATGCATGCAGTTGGATGTGTTTTTTTTTTCTTTGTTTTTTGCTCGCAGCCAGACTTTGTAATCTTTGAAAAGAAATTTTATTTAAATCGTTTTTAGTTTTTCTCTCTTTTTTTTGTAGCCTAAAAAATTGTAAAATGCAAATAAAACAACTCACAGTAACAGCAAACAACAACAACAACGACAGTAAGAATAGGAAGACAACAGAAAAAAAAACATGTTAATCCAATGACAATCTTCATGTAAACATCAGTCAACTGTTAGACGCCACATTCTGTTGTTGTTTACGTTGAAGTCATGTTTTACCTAAATTTGACATCAGATTGCTCGTTTTTCTTCTTCTAGTTTGTTTTGCAATTCGTTTTTTTTTTCAAGATAATTTTTTTGAATTTATTTATGTTTTTTTCTTTAACTCACGTGCTATTTGTTGTAACAGCAAAAAAAATAAAGATTACAAAAAAAAACAGAATACATAAGGTTTTGATCATGTTCTTGTCCACCCACTTTGTGTTAAGTTAAATTTGCTGTCATTGTGTTGCACGGACATACAGCAAAAGTACAAGATGTTGTTGTTTGCTTTATTTTTACTCCCAGTTGTTTGATGCTAAATTTAATTTGTTCTAGAAAACAGAGTGACTTATGCAAGAACATGAAACACTTAGATACTTATTTACTTTTCAAACTGAAAGGACTAATCGACAAAGCAGAATACTCGTATCCAACCACTTTCTTAATGCTATTTAACAATTCTGCCAAAGCTAGCTAAAGTTTATATGACAAAATTTGTCAGTTTCAAATCGAAACGCGACTTTCTAAAACAAACCTACAATTACTATAAATAAAAAGGTTTCCAAAACGAAATAAAATTTTGAAACAATAAAAGTTGGCTAGACTCCACTCCGTATGGTTTGGAGTAGTGAGAGCATTAAGCCAATATTGACATAACAATTGATGTTCAATTAAAACAATTACTTACTCTGCTTTATTTAAGATCTTGCTGCCAGTCTCTTCGGCTGTTTTTGTTTCCAACATAAACATTTCACCAGCATCATGGCAGCCAGCCAACATATTCTGAAATGATAAACAACCAAGATACAAATTAAAACCTTTAACAATATGTATTTAGTAAAACGATAAAAAAACTTTATTGCTTGTTTTTCCATTTCGTTCTTAGCAGTTAAAGCTCATTAGAAGAAAGTATTTATAGCTAGTAAAACCAAAAGACTCAGAAAAGCTGGCTTAGAAGAGTGACTGTAAATTAAGCCGAAAGAAAAGCCAGGGCAAAAGTGGAAGACCAAACACATGATTAAAATAGCACACACACACACACAATTACGATTGTAAACGTAAAATATAAAAATAAACAAGCGTACGAGGAGGTTTAAACTGAAACCATAAGTGCTGCAAAACGCCTGTGTGCTAAATATAAAGCTGGTTTCTATCCGTTAAAAAAAACAAACACCAAACATCAAACAATTAGTTTTACGTTCACATAAAAATAAAGACCCACTGTACGAGCAGCACTTATTAGAATCTATATATGTAAATGTCTAATGAAAAACGACTAGTTAGTGTTTTTTTTTTGAGACTGCTGGATCTTCTTTTTTGTTTGCTGCTGTGTGCCATTAACACAGTTTAGACTTAAAGAAGCTTTAAGGCTATAAAATCAAAGTAAATGCAATTTCTCTATTTTTTAATGAACAAAGTAAAGCAGCAAGCAGAAAATAATTAAAAGATTTGCCGTAAAATAAACAGTAGGCCTTCAAAATCAAACAACAATAACTATAAATGCAGCTAAACATTTAAGCAGTGTGATGCTGTGTGAAAGAGATGTAGCATGGAAAGATATCAACTCGAGAGAGTTTGTATTCGACTTGAATTGGTTAAAAGGGAGGGAAGTTAAGCTTAGAAGGGGCACGTTCGCAAATGCAATAGTAGTGTATCAATGCAGCGTGTTAAAAGGGCAGAGAAGTTGCAACCACTGCATTACATGATGCTCTTCACATATAGAATCTAAAATCAAACTTAGTTCGAGACATTCGATAATAACTGTGGGGCACATCTTTTTGATAATTTTAAATTACATCATTCAAGGAAAATTTTAATTTTTATTTTCCTTCCCTTCGATTCTTCCTGATTGATCTTGAATAACCAGCCACCTTTGGGTTCTTATGCCCTCCAAATGTTCTACAGAATTTGGTATTGTGCTAAAGATTATGACAAGCTTCACGTATTGACAAGAAAAGCTTGACAATGATGCCCAAATTAAGAAGAACGCTCTAGTATATACTGAATTATATAGTATACAGTAGGATCGCTACTAAAGAATCCTTATTAATAGAGACTTTTTTCCGAGGGTTTTAATAAAAAGTCCTTCATTATTTTGAATTTTTTTTTACGAAATTACCTCTGTTTTGTGACTACCTGTGTCACATCAAGCACAATACAGCCTACAGAGAAAAAACAAGCACACAGACTAAAGGTATTTGCTGTTATAAAGACTTGAACATTTTAGCTTTATAACCAGCTTTAAACATCATAAGTTAAGCCTCAACATGTACGCAAAGAAAAAAACATGGTTGAGGCATGATCACGACAATCATATTATATTCCCTACAACACTATGGTGTGGTTGAGCCAAACATATATGTAATGGTTATTGGAAACAATTATGAACATTACTTTAATTGCGATAAGCCAGTAATTGTTTACTTTTGATCATTAAATGATTTCCGTTGATAACAAAAACAGCAACATGGCTGAGTTGAAGAGTAGAATTTTTACTACAATTTTCACCCAAAACAAAGTACTTTAACTATACAAAAATAATCACAATAACTTTAACCATAAAATGTTCCTAATAGACATTATATGTGAAATTATTTTGGAGTTTGATTAAAGTATGAGGGTGCTGTGGCTTAAGTGGTTCAGACGTTGACTTTTAAGCACTCAATGGCTACAGTGGCCTGTGTTTGTACCCGAGCCGCTGCCAATCAGTAAAATCAATTGTTTGCTTTTCTATTGGCCTAAGGAGCACCATATTATTAGCTACAATTATAAGATTTGTTCAATATTATATAATGCAATTTTAATATATTGGTCTTAGATTATGGTTACCTCAACCAGGTTTTTGTTTCTTTACGTGCTAATAGCGTTTGTACAACAGTATGCGCAACATAGTGTCTTATAATATGAAAAGCTTTGGGTCTGCTTTTCTGCAAATCATTCTAATTACCTCATCCCATGTTGCAGATATTTTTACATTTCATTTAAAATTCCAACTAAATAAAATTCTAAATTCGAATCTGTTAGCGTAATTTAGCTACGAGTAAAAAATTCTTCTTTTATACCCAACCCAACACATAAAACATGACAACTACGAAATTTAAAAACAATTTAATTAACAATTTGGAATGAAACGTTTCTAAGGCTTAACTGGGTTTTACAAAATTATTATTTTTTAATCCTTACAGTCAAACCGAAGATGCGTTTGTGTAATGAACTTACATACACACATGTAATTAATTTGTGTATGAGTGAGTGTGTGTGTGTGTGTGTTTCTCATGAGCTTAGACACCTTTAAAGCCGTGTTAAAGCTTAATGTCATGTTGGAAAATTATCTTTATTTAAAAAAGTTCACTTTGAAGTTTTGTACCTTTCTAGCTTGTGATTGTAGTATTAAAAAAGCGCTCACTCATTCGCGTGCCTTTTAAAGGGGAGAATGAAAATAATGATAAAGAAAAATGCAAGAAATAAACGTAATGAAACGTTTCGTTACGAAGAAGAAGCAGGAGAAAATTAAGTGGTAAATGAGTACGAACATTGGTAATGGCACTGGTAATTGCTGGTTGCACCTACTCTCCTACATACATACATACATACATACAGGCGTGTTTAGGAGTCTGTGTACTTAGAGGATTAAAGGTCATTTGCATATTTTTGTAGCTGGCACGAGTTTTTTTTCTCTTAAATTGATTTAGTAAGACAGGTTTTTTTTTTTGGAAAGTCATTTTATAATGATTTGTTTAAATTTGTTAATAAACGAAGGAGGGATTTATAAAAATAATTTGTACAGTGTACGTATGTATGTGTGAATATTAAAAATATTTGGTTAATGGATAAAGAAAAACTGAATGTTTTTATCATTCCTTTGTTAAAACTTTTGATAACCCGTACGCATACATACATACGTACATACACACTCCAACAAACATTTATGTTGGCATAAAAAAAGAATATTTGTGGTAGCTGAGTGACCCGTTTCTTCTTAAAACGGTTGGTTTGCTTTGGGTTTCTCAAACTGTCGATGATGCAATAAATACAAAGAACTTTTGATGGCTTTTATTTGTTGCTTTAAATTCGAAGAATTATCAGTTGTCTTTACTCTGGGCGTCTTTGAACAGAAGATTGTTATTTATAAATCACAACCCAAAGATGTATTTACATTAACACGCATATACATACGAGTATATATATAACGGGTTATCCATTTAGAGATTTCAACACCGGCGGCCTGGCACGGCTGTCAGCTGTTAAATATTTAAATTAGTCAAAGGTTTGCCATTTACGAATATGAATCGTTTAAAAAGGATGTGGTTCAAACGTGGCAACTTTTCGAACATTACGAGTGAAGAGTGAAAGTGTGTTGAATAATCCGGCTCACTATGGCGTATTTTGCATTATATTTGGATTTGCACCTCCATCCATATAACGTCCTACTCACACAACAATTAAAGCTGTCTCACCATTCACAACGCCGTTTGATTAGGTGCTAAGCTTTTATTGCTGATTTTACGAACAACATTTTCTTCAGCGATGAAGCTCATTTCTTTAACAGGCAAAATTGTCGCATATGGAGCTCGGAGAACCCAGAAGTGATTGTGGAAAAGCCATCGCATCCGGAAAAAGTGACTGTTTGGTGCGCAATAATATCTAAATGTGTCATTGGTCATTTTACAAAAATGACGCTGGACGAAACGTTACCGTCAATTTAGAGCGCTATGGGCTGTATGGCAATCGATTTTTTTTTATGTCTGTAATTGAAGATTACAAACTGAATGATCTGTGGTTTGAACAAGCATGGTGCCACGACGAGCCACACAACATGATGAATTTTGGCTTTATTGCAAGGGGAAGTTTCCAGAACGCGTAATTTCACGTTGGACTTATTTGTAGGACTACGTCAATGACCATGTCTACGCGGATACTTCTCTAATCATTTCAAATTATCGCCGAGATACCGCTCGACATATACGATAAAGTATTCGAAAACGCCCTCAAAAGAATCAACTGCTGAAACCAATCTAGAGTCGTTAACATGATTACATTTCGTACGTAATGTCAAGGTCCAAGCATTATGAAGAAATAAAAGTTGTATCAAAATGATAGCTTTGTGTGTTTCGCTTAGCTTTACTTTTGAAACCGAAAAATGGATAACCCTGTATGTATGTACATCGATGTTGGCGTTAAATTTTGTCGGCGCGAATCTCTGCGTACTAAAGAGTTATTTTATTTTTATTTTATTATTCAAATTAACCGAAGTGCTTGCTGTTTTTCTTGTTTAGTTAACGAACCACCTAAGCGAAAAATCGTAAAATTTTGTTGTTTTAATTACATACATATTTTATACACACTATTTACTTATGTATTTTTAATTATTTTCTTTCTTTCAAATTGTTATTACACAACAACAAACAAAATAATAAAACGCACCTTTCAACTAAACCAAATCAATTGCAACAATATCATCAAAACATCATTATTATGTTCAATAATTATTGAAACATTATAACACACAAAATCATTAAAATAAACATAACATAATGCACGTGCACGTCTAAAACATAAATTTCATAATGCATTTTGAAACCAAAAAATATATACAAAATTTATTTAAAATGTAACTAATAATATCGTCATATTTCTTACTGTGGGGCAAAAAAAAAATAATTTGTATATAAATACACTGTGTGTTGAATGAACATCATATTCTTTGGAAACATACTGCTACCTTACAAACAAACAAACAAATGAACACACGCTTATTTCTTTACCAAAAAAAAAAAAATTAATAAAAAACAACAACATATTTAACAAAATTATTGAAAAACTATAAAGATCGGGTTGCCTTGGTAACTGCTGCACCACCGAGTTATACACGTATGTATCACTATTTTCCAGCACACTTGACAACGCACCCGTTTTGTTTTTATCCTCAACCCCCACCACCACCACCACAGCCACTAGCACCACCTACCATGACACAATTGCCAGCTCCGCCAACACTTAAACAATTGGGCAATTCGTTGAGTTCTATGACACAAGCACATATAGCACAAACATTACGATATCCAGGTAAGAGTTTTAATAAAAAGTTTTTGCTTGACAAAATGTCACACAACACTATTACATATGTAAGTGCATTACAACAACAACTAACTCTACTTAATATAACACCCCCCTCCATATCATAATCGTTGGACTGCTTAAAGACTTTTTGAAATATTAATTTACAAACATACAAATATAATATCCTCACCTAAAATTCCAAATAAAATCATAATTAGCTTGAAAAATTTTACACGAATACAGGCAAAAATGCAGATTTAATTTACAAAAACTTTAAGAATTTCATATATCAAGCCATCGTAACCTTACTTTTATTTACATCACTGTAATTACGCCTTTTGGGTGACGTTATTTATATTTAAGCCCAGTCCAACGATCTGTATCTTTAACTAACAGTCTTTAATACAACACTACTGGAAATGTTACCCTTAAAAAAAAACTCTTAAAAAAACAAAAACAAACATATATTAGCCCCCTTTCTACGTTGACCTCATAAAACATTTTCTGTACATAAATTTTCAAATTTAACCTCTTTGTTTTTAAAGTTCGAAAGAAATGTTAATGAACATAAGGTCACTGACTTTAGTTTTGACATGTTGACAAACACTCAGTAATAAGACAACAGCGGCATCTTAACAATATCGATGGCACTTACGTTAGATATGAGGTTTTCGATTTCGAGCATGAAGACACAGAAAAAATAAAAAAAAAATCTCTAAAAAAATTCGATCGTTAAGCCCCTTTTACACCATAATGCAAGTGTGTTCAGATTTTCGTTTCGATAAAAAGTCATTACATTGTTTGAATACAATATCAGATAAATGTCCGCCTCTGTTAGCCTCACAAATGCGAGCCCTTTTGAACACATTTTTCATTACACTCTCACACATTTCACGCGGTATTCCATTAATTTCATCACGACTATTTTGCTTGAGTTGCTCCAGCGTTTCTGGTTTGTTTGCATAAACCTTGCTTTTCAGATAACCCCACAAAAAGAAGTCCGGAGCAGTCAAATCAGGCGACCGTGGAGGCCAATCAACATCACCCTTCCTTGAAATAACTTGTTGTGGAAAGAGGTCTCGCAGTAATTCCATTGTAATCCTGGATGTAAGCGATGTGACACCGTCTTGTTGAAACCACATGTTAGTCTAGTCCAAAGCATGCAGTTGTTGCCATAAAAAGTTTTCAATCAGATTACGATATCGATCCCCATTGACCGTTACCGTTACGCCATTTTCAGTTTCAAAGAGGTAAGGTCCAATGATTCCTCCTGACTGTCACTTTTAATGTATGCAAAGGTGACTGATGAATAATTTGAGGGTTTTCCATTGTCCAGAACCGACTATTCTGTTTATTCACATATCCATTCAAATGAAAATGTGCCTCATTATGATTTTTTCATGAAAATCGGGGTTGTCATGGGCGGGCTGTAGCATCCTATTGGCATATGTACGGCAGCGTAAATGGCCTTCTGGAAGAAGCTCTGGTGTCAACTGAATCTTAAATGGAAATAAATGCAAATCTTTGTGCAAAATTGTGGCCAAAGTTGTTCTTTGAAGAGCAAGCTCCTGAGCACGGTGTCGAATTGAGGTTGATGGATTGTTTTGAACACTCTCTTGAACAGTAGTAATGTCTTCAGCCGATCTTGCAGTACGTTGTGATCCATGCTTTGGGCTATCAGTCCCTCTTTCTTCGAAATCATTCACTACACGATAAACAGTGCGTTTTGTTGGCACGTTGTTTCTCCCAAAAATTTCACGTAACTTTCTTATCGTCACAGTAATCGATGATTGATTTTGATAAAATGTTTTAAAACACGTTGGTTTACCGAATATTTTTCTATAATAAATTTGTCACGTCTCTACTTCACGACTGCCAAATATGAACTCTCAAGACTAATGTTTACCAAAATGGCGGCAAAACAAAGTAGTATACTTTCCTGGCGGACACCCTGTACTTCTGTAATAACTCTGGTAAAATAAAGAGCACCGATTTTTCAAAAAAAAATTAATGAGAGAGGCATTGATAGTCTGCTTTCATATGGTTTTCACATTATAATAATTTCTCATTTTACTTGAATTTTCGACAGGTCGTTTTACCAAGTCTAATAGCGTGAAAGGATCTTTACGAATTTTGATTTTTTTTATACGTAATAGCAGTGTTTTCAAGAATAATGTCAATATCGAAAAGAAAACTGTAGTTGCGAAGTTTACGTAGAAAGGGATCGATATGTTTCTTTGAAAACTATTTCTATTTTTATATCCAATTTCAAATACATACGAGTATTTTATCCTTAAGTTCCAATACAAATTTATTTTTTTAAAATACTGTCTGGGAATTTAAATTATACTTAATATAATTAAATCACGTAAAGCAGTAAACTAACAACAAATTCACAAAATTTATTGTTAGGGGAGGGATAAGCTAGTCACCATGCGCATTTCGCTAGTGGCTAAAGCTAGCTTACCGGCATACCTTTACTTCTCTTCTCCCCTACACTTGGCTGGCTTTTTCCCAACTCAAAATTGTAGTTGCAAGTGGTAACGAAAATAAAACCAAACGCAAGCAACAAATATTGCCAAAGTTGTAACTTGAAAAACTTTAGTATCATGTGCTGGGTGTCATAAATAACTCTCATTTTGTTTATGAAGAAGCTACAAGCATAACTTACGATATCTCTAGTTTTTTCCAAAAAAAAGTTGGTTAAAGGTTTCCTGACGTGCTGGCTTAAGCAACCAGAGAAACGCATATAAAGACTAGCTTATCCCTCCCCCAACAGTTAATTTCCTGAATTGATTTCAAATTTACAGCTTGGTAAATTTAGAGCATTTAAATAACATCAAAATTTATTTTCATTTCTTCACGTTTCCTTAAAGGTTTATTTATACGACCCGACGATACAAACTTGTATACAACTTTGGAACCTACTTTAAGCAGTAATCCCAATGTATATTTTCAACGTGGAGGTGCTGTCCACCCAGGCATGATGTATTAATAGAACTAAGTATCGATTTATGAAGGACTTGCTTTAGTCGTAAGCTTAAGTATATAAAACTACATAATACTCATTAAAAAGTACAGGGTCTCACAACGAGGAGGTTTATAAGATTTTCTTTAAATGTATTTTATTAATTCAATTAATTAATTAATTAATTAACCACCATATATTTAAGTTGTATTAGACTTTAAAGACACATTTTACAAAATCCTCAAGACTTTTTTTAATTTAATTTAAATTTAAATAAATAACAATAAGTTTCAATTATGAAAAAAGCAAACGCTCATTAATATTTAACTTGCAAAACTCTAGTTTCTTCTAAAACTACATAAATACTTAATTGTTTACTTGAATGTCAATAATTGATAAGTGTTTGTTTAGATACGATTTTAAATTATAAGTTTTATAAAAAAGAAAATAAAAATTAAAACAAACAATAAATACCTAAGTAATGTTCATTAGTATTAAAGTAAAAGCAATTGAAATTGTATGATGAAGATAAAACATTTAATTTCTTTTTTGAGAAAATATTTGGCCTTCGTTAATGAAAGATACACACAAAATGTAAGTGCAACAAATAGTTATTAGCAATAATCAATTAAATTGATTAACAAAGTTAAATAAAATTAATTTTTTTGTAAATAAACGACACAAAGTTTTGTAATTTTCTATGTAAGTTCCGAAAATAAGTAAAGAAAAGATAAATAAATAAGTTTAAAAAAAAATAAACTTGATTAAAGCATCGTCAGCAATTAAAACATGCCTTGATTTAGCAATTAAAAAAAGGTAAGTACATATGTGTATCGCAAATATAATTGGGTTGGAATTGAAACTGATTACAAACATTTCTCTTAAATAAATTAAACGCTTCAAAAACAGTTGCTTAAGTTATAAAGTCGTAAAGAGATATTAAAAAAAGTGCATTGTAAAAAAGTACTTTAAAAATTGCCTCGTAAAAAGTACCTAATTAAAAAGTAATTTGTAGAAGAATCTTGTAAAAGCCACAATAAAAAACTACAGGTAACTTCCCTCTAACACTGGCCTCTGCAACAGTGTTTCAGTCCTAGACGAAAATAAAACTGCAGCAATAAAGTTTAGATAATGTAGAAAGTAATAATACGAACTATGAAAGGAAAACACAATTGCTCAATTTACAACACCCTTGTATTGTTGTATCAAAGGAAATAAGATTTTCGTTTACTTAAAGAAGTGTTTTTTTTACAAAGGGTGCATTCGTAAATGCGGTTAAATTATTCAACTATGCCTCAGTTATGTCAAGTTCTGTGGCAATAGAGTTGTGTAGTTCTTGAACGAACAACTTCAATTGAACTATTCACACAACTGAAGTGAGCAGGTCCTCGCGCTGAGCGTTTCAGCTCCATAGTTCAGTACACAGGGTTCTTTTTCTCTTATATTCTTTAACTCTATATAGTTCAGTACTAAAAGTTTCAGTAGTACGTTGTACACTTTTTTTGCGCATATTGCTTTTCACATAGACTTTTGTTTATAATGAAATTTTGTTGTTGTTTTATGCGTTTTTTTTAACTATTTAAGAAATATTTTTCTCCTTCCAGCTGTAGTATTTCTACTACAAACAGCTCGGACGTAATAGTTTAAGAACAATTGTGACACATGAGCAACTAAAACATGAGGTACTGCACTTACGAACATACCCAAATTTATCAGTAGAGCGCAATGCCTATTTTGGGACCAATTAGCCGCCGCCGAAGTGTTCGACCTTTACGGCTAAAATCGTTTTCCCATACATAAATCTTAATTGCGTATTGAGGAAATTTACGCAATTAGGGCCTTAATAGAGCGCAATATACCATACAATAACTTAATTAATAAATAGAGCAAATTCCCAATGGAACTTTACACAATAACAAAATCAAGGTGACATCAGGCATCACCAATACAACTACATTTTATTCCTAATGGCAGATGTCAAGTTTTATATATAAAAAATTTAAACAAAAATAACAAAAATTGGCAGCTAAAATTTACAGCTAGAAATTTTCATTAAATTTTTTAACGAAAATACAAACTTTAAAGTAATTAATTTCTTTTGAAATTAATACATTTCCTAAAAAACCTCTTTTAAAGCCGAATTTCTTCATATTTTTCCAATTTCACAAACACAGGTTTTAATGAACAAACAAATAACATATTTTCAGCTGTCTATGGCTAATTGAGTAAGTTAAATTGAATAGGTGTCAACACATATTCAATTAAGGTTCATGTTTTAGCATAGTATAAGCTGACCCATTTCCATATACTTTTTGACTATAACAATCATTTATTTATTGTTGCACTTCTCGTTGTCAAAAAATAGGTAATAATATCAGATTGATAGAATTTAAAAAAAATACAGCGTTTCTTAATTGAGTAAATACATGGAATGTTTGGAAACGAAACATGCTGACGTTTTTCTACATAATAACAAATAACAAAATTCTTTTTAAGGGCTTTTAAAATAAACTTGTTCTTTTTGCACATGAGGTAATCTTTTGAATGAAACACAGGTTTTTGGATAAAAATCATTTTACTTTACAACGTGGTCTCCTTTGATCCCTGTACACTTTGCCCAACGTTTCTTGAACTATGTATACCTTCCAAAAATACGATTTGTTGCAGTCGTCAAAATAGTTAGGTGTTTGTCAAATGAATCTATAGTTGGAGTCAAATCCCTTTCGCCGAGCCATTTCTTCAGGTTTGGAAACAAGAAATAATCACTCAGGAATACATCCGGAGAATAGGGCGAATGAGGGCGCAATTCGTATCCCAAACGCGATTGCGTTTATGGTCGATTGTGAGCAAACATGGCATCCATTTTGCGGGAAGATTTCTCATATTCAAGTAAACATTCAAAATCGAAACCACTGATCCATGTGAGATGCCTATGACATCCAAAATCTCTCGCAATTTCAAACTCCGATCGGTCATCACCATATCGCGATTTTTTTTTCAATTATTTCGGATGTAGAGACCTCAACTGAGGGAATCCAAGATGCCGAAGCATCTTCCATGCTATAACATAATTCAGTAAACGGTTGCCATAGTATTTATCCAGCTTAGCCATGGTTTGAGTGTAGGTGTGCTTAAACAACACGAAATTCACTTTTTGCCATTTTTTCCTCAAACCACGCGGCAGTCTGCTTTCAATGGTTGACAAATACAAACTAAACGATGCAGCATTTCAGTCAAGAGGCGGGTAACTAAAAAAGTCACGGACTAATTGACCCGCCCTCGTACTTGTGGAGGATATTAAAAAAAAAAGTGTCATGTGCTCAAGCTATTTCGGATGTAATCAATTAGCATTAAATACTAGATTTACATAGATAGTAACTCTGACTGACGCAACAATATCAATGATATATTATTGATAAATCTAACTTACACAGTAGTTGTTATGAAAAACACGAAACAATTTATTATAATTGATTGATTCGTTGTACAAAATAAGTTCGTTGTACAAATTTATACATTGGCGCCAAACCTGGTTTACAAGGCCATTAAGTAACATCCACTACTAAAAGAAAGATTCTATAAATTAGTTCCTCAAGTTGTGCTGTGTTACAGCATTTAACGACTCAATACTTTGTTAGGACCTTTACAACAAACATTCAAAGTATAGACTAAAGGAGAGTCGGCATAAATCTTTTTTATGCCCATTTTAATCACATCCTAATTTTTTTTTACCCAGAGGCGGCGTATGTATATCAATCTTAATTTTATTATCAACTGAATTAAGTGTGCAAAGATTAAAGATTTTTAGCATTAAAGTGATTTTGTTGAAAAATTGACTGTTTCAGGTTTGAGAAACTTTTTCATAATTAAGTATAAAAGTTTAATTTAGAATACAGAATTAAATTTTACGCAATACGGAAGAAAATTGTCACCAGTACTGCACTGCTGAAAATAACTATAAGACCAAACTCTTATTTTAAATTACACGAAAAGTTTTGATGTGATTTTGTAGCAGAAATGAATCTAATAAATTAAACAAATATTCAACATAATAAAACTCACAGCCTATTTGAAAGGAAATAACTAGACCAAACTTAAGCACCCAAGTTCCAAGTTAGTTTTTTTTTATAAATATATGTATAAAACTTCTTTAAACTAGAAGTTTTCAGAGGCTTGGGTTATATATAGCAAATATCAGTTATCCACCTATATTGGAAGTTTCCCATACAAATTTACGTTTTGTATTTTCTCTGATTACATATTCCACAAGACGTATTTTTATTCGAAATTACAGCTTTCTAGCTACAGCGGAATTGTCCCATACTAATAAGGAGGCCTAGATAAAAAGTTCGAGTTTTCAGATCTTTCTGATTACTTATTTCCGAAGGCATCGATGACTAAAATATCCACATTTTACACCTTCATATCTCGGCAAGTTTTTATGTAAAGTTTCATTATTTTATTATTAAATGAAGTAAAGTTATGAATGGATTTGTGTAATATACGCACTGTATGTATAGGCCTGATGTTGGCCTGGCGCACTGTAGTGCGACTTAATTGCAACGCATATCGTAAGGAATCCCCCAGAGGATGTTGTTGTTGCATCCCTTTGCCGGGCAATCCTTTATGATATGGCTTGCAATATCTGCCACGGGGAGGATAGATTTGCTTTTAATAAGTTGTTAAAGTTTTTTTGTTTTGCATATTGATGAAATAAATTTGGTCTTATAATTATCTCCTCCAGTGTGGTACTATGATAGTAAAAAAAATAAATTTAGTATCGTTTTATTTCCCATTTGGCCTGCGGTGATAAAAACTTTAGAACATAAAAATTTTTCCAATTAAAATTCTTGAATTTTTAGGACCAAATTTTACACTCTTAACTTACGCTTCTAAAATATTCACGCAGCCGCATACACACACACACACACGCATATATACTCATACAGTCTTACAAATAAAAAATCGTAAACATTTATAGATTCCTTTTCTGCATAGATTTTATTCTTTTATAACCATTGACTGCAATGCTGAGATTTTAATTGCATATGAGAGGAGGAAAAAACTTAGTAGTTTACAAAGAAAAGTTTTATGCCTAAGTATATTTAAAGAATATGTAATAATAACAAGAATTTTTACGATTATTAGGAGAAGTCCTAATTCGTGAAAACGAAAAAATGATTAAAAAAAAGGGCATTGAATTACTGCTTCCATCCAGTCGTGGACATTTAGTAATCCATGTACGAGTATACAACGTATAAAAACCGACAATAACAGCAGCATCTCAATGGCTCTTGCTTGTTTTTTTTTGTCTTAGTAAAAGACTTAAAGTATCTTTTAAGTTAACAGTACGTAACAGAACTTGAGCAGAGAATTCTAAGAGGAACGAAAAGTTGAAAAACTTTTACCTTTACAAAAATAATTTTATCGTTTTACTGTCAAAAAGAAATCATAAAAGTCATATAGTAAAAATTTACTTTTGAGATGAAAGCAGACAACCTCTTAAAAAATCTTTAAGATGTTAAAATGTTGGAGACAGTGTTGCCAATTATTTGAAAACTTTGTTCTAATACAAAAATATCAGAAGAGTTTTTGTTTGCAATAAAAAATGATGCGGATTTTCATTAGCTCTGCTACTACAAATTGTTGTACTATCTTACTACCTACACACAATTAGCATTCGTCGGTTTTTTTTAAAATTAATATTTGTTGCGCTATAGCATTGCACACGAAAATTTTTCTACTAATGTCCCTAGTATTTACTTATATTTTCTTTATGCTGCAGTAAGCAAATAGCAGTCAAATAATTTTCGTTTCCACAACTGCCTGTGGCTGTGCTATATTCACTTGAACAACGACATTGCATTTTAACTGCCATACTATATAATATAAAAAATCGATGTGCATGTTTCTTATGTATTGAGCTTGACAGTTTGAAGATGACTATAGTCCCACTTACACACCATAAATATTAGCAAAATACAACTACTAGTTGGTGCAGAACCAAAACTTTGTTTACTGCTGTTCAGTGTCGCACAGAGCAAAATAAAGAGAATGCTAGCGACATTTATAGAAAAATTTTGATGTGTGCTGCTGTAGCAAAAAAAAAAATATTTTTTGTTTTCCAAATTTCCGTGCCTGCTAACAGAAATAGCAAACACGAGTTAACATTTTAGTATTAGTGCAAATATGTAGCAAAACGAGTAGTGCTGCACATTTAAACTCTGGTTATAACTAGTGTTTCTGCAACGCTTTAATGTATTTTAAATATTGATTTTTAGTTATACTTCTACAGAAACTACTACTACGAAAAAGAAGAATTTACAATTAAAGTTTTTTTTTTTATTAAATGCTTCCTAGTTGGCACTGCTGGATTGTAGAGGGTAATTCGATGCCGAAGGTATTTCTTTTATCATTTTGCTTGATTTTACAACTTCCTTATTGGACTCATAAATGAAATGAAACACATTTGCATAAGTTTTTTTTATTTTTTGTGATAGATACAAATCAGCTTATGTGCATACTTTTGATTAGAACACAAATCCAGTACAATAAAACCCTTGTGAGAGAAGATGTCATAAAACGAAATTGCACCGTACAAGTTTGGGATGCAATATTATTTTGCTGTCTTCTTTCCTTTTTGGCTACTACTTCAGATCCTGATCGGAGAGATCTATTTCGTTGCTTTTTTTTCTACATCGTCTATTTATATATAGTATATTGTTTCTGTAAACATTTTGTCAAACAACCAAACGTGACCCTCGACTTTAAGAGTGGTGGAGTGTGTATTCATTTGATGAGGATTTCGCATAAATTCCAAATAACGCTGAAAAAATTTGGTTTGACTTTAAACGACCCAATAATAAAAATGAGAGGTTATACAATGTTTAAAAAAGCCGTAATGATAGAGTTACGACAATATTTACAGCACAAACGTTAACGTCAATATAATAATCAGCATCATTTTTAGCCAAAAGTGAGAGCTGGCTAGGACTTTTGCTATTCAACCTACAATTTTGCTGAAAGATCAACAATCATGGGATTTGTGTAGTCTCACTACTAACGGCAGTCAGCTAATACCCCTTCAATATAAAGAGTTATCAAATAAAGCGGGGTCGAACTTCAAATGAAATAACACAAGCTGCGTGTGACATATTTGCAAAGTCCAAGTGTGCCGCTACGTTTGGAGTAAAATTATTAAAATGTTCAATAATTGTGGCGCATTGTTTCGGCATAATTTGAACGATGGGCTGGAATGTGTTGGCGTAGACCTGCGACTTCAAACCCACATTTGCTGAGTCAAATCACATGATCTTGGTATCTTGACGTAGTCACTTTCGCCGTTCTGCTACAACCACATGACGTAAACGTCCTTTTCCTTCAATATGAGCATAAGGCAGCTCATCAAGATTGATCTGTAACATTGACGGCCTCACGCGAAGAAATACAAACTAATAATGCTGCCGACGCCAAAATTTGCACCCAACAGTCGATTTTGCAGTAAACCAGGTGGGATAGCCAATTTTGCTTGGAAACGTAGTTGTTCATATACAATTGTGCCTCGTTGCAGATAGAGATCACGCCCCAGGCAGCCATCAACAACCCAGCCTTACTGAAAAACCCAGCGTTTTATATTAAAGTTTTTGACGAAATTTTCTTCCGCCCCTTACAATCGTTAAAAAGAACCAACTTTAATTGAACATTTCTGTTAAAAACACTAATGCATTTCAATGGTCAAACGTGAAAAATAATACAACTTGCACTTTTTGATTAGAAAAATTCACTTCGAATCTATGTTTCGTTTTTCTCCCTAAAATACTTGCAAAAATCCAATTAACTAACACTCGCTCACTAACTTAAAACAAATTCACACAGTGTTAAACAATTGAGTTTTTAATGTGTCATAATTTTTATCACTTTAGTAAGTATAAGCAAGCATTTCCAGTTTAATTAAGAGCACCACAGGAGTTGAGTTATCAAGCATTAAAATACAAAGTATTTTATGACACTGGCATGAATACTACTCGCGTACAATAAATATAAAGTCTAATATTTAAAGTTAATTACTTTAATACATTCATTAATGAAGCCGGAGGAAATTCCTAGAGTCATTAAGGTGCAGCTTAAGATTAAAACGGCAGAAAGAACAGCAACAACAAACAACGCCTTTTTAACTTAAAATGTAATTGATCACTTGGTAGAAGAAAAAAATTCTATGACAGCACAACATGTCAAATGGACTTGGTTGAAAGATGGACATTCAAACAAATAAATAGGCAAAAAAATAGACGAACAAACCAAGAATACAACAAACAAGGGAAGACGCTAACAACAAAACATAGGGACAGTTAGATTCAAATATGGACAAACGTAAGGAAAATAGATGGATTGATAGTAAGGTAGACAGACAGACAGACAGACAGACAGACAGACAAAAAGCTGGACTGCACATTAAACCTATATACAGCCAGAAATTGCACAAGCAGAGAGTGTAAACAACAGACTGGCAGACAAACAGACAAATAGATGAAAAAACAACAGCCAGGCAGGAAGGAAGAAGGCATGAATGTAATCGTACTCGGCGTACTAAGGACGGCCACTTGGATTTCGATGGTTAGAAGAGAACGATCTAACAAACATTTCACGCTGAGCTGTCACTAGCAAAATAAATGACGCCGCAACGAATAACATGACAACTTCTACTCAACCACAGAGTGATCATTGCCGCCATAAAACGGTATTACAGGAATAGAAAAAAAAGGGTTTTGTCTTTTTCTTTAGCATTTCTTCGTTGCTCAGTGCCAGCTATTACGGCCACATTATGCAACAGCAACAAACCACTGTGTACGTACTATACATACGTATAAAAACACCATGAAAATGATTGTAAACGAAACTGCTGCATTTTGTTCGTATAGTGCAGCAATTCATGTCGTTACGATCGTCAGATGCAACGGATATTAAACGCTAAAGATTTTTCCATTTTATATTTAAAACTTCTTTTTGTTCATGTATTTGTAGGTTTTTTCTAAATAACGTGACAAAAACATGATATAAAAATCACATTGTAACATTGATTGACTTGTGATATGTAAGCGACTCTAATTGAGTGTCAATTTACGCAACGCAATACACAACACAACAGCATTAAACTTCAAACGAAGGTACTCGAGTACTTGCAACAGAGAAGTGTAGAATATGTGAGCAAAGCAACAATGAAAAAACTCTAACTATCGTTATTTAAACAACAATAACGAACGAAATAAGGTTCCAACAACAATAAAACATTATACAGCAGTCAAAATAAGTACAGAGGAGTACACATGCATACATACATACATACATACATACATACATACATACATACATACATATGTACGTGCATGTGACAGCATTTAAAGATTTCTCAAGCATTTCAATTTCATTTCTTATAAAATCTTGTGCTTGTTATGTTTCACCAATTTTATTCAAAGGCTTTTCTTTTCTATGCAACAATGCATGATAATAATCCATCCATCCATCCGTCTGTCCATACTATAGTAGTTGTTGCATAGAACGATGACTCTGATGCAGCATCATGGCCATCATCGCATGATTCTATTCATGGTCATTACCAATGTAATTTGCCCCCCTCCTTTATTTATATTTTATTTCGCTTTTTCTTTACTCTTTTCTATTAAAATGTCAATGGATTGTAATAGAAATTGTGTTGTAACAACCGGATACCTAATTAATGCATTTTCAAAGAATTCTATATTCGTTAAGTTGAATTTCAAATCACTTTGGTAAAGCCATACAACACTTTTCCCAACGTGTACACTGCAAACAATAAGAAATGCGATAACTTTTTGTGATTAATCAGAAGTACTTTAAAAAAAAAAAATAAGTCGCGTGGGTTTTTGTTTTGACTACAGGCTGACATACAGACTCTTGTCAAGCAAAGGTTCGGAGGACAATGGCAAAACAGTCGCTCTCCCGATATAAAGACCTAAATGATCTTATGGCAAAAAAACTTAACGTAATAAACTGAGCTGGAAACACGACTTCGTTATAGAGAGCAACATGGACATTAGGAAATCTCTAAGGTACTTACTCCCTCACTGAGACTTAAAGATCGTACTTGGGCCAAAAACTCAATTGCAAAGGTAAAGGTCTTCGCTAATAATTTCCACCCAATTAGTACTGACCTATGGGATTTCCGTTATCCGTAATAAAAACGACAATTAAAAAGCGACGACAAAAAATCGCCCAGACCAGGATCAATGATAGGATACTCACCTTATTCTGCTGTGAAAATTAAATTATTTATATTTAATGTCATGTGGCGAGTTAGCTCTTTCCCATGCTCTTGGAAGATGTTTCAAACCGTTATAATCTCTAAAAAAGGAATGGCCTCAAGTGTTTGAAAACTTATTCGATCGAAATGGAATCCATTCGAAACCATCGAAATGGGCTCATCTAACGTTTTGCCTCACAACAAAAAATTGGTTCAGAGTTCAAGACGTTTTTTAAATTGGTTTGTTTAAAAGGAAATTTAAAAATAAAAGTTTAGATGGGCGCTTTGGCGTTTACAATACATTCCTTTTTTCCGTAGCAGTTGCGCCTGCGTTATAAATAAGGCGCTCTTATGGTACAGAAGTTCCAATCAGGACACAATATTTTTGCGTAAATGCGTAAAGCTTAGGGTGACCGATTTTCGTCTGCTTCATTTCATCCCATACATTAATCACACCACTAATTTGAGAACTGGAGCGTTCGAACAGATCCTTAGCTCATCGTGAGGATTTGTAGAACCATTGTCTTTTCTTTTTCGCTTGTGAGCGAAACCTTGTGGTAAATCAATTACTGATCCATTTACTAAAATTTTATGGATATCAGGCCCATTGAACCTGGCGAAACGGCCCTCTCAACCAATTGGTAAATAGTGATTTTTCGCTATTTGAATTTTCAGTGTAAGATTTGACATTTCACCACGAATAGGCTAACAAACGAACCAATGCTTGCAAATTAATTAATTTTTTTTTAATCAAAATTCGTGCTGTGTGAGAAATGTGTTTCTATCGAAAAATTGTCTTAAGCGTCAAAGCTCATTTTTGGCTCACTGGGTGGGTATGTCAACAAAGAGAATTGCCGAATTTGGTGTAAAGAGTGGTCAGAGCTGAAAGATGCACTGTTGATTAGTGCGGTTTGTGGGCCGGCGGCTTCATTGGCCCGTTATTCCTTAAGAACGATAAAAATCGTTACAGTCAATGGAGCAAGGTACTGTTGAATGATAACCGACTTTACTTTTGCTCAAAATGGAAGAATTGGACTTGATTGACATGTGGTTTCAACAAGACGGCGCCACACGGCACGTGATACCAGGAACCTATTGAGAGGCGAGTTTGGTGAGCAACAAAGCCCAGGTTTCGGATCAGTCCGTCCATTGGCCGCAAAGATTCAATAAAATTAACGTTAAATGAAAGTTTTGACTAAACTTCGAATTTCGTCATATCAGGTACAAAAATTAAGAAAAAAAAATCAAGAAATGCCAAAAAGAATAATTTTTCCCAAACCAAAATCGGTCTTTGCATAACTTAATTTAAAAAGATCCCATTTTCAACATTGCGGTTTATGAGGAAAAAAAGAGATTTCGCCAGACACAAATGCACTCAAACACACGCATATTTTTACATGCAGTATTAAGAGAATTCCTTTTTTCTTTTAGAAAAACCAACTGCAAAATAGACACAGGACCAAGACATTACTAAAATTATATAAGGCTCCTGGGGATATACCTACATATTTTGATACGTTGCTGAATATTTGTTTTTTAAGTATAAATATATTTTGACATGACGGCTGGTGGTGGTGATGGCAGCATCGCTAACATTACAGGCAACGTTGTCATTATTTGGCATCCCCATAGTCATCGCCATCACCATCAGCGCACTATTAACATCATCTTCATCATTATCGTCAGTATTAACATTTTATTTCTCCCTCTATGGACAAGATGCCTTTATATGGCACTGCTGACCACATAATTTGCTATTTAAGTATTAATGTTGTTTTTATTTAGTTGATGTTTCCCTCCTTTGTTGCATGAGGCGCTTAGAAAATTAACAAAACATTTTTAAAATCATTGCTAACATAGCAATTGTTGTTGTTGTTGTCGTTATTTTTGCTGCTGTTGTTGTTGCAGTTGATATAAACATGCCGGCTTATTTAGCCAGTAACTTGCCTACTTATTCCACTCCCTGTCCAACTATGACTCGATACGACTCTATGCGTTGTCTATTAGTTTCGTATTATTATTATGTGCGGTTTGTTTGTTCGTTTGTTAAGCGATTTAAGAAATGCGTTTAAAATCCTTTCAAACGAACATCACACGGTGTAATGAAAATGATGAAATATTTCAAATATTCATTTATATCGCAATTAAGAAAAGGTGGCGGTGATGATGATGATGATGATGGTGGCGATAGCAATGGTAATAATACTCGTAGTGTTGGCATTTCTGAATGTGTGGCAATTGTATGTGCACCAATTAGTAATGGATAATTGAAATGACAGGGAATGTTTAATAATTATTTATTACTTGTATTTGTTGTTGGTAGACACAATACTTAATGCAGCCTTGAAAAGTAGCGTACATTACTTTTGAGCTTTACGTAAAGATCTTGATTGATTAACTTTGTAATTTTGTTTTTTTTTAGAAAATATGTGTTTGAAAAAATTTGCTGCCCTAAAAAATGTTTACCTTTTCTGCTTTTCTGCCCATAAACCTAAATATGAAACACACTGTTGTAATACCTACGATCAAAGGCCTAAGAATATAACGCAATGACAATTAATCGTAATTTACGTAATATTTTCATAATATTTTCAATAGCACAGCAGGACTGTAGACTATTTTTTTTTTTTGGTCTGCTTTAGCTTCGAAGAAAAACACACATCGTACATATCTAAGTACTGCAACTTAAGAAAAACCAAACCCACGTCCTGTCTGTCACTTGTTTTAAAAGGGCCTATCTTGTCACAACAACATGTTATATATACTTGTAACAAATGACTTCACTTCAAACAGAAACAACAAGTAAAAACGCCTGAATTGAATGGCAACCAACAAAACTCAGTAAATGAACTAAAGATATTTGTAATCACACTCATGCATGCTCCGTAGTAGGGCCTTAAAAATACTTAAAATTATTTATACAAGGCTGGGCTGTGCATATTCTCGAAATTTCGCAAGCCAAGCAACTACGACCTGAGCAGCAGAAGTAGATCAAAATTTTTGCTACCGCTTAAACGCCAACAGAAATAATTTAATTCATTGTTGCAAAATTTATTACACCAAAAACTGCGTATAATGCGGCATGTAACCCTACTTAAACATGCAAAGTACTAATACTCGTATGTTAAGGAACTGAAATGATTTTCGGTTTTTTTTTTGCTCATTCATTTCTGGCAAATAAATGTCTTTGTGAAATATGACATGTAATGCAAATGGCAAGAGATAGACCAAGAGATAGACAGACACACAAGCTGATAGTTACAACATTGTGTTGCAGTTGTTGCAAAGAATTATTGTAGTTTTAGGAAAAAGTGAATTTTACGATAAAAGTTTTAAGATTTATTTCCATATGCTATAAAAATTTCAAAAACCAACAACCACAGCAACACGATTAGGAACAACAGCACCGCGTACATGCATACGTACGTACACCCAGTTGACCAGACCTTCGTCGATGATATTGCTTTCAAAGGTATATCGAACATTTTTCGTCTAAAACATTCGAGAACGGCAATTCAACACGAATCGAAAAAAGTTTCGAAATTTGGACAATTCGCTCGCTAGAGATACTAGAAGCGAAACTTAAACAATATTAAATTTAATTCTATAAATTTCTCCAGTGAATCAATTTCCACGAAAGTTTGCAAAAAGTCACTTCTCAATATTGCTAATTGTTTAGGAAAAACCATATTATCTTTGGATGCGAGTATTGTTAGCTTTAGGATTTCCATATCGCTAAATGTTTAATTTCACTACAACATTGGTTATAATTCAAATACGAAGGGGTTTTGTATTTTGTTTCAATTTTACATTGGTCCAAAATAAAAGTAATAAATTGTTTGTTCACCAATTGATATCTCGTTATTTTCGACAGCCTGTCATGAGTGTCTTGAAAAAGGGTTTGGGATATTCTATCATAGTCGCTATAGGAAAGCGCAAGTTTAATCATGAACGAATGTGTATAAAATTGAAATGGATACACATATGTTGTGTATACAAATGATTGGTTTTTTCAATATTCTTACGTCGAATAGCCTCGTATACATATATTTGAGCCCAAGTTCTTCTACAGGAAAACTGCTCCACTAGGATATCGCAAAACATGTTCCTCAACATAGTTCTTTAATAAAAAATACATACAATTAAGTTTTTAATATTTTACTTGACCCTTTTTAAATTACAGACGTTAATTAATATTTGTACTTATATTAAACTTTGCACTTTTAATTTCTCTGTATATATTTATAATTCTTAACACTTTGCACTTTGTGAACTCTATGAATTCTAATTTACAAATGCATTGTTGCCTCTTTTGCGTTTGCTTTTACTATTTAACGAGCATACGAGTATTATTTTCCGGTTTTTGTAGCGAATAAGTAACATTTACGTTTCGATATATTATCGAAACGTGTCGGGAAAACGAACATTCGCTATATTAGGTATTATAGAAAATTCGTCACTTTAGAGAACTTTCACTATTTTCAAAGCCTTGGTCATGTGGGTAAGAGTGTGTAAGTCTAACATGTGGTTGATTTTTTCTTGGCAGAAAAGCGACTGAGTGGCTTGAAGTCTTTATCATTATTTAACATACGGTATTGTGCTGTCTCTAAGTGTACGTGTGTATGTGTGTGTTTGGAATGTACTCTCAATTGTAATTTTTTTTTTTGTACTTGCAGCAAATGTGGCCAAGAACTGCCACAAATTACTTTTGATTTTTTTTTAGCTTTACTTGCAACAATATAGACACAACATAATAAATAAAATAAATAAATAAATATTGCCACTTTTATGCTGCAAAACAGAGCAGAGCACAATGCGCCACATGCACAGAAATACTCAGTTGCGAGTATCCACGGAGGACTTTGCCTGACTTGATATATATATATATTGTTGAGTATTTGCCTTAAAAATACTGAGCAGATTGATTTTTGTTATAAAATGTGATTTCCGCTTAATTTTGGTATTCTGTCTGGCTCTCGTAGACAAGCCTTGTAAAACACAGTGGCGTAGCTAAAACATATTGCTGCTTTACAAATATTTTAACTATTATTCAATCAATAATTTGGCTTTTTTTCGTCAATAAATAACAGCATTTGTTGTTAAATGGAAACAACACTAAAGGTTTTATTGAGGACTTCATTATTTGGCTCAAAAGATTATAGTTATTTCAGTAAAACTCTGTGCATGTCTTTTTTGTTTTTAATTTAACATTTTGAAATTTTGTAATTTCTTCCCCTTTCTGCAGCACTCAATATGCCACTATCCAACTACTGAAAGCACACAAAATCGGAAGTGATTCTAAGCCAAATGCTTTTTGAACATTTCAATTGCAAGCAGACTACATTTTAAGCACATATCGCTTGTAGCTTGCTGTAACAGTTTCCTCTTAAGCATTTGAAAATCAGAACCACCCTAATGGCCACTTATGCAATATTATGCATATTTGTTAATAGAGGAGTACATTTGCCGAGAAGACAAATAGTTATTGACGTCTAGTTATACGCCCTATTGTATCTATATACATACATACGTACATAAATATGTATGTTATGTACCGACATACAGATGAAACATATGTAAAATTTTAGCATATTTGGTTATCGAAATTTTGTGTGTGTTTTTCTTTTGAAATAACAAATATTTTCTTGGCCATTTTTAATTTTACATTGACAAATTCGTTACCAGTTTGAAACGCAAGTATTTGTTGGCTTCGCTTTTTTGCACTGCGGAAATGCAATTAGGTGTTTTTTTGTTTTGTTTTATTTTTGGTTTTATACAGTACAACAGCGTTGTAAATTTTGTACCTAATACGGTAAATTGTACGGTTTATATATTGTGTTCTTCGCTGCTGTTGCTTATATAGTGTAAGTATTAGAACTTTCTTCTCCACCCGCTGTCAAACACGAATTTATTTGTCGCACGTTCGAGCCTGCATTACACGCAAAGCTTGTTATTAAGGTGATTTTTTTATAGTTTTTCCTGCAGTTGCTCTGGTTGCAGTGATCGTTGTCTTGCAGCACAAGTATTGCAGCATTAATTGTCAACTGGTTCTATGCAAAAATCAAAAAAGAATATAAAAGAAAAAGTAATACAAAACAGAATGTGTAGAATAATCGTGCTGTTGAAAAAGAGTTGTTGCACCAGTCCTCTTAACTATCAGCTATAAATGCAGCAGGCATCATCATTTGTTATGGCCAAGTCATGAGAACAGACGACTGACTAACATTATATGGACTAACATAAATACGTCGCCAATTTTATAGCGGATGCGTAAACGCATTTTTACGAAAACTGCCGTTAGGGTCGGTAAATAGCAGCCTAAAAGCCTATGAATTACAGCTACGCGCATAAACACACAAACAAATAAATAGCAAGTCAGACACATGCAGGGAAGTATAGGCGGACGGATGGTTGTAGAAACGAACGAACGAACGAACGGGCGTTGAAACAAATGTCCATACCACAATAAGTTGCAAGTGAATACTTAATAAATGAAGATAGCCTGAGGAGATAGGGAGGTAAGTGGATAAAAGAGAGAAGAAGTAGTTGGGCGTATAAAACCACTCTGAATACATACTCATTTGTATCATCTAATGTTTTAAGTATGTTTAGTTATGGCTTAAAATCAGCAAACGGATGAGATGATGGCACGGTTATAAGCAGAAGCCTGGCTGCCAAGTGACAATGTTTAAGTGTTTCTTGGCTTTAAAGATTCACAGCCTGAGATTTACAGAGCAGTTATGTTCTTATACAATTATTATTTATACAAGAATTTATAATAGCAGTAAATTGAAGGCATGCGATAAAAAATTTAAAAAAAAATCGTAGAATAAAAAGTCATAATTAATGAATAATTTCCTGGCAAAATATAAAATATCTAAGAAAAGAGCTCAATTTCAATATATTAAACAAGCAAAGTTGAGTGGATAATAAAACTAAACGAAATGAGAGATTGGCGTATTAAAAAAAAGAGGCCGTCAGCTGGCAGGTACAAAAGTACGTATGTCTTGTCGTAACTGATTGCACTATCAGAAGTTCCGACTTATATCTCCTCGTGGTGGCGACCGGTAACAGGTTCCTGTCTCTGCGAGGAGTCTGGCTAAATAAGTCGAGCGAGGAAAAGTTAACACTGTCTTATAAAAAAACCCTAACCTACGGTGAAATAGCATATGCCAAGGATGAGTAGCAACCAAGGCGCTTGGTCTCTAGTATGCGAACTATGGATACCAGTCGATTTGCAGTGTTAATACAGACTTACCCGTGTACATGGAGCTCTATGTGGGTGGACATCTTTTTCTCGATTAATCGTGTGAATTATATGAACTCTCTGAAAAAAGTCCGGTTTTAATTAGCAAAGGAAGGATTTCGGAAGAGATGGACAAGAATGCCTTGTGAGGAGTCGATGGGTCAATCTCTAAAGGTACTCCTAAGGCGTTGGATCGTGATATTTCAAAAGGTACGGACAATGAAGCCTCCCAAGAGGTGGATAAGTTAACAAGATGGACAAGAAAACCTCGCAATGGGTAGACAGGTTCATCTCTGTTGATGTTCCTGAGGAAGAGGCTGAGACGGTGTGTTAATGCCTAGCACTGGCTAGCATAAGGCTTAGGACTACGGGCATACATTCTTTAAATGTGAATGCCATGGGGTACCTAAGCGTTAGACAAATGCTAGTAATTATAAGAGACTCGGTGATGAAGAAGAAGGCCAACAATTACCAATAGACTATCTGAAATCACTACATTCACGAGTAAAGGCAACTGTTCGCACGAGACCGTAAAAGTAAAGTAGCGTAAAAATTTAATGGGGATCAAAACGGACCTGTAAAGTAAGCTGTCTGCTTCAATATCCCCCTCCTTTCTTAAAGTAAATAACAAAACAAAAGACTTTGAAAACAAACGTCAATTATTCACATTTATAACAATTGATTTATTTAAAATAAAAAGATGGTTTCCTTTAAAGTTAGTGCTTTCATTATTTGTAGGAATTATTTGGAAAACTCTGCATGACTCAACAAATTTTTCATTTACATTTTAATACATCATTTATTAGATTTTATTTGATTTAATAATGTAAAGCGTTGTTAAACTGTATATGGGTGGTTAATTCAGCCATATAACAGCAGTTTATTAACAACAACAAAAACTTGTTTTTATCACAACTCAGCAACTATTAACAAACGTGATGCATCAACATACAGCTAAAGGTGCACTAATTTACAGAAATTTAGCGGGTCGATGTTTCAATGGGATAAAACGAGACTCGGATTCGTGAAGGTACTTTAGAAGATATAAGTGAATTATAATAAGATTATAAATACTTTGCAGTGCAAACAATTACTTTGTGTAAGTCTTTTTTAAAATATTTTTAAGATTTAATTTTGTTTGTTTGCGATTGAATTTAAGCACAAAAATTGTGATAATCGAATTCAGTTTTGTTACGGCTGTGGTTTATTCGTAGACAAAAAGCGAGACTGTGGTTAAGGCTTTCAACCCTTATTTTTGTCGCTCGTACTGCAATTGTAGTTGGCATGAGCTGGAATATATTTGTAGCAGTTGCCAAAAACAAAGCTTAATTAACAATGGAAATCTGCAAAACTGGCCACATGGGTTTTGCCCTTTTCAAGTCCATTGGAATGGCATCAACAAGCGTTTTGTCAAGCAAATGTCGTTGATATTCTCTACAAAACAAATGTATGCAAATGTTTAACGGTGACAAATGAAATATGAACGTGGGAATTTGGATGGTTTATCTGTGTCTAGTTATACGAGTTTTGATACTAAGGAAACTAAAGATCGCTTTGTCCCAACCTAAGTATTGGATATGAAAACGCATTTGATCTCACATATATATATATATTCATTATCATAATATTATCCGCGATATAGAATTGCAACGAAGGTAGTAGAATAGTAACATTTGAACGGGATAATAATTAGGGTACGCATACTAAAATTCACCTTTAAAAAAATATATTTTAATTTTATAATTTTAAAAGTATATTTCCACTGTCACACCGTGTTATCATTGATCTGTAGCGGTATTTTTTACGAAGAAGAACGGACCAGAAAAATATCTCCGGCCCAATATCTGTGAATGCATTGCCACCTGGTGGCATCGTCTAATATACAACAATTCAAAAATGTGGCGCCCCTTCGCTAATGATTATTTTTCTGCCCATATTGGGGCCTTCATCTCAAACGATTTTTTGGACATGATGCTTAAACGTACAACTTGCCATTATGATTTGGCAACAATGACTCACTAGGTGTGGCAAACACTGCCAAAACAACAACACACGGCCGCCACAATCTACAAACATCGACCCGTCCTTATTGAAAACCTCTTAAGTATTTAAGTAAAGACTTTTACTTCTTAACTTTGCACATGATTGCTATTATAATGTTATTTTATTTTCAAACTAAAGTCTCCAGATAATACGCAATTGCAGACGTTCTTGCAGAACTATTTACGAACAAATAGATATTTCACGTAGAAAGACTAACCATACAAAAACGTGAGCAAATACAATTGCGAAATAATGCAAAAATAACAAATGAACTTTATTCACAATTGAGTGTCTTAAAATAGTCTTGGTAGTTAGCTCTACAAAAAAAAATCGTTGCGAGAGATGGGTCTTGTTGTCGTTTTTTTTTTTTACATAAAATTCGTGATGTTCTGAAAAACAACATTAAAAAATTAAACACAAAATTCTTCAAACAATATTATATAATGTTACACTTCAAAATGTAATTTAATTCATTTTCACTTTTACGTGCACAAGTTTCCTTCAATTACGTTGACTTTGACGATTTTTTGAATAATTCAAGTAATTTCCTTCAATAGAAGAGAGGAAAATTATTAAATATGCAAAGTGACATTATTAAAGGCATTTAGCATCTACAAACATTTTCCATTTACATAAATTTATAGCTACGTGAGAAAGTCTAGAACATTGCTGAATAGAAATAAAAACCCAAGTAACACTAGAACCGAGTTGAAGTAAAACTTTTACAAAAAACGCTACAAATTTAGTCGCTTTAAAATGTCCAGGGACAAAAATGCGTAAGTATGAAGAACGCTGCGTGTTGGGCTTATGGTATTAGAAAGCCAGTTTTTGAACAAGTTGGAAATATTCTCGTTTACAAAACAATAAAATGATTTTGCAATATGAACATGTTGATTTCCATATTGATCAAATAGTCAAGATTTGCCAGGAAGGAAATTATGAAATTTTACATACTCTCCAGATATTTTTCCCTGTGACAATCGCTTTGAACAGTAATGCAAGACCGCACAGATTTGTGCATTCGGTCTTAGAAAGAAGTAAAAAATTTAAATGATTGCTATACCCAAAGCAAATGCGCGGCTATGGCATGATCACGGCAACCATTCTCTTACACAATATATTGTTGTGGCAAACATATAATTGGTATTTTAAAACAATTGAAAACTTACTTTAATTGCGATAAACAAGTTATTATTCATATTTACTAATTAAATTATTTTTCCATCCTTTAAAATGGTAACATGGTTTAGTTCACCAATTGTTACTTAAATTTTAACCACAAAATATTTTAACTCTAAAAAAATAATAAAAGTCTAACCATAAAATGTTCTTAGCCAACATAATAAGTAAAATTATGTTAAAGTTTAATCAAAGTATAAGGGCGATGTGGCTTAAATGGTTAGTGCGTTGCTATGGCTTTAGTCCCTGGTGTTCATACACCAAGCACTACCAATCAGTAACATACATTTTTTGCTTTTCTATAGTTCTACGAGGACCATATTCTATTATCTACAACAATAATAAGCTTTGTTTACAAACATATAATTCAATCATAATATGTTGGTATTCTCAATTATGTTTTTTCTTTGCATGTAGACAAAATGTGGTCGTTTTCATATACAGTGGGCACATCTGAAATTCGCAATAAAGCCTAGAATATTCGAGAAAAAACAGAAGAAGCGAAAACCTAGAAGAAAATTTCATATCGTAAACAAACAAAAAAGAGGTGCTTGTTTTAAAAAATTCATTAAGTAACTGTATGATTTTAATTTGCAGTTTAAACATAACACATTTCTAATTCTAAAAAGTTGGGTAAAGGGTGACCACCTTATCCCCCAACTAATAAAAACATTTTTTCGGATTGATATTTAAACATTGATTATAAATTTTAATTTTAATCAAGAAGATAAAAAGTTTTTTATACCAGACAGTTGTTTTCTTTTCAAAAGGCTTTTGAACAATAAATTTCCTAATGGGACACTCTCTGTACCGTACTTTAACACACGTAATCACCGGAACCACCAACGTTTCTAGAAATCTAAACGCAATTATTTGCTATGCAGAAAATTGATTACCCCTTGTTAGAACAAGTGAAAAAAGAAAGAGCAACAACAACCATCACATAAGAGAGTAAGTAAATGATATTATACCATATAAAGTTGCATTTAATCGAAAGTGTTAGAAGGCGCAAAGCAGTAAATGAATGAATGAAATGAAACGATAGGAACTTGGTTAGAAAGAAAAATTAACTGAACTGTAAAAAAAAGCAAAACATCAACAAATAAAGTGTAATAAAAAATGTTAGCAATAGATCCACTATTATGACTTCTTGATCACGTAACCGTACAAGAACGAGATGTTCTAACAACATCCTTTCACATGAACACTCTTGCAACGGGGTGTACACAGATGGCAATGAAATAAACCACAAACAAACAACTAACAAGAGGCAGATAATTTAAGTTCATTACGTCATTACAGCATACACACATGATTCACACATACTCGCATATGTACCAAACCAAGGCAGCTCTTTTTACTGGCATCTAGCATGGAAGTTTCATGCTGGTTGATTATTGCAGTTGCCTGTCTGCCTGCCTGATTGTCTACAATTCTACCGCCTTGAAGAACTACAAGATCATTACTAAAGTTACATACTTTATTTCAGCTACTAGTTTAATAGCAAACAATTTGTTTTCTACACTTAATGTTGTATGTATAACTTTAAACTTTGTTTTACAGTGATGCGCGCAACAAACAACAAACAACAAACGGAACGAACAGAAATAGAAACTGAAACTGAAATTGTTGCACATAGTTTGTGTTAAAAATCTGTTTATTAAAAGTGAATCTTTAGCCATTAAGAATTGCAATATTAGTATTCATTAGAGACTTTAGATGATTTTTTATTTCAGTTATAATTTATGATTCTAACTATGAACATGTCTGAATGCTGTCAATGCAAAGCAACATGTGTTTTAATGCGGACTTTTTTTCCTTACGTTGTGATTTTGTTGCTGTTGGTGTTGTTGTTGTTTAATGAAAAATATCTGTCAGACGTCAGTTTATACATGTAACACATTACAAGCTTTATCACTTTGCAGACAGACTGTTTGGGCAGAGACGTTCAAAAGCATCTACTGAAGTTATAAATAAAACACTAAAGATTTTTTTCAAGGACTGAATTGGATTTTAAATTAAACTTTTTGTACCTAAAAAAAAATATACTATATGTCGAAAAGTTCAACATTTGCAAATGTAATTAAAATAGCAAAAGAAAAAAATACCTTTAGACTGCGCTAATATCCTGTCTTATACCGATGCTTAACACCATATAACACATTCCTAATCTGCACTGATTTGTGCTGTTCTGTTTGGTTCGGTTCGGTTTGGTTTGATTTATTTCTGGACATTTCTTATGCCTAAAGCTACCAAACTTATTTATCATTATATCTGTTTGGTTATTTTTTTTTAAATTCTTTTTAATCCATTCGTACTGCTGTTCAAGTTTCTACAACGACATCTTGCTGTCAATCACTAGCAGACGCCAGGAATTAAAATATTTCGATTGCACAAAACTAAAACATGAACTAAAAAGCCCTAGAGACTTTCTTTCATGGCAGTAAAGATTATTATTGAGGTGCAGAGTTTAGTAAGTAAACAGTCTGCGTAAAGAAAATATTAAAATGTAATTAATTGCTTGATGCCGCAACACATAAAACTTACATGTAATCTTAGTTCTGGAAATAGGTTTAATACAAAAAGATTTGCTTTTTATTGGATCTGATTTAGTTGAAGTTTAGTTTTTATTTCCTACGAAATCAGAGAGTGCTGGCAGAACACAATAAAACAAAATAAAAAAGATGCGCCCCCATAAAAAGTAATAACTTTTACTTCGATTCGGTTTATGGTCTTAATATTTTTACGGTCTTTAACGTTATAAACTTAGTTGGTTTGGTACGCTGTATGTGGACAAGTTTAATGATTCTAGATTGTCACTCCAAACCACATTATGTGTTTTAATGATACTCAATATTACAAATGATTATATTCATTTTTTTTTTTGTTTTGTAAAATTCAAAGGATGTTTCATTTAAGTAGTTTTTTGCGTTTTTTTTTTTGTGCTCTTTGTACATGTCTAGGAATATATAAACGTCGGTATGTAACACGCACAAGTGCCACCATCAGCAACAACAAGAGATTGAGTGAGTGCTTGGTTCCTTTAAAATGGCAAATAAATTGAAACAAACAAAAAAAAAAAGCAAAACAATACAAAACTTTATGCAATTCACTATACTACTACAATAGGACATACAGCAGATACAGATATGTATATGAAAAGTGATACAGTGCAGAGACAGATGAAGTGTCATTCATCTGGCCATAAAACCTTTACTTAGCATAGATCTTAACGCAAACCCATAAACTAGAAGACTATCTATTTGAGGGACCTCCTCTGTGGGAGCTTAAGTCTCAGACGTCTACAGCAAAAAATTAAAATAAAACTTAAACTAAAAGCAAACAAAAACTTTGGCAATATGTTCGCTCGACTTGTTGCACGCGTACATACCCACATACGAACTTTTAAATATTTACTCGTATACAGCTGTACATGGGTTTTTATATGCATACATACTCGTATTAATATACTTCATAATACAGAAGAATGGAAAACTTCAAGGTTAACTGGTCGTAGCCGCTTATTTGAACTTTTTCGCAAGATGTCTAGCTTTCATATTCCACTCATACGCGTACATGGCAGGCAATATCCTTTCAGAGTTCAGAAGTACAAAAGGGTGTACACAAAAGAATGTGGCTTACAGATAGATCTTTTCAAAATTGTACAGTGACCAATTGGACGTATGAAACTTTTCAAAATTTATAATTCTAGAGAAGAAGTTTAGGTGAAGAAAGTTTTTTTCCACAAATTACGCTATTGTTTAAAAAAAAATGGCTTCAAAAGGTATGTAGTAATTCTTGATTGCGATAATGTTACGCAGTAAGAAAACAAGCTTTTTTTAAACGCACTTTAAAGATATATTTGTCGGAAAGATGCTTTTACTTTTTTTCAAAGAAAACAATAACTTCTCAGTAAAAAACAACATTCATATTGTATCTTGTTGAATTGCAAAAATCGCAAACACTGAGTGCAAAAAAAAGTCGCACCAAAAAAAAAAACTACCTCTAGTGTTTATCTTCCGAAAATCCTTTAACAAAAAGATCAACTGGTAGATTCGCGTTAAAAAGTTAAAAAGCCATATTCGAATATTTTATTGCCTATTGGGCAAAAATAGTAGAAAATACAATGTGCTGTATTTGCTTCGCCACTGAATGCCAATACACGACCTTTTTATTTATAACTTAAATAAATCAGTTTTGAGCCTACTCTCTTGAATCTGTTTGGTTTTTAAAACAGAAAAATATATGATCAGATACATATTTATATTTTATCATTCAATAATAACCCTTCTCAACATTTTTCACATTTAAACAGGAAAAAATGCAAGTTTTCGAGATGAGGCTTTTTTTGGCACCGGGTGTAAAAATGTAAAAGGGTAAAAATATTAAAATTTTTTAAAAGAATTCACAAGTTCATGCTTTGTCCTTGTTAAGCAGTGGTCATGGTGCAAATTTTGTGCAAAGAGTTTGATACGCTTTAATACATTTACTGCTGAAAATTTTGTCAATTTTTGCGCATGCAAACTTCAAGTTGCATATAAAAGCTTTTTATGCTGCACGCTTGTCGCATTTTATTTTCGAACTATATAGTGGAAATTTGGGCCAGTTAAATCGAACACAATACGCGCAAGCCAAAATCAGTACACTAAACCAAACGAAGCCTGATAAAACCAAAAACAAGCGTGATCGAAAAATATGATCCCGACCGCAGGCATACCAGCCCAAAAGCTCGGCCAAAGTTTGGCAAATTATCCTCGCATACAAGAATGCGGTAATAGTTCATTTCGAACAAATGTCAAAAATATTTGAAATTGCCCAACCGACTTCTGTCAAGTATTTTCGCAGACTTTCATTTAGGTGAAACTCTCTGATACTTAATAATACTTAGTTACAATTCAATCCAATTATTGGGATGTAGTTTGTAAATTATAATTTGTACAAATTGTGGGAGTGTTGAAATTTTACAACATTTTCTTTCATAAACCTTATGATACGAGTACTATATTGTATGCCAACATAAAAAAAGCACATTTCCAATCGATTAATCTTTTTGTTTGCACTGCCGTGATTTATCAAAACGTACAGAAAGAATGAAAAACTGTAGAAAAACCAATGAACTATAGAAAACGAACGTAGTTTTTTTTTTTTGGCGTGTTGCTTAGTAATTTGTCGCAATTTTTCAACTTTAAATTTCTTAAAGTTTTCTTAAATTTATTTTCATTTTCTGTTTTTTTTTTAGTTTACCTTTGTGGCTGATGTTGTTTCTGTTGTGGCTATTTGATGATGGCAACATCATCGACGACCACCTCCATTACTCCTCTTTATACGAGCATTGTCGAGATGTGAAGCAAAGGAAATAATACTTAAATAAAGCGAAACAAAACATAAAAACGCACAAGTTCTTCAATTCCTTAGAGAATTTCCCAAGCTATTATGCTTGTTTTCGTAGTCTGTTGTGTGACTTTTGAAAAAGAATAAATTGAATTCAATTTATAAATGTCGAGCGTTAAATGCATTTTTCTTAAAGTGCACGTATGTACATGTCCAGTTGCACTACGACTTTGAAAAAGAATGAAAAAAAAAATATGTAGGAAAGAACAATAAAGTCCCTGGAGTTTTAGACTTCATGAAGACTAGAACACTTTTACATCTGTTGTTATCTCTGCGGCTGTTTTAGACAAAAAGTTTATTTTTTACAACATTTTTATTCTTTTATTTTTTGTTTTGTTTTCCTAGACCGACCACAAAATAAACAACCTTGAAAATAACAATTGGCATCAACACTACCAACATATTTCTCTTGCCAAGATTATGCTACAATATTAATGGTCTGTGTTGTTGTGGTCTTGACTTTTGTTGTAAGTTGTTGAAAAATTAGACCAATTGAAATTTAAAAAATTGTCTGAAATATTATTCTTGTTTAAACGCGAAATTCCCTATACTCTCTAGTTTTACAGTCTTGTTGTAGGATAAAGAAAATTTTACATTTCAACACTTAATTATCAAAATGCAGAAGGTGCAACAAATAACTTCAATATCCAATAGTTGCTATTTATTGAAAGTAGAAATATTCTTTTTTAAAGGTACCTTCTCGTAAAAATAATGTTTATAAAAACTGCCCTTGTGATATCAAAGCAGACCGTTTACTTTCCGGGTCCCCTTTTTGACACCCTCGTTCCTCGAATTGAGTTCAGATAACCGATTTCTAATTCTCGACTACCTTAATTTCTTCGAGTCTCGTGCAAACCCTAGCTTTTATTTTTGACTGTAGCGATTTCAGACTATCGACTGGTAAGTGTCGGCCCTCCGCCCCATCACGTAGTCTCTCGTAATTGCTAGCATTTGTGTAAGAATTAGATCCCCCATGACATTCACAATTAACAATTGTCTGTCCGTGGTCCTAAGCCTTGTGCAATTCAGTACATTCACATACAATATGCGTTACCGTCTCAGCGATTTCTAGGCACGGTTTACAAGTATCACCATTACTGGCCTTCCTGCTGAAAAATAAAACTGACTTAAATAAAAAAAAATTATATTCAGCCTGTATTGTCTGCTTCCTACTCAAGAAAGTGTGAACAAATTTTGCCAGTTTATCAAACAAATTCAATTGCCCGAGTTTTGATACAAACTCTAGAAAACCTGCCGAGCTCATACTAAAGTATAACTAGTATTTTACTAGTTTAAAAAGTCACCAGTACTAGTTCTAAACTGTAGACTTTACCATACCATCTTAATGCAAAAATTAGCATTGAATGTGCTATACGTATACTAGTACACTTGGACCCGGATCGGGTGCTTTAGAAACAGTTTAGTACCAGTTCTTGGTATAGAAAAAGTCCCCATAAATACTCCAATCGCTGTTTTGTTACACGAAAATTCTGTCAATCTGCAAGTAATGCTTTTGAAATACTTCATGTACTAGTACTCATCGGTAACAATATTTTCCTATAAAAACTCTAACCCCAGTTACAATAGTGCTTGCTGCTCTAGTAATTGTACTAATAGCTTTTAGGCAATAAGCGCTTAATCGCAGGAAAATTTAGATATTTAAACAAATCAAACAGCTGGCCGTCAAGATTTGAAGATGTCATGTTTTGCCTGCAAAACAAAAGACTTAAAACACATACATGCTCCAATTTTACAGAATTTTCTAGTTAAATTATTGAAATTAATTAAAATCATTTATGCTATTGGCTGCTTTAAACAGCCGTTTAAATTTAAATAATTAGTTGTGTGAAGTGCAGCAACACCTCGTTATTCCATGATTTTACATGTTTAGATGAAAATGAAAAACTAAGGAAAATAAGTTTTTAATCTTTTTTAAATTGACTGCTGGATATTTATTTAAACTGAGATTGCTTGTGTTTGTGTGTATGTGAAGATGCAAGCCATTGAAGCGCAAACTGTAAAAGTGAAAATGGTTAATTGCCCTTCTAGAGCGTTGCAAAAAAAAAATATGTCCATGTTGAATATAGTTCGTATAACAATAACGATTTTGCTGGCTGCGTGTTCATTGCACATTAGGTTGCAATTAATTAAAATCAAAATTAATCTAACTTGCTTATGAATGAACAACAGAAAAAGAGCAGCGTGCAATTTTTAGATATTATTTATAAATTTCTCAGTCGAATTTTTTCAACGAAGGCTTGCGTGCCCACATTAAAAAATTAAATTACGAGTACACATAAGTTAAAACGATGTGAAAATTACAAGCTTTAGTTCAATGCAAGTACTTGCGCAACTTACACATTTTAATGAAAAAGCTGTTGAAGATTTTATTGAAAATTGCTAACATTTCTATGCATAATAAAAAAAAAATAATGCGTTCATTAGTACGAGTACTTAAGTAGACACTAGTCTTTTGTTGTAGTAACATAAAGTTTTACAAATTCTCAAACTCAAACGAATACAAAAATAGAAAGTATTGCAAATTCCCGTCAAATTACTACACAACACTGTAAATCACTCAACTCAACAACACGTTGATAGTGTCAATTAGATGCCCAACACTTCTTTTGTGATTATGTGATTTTTTTTGGGTTATGATTTCCAAAATTTATTTTATATTTTCTATTTTAATTTTATATTTTTACATTAAAGGTTATTAACTATTATCATAAATCTCCTATTGTTTGCAGACATTTTCTTAAAGCTGTTTTTTTCTATTTGTAACAACTTTTAAGTAGCTGGTATAAATGCAAGAAGAAAATAGAAGTAAACTCCTAGCTATGCACTTTGGTACATTGCTAACTAGAACGTAAATTTACCCACAATTGATGGAATGCAGGCAGTCAACATATGGACAGCTTTCGATCTGTAGCTGATTTTGTTTGCCAAATCCAAATTCTATGCAACCAAACTAATGCGCAACGATCTGATTTACCTCTCAGCTTTATTTTGTTTAGCTAAAAGCATTCATAGCCTTCCTCATATTATTGTACGCCAAGTAGATGTTTCTTTTTTGTTTGATTTTGTTGTTGTTTGCAAGGCTTTTGTTGGTGTGATTGGCATTACAGACTGACGTTTGAACTGCAAACGTAACTCAAGTTTAAGTTGAAAATGCTTAGAATAATGCACAATAACGAACGAAGGCAGCATAAAAGTCACGTCCAACAGTTAGTTTCGACTATAGCAAATTATACCATATTAACCCAACAACTGGCGGAAACAATTTTTGATTTACTACATTTTAACTCTACAAAAAATAATGCTTGGTATATGTCTTGAGGACTATCAGTTTGTCGATCAAATAAACACTGAAATATACATGATATATGATACACGGAGACAAATTGAATCGGATTTCTTCAGTGTCAATTTTTTTAATGGAAATGTTTAAATTTTCATTTCCATTTTATAAGTTTATGTTAGCGGTATTCAGGGTTTGGTGCAAACGGTCATGCAAAAGTTTGAATGCCTGTTTATGTAATCCAAGGACAAAATTCACAAAATTTCTTTTGAATTTCATAAAAATCTTACGATATTTTGCCTTAGTAATGTTCAACTACTATTATATATATTTAAAAAAAAACTAACAAGTGGTGGTGGTGATAGGGCGAGTTAGCGGGAAAAAGCCATCTGAAGGTGACATATCTTAGTTTCTGAAACTATAAATTTAAGCAAAAAGTGCTTTATATTTTTTACGCAAGACCAATCATTTTGGAGTTATAAAAAAGCCAAGAAATTATTAGAATATAAGAAAAATTTTTGATTTTAAACTTAATAAAATGTAAATAAAGGCCCAGAACCCTTTAGCGCCAATTTTCAAAGCTCCGGCAACTATTCCTCTCGATTTGTATAATTCGACTGGGCTATTAGAGTCTAACTATTTACTTAGCAATCGACAATATGGTTGCCGTGGGGAATGTTTTACATAAGTCTTGCCGGCAAATCGGTGCCGTTTCATACACCATTTCGGCGAAAGTATTGCTAAGGCGTTTGATACAGTGTAGTTTAATGCTATCGAAATTTATTGCTTTTGGTGTCAGTAAGAACTTCTCTATATATATCAATGTATATTCTCAGAGACCACGAGCTGTTATAGTTCCAACACAATGCATGGCATGTGTAGGGGTTATCCCCAGAGTACTGGTACAAATAGAAATAATAAAATATGTGTTAGACGCAATACAGTAACTATTTTGTTAGAGGAAGGCAGGAAGATGATGGGTTAAAACCGCTCAAAAAACTAATACTCAAATATTTGAAGATTCTTGTACAATTCTTTAGGTTGACTAAGGTATTTTCGTATTTTGTTTCCTATAGAAAATACAATGCGATATGACTTCAAGAAAGAAGTTGTTTCCTTTAAGTGTTTAAGTACAAGTATGTATATGCTGATTTTCTTCCTTTTTATGATATATTGAAAACAAAGCTTATAATGCTATTGGCCATGCACGTAGAAACTTTAAACTTTCTGCCAGCTGTTTGTAGCCTTCCTTCTATCTTCTACCTTAGGTCAATCCAATTAGATGCGCTGTAGTAGTTTTGTGTTGTGTATTGTAGTTTTCAGTTTTTATTTTCCATTCCATTATAGCAGCCAATTAAGCGTGCACATTGAGAGTTTGAGGTTTCCCTAACATTTTTGTTCGCCTATTTTAATGCCATATTTGGCCAATGACACACACACACACACACACACACACACATAGAAACAAGCAACGGAGAGACCGAAAGCTGTCTGAACTATTCTACATTATTTGGTAAATTTGTTTTTTTTTTTTTTTTTTGGGAACTGCTACTACCAATCTAGCACCAACGCAGTGCAGTGTTGGCTAAAAATAATCTCATATAAAAAAAGTAATAAAAAGTACATTGAGCATGATTAATGGCCAAAGAGGGCCATTGGCAAGCAACAATTCATAGCAAGGGTTTGTTGTCTTGCTGCCTCGCTATCTGTAACAAACCGACAATGGCCACAAAAATGTTATTCTTTCAATTTCCGTGTTGATTTTCACACCTGAAAATTGTTTATTCTGGAACTGTTTTTGGTGTTTGTTTCAATTAGGCGAATAGTTTTTCCTTTTTTTTTTCATTTGTTTGTGTCTGTTTCTGGAGTGCTTTTTGTTGCAGGCGACTACGACTTAACACAAATTGAAATTTATAGCCGAATTTGTTACAGCAGGCCAGCCATTATTTTAAGTTGTATTAAAGAATTTTTCTCTTTTTTATTTGTTTTGCTATAAATATACATACAAGCATTTATTCAGGGTCTTGATTTCTTATAGTAAAAATAACAAGTAAAACTAGTTGCATTTAGTTTTTTTTTACATTTCAGTTTTTTATATCGATTATATAGGTCGGTAGGGTTCACATCACATATGAAAAATGCACATATGATTGCTGCAAAGAAACCTATAATTTCTTTGCCTTTAAATACTTTTTAGAGGAAAATTTACTTAGAATAAAGTTGTAAAGCTAAATTTAACTGTATTGGCACTTTAATTTTCTTTTGCATACGAGATTTTTTTATTTTTTTTTTGAAGAATTGTTGTATTTGTCAGTGATCTTTAACATTTTTCTACTCTCTCATCTTCAGTTGCAAGGCGTGCAAAATTTTAAAGATGATCAAATCCTAAGAAAGATAGAAATTTCAAAGTAGATAGATGTGTTTTCAAGATTTCTTCATTACACTTTCGTCATTGCCAACTACCAAACAAAAAACCAAAAAAAAAAAAAAAATGCAATAACAAACATAACTAAACTATACTAAACTTAACTGAAATGAAATACAGCGACAACTAAACCATTAGACTGTAATTGCCGCCACGAAAATACAAAGAATTTTTACTATCAGATTTAACAAAAGACTGCTAGAAAAACAAAATAAATGCTTAAGCAAAGATCAGCAATGAGACAAGATAGTCAGAGAGACAGAGTTACTGATGGTCACACAGTCAGACACACACAGATGAAGAGTCTTCCTAAAAAAAAAAAAACTACTGCCAGACATTTAGTTGGTGTAAATACTTTACTGCTACTGCTGCAGCCACAACCCAAAGCAAAAGCAACAACAACAACAACAACAACAACAAAACTAACAAACCAAAAATTTAATATGTTTCCACAACACAAAATCTAGTGTTGGCAGGTAAACGAGAGAGTTTATTTGAAAAAGGCTTGCAATGGTTTGCAAAAATATCGTTCAAGTTCTCAGAACTATTAGAGAAATTAAAGGGAAAAATGATTTGTATTAAAAGTTTTGCTAATTTATTTACAATGAATTCTTGTTATTTATTAAGAGTTTCATAAATCAAAAGTGAATACATATGTACGTCCAATGTTTCACAATCCTTTGTTGCATAAAGAATGGTCGTTGTTCTAAAAGATGAAATTCAAATCCAGTAAATTTTAGTTCAAATTTAGATCTTTTTATTATTTTTTTAGGGAATGATTTTATATTCAATATAATTTGAATCATATAAATTGGAAGTAAATATGTTGGACCTAACATACGGTATGAACAACTAATGCTAGAGCCCACACAGAAGTTTCTTAAAAGCTTTGCTGAAGATATTTGCAGACACAAGTAAGTTATACATAATGGGTTTCTAAAGCAAATTGCAACCTCAAGAATTATTAAGGACGGCGGAGCCTATGCAAATAAGTCGCAGGATATCGCCCGTATGTGCCTATGCGGCAGAGTCATTGGTAACATGGCCCAGCAGTGAAAATGTTTCGTACTCAAAAATAGGCTATTCAAATACATTATCACCTGCAGAGTTCAAAAATCACCATAGAAAGTAGCATTAGGTCTTGTTTTTGAGATACCAGTGGGATTTAATATTCACTTTGTCCTACATTTTCCATCTATGGAAAATTAGATTTTGTTGTCATATGTTCGCGTATAAAATCTAGAACATGAAGACAATGTTGCAGAAGAAGTACCCAACAGGCCTTTCATATCCCTCTCGATTTGTCATAGGAAAAGACAGAACTTTTGAAAACCGATGTATTTTGCTGTGACATTAATGATTTAATGAAAAGTTTCAATTTGAAGCACGATTTAACCGGTCTACAGTTTTAATGCAGACTCACCCGTGCATATGAAGCTTTGTGCGGGATGAATAAAAATGCCTCGCAAGGGGTGGACGGGTCAACTTCTAAAGGTATTCCTAAAACGTTGGAGCGTGAGATTCCGGTAGGGATGGACAATCAAGCCTGGCAAGTGGTGGAGAGGTTAATCTTTATAGGAATTCCGGTGTTTATTGGCCAATGGAGGAATTCTAAAGAGATGTACAAGAAAACCTCGCAAGAGGTGGACGGGTTAGTCTCCAAACGGCCTGAATCACTACAATCAAGAGTAAAGACCGTTAGCACGAGAATCAATGAAAGTAAGGTAATCGTCAATTACAAATCGGTTGCCTGAAATCTATTCGAGGAAAGATGGGGGTCGAAAAGAGAGCCATAAAGTGAAAAGTCTGCGTCGATATCGCTTCTACATTAAATAACCAAAAAAAAGTGATGCTGAAGGGAAGGAAAATGATGTTTGGGAAGCTTTTAGGGGGCATAGATTTTTAGGAAACATAAGAGATGATAACTACATTCAGTCTCCAACAAAATTTCTACAAAACTATCATCAACTCAAAAGCAACATGTTACTAAAATTCCATTATCTCTCCTCGCACCACGATTTTTGTCCACCTCGTTGTGAAGCTGTCACTGACGAGCACAGAGAAAGATTCCCACAAAATATTTCTATGGTGGAACGGTCGCCCTACTGAAGCAATGCTAGCGGAATAATGATTTTCTGTATGAAGGAATGCTCCAGAGATCACTTACAATAGAAACTCCAAAAGGCAACGATATCATGCTTCTACAATTAATTAATTGAAGTTTTCGCACCTAAGAGGTTGATTTTTATTCAATTTAGAACGTAAATATGTATAATTTAAAAAGAACACTCGCCCTAAAATGTTATTAGTCTATATAACTAATGCAACTATTTACGATTTTCCTTAAACAAAAAAACTTTTACAGCTGACATACTTTATCACAAAAACTAGAACAAATAAAAATTGTTCTTTTTTGTCATATTCGTCTTTTTTCAACCCAAAATATGTTAGAATTGTCCATGTACCGAGGGAAACAAAGTTTTTTTTTGCAGTTAACTTGGCCTTTCGGATCTTTCGAAACATTCAAAACTTGTTTTATCTCTTTTTATCCAATAGGATGCAAAAAATATTCAAATAAAAACAAAGTTTAGGATGAAAACTAAATTATAATTAATGCTCCGAAGATGTGGAAAATTCTTCATTTATTTTGTTTAATATTTAATAAAAATTATACGGCAAAAATAAATGCATTAGAATTATATTTGAACTCCATTATCTTAACATCCCAGAAACCCGGTTCCCCGTAATTCGCTTCGTTTTTTGAAAACACTAATATTCACTTTTTGTTAGTTAACAGTGATCACCAGCATACACATACTTAACGGCCAGATGCATCGTACAGATAAGTGCAAAAAGTTGCTGATACTTATTCACTCTTGGTTGCCGTCAGTCATTGGTTACTTTTAAATGTTTAACACAACCGATGAACTTGCTATAATCACTTGGCTTTTAATGAAACTAAAAACCTTAAGGCCTGTTTTTTTTTATTCTTTTGACACAAAACTAAACGAGAGAGAAAAGCAAAAAAAAAAAAAGTACAAAATGAAAAATAAAAGCGACAACGTAGACCTCTAGACAAACTGTAGGTCTAGTTAAGAGTTATAGATTTGCCACAACAGATTAACGCTTCCAAAAAGGATGGCTTTTTGTAGGGCTCATTTTAAGTTTTCGCCCTGATAGTTAGAAGAAAACCTTTAGTTTTTTTCTTCCACATGCTTTTCTTTCTTAGCTTCTTTATATATATTTTTTTTAAATCACCCTTTTTCTTCTTGGCTAAAGGCAGTGATTACAATCTAGTGTCAGGATTGTATGGTGACTTGCTTGCCAAGTATAATAATGAATGTGGATACTTATAATGTTGATAAAAAACAAAAAAAAAAACTTTGGTAACCAAAAGTTAAAGGAAAAAAACACTTTTTCATTTTTAATGAAGTTAAAAAAAAGCTACAAGTTGCTCCCACATACACACACTCACACACACACAAAACAGATGTTCATTTTTAATATAAAAAAAACCTGCATTTAAAAAATATTTTATGAAGTTTATATACAACAAAAGTATTTATTAGTTACTAAATATTTTATGAAAAACATTGCTACTAAGCAGCAATGAATTTAATGATTGTGTTTTTTAACTCACTTCTTCATGGGTGATGAGCTGGTGGTAGTGTTACACCAAATTGTCAGAGCATTTGGAAATATGGAAAATATCAGAAATAAAACTAAATTTAAATTGTAAAATAATTTGTACTAAACTTTTTTTTAAAAACAAAGCGAATTATTATACACTCGGATACCATACAATTAGTTCGTCTATGCCAGGGCAAACGTGGCCTTAAATTGTTATTATCTGTGCGAGCATTGTTGTTGCTTTTTGTTTACTTTACTTAAAAGAAAGTAACTGCAACAAATAATAGACAATGGTTGGAAAAAATGATGTTGAAATGAATGTTGGAAAATCTAAAGTAATTTACTGAGGCAATGGAGCACAACATGCAGTAAAAAAAATGATCGTATATGAATAGAAACAAAAGAAAAACAAGTAAATGCATTGAAGAAAATAAAAACCAAATGCGAAAAAGTGATTTCTATTCGCAATTAATAAAGAAAAATCATATAAAAGAAAGTGTAAACTCTCATTAACCTGATTTGTATTAAATACAAAGAGCCTGGGATCGCTACTACGAGTACTTGGTTTTGTCAGCACAAATGACACTGAAACAAGTGAGAGTGATGTTGTAAAACAGACGATTTAATCGTACAAATGCGGAAGCCAAATGATGACTTTGGAATGCCGACTAAACTAAACTAAACTAAAGTGAACCGAAGAGAGTAGGTCTGAATATTTTAAAAGAAAAGGTTTCGAGGAATTTAATTTTTTTTTTCATTTCTGGTGTCTCACAGCATCTTAAAAATAATAAGAATTTTTGTTTCAATTCCAGTAAAAAAAAAGTAATGAAAATAATTTTAATTAAAATTGTACTTTAAATAAACTTAATCTTTCATTTTACCATCCGCAGCCTATTGCATCAAACATGTATATACTGCGCCATTAGCGGATATAACTTGGAATATTGGTATATATATATTTGTCTCTGCAGTGCTCTTGTAAAAAGTAGGTCGGCTCGTTTGGCCAACTAGCACTGCAAAGCTTAGGAAAGCTATCGAAATGCAATATCTTGCGATATAAAGAAACTGAACTTGTTTATTTGGGCGTCGGGATTGTTTAGTATTAAACCGAGAGTGGATGCCTAGAAATTTTGATTTTTATGTCGCCCAACCAAATAACACAACCGGTTCACACTCACGACAATTGGATTTTCGCTCGGGAACGACCCGAGGAGTCACACTCGGCCAAAGATTGTCAACTTAGCAACAGCTGTATCGACCAGAAGTTTTTTCCCCAAGGAAGAACTTCGGAGAATAGCAGAGCTGTTACAACAACAACCGGATCACCACGTGGACCCAAGTGAGTCAGTACATAAGCACTGGCGGCGTGATAAGGTGCAAACATGCAATTATGACTCTAAATTAAATTAACTTCACTACGATATTTAACGGCACTATAACTCTTTAAATAAACACTTTTCGAAACAAAATTTCAGAACCATTTTTGTTTAGAATAAAATATGACCCTTTGTGGTCCTTTAGTGGGACTAGTGATGGAGAAAGAAATATTAATCGATTAACTAATCATATGATTAATCGAATTAATTAATTGCAATTAATCGGAATACAATAATCGATTAATCGATCAATTTGGATAAAGTTGAAAATTATCGTAAATAAATTTCAATGTATTACTTTTTTCCGTAGCGGTTGCGCCTGCTTTGGAAAAATGACGCTCTGCTCTGATGGTACACAAGTTTCAATCAGAAAGCAATATTTTGGTGAAAGTGTGTAAAGATTAGGGTAACACTATTCGCACATCAATTCCATGCGTTAACCAGATTTCTGGAATGTTGAGAAAGAAGCATAGCTTATCTTGAAGGTTTTTAGAGTCAGAATACTTTCTATTTCGGTTTTGAGTCATAGACTTGTGCTGAGACGATAAATCGAACCCAAGATCAATAGAAGACGTGTGTGTAAGTTCCATTTTCAAAACTGCCGTTTTCATTTGTAACGTCTTATTCGCTGATGGCAGTAATGGATGTTGGAAATTGATTTTTTTTTTTTTATCGGAAGGCTATATTCATGAACGGGTGTTAACACTGGCTCAGAAAACAATATTTTAGCGGCATATTATAAGCATTTATTGTAAATATATTTGTTTCGATTATTTGGTAAATAATCGATACTAATCGAAAGAGAAACTTACAACAAACTAATCGATTATTAATCGTTTTTCGAATAATCTCGACATCACTAAGTGAGACGTAGTTGAATTTTTTGAAATGCTGGCCTCTGTTAAAAATTGGACAGCGGTACTTATAATTTATTAGCACTATTTTATAAAGTAAGATATCTAGTTTCTAGAAACAAACTAAATTTGAAAGACATTCCCATCATTCCTATTTCAAAACTTCTACCGACGAGCTAAGGCTGAATCCGCGTCTGCATCCGCCTATAATATGTTAGATTCGAAAAACAAATGATTTATAAAAAAAAATATCCTCGACAACCCTTTACACACTTTGGCACAAGTGCTTAATGGAATCTAACACTTCTACATACATACCTGTACAACAATGACATTTACTGTGTAAATACTAAGAAAGTGATGTCTGTGACGTGCCTTTTTTTATGTACATATATAATCCGACAAAATTAAGACGCGACAACACTGCAAACATTATTGTCGTCAGCGTCATATTCTAAAAGAGACCTTAAATGATACACGATATGTGTATCCCAGCAAGATATTCTTGTATAGAAAATAATATGCGGAACAAATCTCCAAGCAAATAATATATTTCGTCCAAGCGTCTTTTGTTTGCTGGCATATTCGCATTTTAAAATATGCTTGCGAATTTATAAATAATGGCGTATGTATGTATGTGTGTGTGTGTGTGTGTGTGTGCATGTGTGTTTTATTTGTTTAACAATGACAACAACTTGTACTATGATTCCACTATGACCACTTACCATTTTTGCATATCCTCTAAGTTCATCTTACTTTATATAATAATTATCACCTTTTTGTATCTTGGAAGCATAAACATCCCATTTTACAAGTTGCTATGCCGCTAATGCTGTTTGTTTTCATGCTGCTGCTGTTGCCGCTAATGCTAGCTACTGTTGTTGTGTATTTTTTTTTATTTTTTTTAATTGTTTCTTGTTGTTGTATCTCGTTTTAGTATTCTTGTTGTTGTTTGTGTTGACTCTTGCGACATTGGCTTGTTTCGGTTGCTGTAGTTGTGATGTTGTAAATTGTACGAGTACTAAATATGTGCAGTAGCCAAACAAAACTCTAGCTCTAGAATGATAAACACGACACTTGACAACATACAATTTTGTTGATTGCGCGCAAAGTCTCAACAACACAGCATACAAACTGCAACATTGCAATAAGGTACAAGAGGCAAAAAGCCAACAAATTTTATATTTGCTTTGGCTTTAACCAACACAGAAAGATACAAAATTTACACATACATACATACATACAAGATGTATGAAAAATGGCAAAAACATCTCTACTTTATTTCATAATTGAATGTATTAATTAAAGAATGCGTTCTGAACAAATAAATTTTGTGGCAACGAACTAACACGTATGTACATCAGTATTCGTAAATGGGTTTTTCTATATGTACATATATTATGTATGTACTTGTGTATGCATGTGTGTATGTTTCTTTTCTGTTGTCATTTTGATTTTAAGGCGGTACGTTTAGACTGTCAAACAAAATGAGTACAATTTATTAAACGCAAACACGCACTACACCCTCTATTTTGCAAACAATTTATGATCTTCGCCTAAATAAGCAAAATAGGAAAACAGCGACTGCGATTCTTTTAGCTCTCATGTACGCAGGGTACGATTATGCTGGAACATGTCGTTATGTTTTTTTACGTACTCGTGTATGTACGAGTACTGTCTAGAAGGCTTTTCCTCTAGTGACATTTACAATTTAGTTTAAATGATAAATGAACTGTGGAAATTTGCCGCTAGCTTATAAAATCATAATTTACCAGAGAATGTGAGCCATAGTACCCAACTTCAAATGCAACCACACTAAAAGCAGCAACAAACACACATACCGTAGATATTTAAACGCCAGGAATTTTGTTTTCTTTGCCAAGGATCGATAAGCAAAGTTAAGTGAAGAAAGCTTTATTGGACGCGGTCAGAGTGGATAAAAGTTGTCTACTAAAATTAAACAAAATAACGATTATGCTGTATTATTTTGTACGCTACAGCAAGTATTTAATAAAATAATTATAGAACAAGAAATTCTATTCGAATATTATTTGAATCAGATGGACAAACAGGTAGCTAATGGTTCTTTTAGTTATTATCAAACACAACTAACCTTTGTGGAGGGAAATCAGATTCTTTGTGAATGTGTTGTTTTAATTAGTGATAAAAGACGTGATTTTAACTTTGAGCTCTTCAGTTCGGATGATAACTGGTGGTAGAAGTTTTACAACAAATACAAAATCAACATACGATTGGGATGGGGATAGACAATGAAGGCTCGCAAAAGGTGAAGAGATTAATTTCTGTAGGGACTTCAATGAAGAAACTTTGAAGAGATGGACAGGAAAACCTCGCAAGGGGTAGACGGGTCAGCCTCGCAAAGATACTCCTGAGGTTAACATGGTAGCGAGCATTGTGGGCAAATGTCCAGCACCGGCTAGCATATCCTAGAAATTACAAGAGACTTTGTGATGATAAAGAAGGTCGACCAATTCCAGTCGACAATCAGAAATCATTGCCGTGAGGAGTAAAAGTTAGTGTTTGCACGAGACTCAATGAATGTAAGGTAGTAGTAAATTACAAATCGGTTACCTGAAAACCATTCGAAGAAAGTAGGTGGTCGAAAAAGAGCCCATAACGTAAGAGGTCAGCTCTACTATTAAATGAAAAAAATATATATATATTATATGTATTGAAAGTGGCGACCACCTTCCTAAAATATTATCGCAGTTGTACAAACTAGTTCGTGGCCGACTCATCTCTAAATTCTATATAAAAAACTGAATACAAACAAAAATAAGTGGAAGGTGACTTTTTAACGAAAATACGTTTTAAATAACTTATATTCTTATATTTTTATAATTATGAATTGCGTTAAAAATAAGTTTTTACAAACAACTACAGCTAAATTGTATATGTGTGAACAGCAAAGTTTGTAATTTAATTGCCCCAATTAAAATGATTTTTGCAATACCGCAAAATACAATTGTGTTAATCGATTCAGAAAACTCTGAAAAATAACCAGCCAAAGCACATAAGTTAATGATATTTCCCTTAAGGATTGTAGGGACTTCTTAAATCAAACAAAAAAAGAAGGAGGTGGTTTAGAAGAAAGATGTACGAAATCCTAAACATACGTCATACAGAATCATAAACAACGTGCACAGATAAAGAGCATGTACAAATAGTGATCAACGTATGTACATTGTTGCTTGGTATGTCGTTGCAATGGCTGGGATACGCTTAGCATAAATTAAATTATAAAGTATTTTATGAGCGTTATTGCCTTAAGACATACGAGTATATATACTTGTGCTCTTACAATTTTGCCAGTCTTATGGTGGTGGTGCCTTTACTCCCCTCCTAAGACTAGATGTAACCAAGAATGTTATTCATACATTTTATAGGGAGGTAAAAACCGAAAACAATTCAAAAAAACATAGAGGGTGGACATGTGTTGTTTTACCTGTTTGTACATTACAATTAAATTAAAAAAGAAAAACAACAACATACACAAAAAGTTACGGGTAGAATTCAAAACCCCAATAGAAATGTAAGTTTTAATTGGTTAAACACATTCAAGTTAAGCATCAAATAAGACGAAGTTAACAAGTTTCTGATAAGAAATACGCTTTTATTAAAAACCCAGCTGATAATGGAAAACTTCTAAGTTGGAACAGCGACGGACGACCAAAGGCAAAAAAGCACACTGTCCTAAATAAGGACTTATGGGTTTTTTGTTGCGTTTTTCACTCGGGAGATAAGCCCACCGAAACCAATATCCAACCATTATTATTATTGAGGCACTACGACCCATTGGATCTTTTGTGCGACCTTCATCTTTCACTGGAACAGATTTAGGCTTACCTTGTTCAGTGAGATCTCTTAGAATTTTAGTCAAAATTGTATTGTCCAACTCAACCAAGTTGCAATTTTTATGGATTGAAAGCACGTAATGGTTAAATGTAAACAACAACTTTTTTTGTCGCAACTAAAGTAATGTGTAAAATGTAACAACAACAATATAATGTTGTAGAAAACTCGACAAGCATTGTCGTGTTCTTTCGTTGCATGTGCTATGGCGTTATAAGTTTTGGAAGAAAAACTATATTATGTCTACAAGGATTAGGAGCATCGGAGAGCTCTCTTAAGAAATTGCACACATTGATTATAAAAGGAATTATATGGCATAAATGTCTTATTTCTAATTTAAATTTTCAATTAAGTAAAAGGCAAAGCTAAAAGTATGAAAATACTAACAAATATACATACATATATATTTGAATTTAACAATTGTGCTTTTACGAAGCAATATTTCCACCAGGGATCCCAACTCAATCCTTGTTTAATTTATTATGTTACACTATATAACCCCAGTGTTTGGTATTTTTTTTTCAATGTTCCCATCTCATTCCCATCCTTTTCAAGCACAGTTTATTGTTATTGTGCAACTGTATAAAAGAGGTACCAATACATACATATGTAGAAATGTTTATCTGACTTATTTTCTTGAGTGCAAATGTATTTCATTGGTTTTACATATGGCAGCACGCCTCTTAATAAACCATAAAGAACTTTTAAAGAACAAATATCCCTGGGGCATTAAATGTCTGCACTTGTATTTTATAACAAAATCACAGCAATTTAATTAAATATTTTTGAATAAGCAAAAATATTGCTACAAAACCAGCAGATAACAATTAAAAAAATGGGGAAAATAAGGAATCTGAACAGTGATATTTTGAATTCCTTAAGATACAACAGACGACAAAAAGAAATTACTTTAAATCCCATTAATGTTTTTTTTTTTGTAATATTTAAACTAATTAATCTGTGGTGTGTGTGCAATTCATTATGAATAATATTCATGTTATATTTTTGTTCAAATGCGTTTAAATGGTAATTCAGCATAGACTATTAAAATATTCGATTTCAGCAACAAGTTTAGAATATTCTAATTTTCCTTATTAGGCATTGTTTGCTTTTATTTCGTTAGTTTTAAAAATAAATCCTATTTTGTATTTGTATGATTGACAATTAGAGAAAAGGATGGTCTTAACAAGTTGAAATGCAAATTTTTCTTTAGAAATTCAACATAAATTGTTGGTTAAGGTAAGTTTGTTTATTTGGTAGTTAGTTAGTTGGTTGGCTGCCTGGCAGGGTTGGTTGGATGTTTTATTTGCTAGTTACTTTATATTTACAATCGTGATCTGTGGAATCATTTTGAAGAGTTCTTAGAGATAACTTTAAAAGGTAATGGCAGTTTCTTTAAACAATTCTACAAACATACATACACATGCACATACATATGTATGCAGTCGTAAACTGAAATGTTATTCAAAATGTACATCAAAATATGGTATGGGAGGTAGAGGCAAGGCAAACAAACTGACTGTTTTCAAAAGGATTGTTATGCTGTCCATATTGTATTTACAATTTGCATGTCTTTCGTTTTGTTATTTCAACTAGTTGTGGATCTTTATTTAAATTACACTCAGAGCAAAAGAGTTAGTGATGTTAGAGATTAACGAAACTTTAAAAATTATAATTACAATAAATTTTATAAAAATTTCATAATTATTGTTCAAGAATACGTGCTGAGAAATAAATAGCCACTGATTTTTTTATGTTTAACTGCAAATTTGACGAATTTTTTTAATGATCTTCATGTAGGAATAATAAAACAAAAAGAAAAGTAAGGAAATAGCGTCTGAGTGCTTAAGTCATACGTTTGCCAGATACATACTTTGTATGGTTAGAGCTGCTGATGTTTCTGCATAATGCGTATAATTCAAGAAAATAATAATAAGAATACCAAGTAATGCGTGTGTGTAGCTGCATATATTTTCTTTAAGTCAAGACTGAGTTAAGTTCATTTTTATTTTAAATATTTTTGTATTTTTTAAGCCAATTAATATTTATAAACACACATCATTAGGTAGTACACAGTCACTTACTGGAACATGCATAGGCCAGAAACTGATTGACTTGATTAGATACCTGTTTAAACTTGTGTCATTTTCTTTAAAAGCTTCTATTGATAAAAATAAATTACAAGTTAATGACTAGTCAAGTTCTCCATGGGAATAATAATCATCAAGTTAATGTTCGTCTAGAACCTTTGCAACTCCAAAGCACAAAAAATGTGAACCCAGAAATAAAAGTATGTGCATATGTATGTGTCGTAAGTCTTTTGAATCTCCAACACACTCAGCACTCGCTCACACACAGATCTATAAAATCCAACAAAATATGAATTTTACCTTTTATGTTTTTTGTTTTTTCATCTTCGTATATTATCGGTAGCTATTGTAAATGTCATTTCTTTACTAAATTTACCATGCCATAAACATATCCTGCCTCTTTGACACACGAGTGTAATACCTTGGAATTTATAATATGCAAAGGTAGTGCCTGCTGTTGGGAAGCATCTCTCTAGCTCTCTCTCTCTCTCTCTCTCTCTCTCTTTTAGAAGTTTAATTTAAGAGTTTCAGTGTTCTTTTTCATTCGTTTTCTAAAGCGTCTACTCCAAACAAACAGTACTATAACAATAATAACAAATAAACAACAGCTCTAAGCTGTCAGCAGCACTATTAAAATAGATAGAAAAAAACAACAAAAGCCAACAACAGCTGCATTTAAAACCTAAAACAAACAAAACTACGATCTACGCAAAAATGGAAGAAAAACATAAGAATATTAACTAGAAACAGAATTGTGACTTTTTATTTAAAAGATTCCATAGAAGAAAAACGAAATATGCTAGAAGTTATCATAACCAAAACCAGCGCTTTAAACCTTTTTGTCTTCCTAAGCAGCACACCCCGCAGAAACTGAAGTGATATACAAAGTTTGTTATATGAGTAGTAACCGCTGTGATGTTAAAGTTTCATGTAATTCCAGTAAACATTGGGCTGCAGGGTGTAAAAAGTTTCGCCTTAACTAAAAGTGACATTTTACATGAAACAATTATGTTTGTTATAAGAGCAGCAATTAATATTTAATACAAATATGCACTAAAAGTGATGGTTTATAAGACAACTATCTATCAAAAGAAATTGTCTTATTAAAACGAGAGAGTGTTTATAGAAAATATTTTTGAAAAAGGTGCCTTGTTAAAAATTAAAAAATATACAACCTTCGCAAGAAGTACTTTATCAATAAGAATTTGTTTGTATGGTCACTTTGCGAAACTTGCGGTCTAAAAAAGCACCCGTTTTAGCTACAATCCCGAAGGTCATTTTAATGCAATTTTACCACCATGACTGCTTGGAGCCAGGACTTAACCCTTGCTGAGGGGAAGCCTTAAGCTATCTATAGCTTTTCCTCACGCTTGGATGAGTCAATACTCAGTCACATCGATCATGCACCAGCGATATTACTTCCCAGTATAGGGGTCAGCAGCCACCAGTCCGGGGATTGTGGTCCAATGAGCTACAGCTTACTCTGGTACCATCCGGTCAGTTACTTGCCCAAGCTCTAGATTATTATACCCCAGTTTCAGATACAAGACAATCCTTAGGAACTAGTTCCCTATAGCATCAGGATAGATTTTCATTAATGCGTGGAAAAACCAAAAAGGCATGCTCCGTTAGACGATTTTTTTATCAGAAGTCTCTGCCAAAAGCTATACATGTTGATATTATCTTTATCTATCTAGTGCTTACTTTTTACTTGCAACTGTCAGAAAAATTCATTTGTTTTCATTAGATATTCTTTCGAGGCAAAAAGGATTCTTAAAGCCTTTCGTATGGCTTTGCGTAGTATAGTACTTTTCTTGATGTTATTTCTGCTATTGAGTTGAGATGCGTAAACCTTAATAAAACCTATTATGCATTATTCATGTTATTGAACCTTGGAGTATGCAACATTTTTACAAACGAAAACGCAAGCACAGCGAATCAAGCACATAAGGTTTTAACCCAACAAACGCAACGTCAACGAAAACAAAAATGTTTATAATATAAAAAAAACAATAGTATGTTCACACATGCTCTTTAATTGATCGTGTCTAGTTAGTGATCTATTACATTTAATGTGTTGATTTTACAGAATTCTCTGCTCATTAAAAACACACTCCACCAGAGTGTTGCATTGTGAAATTGATTAAATTTATGGTGTAATTAAGTATTAATTGCTCAATTTACCAATTGAATTTTTATACGATAAATTAAACTCAATTAAGGCCTTAATTTCCTAAAACCCCAAAATTGCACAATTAAGGCGTATGTGTGAACATACAATAAGGCAAAAAGTTGTTTTCATATCATTAGCAATTTAATTCGAGCCCTGCTTGTTAACTGGGTTTTTCTTTTCACTGCCTGTAAAAAACAATATGGCAAATAATAACAATAATATAAAGTTAAACAAGCAAACAGGGAAAAAATACAGCAAAAACGTAACAAAACAAAATTATGACTTGCATAACCAAACTAAACACTCTTAGCGAAAACCCAAACAGAAAAAATAAAATACTAAACAAAAAATAAAGCAAATGCATGAATGTAAAATATACTCGCATCTGTATATGCTTGTATGTGCGCATAAATAATTTTACAAGTCATAATAGGATTTGCATTGCAAATGTGTTGTCTGCATGCTTGTACATATGCATACTGCAACTGCAAAAGATAGCAACAACAAAACACAAGTATAATACAAAATATTGGCAATGACAGCATTTCCCGAACGATAAATATAAATACATGTATGCTTGTATGTATGGATGCATAAGCAAGTACTGCATGTCTTTTAGAATGTCCTGCAACATAAAATACAGAAAATAGTACCAGCCATAGTTCAGTAAGACACTCAAAAAAATTTCCATAGTTGTTAGTTAGGTAATTTTGATTATATTATTTTAACTTAAAGATGCCTAAACCAATATGTCAAAAATATATGTATTCCAATTTTTATTATAAATCAGCTTGTAAATATGACTTCAATTGATTCTAAAATGCTGACCACAGATGAGGTATAAATAACACTTGTAAGTCATAATATGTATGCAGTAGATTTTTATATGTACATACTCGTATGTATGTATTGATGTATGTATGTAGGTATGTAGGTGCTTTGAATAACCAACTTGCAAACAGGGCCCTGTAACGTCAGTTATGAGTAGAAAGTTATGGATGGAGTTCAACTCCAAACACTCCTCAAAAACTGAATGGTTATTTCATAAGTTGTGTAGGCCACGAATTAGTTCGTTCAATTGCGAGATTAATTCAGAAAGGTAGTATGTATAACTATAACTTTACAACAGTTAAAAAAAACCCCAATAATATACTATTCTTGTGTATGACAAATCAAAATAAATTGTGCGTTGTTTTTGTAATTGTTATAAAACTGCTTCTATCTTTCTGGAATAATCCAACAATTAAACGAACTAGTTCGTGACCAGTACTACTCGGGTTATCAGTGGTGCAAATGGCAACATTTCCCAAAATATAAAAAATTAGAATTGTAATACATACTGTCAAAAATGCATAAGTTTTATATAATATTTGGACATATTCTTAATAACTCTTCGTTTTTAAATCGCCAATTTCGGGAAAGAATTTTACTAAAAGGCAGACTTATTGCTCGAACTCAACTTCGAGTGCACTAAATCGTCCACTGTTTTTCGTTTTTGAAATTTGGCGATTGCAAAACGAAACGTTTTTCAGAATATCCCCCCATCGTCATTGGCTATTTTGTTTTAGAATTTAAATAAACAATAACTCTAATTAAAAAAAATATATAACATAAATATACATATGTATGTTACAAACGTAACGACGAACTTTTTTACATGATTATATTTCATGAGGAAGGGCAAGAAACAACATGACGTCTCCTTCAACATTTCTTATTTCGATTTTATATCAATTGTAAATTTTATATGTGGAAATAAAGTAATAAAGACAATTCTTTACACAATAGAAAATTGAAATTGAGTTTTAAGGCAGTAAGGCTTAATATATGCACATAATTTCATTCATATCCACTCATACTCATGCAAATAATAATTGGCGTGGCGCTCTTTTAGCACAAGCAATAATGTTGGTTACAAATGTTTTTGTATATTTTTGTTGTTGTTGGTTTTTAACCGGCTAAACTGATAGTTATTGCGAACTAAAACAAATGTTGTAACAAATTCGGTTTGTAGAGTATGATTTTAGAATGGATTAATGTATTTTATGAATAACAGAAGCACGTCAACATGTATTTAACATGTCCACCCAGGCGAAAATAATGCTCACAGAAAGCCAACTTTTACAAAGAAACCGTATTTTATTTTCATTTTATTTGGGGTTTAGGTTCTAGCTAAAGGCGTCCATCTCACTGATATTATCGTTACATACTCACAGAGCACACTGACAACCAAATAGTATTTAACTAGCAGTGCAAGTATGTATGTAAAAAGTTCTGTTGGCATGTTCATATTCTGGTGACTGTGTTAAATGCAAATCTTCCAAAAGAAATCTTGTTGGTAGGTAGCCCTCATCTTCACCATAAATGCCTATAGCATTTTTATTATTGAAATTAATTCCACAGCAAAGTAATATTGTTGTATAAATACATATGTACATATATTGAGATGATGTTCATTTGAATCATAAACATCTCGTGAATAATAGAAATTCCAGTAACTTGTAAAATTTACATTTATGCACACAGTTCGGAAATTATTTTAACATTACAAGAGATTTAATTGCTTTCTATTAGTTAAACAACTGCATGTAGTTTGTGAAATAAATCTATATTTATTTTGATTAACAAAACAATATAATTTGCATTCCAAACGCATTTATTTTTTAAATCTTGAACTTCCTGCTTAAGAAAGGTATGCATGCGCCAACAACTAACACGCATAAATTTTGCTTGATATGATAACTTTCAATACAGTAAAAGTAAAAGGTTTCATTATTTGAGATTTGTAAAATATATATATTCATATATATATATATATATATATATATATATATATATATATATATATATATATATATATATATATATATATATATATATATATATATATATATCGTATTTCGCGACATCACACCTCACTTCTTAATTCACATAAAAGTGTAACAGCAAATAACTCTATTTACTCCAGTCATGGTCACAGGCCACGTTTGACCATCTAATAAATACTGTGTTCAGACATGCACCTTAATTCACCCAATTTAATTTTAGATTGGGTTATAGACTTTAGTGTTCACATATATTCAATTTAGCTCAATTAGCATTTGTCAGCTGAAAATATGTTCAATTTCTTCGTGAAAACTGGTGTTTGTGAATTTCGAAAACTCGAGAAGTTGAATTTGAAATTGGACCCAAATAATGGTCCAATTAAGTAATAATTGCTCCATTTATTAACTGAGTTCTTTCATAGTAAACTGAGCTCGATTAAGTCTTTAATTGCGTAAATTTCCTAATTGCGCAATAAAGTTGTGCATTTGAACATAGTATAATAGGCATTTTAGAGCAGTGACTTAAATATCTTTTCCTATTTTTAGATTAAGTGCCTCATTTTTAACCAACTACAATTTTTATCATTAAAATATATGTATGTAAATATATGTTTTAAAGAAATTATACTCATTTCGTATGTTTGCTTATCAACTTAAATTCCATTTAGGCTTTTTGATTTGATATGCTAACAGGGTGGTTTGATTTTGTCAAGTTTGGTTTGATGTCTCCATTTAGGCTTTTAAAAATAAAAGTTAAGAAAGAATATATCTTACATTATTAGATTTCTTTTAGTTTGTATCACACTATTTTTCCAATTTCTATACATACCATTGTAAATTCACTGAAATTATTTCATCATGAACCCTCTAAGCAGAGTTTTGCAAATATATTATAAGACAATTTTGTTTAACGAAATGAGAAATGGTTCTAACAAACCATTATTGATTGATATCGTTCGAACGAAAAATGACATTGGAGATGGCGTATATCCGAAACCAGTTTGACTCCAAACCAAACTTGAAAAGGGATGACCGATAATCGCTCCAAAAATCGTTAAAACACAACATGAAAGTTTTAACTAAAACGCAAATATAGTTTAAACAGGTAATCAGTATAAAATATAAATTGTACTCACAAATGATCGAATATTTACCGAGTTCAAAAAGTGTTCTAAAGTCATATGTTTTATAATAATAACATGAAAAAATATAAATACTATAAACAAAGTCACATATTTTAGTGTGCTATTTAAAATAAATAAATAGTAACGTATACAAGAAACACAACAAACAAAACACAGGAAACAAAAGTACGACAAACGGTTTCATTATTTTAGGACATTTCATGTTTGGCACTCCACAATATTTTTTTTAGCCACTGTAAGATATTAGCTCATTATGACCATATGACATGTTAGCATAGCCTGTGAATTCGACAATTATCTTGACATATGGTCAATTTTGTTGCAATTAATTTCTGTTCTATTATTGCATGTTATTTGTCGTACGCATTATGTAAAAGGAAAATAAAAAGGTGACAATGCAAATAGACGATTGAAGCAAACTTCTGTTATCAACAGTTTCACATACAGATTTACAGCTTTGGACAAATGATTAAAGTGATGGTTTCTAATTCTCACAAGATACAAAAAAACAGATGTATTCCCACGTACGTAAAACCAATTACAGTTTGCAATTACACTTATTTTAAGTATTATAATTATTGAGGTCCTACATTTAATTTTCGATTTGAAATGGTGTTTTATTACGAAGTGTTTAACATATATTTTCTAAACGAATTATTCTGCGAATTGTAACCATTTATTTTTTTTTAGCTATGTGTATAACAAATTAGTTACATTGTGAACAAGAAATTTTGCAGCTTCCTTTAATAAATACGACTGATATCTAGAAGTGCGAGCAAGTATGTATCTAAGTCTAGCAGCAATAGTTGGTTGCGTGTTGTGAAGTACACGATTGAAAATGTGGCTTTACTCTATTCTTTTGGTTGGTTTCTATATATTTTTTTGTTACTACAAATGTATGTTGATGATAACGTTTGGACAAATTTTGTGTAAAATATTTTGCTGCATGTCACATTATACAAAAAAAAAAAAACAAAAAAATCCCTTACACGCACTTAAGATATGAAGCAAATAGTGTTTGAAAAAGCCTTTAGGTCTTTATATTTGCAAGTATGTTTTACATTGTACGTTGTCGAAAAATATCTAAAGTGAGGCACAGAATCTTGCTTTTGCAACTAAATGAACTTAAAATTTTATATTTCTTACACAATTCTCGTTCTTGTTCAACGTCTAATGTCTACATTTGCGTATTGGAATTGGCTTTGCGTGTTTTAAGAAAAAATATTCTTAGCAAATTTTACCTTTTAGGTTTTTCTTTCTTGGGGCCTAGGCACCAACTGATTGTAAACATTTAAATGTTTAAGCATTAGATAACAAGAAAAGTTTTCCTTATGCAAAAATACAACATACATATGTATGTGTACATACATTTATTTATAATGACATGTAACGTATGCATGCATGATTTCCTTTTCTTCTGCTGTTTATACCTGTTAAATTTTAGAGATAGTTCAACTTTGTAGACAGTATTAAATAAAGCTGCCAAATGGCCATTGGTTCTAATTCCCAATTAGAAAATAGTAATAAAATATTTCCAAATTTTAAAGTCTTCTTGTGAAAAATTAAATTAAATAAAAAAAATTGTTCTTGATTTCCGTCATCCCTTGTCAAGTTTGGTTTGGTGAAAACCCAGTTTTCGGCTATATGCCATCTTCAGTATCATTTTTCATTTTGAGCTAAGTGCATTGCATGAGTCGTTAAAGGTACCAAAAAAAAAAAAATCCGGCTGGTAACGCGACTGCCGTACAAAGTACTCAAAATATGGAAGCACGGCTTCTTGCTATCGGCGAAATTCATATCTTCAATTTTCGATTCGCAATATTCGGGACCCTTCGTTAAAGGTACTCAAAATATGAAAGCGCGGCTTCTTGCTATCGGCGAAATTCATATCTTCAATTTTCGATTCGTAATATTCAGTACCCTTTGCAGGAACTCTTCATCGCTACTACGCACCTATGACGATAGGAGGAAGTTTTGTACGAATTTACACCATAGATATATATGTACATATATATGCAGACTATATGACTTTATTTGAATAAAATATTTTCAAGATTATGATGATTCTTTGCTTATAAAATAATGATATTTTGCATGACCTTTTCGTCTTTTTTTAATGACGACACAACAGCAACTAAAGTACGCAAATTACCCCATTTCTCTTAAAGTTATAAAAATTAATTCTGATTTGGTAATCTTAAATTAACCGGGCCAGTATCACGCACTTCCTTTTTTGCAAAAGTTTTATTTGTTATCGCTGTGGCCTTTGGTTTTTTTTTTGTTTATTTTTTACATTTCGTACCATATTTTTCTTGCTTTGTAAATACACGTTTAAATATTGTTATTCGTTTTGTCTATTTTTTCTTTTTATTGATGTTAGTAATTGTTTTTTCCAATCACGTGCTTTGGTTAATTCTAAATATGTATGTTTTATAATGTAAAAACCGCAAATTTTTATTAACTTTACAAATATCAAGTATGATAAACCACCAAGGTGGGCTTATATTATTTCATATAATAAATAATCTCTTGCGAATTACTTGACGATTGCATATGCATACATGCACAGATTCATATGTATTTATGCTCGTGCAATCATTGTAAGCATGAAACACAGCAAAAGACTTGAGTAGCAAACTTGATTTGCTAAAATTACCTGCTCTGTCTGTCTGTCTGTGTTTGCCTCCTATTTTAATTGGCACTTACATTGACATTGAGTTACTGCAAATTATTTAGCAATATAGTTTAAATAAGTTTATTTGAAATTCTCAGATAATCTTCATAAAAACTTACTTAACATTATTAACATTAAAAGCACTAATCAATCAATCAATTTCGGTTTATTAATTTTCCCTTTAGGAAAGAGTTTTTCTTAAATGATTATGTACTTCCTTTTTCAATTTAGATTGAATGACAAGAAGTGGCGACAAATCAGTTTCTATAGAGTAAAAGAAAAGCAATAATAAAAACAATAACTAACTAAAATGCTTGGATTTTGAAAGATTGCAATCACCCTTTTGACGAGTATTTTATGCTGTGTATTGTGTGCAAACATACATGCATACATTCGAAATTGATATTATTTCCTTTTAATTATGGATTTCCAAGAGAATGATTGGCTGTCCAATATATAATGAACCTTTAAAAATCAAATTACAAAGAAGTCTAAGAAATTTGAAAAAGGAAAGTCATTCATATTCTTTTATTCCTATAAAAAACATAAAAAGCAATTGTCTTTCTTTGTTAAACACAAAATTACTAAACAGAACTTTTAATATAAGCACATTTTAATTTCACGATAGGCGATTCAATTGTGGTGAATAACACAGGGTTCATTCGGCAGTGGTGCATTTCCCATTAATGTCACACTAACAGAGATCGTAAGTGCTGTCGCATAAAGTAGACAAGAGTCTATGGAAGAATCGGAAATACAATAGTAAACACAGTGTAATATATGTATGAGCATCATAGATTGATGCCATAAATTTGTTAACTTACTTCATGTGTCGTGTGTACTTCATATAACCTAAAACAACCTTGCAAAACAAATATTTCGTATTTCGAAAACAAGTATGTAATACTAACTATTGATAGAGTGATTTGATATAGATATACGTTTCGGCTTTCGTGTTATCTTCAGTCTCGTTTTTCGTTCTGTAATACTTGAAAATTATATTATTGCAACAACTAACACCTTAAAATCCATACTGTACCTATTAAACACAAGTAATTATGCGAAACCAAAAACAGTTAAATTTTGAAATAATAACTTCCTTAATTTACCCTCATTATAGTGATTAAATATGCCCACCTCTTAGGCAAATCACCATTATTTCGAACACAACAACTAAAATTAGGAGTGGAATTTAATAAATAAAAAAAAATGAAACAAAAATATAGCAAACTACACAAGTAAACTAAAGCATTGAAAATCTTCGGAATACTTATATGAACACGTAGATGGAGTACAACAAAATTTAAAATGCATAAATTAAAACCCGTAAAAAATTTAATCAATTTCACCATGACAGAGTTATTCTTCCTTTTTTACATTAAACCAAAAGAACTCGAGAAAAAAATCAAGGAACGTCGAAATTGAAGTTTTCAAGAAATTTATGATGTGATATGGAAACAGTCCATTGACGTTTCTTGTTCTTGAGAATGGTGTTTGACAATAACGCTAAAAACAAAAATTCAACGCAGTTACCTACGTACATACTTACATACGTATACAGGTATGATGGTAACACATGTATGTTTCTGATTTATGTATATTGCAGTTATGTTATCAAAGTCCTTTGGTTGTCGTTTTGCTGTTGCAAACGTGCTGTTTTTTGTGTTCGACGTGTTTATTTGACGAGTGCTCACTCATAAACGCTTATAAACACTGCACGTGATTTTCATTCATAAACATTTAATTTCGATAAATCTCTTCACCTGAATAGAGGAGCTTAATAAACAACAACAACTTCATATGTGAACAAATTAAAGTATGTATAAAATTCTTTAAAAGCCTTCCGCTTAAAACTTGTTTTTCTTTTTCTTGTAATCAAACATTGTGTAATAATATGGACATTTTATTGTGTGAACATTTTTTAAATCCATTTTAATATACAACTTTTCGTTCATATCTGTGCATTATAACAAATAACTCAATAATTTGTTATAATTTGTTATCGAGTTAAAAAAAGGCATTTAAATCTGGTACTAGTTAGGCAACAAATCTTGCTTAATTTTGATTAACAGAATGAATGCTCAGTGTAGTAGCAATCTTCGTGATACTTTAACCCTACTGAATATTACATTATTAAGCATAGCAATTCAATTTTAATTCTGTTGCGAAAACTGATTTTTGTTAAAGCCATTGAACTAAAAAAACTAAAAAAAAAAGCTCCCAGCTTCAGTATTAGAGAAGGGTAAAACTAGTATTGAGATTACCAATATCGATATTTCTTTTAATACATTTTCGCGAATATATCTAATTTTTCACTTTAATTTTGTTAAGCAATATCCGACCAATGATTTTGAATAATATTTAGATCAGATGAATTATAACGAAATTCTTTAAAAGTATATGTAATCGGTCTTTTCATCGGATTTAAAGTATTGTATACAAACAATGCTGAAATATTTTTTAATTACTAAGTATTTTTTGGCAAACGATTTCTCAAGTTTTCTTTTTCTTTTTTAAATCACTGCTAATCTTCTTTCTTTCTCATCTTCAATAAATATTTTCTGTAAGTAATCTTTTGCTGTATTAAACTTTCATATAAGTACCCTTAAGCCAAAGAGAAATGCCAAATCTAAAATGGCATATTGATCCAATCTTTTTTTTGAAAGACACATATGTAGAACCACAAAGTCGTAATGAAAAACAAATAATGACTATCACGAGTGCCTCATTTTGAAACTAATTATAAAACTCCCATAAGAATAATGTCGACACTTTTAAGTTATTGCTTGTTTTTATATCATTGCAGCCCTTCTGGCTTTATTAATCTGTAATAGCGGCATAGCCATTTACAAGCATAACAGCTTGCAGTAGCTTTTCCCAGCAACATAAAAAATATCCTCTTGTCACATACCAACAGTAAGCAGTGCTTGCAGATGTAAAAAATGTAATTCAACTAAATACACACACATTAACGTTGTAATAAAAAAAGCGTATTTATACCGATACTAAAAAGTTTTTATTAGATCTCATAAGAAGTATGTACTGACTGTTTTGAAATTTCCCTCTACCTTTACTAATATCTTGTAGCTGTTTGATGTCAGGCCATTAAGATATTTAAAATATCTAAGTTTTGCAAATAACATTTAAATCACACACGCTGGCTCTTCTGACTTTGGCTGTGACTATCATAAAAATCATAAATTTTATGCTCTTACTAGACACTTTTATAAATTTTATTTGCCTATAAATAATTTTCATTTTATTATTTCCTTAAAAACAAAGGCTTAAATAAATAGTCGTCATAGGGTTTCTTTTAGTAGTTTTATTATTATTCAAACCACCATGGCAACTGTAGTTAGATGATAGTGACATTGCGAATAGAACGAACAGATCAATATCGTCAATTTACCTATTATGGAGACACGGCATGGACAGAGTACGATTGGACATCATGCTTGTTTTTTTTGCAATAAGAATACTAAACACACACACACTTATGTTGTCGTAGTTGTTTTGTTTATTGTTGTCATTGCAATAAACATAGTTTGGCCACCCAAAATGCATGACATTTCCTACATAATATTCCTAACAGTTTCGAAAGCCATGGACAGGCAGTTCAATACATATGTATGTATGTAACTTTAATTACTCTTGTTTGGGGTATTTAAAAAAAGTAGATGTTCGAAGTTCGATTTTTCTGTTTTTCAAGGCCACTAATAACAACCTTGGGTGATGATGATGAAAATGGCAGTAAATATGAACCGTTTATGCTGATAGTTTTGTTTTTTGTTAGGAAATTTGTTTCGAGTTTATTTAAAATCACGTTGGTGAACACGTGGTAGCGGAGGGTAAGAGTTATTTGAAGTTGTTTAATAATGCACGAAAGACAGTTATATCATGTCATGCAACTGTCTAAAGAAATCACATATTAATCTATCAATGAATAGTACACAAATACTTCTTTTTTTAATATGTACTTATTTATAATTGCAAATCTGAGTAAAAATGCGAATCGGAACTAAATCATTAAATTTTTCCCTAATACCTTTGTTTATACCTTGAATCGAAACTCTACAAGAAGCAAAAATATTATACTGAAATGCTCCTTCATTTACAACATACATTCTTATGTATATTACTAACGGCCAATACCGCAATAAGAAAACATTTTCCAATGTTTATTAATTATTCCCTATAGTTCACTTCGCAGTACTTTAAATTTTATACATAAGGAAATGATTTACCTGTTAAAATTTTAACTTGATATCATTTGATTAAAACCTCTCTTGATGCTTTTTAATAACCAGGTTAGTGTTTTATGTTTTTGGATCTTGCTTGTTTAAACTTAAAGTAGGATTCATACACAAACCTTTAGGAGGGTATCTTGAGTTCTGAAAATAAAATTGCGATTAAATTAAGTTTTCAAATTCATAAACATATGTATATGTACATATGATCAGTTTTATTTGACTGCTTTAGTTATATTATTTAACTTAAATTTGGTATGATTTAACTCGTTTTTATGTACTACTTAAATTAAATGTGGCAAGATCTTAACATGACTACGTATATATATTATTTAAGTTTAAGTATGAAATTAATTTTTGAAATTGTGTTAAAATAAATTGAAATTCATGTGTATATTATAATGTCTAATATAAAAATTATACTTTATTAATTAAACATTTGAAATGTTTTATTTTAATTATTAAAGGTAGTATTGCTTTAAAAATCTATAATAATCTTTGGATTTCATTTAGGAAAACTTAAAAATAATTCTTTGGAATCAGAAAACTAAAAAAAAATTCACTTTGGATTCGGACTAAAGTCAAATGGCAAGTAGATATTCTTTAAAAATAAGAATATTAAGGGGAATGAAATTAACAAAGAGTAAAAATATAAGGAATATTATCGAACTGGTTTAACAGTTGCAATATTTCTTTATAGTTTGTTAATCAGACGTGTGCGTTTAGTCAATATTCGTACATAATGCTTTACAATTAATTCAATTTTTGTATCAACTGAACGCACATACCTGGAAAAATTAAAATAATAAAATGCTTACGTATGGCACATATTATATGAATTGATTGACGAATTGTATCACAACGTATACAAGTATAAAAATATGCACTATTTATATGCATTAGATGATGATTTTACTTTTGTTTCATGTACATGGATACAATTTTTTCCAATATATTATCGATACTTTGGTTTTCTTCTCGAAACTTTTCCATTACTTTGGAGGGCACAATCCAGTTGAGAAATTCCTCCACATTAAAACGCATTCGTTCCAAACATGACAACTTCAAGTCATCGTGGGATTTGCGATTGGCCACTTTCAAAGCGGCTATAACTACATTGTCGATTAAACGTTTCTCAAAGCCCAGCTGTTGTAATTTTTGCTCCGAGGAGATTTTCTTTAACAATATAGCCATTAAGAAACGTAAGTGGGACAATATTTGCAATTCATTATATTGTACAGCTTGTTCCTCAACACTCGTGGTATACTTTCTACATTTGTGTTGATGGGCTTCTAGATCAGCTTTTATTTTGAAAAAGTTATGGCAGCCCTCACACATATAGGGTTTTAATTGCTTGTGGATCTTTTTCATGTGAGTTTTCAAATGGGCTAATTGTGAAAAGGCCACTTCGTCGTCTTTGCACAGCAAACAGTTGAAGGGCTTTTCGCCAGTGTGTTTTCTAATGTGAAGCTTCAAAACGCTTGAATGGGCAAATGTTTGGCAACAAATCTAAGGTTTATAAAAACAACATATAAAATAGGTTTCCTTAGTCAAATTTAAACTTACTCTACATTGAAAGGGTCTTTCTCCTGAGTGCATACGCATATGTACATTATATTGAGATTTCTGGGTAAATACTGAATTGCAAATTTCACAGACGTGCGTTTTAACATTACTATGGGTTTTCATATGGCTTAGCAAGTCATTTTCTTCGATGGGTTTTTTACAAATATCACAATCCAGTTGCTTGAGCTTATAGTGTAGTTTATGGACATGAGCCTTTAAAAGCACTTCGTTGGCAAAATGTTCTTTACATATTTCACAGAAACAGTCAGGTGTTTCCTCGTGGCCTTGGACGTGAGCCTTTAAATTGGATGGTGTCGAAAAGCGCTCGGAACAGATTTCACACTTAAACTGCTTAGGAGCATCCTGATGATGGGTTACCATGTGTTGATGCAACTAGAAATTAAAATTAGTCATTAGAAATATTAACAGGAAGACAGTGTTAATAAATAAAATTATAACAAACCTGACCACCTCTGGCAAAACGTTTGTCGCACTGTTGGCAGCCATAGGGCTTTTCTCCTGTATGCAAGCGCATATGCAGTCGTAATCTCTCCTTAAGAGCAAATGTTTTAGGACACTGTTTACAGGCAAATTCCTTTTCTTTCTTATGAGCTGATGTTATGTGATTTTTTAAATTGATTTCTTGCCTGTAACATTTGTTACACGTTTCACATTTGTAAGGCCTTTCATTCGTATGTATAAAGTTGTGTCTTGTTAGATCCGATTTGCCACGAAATTCTTTGTGACAAGTCTCACATATATACGTTTTGCGTGCCCTTTTAGCACATGGTTTTGTGGCATAGACTTTGCAATTTTCTGAGTCTTCAGACAGATCTTCCCCGTCATCATCCTCATTATCGCTGATAATCACTTTCTCCACCGAATTCAATTCTATAAATTCCGGGTCTGTTTCATCATCGGTCACACAAAGTTTTTCCAACAAGGCTTCTTCCTCATCTTCATTTAGGCGAGGAAAATGTTTGCGATTAGCCGGCGGTGAAGACAACGATATGCCACTATCGGCCAATACGGACGAAGCATCTTCTTTTGATATCGAGCAGCGACTACGTACCATATTTGTTTTTATTTATAATATAAGCTATTGATTTTGTACAGTATATTTTAGAGAACACCTTCACCACACGAGTTATACTTTGTTTTTTGAAAATGTTTTTATATCTTAAGGGTTTTAAGCCTTAACTTGGAGAGACTATCAATCAATAAGGTTATTCTAGATTTTGTTAATTTTTATTTAGTTACCAACACCAAAAAGTTTTTCAGATTATCATATACATTGTTCTTTATATTAGTTTTTTTGATTTTGCACAACTGAAAGAGAAACGTAATTTTAGATAACAATAAGAATACATGTTTAAACCATTTAAAGAACTTAAATTATCAGAGTGGCCACGAACTTGGGTTACAAAATGAAAAAGAAATAATCTCAAGATGAATATCTAAGCAAAGGATCTATTTATTATTCGCCTCTGAGTTGTAAATCTATGTACAGGCCATACTTTAAAATCATGCAAAGTCCACGTGTAAGTTGATTAAGAAAAATTACATTTTCAAAGTTCAAATTAAAAAAAAAAATTTTCGAATCCTATTAAAATTGCAAATCAAGAACGACATGAAATTACTTTGTTCAGAGAGAAAGAGAGAGAGAAAATAAGAGAGAGAGAGCGAACTATAACGTTGGGATATTACAAGCCAATTTTTGAATATTAAATTCGAAACGAAATTTCTCTCAAAGTTTAAAAATATAGAAAACTGTTATGAAAAACTGGAAAAATGCAAAACTTTACAACTTTTTTAAAATAATTTGATTGTTCAAAAACTAAGCAATTTATTGTGTTAGAAAAAATTCTTTGATATTTCTCAGCTTCACTGCTGAGATAAAAATTTAGTGTAAAGATATCTCAAGAATTTTTGTTATATTTAATAAATATATTTCAAAATAAAACTTTTTGTTGCTCACGCTCTTGTTTTGTAATACTATACGGTGACTAAGGCAATTAAAAAAAATTATAATTTTAATTAGGTGTATTGTGACACTTGTTTCTAAATTTGACGATAAATTCCTACTTATACAAGTAGACTTTTAAAACAGTTGTTTAAACACTTTTAAACAAAATTTCCAGATATCAGAGCACAAGGCACAAGCTTTATAACGTATGAAGCTAAAAATCATACTAAATTTAAATTCATTTCTAGACTGAATGTCCCATTTCTTTTTCGTATTTTTCGTCTTTTATTTTGTTATAGAAATGTTATCAATAAGAAATGAAAAACAAAAATACTTAGACAATTACAAGGCCCTAAGTAAAATAAATATGTATGTAGATACAAATTTACACACATGACGACACCAAAAAACACACACACACACACACACGCACTCGTCACTTGCAAAGTTTGCTTCCTTAGTCTTTTGAGTAAAAGGCGACAAAGCAAAATATTTGTAACTTTGCCTTTAGGTCTGTCCAACGCTTATAACACATTTACAGCATTTATCAAATTAAAAGAACAATTTGTATTTTTATAATTTTTTTTATAGATAATAATTGAGATAATGAACAAAGTGTTATCTTGTTTTTATTTGTTTTAATGATAAGAATTATAAACGTCAACCTTTTATTAAGTTGGTAGTTCGAATTGTGTTATAAAAATAAAAATAAAAACTGAACCGAATTTTCCTAAAAATTTTTATATGTACTCTTTAAATGGTATTTAAATATTACAGCTTGTTCATTTTGCAGAGACGACGTGTGTTTAGAAACTGATTTCCATAGAAAATGTCCATTTAGCAATTGAACAAAATAAGATGGAAAAATAAACATATTTCATTTGAAATTGAAATTTTAAAAATTAAGCGCAAATGTCATAAAAGCAAATCATATAACGTAGAATGTGTAAAACAACGAGTAGAAATAAAGCAAATGCAGCAATTTAACGACAAAATAGCTCAAACTTTTAAGTGACAATACTATAAAGAACAGTGGTATGTTAAGTAATAAGGGCTGTAGTAAAAGATGGTTTGTTGGAAATTTTTCCATGAAAAATTTAGTTCAGTTCAGTTATTATTAAGCAAAATAATATTCCTTAACAGCTAATTATAGGTACATATATATTTTGTTATTCAAAATAGTCTGGTATGCCATAGAAAACAGAGGAGTAAAAAAGTGAAAACGAAAATGATTATGAACATGTATAAAAGCTAAGGCTAAGTGCCAAAGATGTTCAATTCTGGTCGAATTTTTGCACATGGCTGATTATTTGTTTATTGAACAGTTATAATAAGTATCTCATTTAAAAATTTTACATATGTAAGCCTTTTTACTTTAGCTATTAAAATATTCCATTGTTGAAAGCTTCAAACAAACCACTGTAGACTAAAAAATGCAAGTCGAATTTTACAACCACAACAAAAAATATCACACAATCAGCTCTGCAGCGTTTCTTAATAAGTAAATGAAGAAGAAAACACACACAAAAAATAAAAATACAATAAAGCACGTCTAATATAACAGAGATGTAGAGTGGAGTAGCACCGTTCTACATATGGAAATAGGAGACAAAAACTATATAAAATCAAGCAACACAAACAACAGAGTTATTATTACTTCAAAAATATATATAAAATCGTATATACGTACATATGTAGATGTTTTTATGTAACTATGTACATACATACATATATTGATTGTTCCTCTTACCATGTGTGTAGCAGATGTTTATTGATGACTGCACGTCAATACCTACACAAACAAACGCTTAGAATAATTTGAATGGGAAAGAAAAACACTTTTAACGTTAAACTCCATATTGTATACAAACATAAGCAATTTAAAATCACCACTCCCTAAATAGAGCAAAACTGAGACAAATGCATACTATTTTCACCCATGTGGTTTGCATAACACTTTCAAAGGGGATTTCCTGAAGAGTCATACTTATAATTGTTCTTTTTTCGTGTATGCTTGAATAAGTCCTCACCTAACTAACATTATTTTTACTGGAATTAATGATTTTTTGTCAACATTAATTTTAACATTAGAACTACTGGTTTTTAACTCTAGAAATCGTTTATTTTTTCGACCTTTTGTAGCGGTATTAATGCAAGCTTTTACAAAGAAATTCAATGTAAATTTATATATCTGTTGTTTTGTCAATTACTGCTGGTTTGTGAATAATTACTGAAATCAATGCATATTGTATCAAAGTGTAAGTGCTTGTGCCTTTTTTTTCTTTCTGTTCTTTCACAAAACGGTATAAAGGGTGCTGAATAAGCATATTCAAATGAAGCAAAAAAGGAAATGTTTAGCAATGAAAACCAAAATAAACACATTCAAATATTCCACGACTGGGTAAAAACGAACTGTACGATTAAATTTGCTATTTACACTTTGGCTGTATAATTAAAGTCATTTAGTGCATTTTGAGGTGTTTGAAATATCAATTAATATATCTATCATTTATTTTTTAACTTAATTCCTTTTTTCCAAAACTTATAAAAATATTTTTGTTTAAAACTTTCCCGAACGCACTTAATGAAATTTCAGTAAAAACAAACAAAATTTTTTCATATGTACATATGTATGTATATTAATTCAATTTTTTATTTGAAGCATAGTTGTGATGGTGAATCCTACAAGGTGTTTTTATTTTCTTTTAATATTGATATTTGCTGTATTAAATGAGTTTAGGCTTTCACAATAAAAGGATTAATATAAAGCACCGATTTCTGAGATTATGGTGCATGTTTTAAGGCTTCAGATTGTATTAAAAACGATGCTGAGGTTGTGCACTTTTACGAGTTGCGAATGTTATATCAAATTTGTAATTACATGTACATGCATATGTATGTAATTTTAATTAGGATAGATTGGTTATCAGCTGTTATTTGATAATCACAAAGAATTTCCTGACATCTTGCAAATAGTCATAAATTTAAGCTTAATTGCTAAAACATCTTAATTTCAAAGAAACATTGCGAATTAAAGCTAAATTTCAATCGAGAAACTTGCAACTATTTTACAAAATACTAATTTATGGAAAATTAAATTAGCTATTTTACAGAGTTTACATCCACGAGATATATAAGGAATCCAATAAGACTACATTTTTACATACATATATAAAAATGTTATAAATGTACATGATGTAACCATATACATTGCATTATTTTAAGAAAAATATAATTATTGAAAAACGCTTGACAATCAAAAACATTTTCGTTATTAGAATTCCTGCATTGGTAGTAACGGTAAGAACTATTATTCAGAACTTGTCCTTTAAATCTAAGGGTGGAAGTACAAATTTTAAAATAAAAAAAAATGTGACCGTCATCCTTTAAAATAGTTAGCACAATTTGTACTTGATGGTAGCTTTGCAGGCAGGCTGTATCAGATTATCTGGACTAAATATGCTTACAAAATTTTGAAAATACCGCAGAAATTTTAACACATTTAAATTTCGTAAGTTATGTTCTATTCTAAGTTAAATCAAAACATTTAGCAGGAAGCAATTTGCTGTTAAGTTTGTGACAAAAGTCTTTCGATTTCATAAAAAGTGTAAAAATTTAAACAAGTTCCAAATTATTATTTTTAGAGTTCAAATTTTCCTTAACAAAAAAGTATTTAAATGAATTAAAATTATATACAACAAATTCTACTTTTTTTTTAATCAATACTTAAAATAATTTTTGGGGTATTATAATTTTTCCTTGCATATTGTTAATTATGTATATGAATAATAAATACTTTCACCAGTTCTTTCTTTTTATAAATATTAAACTAAATTTAATGAATGCAATACACTATTTGCGTTAATCATACCAAAAACAGTTTTGCTTTACAAAGCAGGCAAAAAAGCAAATTCAATAAGAATTGTTACTGTAAGCAATAACAAATAAGAAATGAGAAAAAAAACTTACCCTTCCGTACTTCAACCCTCCGGAACAAACATTGATAAAGCAAATCACAAAAGTTCAACATCTGCTTCTATTTTTTGCACAATTTTCTACAACTTTTTTCGTTTCAACTATGGAAATAAGAAATAAATTAGTTAATTATACAATTTAATTTAAGTATTTATAAAAAGCCCAAGCACCACTAAATATAATTTCTTTATTTTTGACTGTAGAGTTCAAAAAGAAGATGGTGGAGCTGGACGGCATGGGGTGATGTTTGTTGGTTCTTGTCTGCTATACACAATAATCATTCATCACTCCCACGCTTTTTTGTTTTCATACTTACAACCTAATTTTCCACAACTTATCACACATTTTTATTTCACAATTAATATTATTACTTAGAACCAATTAAATCAAACTGTAGCACTAATTTTACCGAACTTTAATGATTTTTGTGCTTCTCTAACCGACATAACGGATGTTCGTACTACAGTTCTGTCGTTCTTGAACGACCTAGTTCAATTAATAAATCAGTAAATTCAACTAATCTTTTTCGCCATTCATTGTGTCTTTCATTTTCTTTTATTCAATAACATACCAGCGCTGGAAACATCAGAGCACTTGAAAATTCCGTATTTAAACCGGGATATACTTGGTAAATTCATGGGCGAAAGAGTAAATTTGGTCCTCACTGTTGTCAGTTATCAATTGTGCCCAGCAGGTTTTTTTCTAACTGTCTACAGTTGGTTGGTGCGTCTGCCGGTTATCTAATACCCTGCATTTTACATTGTTCATTTATTAAATCCAACTTCCATGCCTGACATACTTTAGAACAGTAAAATATTTCTCATATGGCAATATTTTGCATTTCGGTGTTGCCATGTGGCAACCGTTAAAAAGAAATTGAATTGTGAGATGATGTAAGAAAATATTTCAGAAATATTTACATTATAGACATTTTCAAAAGTTACGAAAAGAATGGTACTAATTAAGTTCGTGTTATTGTAAACGTAATTCATTAGGTTTTCCAATATTGGTATTGTTGTTTAGTAGTACGGCATTACTGCTTTTTGTAAGCAAGGACATAAACCATGAGCAATTACAGAGGCATTTTCATTTTTGAAGTCTGGCCTCGCTTGCCATAAACTGTCAAAACTAGTAAACAACACGCGCTATTTCTATTCTGTGCTTAAAAATTGAGTAAATAATTAAATTGCAGGTACGTGTTTTGATTATATATAAAATTAAAACATTAACGGGATTGTAATATGTTTTAGCTAAAGTGTAATAAAAGAAAACACATTGTGCAGAAATATGGCTGGCGTTCTATTCGAAGATATATTCAATGTAAAAGACATGGATCCAGAGGGCAAGAAATTTGACCGTGTGTCGAGATTGCATTGTGAATCAGAATCGTTTAAAATGGACTTAATTTTAGACATTAATTCCTGGTTATATCCCATGGAGCTGGGTGATAAGTTCCGGCTAGTGCTGGCGACGACATTACGTGAGGATGGTTGTCCAGATACCGGCGAATACAACCCGCTGGAACAAGAAGGAACCCGAGCTGATAGCTTTGAATACGTGATGTTTGGCAAAGTTTATCGTATTGAAGGTGATGAAGCGCACAATGAAGCATCTTCCAGACTGTCAGCTTATGTTTCATTTGGAGGATTGTTAATGCGTCTGCAGGGAGATGCTAACAATTTGCATGGATTTGAAGTAGATCAACAAATGTATTTATTAATGAAAAAATTAGCATTTTAAATTCTTTAATTGCAGACTACTACTGTACGAGTACATAATATATGTATGTACATACTTTAACAGTAAATGTAAAATATTACCTTATTAAATTTTTATACTGTAATTTTAGTGAAATAACTAAATAAAATTTAAGATTAATATTTTTTATTATTAAATTAATATGTAAATTTTAGTTTTCATTTCACTCGACACATAAAATCACTAGTATCTCTGTTTATTATGTGTATTCAATATGAAACACATGTTTAATTGAATATAAAGCTTTAGAGGTGAGATAATCCTTGATATTGCATAGAATTTTAAATTAATTTGCATAATTTTCTTAAACAAAAGCTTGCTAAAATTCTAAAAATTTAATTTGGATTGAGTTATAGGATATATTTCAAAAACGTAATAAAATTGTGCAAAGTTTATTTCGTCTGAATAGTCTCCTCGAAGTTACTAATAAGAACTAACTGGGAAATGTATTCGTATTCGGGACCTTGGGGATTGTTTTCTATTAATCACCTATATATTACTTACGCTAAATAGTTTTTTTTTAATCGCCTTGTTAAGGTTATTCTCTCTTCTCAGGATCCATAAAATCGATTACTTTGTACAGGTTAATTGTTCTATTTTTAAGCTTATATTTCCTATTACCTTTATAATTTTAATATGTTTAAATAATTTGTGAGTGTTTTAATAAGACCGAATTGAATGAATAAAATATATAAATTAAAAAAAGCTTTTCGAAGAAGTTATTGAAAACGATTAATGATAAAGTTGTTGACGTTATAGGTATCCGAAACTTTCTTGTAAATAAGAAATACTCAAAAGCCTTGGGTTCAGATACTTCAGTGGAGCTGCCTTCTTTTTTATTTGTAGAAAACCTTTTTGGAAAAGGAGGCGAATGGAATTAGTGAACCCGCTTCGACAGAAACTACAACATTCATTTTATTTTTCGAAAGTGGGCTAATTCTTCATTTATTGAAATAACGGAAACCTAATTAATTTGCAACTTACAAAAGACCTTAAGCAAGAATTGTTTACTTCAATAAATTTCTATTTAAATATTTTTGTAAAGAAATAAATATCATTAAAAAACGATTGGAAAAGTGATAATAAAAAAAATTACATGTAATTGAGTTTTCAACAGAAACCAATACGCAAGCATGGTTAGAAGAAATTTTCCGCCTGCCTTTTCTTTTGAAAAACGAAAATAGATTTTTATTGATTTTCTAAATATTTGTTTATGATTTTCTAAACAATTTACGAGTAATTTTCCTACTTTAATGTTGTAAGACAGTGTAAATGAGTAGTTGGGTGGTGCTCCTATTTAAATGAAAATAGTTTAAATTTAATAATAAAAACATCATCTTGCTTAGCTTTCTGCTTGAATAGCAATGGGAACAAGTGAAATTTTTACAACGTGTGAAGAAATTTATTGAATAAATACATACATACATGCATACATATATATTTATGTTATAAGTTTTGTATCTACGAGCATACTGTACTCGAATAATAAATGTAATTAAATTTTAGGAAAGGCAACTGATCACGAAACAGTTGAAGGGAGACGACTTTTTTGAAGGATTGCATCAGGCAACTGTGAACTTGTATATTTTTACAAAAATAATAATCCATATGTAAATTGTTCACCGTCTCCCTGGCTTTAAAAAACAAACGAATTGTGGCCTCCACAATTCCTAAAAAAATTTTTACGTTTCCAAGATTGTGGAAATTATTAAAATACAAGACATATTTCCGAAAACTGAAAGTTAGTTGCAAGGAAAGTGTTATTTGATATAAAATAATAATCGGATCATCCGGTGATGAGTACTTAACCAAGTTGGAACTGAAATTTAAAAACGTCGTCTTCGAAAAACGCTCTTAAATGGAGAAGTATTGATAGTCAGTTACTCTTTAGAAGACTGTAGCTATAAAACTATATCAGATCTCCACACAAAAATTTTTTATGTTATTTTTTAAGCTCTAAAGTAGCAAAAATCAGAAGTCAAATAAATTTTTTTAACCAGCTTTTCTTTAATTCTAAGTAAAAATAAATTATAAAAAAAACCACTGCATTTGAATACCAACCCAGAATCACATACCAAATAAAGCAAGATCATAACGCGCATTCGAATTTCGTACTCATCAAGTGGGCATATACTATATAAAAAAAATAAAGATTTGATGTAAAGATAAAAAATTTTCTTTAAAAGTTTGAATTAATTTCAATCTCACAAGCAATTCCCTGCATATATACATATATGTATGTTAAACGTGAACAGATATGGTGAACAAAATATTATTTTGCTAAATATTTTTTATGTAAACAATTATTTTGTTTATATTCTAAGTAAAATTCGAATTCTTCTCATGTGCACATGTGCCCGCATGCAGTTTATAACGAAGAACATTTTAAAAATCAAATTAGAAATTGATGCTATTTTTGGTGTTAAATTTGAGTTAATTATCATGTTGTTTCTCTCTTTAATGTTTTTTTTTCACATTTTCTGAGCATTCAAATGCATTTTGAGCAAAACGGAAACGATCAATCGTCATGGCCGCATGTTTTAGGTCTGTGTGGGTGGTTGTTTATATGTTCTCATAGACATTTTCCCAATTTTCACTTTGCATTTACATACGGAATTTCTGTTCAGCAGTTCTGCTCACTCTCTGTGGCTGATAAATGTGTAATTTTAAAAAACTTAGGCAAATTTATAAAAGTTTGAAATGAACTTCAATGTACCCTATTTTAAAGAATTCATAATATCCATCAAGCGAACTTTATATAAATTTCCCGAAACCTGTAAACTTTAATATTTCCACCACACAATTTTACTGGCTAATGAAGGGTAAAGATATTTTAATCACAATTACTTTTTAAATTATTTAAACAAAGGTGGTGTTTGTTTTTTATTCAATTTCAATTGATTTAAGCCAACTTGTTTGGCAAAGTTTATCGTATTGAAGGTGATGAAGCGCACAATGAAGCATCTTCCAGACTGTCAGCTTATGTTTCATTTGGTGGTTTGTTAATGCGTCTGCAGGGAGATGCTAACAATTTGCATGGCTTTGAAGTAGATCAACAAATGTATTTATTAATGAAAAAATTAGCATTTTAAATTCTTTAATTGCAGACGACTACTGTACGAGTACATAATATATGTATGTACATACTTTAACAGTAAATGCAAAATATTACATTATTAAATTTTTATACTGTAATTTTAGTGAAATAACTAAATAAAATTTAAGATTAATATTTTTTATTATTAAATTAATATGTAAATTTTAGTTTTCATTTCACTCGACACATAAAATCACTAGTATTATGTGTATTCAATATGAAATACATGTTTAATTGAATATAAAGCTTTAGAGGTGAGATAATCCGTGATGTTACGCAGAATTTTAATTTACTTGGCCTAATTTTCTTAAACAAAAGCTTGATAAAATTCTAAAAATTTAATTTGGATTGAGTTTCATAGAATATATTTCAAAAAGGTAATAAAGGTGCAAAGTTTTTTTCGTCTGAATAGTCTCCAAGAGAACTAACTGGAAAATGTATTCGTATTCGGAATCTTGGGTTATTCTCTCTTCTCAGGACCCATAAAATCTATTACTTTGTACGGGTTCATTATTCCATTTTTAAGCTTATATTTCCTATTACCTTTATAATTTTAATATGTTTAAATAATTTGTGAGTGTTTTAATGAGACCAAATTGAATGAATAAAAAATATAAATTAAAAAAAAGCTTTTCGAAGAAGTTATTGAAAACGATTAATGATAAAGTTGTTGACGTTATAGGTATCCGAAACTTTCTCGTAAATAAGAAATACTCAAAAGCCTTGGGTTCAGATACTTCAGTGGAGCTGCCTTCTTTTTTATTTGTAAAAAAACCTTTTTGGAAAAGGAGGCGAATGGAATTAGTGAACCCACTTCGACAGAAACTACGACATGCATTTTATTTTTTAAAAGTTGGCTAATTCTTCATTTATTGAAATAACGGAAACCTAATTAATTTGCAACTTACAAAAGACCTTAAGCAAGAATTGTTTACTTCAATAAATTTCTATTTAAATATTTTTGTAAAGAAATAAATATCATTAAAAAAACGATTGGAAAAGTGATAATAAAAAAAATTACATATAATTGAGTTTTCAACAGAAACCAATACGCAAGCATGGTTAGAAGAAATTTTCCGCCTGCCTTTTCTTTCGAAAAACGAAAATAGATTTTTATTGATTTTCTAAATATTTGTTTATGATTTTCTAAACAATTTACGAGTAATTTTCCATCTTTAATGTTGTAAGACTGTGTAAATGAGTAGTTGGGTGGTGCTCCTATTTAAATGAAAATAGTTTAAATTTAATAATAAAAACATCATCTTGCTTAGCTTTCTGCTTGAATAGCAATGGGAACAAGTGAAATTTTTACAACGTGTGAAGAAATTTATTGAATAAATACCGAAATACATACATACATGCATACATACATATTTATGTTATAAGTTTTGTATCTACGAGTATACTGTATATTCGAATAATAAATGTAATTAAATTTTAGGAAAGGCAACTTATCACGAAACAGTTGAAGGGAGACGGCTTTTTTGAAGGATTGCATCAGGCAACTGTGAACTTTAGAAAAATATTAATCCATATGTAAATTGTTCACCGTCTCCCTGGCATTAAAAAACAAACGAATTGTGGCCTCCATAATTCCTAAAAAAAATTTTCGTTTCAAAGATTGTGGAAATAATTAAAGTACAAGGAATAGTTGCGAAAACTGAAGGGTCGTCCGCTGATGAGTACTTAACCAAGTTGGAACTGAAATTTAAAAACGTCGTCTTCGAAAAACGCTCTTAAATGGAGAAGTATTGATAGTCAGTTACTCTTTAGAAGACTGTAGGTATAAAACTATATCAGATCTCCACAAAAAAATTTTTTATGTTATTTTTTAAGCTCTAAAGTAGCAAAAATCAGAAGTCAAATAAATTTTTTTAACCAGCTTTTCTTTAATTCTAAGTAAAAATAAATTATAAAAAAAACCACTGCATTTGAATACCAACCCAGAATCACATACCAAATAAAGCAAGATCATAACGCGCATTCGAATTTCGTACTCATCAAGTGGGCATATACTATATAAAAAAATAAAGATTTGATGTAAAGATAAAAAATTTTCTTTAAAAGTTTGAATTAATTTCAATCTCACAAGCAATTCCCTGCATATACATATATATGTATGTTAAACGTGAACAGATATGGTGAACAAAATATTATTTTGCTAAATATTTTTTATGTAAACAATTATTTTGTTTATATTCTAAGTAAAATTCGAATTCACTTTTTTCCTCTTCTCATGTACACATGTGCCCGCATGCAGTTTATAGCGAAGAACATTTTAAAAATCAAATTAGAAATTGATGCTATTTTTGGTGTTAAATTTGAGTTAATTATCATGTTGTTTCTCTCTTTAATGTTTTTTTTCACATTTGCTGAGCATTCAAATGCATTTTGAGCAAAACGGAAACGATCAATCGTCATGGCCGCATGTTTTAGGTCTGTGTGGGTGGTTGTTTATATGTTCTCATAGACATTTTCCCAATTTTCACTTTGCATTTACATACGGAATTTCTGTTCAGCAGTTCTGCTCACTCTCTGTGGCTGGTAAATGTGAAATTTTATAAAACTTGGCAAATTTTTAAAAGTTTGTAATGAACTTCAATGTACCCTATTTTAAAGAATTCATAATATCCATCAAGCGAACTTTATATAAATTTCCCGAAACCTGTAAACTTTAATATTTCCACCACCCAATTTTACTGGCTAATGAAGGGTAAAGACATTTTAATCACAATTACTTTTTAAATTATTTAAACAAAGGTGGTGTTTGTTTTTCATTCAATTTCAAGGCAGCTGTAAATTGATTTAAGCCAACTTGTTAAAAGTTTACTTATCTGCTTCCAAATTCATATAATGCTCTAAAAGATCATCAAATCTTAAACGTGAATTCAATGTAGGGTGTAACAAATTAACACACAAATTAGTTTCTCCATAAAATTGTCTTCTGTTAAATATAGAAATTCTGTTATGGGGGTGCTGACGTATTACAAAATCTATTGATCCTGCGCATCTAACATTTTAATTGTTTATTTTATTCGGTCGTTGGGACTGTTCAATGATAATGAATGAAATGAAACTAAATATGGTTAACTCTTTCCTTCATTCTAAGATCATGGAACGCAAAGTATGTTTGTATTTTCAAAATTTTGAATAAACTTAAAAAAAAAACAAAATAATTTTCTTAATATTTTCCCATCTTGTATTTTCAACAAATTTTGGAGTGTGGGTGCAGTGCGCCGCGACGCGTTTAACAGTCTACATCAACTAAATTTTTCCGTTCTGAGCCAAACTAAAGCAAAAGTGTATTTTTTTTTTATTATTTTATAATAAAATATTTTCAACGGCAACAGCATCTTGACGACTAATATTGTTTGTATGCTTGTAGTTCAGCCACATTCATACATATACTTTTTTGGAAAAGAATCTATTTTTAACCGATTTCTTAAGCGTAATAAACTTTTAATATATGTATTTTATTTCTTTGTTGAAGAACATTTAACAATCTATTGTGAAATGGGCAGCAAAATTTATTTAAAAACTCAAGAAAATTTACAAAAATTTTAATAAAAGTGAATTGATATTGAAAATACCAAAAAAAAAAGTAAGTAGAACGTTAAAATAAATTAAAATTTTCAAAGTTTGAGTAAAACTTTAGCTGAGAACATTTTTATTTTTTAGAAATCTCTCATAGAAATGTAAATATTTTATGATTCCACACAATTCCCTTATGGCCAGCAATTAATTGCAAATACTTTGTCACAAGTTGTCGACTGTCTGAAAGTGTTATACGTAATTTGTTCATGCACAATTTACAAATTTGTTAATTGAATGAAAACAAGTAACACCTTGTAAAAAATAACTAAAAGAAATTATGTATGCTCTACGCTAACGAGAATACATGTTCTGCCAAATTATAAAAAAGGAACAGGAAACAGAGAAAAATTATATATTCTTGCTATATTTCTTTTTTTTTAGATTAAGGAATATTATTTGCGTGCTATTATTCCGGTTACAATACTATTTATACCCTTCACCATAGGATGTTTATATAATATAGTTTCTTATAGGTAGAGGACCCTCTTATAATACTGCCTGCTTGTGCGTGAGTACATTGAAGCGGGGTTGCTAAGGGTCTCACATAACATGCAGAAACATATATTGGACTTATATTTAAATTATATTTCCGAGCATTTCTCATGGTCGAAGTATCTATTCCGAATTATCCTGTCGAAATAGGGCCTATAGCCGATCCTTGAAGTTCATGGAACGTTCTTATAGAAAAAAATCGCTAAAAATGTTTTCAATGCGTTTTGTTTATAGCTTGAAGGCCATAAAACAATTCAGACGTTTAGAGAGAATATCTCCAATAGGTATTACTGGTGTCAGTTCTTTCGAACAAGCACATTTTTAGTTCGAATTTAAGCCGGCAAATGATTATGAAGTTCGAACAATACTTTATATTAATATCATAAATATCTGAAAGGCAGAAAAACGTTTGGCCGGCCCAGCTAGTATTAAAAATATTTACACAGAGGACTTAACGTAAGTTTTTATTTCTTAATTTCTTTCGTTAAAGCATTGTTTATACCACGAAATTTTTATAAAATTTACAGTACGATTGATATGATGTAGATCCTTCCTTGATTTATATTTGATTGAACAACGATTCGATTTCAAAACGATTATTTTTTAAGGGGTGCGATAAATTTCGGTCCATTTCGAAAACGATTTTTAAAACATTTTAAAATTATTATAATTGAAAATGTAGAGCAAGAGATAAAATGCATGTCATATAACAGAATTATGGTAAACAAGTTATGAGAAATTGATGCAAATCATTACAAACCACATCACCACATTTTTCGTTCTTAAATTGTTCTGTTTTCAAAATCGATTTTCATCACATACCTGATTGATGGCCAAATTTCACAAACACACTTTAATTAAATAAAACAGTAACCAGAGTAGACCGACTAAACAGGCAAACTTCCCAGCGCAGCTTTTTTTAAACATTTCCGGTATTTTTTTATATGGAGTTTTTAGTTCTGTAAATTGCTTCTGAATTTTTAAGTTATTCAGGACACAACTTTTACAACTGAACTAAACACATACTGGCGAACAAGGGCTTAGCCTTTCCACTACAATACTCACATTACAAACGACCTACATACAGACATATTAAAAGCTCTATAACTTATCAGACGACATACGGCTTAGAGCACAGATTATAAATAATGCACTAACTATTGCATACGAGTATGTGGAATATGTAATACATAGTGGGGCATATTAAAGTATTAATAAAGTGTAATTTTGAAATGTAATTCGAACTAAAAAAGTTCTACAAAAAATAGATTAATAAAATTGTACTTCCTTGAGTAGACATTAGCGGATAGAAAAAAACTTTGCTAAACATGAAACATTTTTCTTCTGAACAGCTCGTCTAACATAAACATCCTAGTTCTTATTATAAACGCGCACATACACAGAGGTAGATTTTTATATACACAACGTAAATATATATTCATAACAATACGAAAGCAGGTTGAAAAAGCATTTAAGAACAAATATATACACATGCACACAAAATTCTAAGAGTCCAGGTGCATAGGGCCTTGTAACAATATTTTTTCACAGGCCACTTTTCCTGGGTCGCCAAACTACTCAACTATGATGATTAAAATGGCTGCGGAATCAAATCATAGATCACTTTAATAATTGAGCCGTTTTCTAGGGAAAATATAAATTTAAACATTTGTTGCAATAAAGTTATATAAAAGTTGATAATTGATTTGTAATTCCAACAGGGTAGGCTTTTCCAACTAGACAAACAATATATTTCGTAAATCTTCTGGAGAACATGAGAACATGGTGAAAAGTATTAAGGTCAAATGTTGCGAAACGTGTATGAACTACCATTTCACGTATTGGTGGCCCCAAACATAAAGCTACGCATACAAATTCCAAAGCCTTCGCTTCTCTTTGTATTTTGCTGCTTTTTAGTTTCATACTTCTTGGTGGCAGGAGGAATTATATATGAGTCGAAGTAGAATTAGATATGATTCGATGTAGATTTTTAGAACGAATTTCCGTCATCCTTTGTCGAGTTTGGTTTGTAGACAAACCAGTTTCGGTTATGTGTCATCTTCTGTGTTTTGAATTTCTACAATTATTTCCAAAGAACTTTTACGTTGCCTTCGGAAAATCTTTATATACTCGTAATACATTGTTTGGTTGTTTGTTATACTACATTTGCTGTAAACAATTAAAACATCTTGCTAAACAGTATATAGTGAACAAATCGAAAGAAAGAAAACAGGCTACCACCACAGCAACAAGAAAATGAAAAATATGATGAGGAACAGCACCAATAACGGCAACAACATTAAGAAATTTTATTTGTTTCCGTTTAAAAATAGTATCATGAACTCCTAAGAACTTTTTTCTTAATTTCATTTCGTTTAAATATACAAGTGTGGTATGGATGACTAGGCGTTTAGTGGGATGCTAATATAATTACTGGGGTGTGCACTATGCATACATCCATATGTACTTATGTATATATGTATGTATGTATGTACATATGTAACTATTTATGTGAACATCCGCCCCGTTAAGAAATAAACTTTTAAGTGTTCACATTTTGGAATGCGGCAGTAAAGCGAGCACGCTTTGATTTCAAATCTGTATAAATGCTCCTATGCTCCTCAAGTTATTATTTAAGAACACTATTCATAAAGCATTGTTAACACTTTTAAGCTTGAGCAACTTCATATGTTAAATGTATCCACACACACACACACACAGACACACTCTCACCATATTCTTTTGAAACTCATTAAATTAGATAAATTTATATCAAGGAAAACAACTTGAAAGGCCTTTTTTATATTTATGTGTGTGCTACAAAAATTAAATAGGAAAAATTTCAAATAAAAAAAGTATAAAAATCATTATTAATAATCTTCCTTAGTGGAAGTAAAACACAAACACTTAAATGAAGAAAAGAAAAACGTCAAACTTACGCAATTTGGCGCCAAGATTCTTGATGAATGAACATTATTAGGTGGCCAGTGAATTTGAATATACATACATACTACCCTAGGTACATAACATGATGTATGTATGTATGTATGTATGTGATATATCTTTATATTGCTGCTCCCCCATGTAGAAATGGCAGATACATTATGTCCAAAATGGCTAAAATAGTGAGGGATTTCTTAACAAACAAGTTAATTAAATCAGACACATAAAACTCTTCATGAGGAAAATTTTGGCTTTGTCTAAATATGTATTTGCCAAGTTATATCAATACACTTCCACACACACACACACACGCACGCACACACAAACACGTAGTGTATAGCAGATATCTTTTTGTATTCAGCTACCTCTTATAAGTTGAAATCTTGAACAATAAATAGAAAAAATATTTAAATGTTTAGAGGCTACAAAAATAATGTTTACATTATTTGTTATTTAAATAAAGATACTTTCTATAATCTTATTTAGCAACTTGGATACGAGTACTTGTATTAAAAATACAAATGTTCCTATATAGTATATGAAGTATAATTGTAAGATTGTTTGTACTAAACACAGCCACATTTCTGTTATAAAACAGACGTCTATCTGATTTTGTAGCTATTTATTTCAATTTTCCTTAAAAAACTTGCTGCACATATACAAGTATATACCATTTATAAGATAGAATATTCTATAAATCTTTCACAGATTGTTTGATTAAATTGGTTCATACATTTCAAATGTCTAAAGATTTTAAATATAAACAACTAAACTTACTCATTTAAACAGTATTGTAAAATTGACAGAACCTCAGCAGATCAATATATTTATTGTGTAGAAAGATTTTATATAAATGATTAAAATTGATCAAAACATGAGGTATGAAATTAATTTAGAACTAAATTACAATCAGCAGTGCTTGTGCTCAATCTAATATTCTTTGAGGTTCATATGTATGTGTGTACGTATGTATATACGTACCACGTAAATAATTTAAATAATAATGAAATAAAAAGCCATTTTAGGCCAATTGGTAAGAAACTCATTTCAATATATTCTTTGAATTTGAGGTTAAGTTAAATAATTGTTCAAATAACTATTAAAAAAATAAAATAAGCACTGCTGTTCTGTATTCCGAATGCGCAACCTTTTATTTTAAAAAGGAAATTTCCGAACGTTTTAGCTGTTTTGTACTCTTATTCAAAATTTTATCAAATACCCGGTATTAAATAATTCGGAAGTTCGCTGTTCAGCATTCCTCATATTTTTCCTATTTTCGAAATTATTAGACAATGTTTATGGAATACACAAATGATCGCTTGCGTTAATTAACAAGAGCCCACAACCAAGTCTGTTCAGGCGTCTTATATGCATTTTGAAATTTGTTGTGTAAAATAAATGAAAATTGAAAGAAAACCTTTAAAATTTGAATTTAAATAAATTTGTAATTGAAGAAAAACTACCAATCTGTTTATACTCTAAATAAGACGAAAGAAATTATTCGGAAGTGGAATACAGGGCAGCCACTTTCGAATAAAATATTGCGGATTCGGAATACAGAACAGAATTGTAATAAAAATTCGATAATAAACTTCATTTTTTATACAACAATAACTTTTTACAACGATTTTTCTCTTAAGTCATTCTGTTGCTAATCTAACTTTTATAAAAGCAGTTGGCCAAGAAACTATTTTAGCTTCTTTGAAGTAGCATAGATTACTGAACTAAGTATCTATTCTTTTCTTAATTAGGATAAGTTTTAAGTAAGTTTATTGCAAAACCTATTGATGAATAAAATATTTTTTGTTAGACTTAAGTTTGTAAAATTTCTGGCTAAAATACACTATTTTTTGTGTATTCAAAATGTTCGAAGAATCTACTACTAATATATATGTACATATAAATATAAGAAACATATTTATGTATGTATGTACATATATGCCATATGGAAAGCTAACTGCCTATATACTTTTGTATACCCAGTTGGCCAGGTAGTCAGTCATTAGAGTTGTCATTTGAACAAGAATAATTCGAATGTTCAAAATTTTTTTCTTTTTGTTCAAACAAATAAATGTTTTCAATTTAGAATAACAAATTATTCGCACGAATAATCGAATAATTTTTTTAAATTTCTTAGCAAACAATAACTTTCTTAATTTAAGTTAGCCAAAGTGTTGATTCTTGATTGGATTTTCTGACAGGGTAATTTTATATAGATATTTGAAATGCACTGCCATCATCACTTGTCAAGTTTTCGTGCCACTTTCAGTGTCATTTTTCATTCTGAGTAGTACTCAGAAGTATATATAGTATGTATATACTCAGCATCTATATGATATATATATTATTATATTTTTTAAGAATATTATATAATTTTTTTAATATTATTTTATTTTTGTGAATGAATTATTTGTTATTCTTTTGCAATGATTTGCTTTTGTTTTAATAAAGGAAAATGAACTAATATGTATTCTTTATTTCAAGTATTTTATTCGTTCGAATATTAGAATAGTGTTTAAATTCTATTTGGCTTTTTATAAAAGAAAAAAATTTAGAAAAAATTGTTGGAACAATTTTAAACTCGAATAATTTGACACTAGTAGTCTTACACGACATTTTCACCGATGATATTCGTCAGGACTATTTGTCGTTTATAAAACACTGTTGAGGATAAGTATGATAATAGTGTAACATGTCGTGTGACATCACTGTATGTTTCCAGACGTATTTACGTCAACACTTGTGTTGTCAACGGTATTCTTTTTTTTTAAGAAAATTACAAAATAGCATGCGTCTTCCAGGATGACATGGCCAACTGGGTATCTATCCATATGTAGCTGTGTATGTATGACATAAATTATTTTCTGGTAAAACAATAAACCATGTGGCACACAATTTCCCTCTACTACATCACTCTATTTTGATGTTTAAAGAATGTTTATAATTAATATAAAAACAAATATAAAATATGTGGTGGGTGGAGTAAACCTTTGAACCTGTCGTAAGTATTAAGTTAATGTTTGCATGTTTTATTAGAGAACTACAGCTTTGTTGGTCTTCACATATCAAAGATTCTAGTTGATTTGTCTTTTTCCGCTTACTGGCGCTAATATTGAAAGACGACAGGAAAGGGAAAAAGGCGTATAGACTATGAAGACTTTCAACGATACAATCAGTGCGAAAAACAAACAAAAAAACTGAAAACAAATCAATTTATTATTTCCTTCTCTGTATATGTGTGTATGTATAAATTTTGAAGTTTGTGTACTTTATTCTTTTTTTTTTTTTTGGGTTTATATTTGCAATTGTAGTCAATTATTTTTTTTTTATTCCCACTGCTGTTTGTTGCTCATGCCTCGGGCACTGTTGTTTCTATTGCTTTTAGGATGGCAGTGGGGCTAAGGCTTTTCTTCTTCTGGTTTTTACGATTTTCTATTACTGATAGATTTCGTTGTTGTAGTATTTTACTTTTTGAAAATAATAATAATATATGGCTTAAATATTGGCCTGTTGCCAAGCATTAGCATTATGAATTATAGTATAGTTGCTGCTCTTATTGTGGCTCATGCCGTTCGATGCTATTTTCTATATTAATGTTTTCATTGTATTGAAAACTGTGGGTCTGTTTTATTTCATAAACGTTTTTTGTTGTTTGTTTTAATTTTTTTACAAATTCATAAATATTACTATAAACAATTTTTCCTAAATGCATGATTTAAAAAATATCCATGTTAAATAAAAAAAAACTATATTATTTTCTACAAAGAAGGCAAGCAAAAATGAACCTAAATCACCACTGTGTTTAGCTAGATGGGAAAAATTAACTTATAATTGCTGCGAATAGAATTATTTGAAACATGAAACATTTACATTTAAAATTTATTTAGGCAATTAATTTTAAAATAGTTTGTTGTATTTGCAGAATAACTTAAACCAAATAAATTTAAAATTTACAAAAATCGATTATGAGAATTTTTCATTCTTCCATCAATACGTATAATAAGAAAACGGCAACAAAAAATCGTGGTAAAATTTGGAATCCCAAGTAAAAAAGTTATTTCATGCCTTTTAATGGCAACGAACTGGTTGAGGTACTACAGAATATTCGACGGGAATATCCGGAGAAACATGCAAGAATCACCTTGAAATGGGTGTGTTGATATGGTACCAATGTGAACAATTTTATGACCGATAAGTTGAGAGAGGGAGGAGCAAGACTGCAGGACTCGCATATTGAAGAGTTCTATGGTATTCAACTCTCCGCCTGCAATAAGCAAATTAATAATGCTATATGTGATATGGCTCAGGCCCGACGGTGGGAGCAGCACGCATGTGGATATACTATACAAATTTGGTTTAGTTTAGACACGGCTCAAAAGATCTGTTCAGAGATCTATTAAGAATTCCGAAGACGCAATTAAAGGATATCGTTGCAACGATTATCGGATATTGCCGATTTGGTAATCACGCCAAGAGAATGGGGTTGTTGTAAAGGACTACTGTAGAAGTTGTCATAACAAGACGATAGATCGTAGTTCATCTTCTAAGTCGCTGTCCTGCACTTGAGGGATTGTAGCAGGCTCATCTCTCGAAATATCGGAGGTCGGAATACAGGAAATCTTCACTCTCTTTTTTCTTTACTTTCCTTTAATCGCCTTTACTTTCCTCTCCTCCTCCCATTCTCATTAGGTAAGACAAAGGGATCGGTTTAAGCGGACCCAGGTGAGTCTGTGTCCTATATGCCTTGGAAAAGATCGGGTGTTCTATAGATAACCAAGTAAACAGCCTATTAAAGACTTCGAATTAGTCAATTGGCCCTCAGGTTATTTATTAATCAGCTGAGTCAATATTATACCTGCACTCTACAAAACGATTACTCATAAATAGAATTAAGGAAATTGTACTTCACACAGTAACTAGAAATTGTTCAAGTTTTTTTTTATAATTTCAAAAAATGCAAGTGAAAGTAAATGGTTCATTAACCTTTTACACCTTTCGTTTTGAAGCAGAATGATAATTCTTTCATAAATTTTAAAAATTCAACTAAACCGCATTGCAACGTCATGCGGTTAAATGGGTTTAATGTAGAACTTTTACTCAGCCTGTGTATGAGTTATTGAATGCATAATACTTAATTTGAAATTTGAATTAAATTATTTATGTGAGGAAAACCGGCTTAAAATTTTAATTTCGCCAAAACGTGCTTTAAACATACAAAGAAGAAATTAATAACAACAACATTTTTAAAATTAAGCAATAAAAATTTACCGACTTTATGAATTGAAGAGGGTATAAAACTTGCCTGAACGAATGACAAAACAATCAAACTTTGCTTAAAGTCCAAAAGGATCAGTTGTATCGATCATCATGTTCAAATATGTAAGTGTTAAAAGTTTATATTTAAATATTTAGAATTCACTATTCAGATATTATTCTCCTTAGTTGTGCCTAATTGTATTGATTTCTCAACTTCATGGTGCTCCAGTGGACGACGAAACGGTTAGCGCTCATAAAGATAACTCGGATGGTGATCAAGTCGTATTAGATGCGGTGAAGCAAAAACCCTCCGTACATGATGCTGGCCCGAAGAAAATTACTACTAAGCCACCTAAAGTTGTGGAAATCTTAGAATCTGGTTCTGACCACCAGACAGACGGTGCTTATAGTTTCCATTATCGTGGTGCAGATGGCAGTTTCCGCGAAGAAACAGCCGTAGTGAAAAATGCCGGTACTAAGCAACAACATTTAGAAATCAACGGTGCTTATTCATTCTTCGATGCCAATGGCAAAGAGGTAATAGTGCATTACAAAGCCGATGATAGAGGTTTTGTGCCTGTTGGCAGTAATATTCCTGATGTTATATCACTGGCAGCCAGAGAAAATAGCCAACTTCCTGCCGTTAAAAAAGATAAAATTAAAGACGACGACGACGATGATGATGAAATTGAAGACAGCGACGAAATCGTTCTTAAGAAAAAGGAAAACAACTAGACTGGTGCTTATCATAACAGCAGTTTGAATAGTTTTCGAATATATAAATTTTTTTAAATTAAATTCATAACATTTATTTTAAAAAATTAACTACTACATAGAACTTTTAAATATAAATTATTACTTTTTTTTTAAATAAATTGCTGATAAAACATATTTAGATTTTCGTTTCTGGTAGCTTTTCTTTTTCATTTTATACTAAAGATAAGCATTTTATAAAAAGGACATTAAAATAGAATACAGCAAAAACTAAATGGAATGAATTATATTCTTGGAAGAGCAAGACTTTGTGAATATGAAAATAATATAGAGAAAAATTCTTTACAATAAAAGTAGAGTACTTACATAGCAACATACATTGAGACACATGCACAAATAGAATTATGCCAATAAATTAAAGTCTCATACACCCTACGTACATATATATCCTTAAAAGAACAGATTTCTTACATCAACGCTACGCCTGCTAAGGACCTACAACTAAATAACTATTCATTTAACAGAGTCTTATAGAAGTTTCGTTTTATTACTTTCACTTTTGTCCCCCTAAAGTGTTGGCATTGCTTATAGATGATCCGGTTAAGGATGGCGTGTGTTGGCGAAAATTGCAAGTGCCCGTGGACTTGCGTTCTTTAATGCGTTGCTGCAATGCCTGTAATAGGCCAGTTAACACATCATGATTGGGTATCTTTTTAGCGAATAATAATCTCTTTACAGAGTCATCATAAGTTAAGAGAGCCACCATATTTTGAAGCAAGAAGCCTTGGCAAAATTCCAGTAATTTGATGGCATTATAGACCTAAAAGAAACACAGGTAATTCCCATTCCTATTTTACCAATATCGGTAGCCTCTTACCTTGGCATGTATATACATGGCCACTACATTATCAATATCAATCATATCGGAGCATCTGGATTCCGTATAACGTAGCAAACTTTCTAATTGGAAAAAACTTGCGGCCGCCATTAGTTCTAAGACATCTCCTTTAGCAACATCTAAACTACTGCAGCCCCCACTATATAAATACTGCATGACCAATTGGAAAATATGATAACGTATATCATTGATTTGAACCGTGGGTGTACTGCTCTCACTTAGCTTAGAGCTGAGCATATTTTGGAACCTCGATGATGCCGTCACTAATACGATTTTGTGACCATAAAATATTTTCCCTTCAACTCTGAGCAAGAAAAATAGTAAAATGTAAAAATATTGAAGTTCTTATTGCCTGCCCAATTTACCTGAAAGTTACATCGCTTAATTCTGGATTATTTACAAACTTCGGATCGATGCGCGAACTGTTTACGGGTTGTAAAACAGGCTCGTTGATAGGTTTTATTTGTTGCCAGCCGAAACAGGTGGCAAATATGTCCGCCAGCAACAGAGTAGTGCCTTCATTTTTGCTATAACGGAATATATTGAATAGCAAAGGTAAGCATTCGCTAACAAACTGAACGCTGTAGTCGTCAGGACACACTTGTAGAAAGTCTTGCAGCAATTGATCTATAACGGCATCGAGACGTATTTCATGAGCTGCCGCTAAAGCATGCATCCAACAATGCAAAGTCCAAGGTACACCCAAGGTTCGTAATTCAATCGTAATATCTGCAAAAATAATGTATTTGATGTACAATAAGAAGCTTCAATATATTTTAATACAGTCTACCTAAATGATTGTTTTCAGCACTGTGATACATGGCTTCTTGTAAACTCTTGATCTGAGTTTTGCTTAAAGTGTTTGCAATTTCACTATTCGCCAAACGATCAGCCACCGTAGTTGCTCGAGCACTTGGACTATCTCCCTCTGCCAACATTTCCTCCAACGATAGAACATCCTTAGTGCCTTGAGAAATAGGGGTCGACAAAAGTTTACGCAGTACAGCTCGTTGGCCATGGGCAGCAGCTACAGATATTGCACAATAACATCCTCTTTGTGCTGAACCAGCAAAACTCATTGAATCCTTTTGTTGGGTGGATAGAAAAGCATTTGCTCCATGAAGAAGCAGTAAAGAAACTACTTCAATGTTACCTGAGCCACAAGCAACTTGCAAAGGCGTTAGAGTATGTTTATCTTCACTTTGCCTTGCTCCACCTTCTACTTTACCACCACGTTCTAACAGACATCTTAAAGCCAAATAATTGGATCTGCTAGCTGCAAATGTTACCGCCGTCCAATATTGAGTATCCGGATGAATGGCGGGGTAGTTTGTATTGCCAATGGCGGGAACTTCCATGTTTGGATCGCAGCCTGCATCAAGTAGGGCTTGAATGACGACTTCATCATTTTTTATGCTGGCTATCATTAAAGCTGTCATGCCTGCATGGTTGAGGGTGTCATAGCGGGTAGTTGGCGGTAGTAAGTTGGATGCCTGAGATAATAGCTCAGCTCTTCCTGTCAGCATTAGTTTAAAAGCCAACGCAGTTGTCGCACGTTTCCCCAACTCAGACGTGTCTTCGCTTATGTTCATTGGTATTGGTGTGACTGTTGCCAAGTGGGGAAAATAGGTTTTTTTCGTAGGAAGCTCTTCGTCATGTGCCACAGAGCGCATGGGACAATCTACCCCTGGTAATAACAATCTAGCTGCCTGCATAATATCATCCTTGTCGACCATGATAGCGCTACGGTACTCAGCATGAGCCGATGCTACTCTTAACCATTCCACCAAAGGCGGCAATACTACATATGCTCGTTCATAACATAGCTCTTGTACATTCTGACTACTGGTAGTAATTGAGTTGCTGGTACTAACTGCTCCCTGCTGAGCACCGAATTCACTGTGTTCTAATTGTGAACACCTCATAAAGTAAAAAAGCGCAGATATAGCTGCATTAGATATTGCACAGTGTTGAAACTTTTGCTGAGCTCGCAGTGTTAGCTCTTTTAGCTCACTTACGCTGCCCACGCAAGTAGTGAGTAAACAAGGTTCCATACTCATATTGCCACTGCCCACCGATGAACCACTTTGATGCGTACCCGAACCTAGAGATGACTGACTAGCCCACCGAGGCATTGTTAGGGCACCTGAAGCTATGCGGCCTGCGTTTAGATGAGCAAAAGGTTGTAGTAAGCCCCATATATCACCAGATATTGAAATGGAATGTTCCAGAGCAGCTGCAGTTAATTGCGACGTCGAGTCAGTAGGAAAGCATTGAAGCAATATTTCTTCCAAAAGATTCTCAATTCCAGCCGATAAATATACAGCAGCATATTCATGTATAAATTTTCCTAGCCTAGAATCTGTCATCCAACGATGAAATCTTCCCACGGAAAGTTGAATTCCAGCTCTAGATGACTTACTTTGCTTTAGGGCACTATCGCCTGGCACTGCAAACATGACAGCTGCTCTGAGACATGCTTTAATACATGAGTCTGCGAGAACAGGACAAAGGACGATTTTAAATGCACTCGCAACTTCTTGCTTCGAACATAAACCAAGATTGGAGGACAGACGCTGCACCTCACGAGCTATACGTACTAGAGCTCTTTGCAGTAAGTAACCCAAACGAGACGCAGCATCGGCCGATATTCGATCTGATTGCTCCTTGCATCGGCCCTCCCGAACAACCTTCATTATGCAATGTTGGCTCCAAGGCGGATGTTGCAATTCCACTAAACGATTGTGTGAATCAACCCACACAAATTCATCAGCACTAGTTACATTTGTATTCACGGTTTCCAAGGAAGCATACCGACCCAAACGTCTTGCTGGTTCGGAGCTCTCTGAACCAGCACTGATACTACTATAGGTGCTTGTACTAGTTTGTGATCGCATTGTAAGCTGCTGTATGGCCAACTTTATGTCTTCCAAACCATTTCCGCTCCAGGGGGCTTTGGCTGGTGTCGCCCGATGTCGAGCTCTGGGATGATTGGCTGCAGCACGTGAGCGCGTACTGCGATTTGTAACCCCAGCAGCTAAGCGATCTTCTGGCAAGGGACCCAATGCGACCCCACCTGGTGAAGAACTACCATGTCCCCCAGTATCTGACATGCTGGCATGACCAGATGAGCGATTTTCATCAGATGAACTATGACACTCTTGTACGCGTTCCAAAGCACGGAATTCATGATGATGAGTACGCGTAGAATGATGGAGTTTGGTGGAGGCGCTTGGACTATGTTGGTAACTCGCATCGATTGGAATGCCTATATTAGAAGAGCTGAAGTCCATTGCGGATTTTTCGCCATTCCTGCGGGACATGCTAGAATTCTGTAGCTGCTGGTGTTGATTCAGACTACCACTCAACCCAGATGGTTGCGATCTTACAGGAGTATTTTGTGCTGTCAAACAAGCCGATGCTGCTATCGCTCCTTGTGGTATCGGTTTCGTTATATTAATACAATTTGTAGACGACGATGTATTCATTTTTGTTTGGGAACTCTCAAAATATGAGCAGCCATTTGCACTGATGTTTGCCGGTGTTCCACTCATGGTACTATTCCCTACCGAAGTAGGTATCAGAAGACGTTGAGCTACTTCTTTGGGGATTCGAGGCGCTGGTGTGGCTACAGCTGGATTCTGTATGCGTCCCGATGATGTTGAAGAATTTTGTTGTGCGGTTGCATTTAATGGTGAAATATTGGCACTTGAGTAGTTAGGTGTAATTGGCAATCCCGATGTATAGGAAAAAGGAGTTGCACTATTCTGTTGTGAGTTTACCTCAGGTCGTATGTTACCGATTGGCCTAAAAGTAAATGAAGATTCGCAATAAAAACATTAATCACACCAGAATAAATCTAAAAACAAAACTGCTTGAACTGAACTTGTAAACACACCTTACTGCTACAAATTACCCACACACACACACACATGCATAAATCGTATTGTTTTTATATGTTTAAACAAATAAGAACAGGTTCTTTTGGCGTATATACAAATACAGAAACAATAAGCTACAGACAAAGTTAACTGTTGTTCAAGCAGTTGACTGACAGACAACCCAAATGAAATTATGTCACTAGTTTTAAAACTGCAAGCACAATTCACATTTCACCTCTGGCTCCAGCATTTGCATATGAATACGAAAAAGAAGAACGACTAAATGGGGAAGATTAAAATCCAAAGAACGTGCTCATTACAAAAATTATATGATTAAATAATGGTATATTGTTTGCTGTATTCTGACAGATTCATCATGTGTTTTGTTTTATACATATTTTCTTTTTGCATTTCGAATTTTTATACAAATGAGTTTTATAATATCATATACAAGTTATTTTGAATTAATTTAGGTCAGTAGTATTTTAGACCTCGAGCGAAGTACTTTTTATCGCTAAAATTTGTTATTCCTAAAGGGCGTTTTACACTGTTAGATTGAGTAAAACTACTTGTCAAACATTCAATTAAAATGAGAAATTATTATGTTATATGTTTTAAATCTGATAAAAATACGAGTGGAAATTTGACAATCGCATGGCTGTAATTATTTTTAGAAGAAATTAAAAACGCTTAGACTTTTCATTTAATCAGAGTTGCATTTTTACAAAGGTGCTGTAGTGTAGACCAACAAAGTAATGAGAATATTTGACTTTTGATTTTTGTCATGATGTGATGTGTATAGTTAACAGTGTGAAATGGGCTTAAAGAACCTGTAAAACGAAATATTTACCCGGAAAATCAAAATAAGAATCAACTTAAAAAAGCAAATTTGCTAGCTTTAATTTAAGAACATATTTTTTACCAAGAAGTTTTAACAAAAATATTCGAATATTGGACAAATATTGTGTGAAAAATTTACCGGGCTCTCCATTCTTGCACAAAACTCCAATCACAAGGTGCGCTGTTAACGTCATCATCTTCGCTACCTTCACCATCACTAGCATCTTTGGGTTTGCCCACCACAGCTTGAGTAGGTTTCGACACTTTTTCGACTAATGCAGTGGCTCGTTTAAAATTGCCTTCAATTTTAATATTAATCACACCATTCTTTACACTTTCAATGTATGGTGGCAATTCGTCACTCTTTAATGCTTCACTAACATTGTTGACCTCATTCTGCACCTGGTTATTAGGTATTTGCAAATCTATTGTAGAAGGCAATGTTGCCATTAACTGCTTCTGCTTCTGCTCCAACTCCACCTCTTCTTCCTCCATCGGTTTTTTGGTGGCATCCAATAAATTTGATTTACTTCTATAAGCCAAAGAGTCACCAAAATAAATGACTACCTTGTGATTAGTTTTAGATGATGGTGTGACGGTTTTGTCTTTGTTTAAATCAGGGGAAGTGGGTGTAGGTGCCTGTGTTACAGGTGTAGGCGAAGGTGTATTAGTTTGACGTTTGCAAAAGTCGTAAATATGTCCCATATCACGTTGTTGACACATTTCGCTGCATTTCAGTGACTGGGGCTGAAATGTTTTTAGGGAACTAGAAGCACGCCTACGCAAAATGAAATTTTCATTCAGACGGCCGAAAATCGAAGAACTAGGAGGGCGAGGCGCTGCTTTCTTAGGAATTTTAATTGGCTTAAAGCCTCTCAATTCCCGACACAAGCTGCAGTTACAATCTTTGGCACAATACATGTTTGATCTCAGAGGAAGTTGATAAAAAAATATCCCAAAGCTTTGCTCTAAGTACAATGTAGTCTTACTTTAGAAAAGTGTATTAAAATTAAGTTTTCACATTTTATATATTTTTTTTAATATTTAGGCCGTTTACTCAATTAACGTGTTTACGATTTACTTTTGTTGTTTGAAAAAATATAGAATTTTTATTTTCCGTTTTTTTATACATATTCGTTCCATTCACTAACTTTGATTATTACAAAATTTCCTGCAGACACACTTCACTAGTGACCAAACGTTTAATAAATAAATATGTATGTATGTAGATATTTTTAAAAGACCAAATTTGCAATTCACAATAATTTCATTTGGTTTTTCTTTGTTTTTTCTAAACTTTTCCAAATTAGCTTTTCCGCTTTTAAAGTGTTATGCCGACATACGAGGAGTGCATTTTAATATATATTTTTTTTTAATTTTCCCCTCTGTTTTAGACAACCGTTCATGACCAGCAGCAAAATGAAACTGAAACTTGTTAACGGCTTATGATAGTTTGCTTTGAATGTAGCTGTATCACAGTAAGAGCTTAAAACGCTGCGGCTGCGTCGCTTAATAGGCGTTCCAAATTGTACTTCAACGAACTGAACTTAACTAAAGTGTAGTCTACGTGTGTGTGTCTGTTATGAGATTTTAATAATCTTTGAAATTAAAGTATGAGTCTTGGTAAAATTAAAGTGGAAATATGTACATACGAGTACAGCCAGCAGAAAACAATAGCAAAACAGCAGAAAAACGGCTAATGCAAATTTATTATAAATACAATTTTTACTTTGTTTTAACAGCCATGAGAAGTATAGTTACAAGTAAAGAAAATTGTGTACAATAAAATAAAACATGATGCACTTGTAGTACAAACTATTTCATGCAGCAATTTTTATTCCTTAAGTAATTTCTTTTATAAGTATATTTATCATTTTGGAAATAAGTTTGGAAATTTGATCAATAATATAAAAGATACGAAGGAGAAAAATTAATTAATAACTGTGTGTGTGAGTAAAATTGTTACTATTACAAACAATTTGCATTTATGTATGAAGATCTTTGCATGCCAATTACGAGTGTATTGCACCCCTTTGTTATACATATTGCTGCTTACTTTCCGGTATTACAATTTAAACCCCACAGAGTTGGAGTCACTTGCACACAGTTAAAGCTAAATGAAGCTAGGAGGCAATATGTTCTTATTGTAAACAAAGAAAAAAGTCCATTTAACGACAAAGAGGCACGCAGTCTGACTGAAGAATAGCATATCTATAGCATACACAATATTAGAAATCGGGTTCGCTGGTCTGTAACTAAAGAAGTGTAACATTCATGTTGGGATATTTATGTTCAATTGTTTAAAGCAGATTTTTAACACCATGACTGGGTGTTAATTTTCTACTAGAAACACACAAAGGCATAATCCTCCTTTTCTTTTTGGGAGTTTTTAAGAAGAACACATGCTGGCTCATGTTCCCAAGATTTTCAGGGGTTCTTCATGAATAAAATAAGACGATTAGTTTCAGGTTCAGCAATAATACTATAAAATATTAAAAAATAATAATCTTGAAAAACATGATTGAATATTTACTGAACTTCGCGTTTAACAAGCCTCTTAAATGGCATTTGAATTATTTTGAAAAATAATTAGATATGTAGTTGACAAAAACTATCATGACAAAATAATGTTAATCGAGTACTGAAGCGAGTTTTACTTTTATACAAAAGTAATGTAATTAAGTATAAAGTAAATAACAAAACTCAAAGCCATAGATATTTTATTTAAACTTGACTGATACGGCTGCAGAACAACTTTGGTGCTTGACACATTGCTTTAAATAACAAACCACAAAAACGTAATTAGCTCGAAACGAAAGACTTAAGCAGCAACCTTTAAAAGTAAATATGACAAATTATGTTCGCTTCAGAGCAAATATGATTAAATACTTATTCATGCTTTACAACCGAGTATGCGACAGCATAATAAGATCAAACATAAAGAACTGTAACAAATATTCTACTTTGAAAAGGCGGTGTGTTCTTATATTTTAATAACTATTGTAGCTCTTCGTCATATGAATTTGATTATAAAAACAAAATTTTTTTTTTTTATTAAAGCACAATTAGCTCCATCATCAATTTTCCTACAACAAACCCAGAAGGCGGAAAACTATTATTTAATACCCACTTTCTTTTTAAGATATTTTGTTTGTCTTATTGTGTTTTTTTCTTTCCTTTTTTTTTAAGCTTCAATCCAATTATGAATAAAAATGATAATTAATTTATTATACAACAAAAACATTGTGTACAGGAAAACAAATGTGAATGTAATAAATTTTTTTATTTTGGCAGTGGGAGAAATAATTTCACAGAAAGAAATATGAAATATTTTGCAGTGAATAAAAAATGCCAAATATTATTTGAAATGTGAATGTAGTCATTGCGTGAAACTCGAGAAACTCTGACAAAAAAGCTACACATTTTAATGATAACAATAATAAATAAAAACACAATAGCATTTTCGTGTCAAATTAGTAATTACAAGTTGGTAATAACAACATGTTGAGGTGTAAAGCAAGTAGTATGTCTCCTTCAATTCTTGTTGCACAACAAAGGTTTGAAAAGAAAAGTGTAAGTGAAACAAACTCTACGGCTAGTTATACTTTAAAAATAATACTTTAATTTCTGTTAGTTATTATTTGCGTCTGAATCGCGTACTTGTCTAGCCTTTAATCTCAGACACCATGAATATGTCACTGGTTTAACAAGAAGCAAACAATTTTCCACGGGAAAAATCTTTCATTTTTTCATAAGAATAATTGTTAAATATTCATTTGAAAACAAGGCGATAATTTAAAATGCATTAACAAACTAAACAATAGAAACTAAAATTTATAAAAAAATATGTATGTTGTATATGCATTTATTACAGACTGTCCTATAAATCATTATTTAAATTAAATTTAATATAGAAAATTATATTGGGTGTTTAAATAAGCTCTTAGGATTTGAGATCTGCCAGCAATATTCAGTACATAGCAAATAATATTGTTCACAACGACATGGTTTTTTATTTCATTGAATATGTACGATTTTGTAACAGAACAAATTGATAACAGTGTTACGAAGACATGTGTAAACAAGTATTCCTGCTTGAAAAATTTGAATGGCAATCACTGTACAAAAACTTCCAGTGCCATGCTTAAACAATTAATTGAATGGTACGATTACTTGTGGCACTCACTGTACAGACAGTTCTAGAATTGAAACAACCACAACAGCCTTAAACAACAAACAGGCAAGTTGTTACACAAGGTAAAGAGTCATATATTAGATTCTTAAATTTCGAGAAGCGTTAAGCTGGTCACATTGTGATAAAGAAGTATATTTCAGTATTTTAAATACAGCAACAGTGTGTATAAAAAAAATTCTGTCATGTATTATTGAAAGGAAACGCTGCAATCAAGGAACCAGCAAAAATTAAACAAGTTTACAAAGGTTAAACGTAGCATTAGGTATACGCACGGGCAAATTCAGGGCATTTGTGGCTCTCTAGCGGATATAAAACTCCATATAAAAGAAGTGCCAGAAATGGCGAAAAAAATTTAAATGGATTTCGACATCGTCTGACTTAAACCAAAGTCATCAGTTGCACTGGTGAGTTTACCTGCTTTCATTCGTCTTGATTTTGAACTAAGAACATGCTTTTTGGGCGAACTTTGCTTAATTTTTGTTTATCAAAACGAGCAACATTAACTTTATTTCGCTTTAAAATCAAGATTTTTTAATTTAGCCCCTTTTTTCTCCTTTTTAAAAATATTCAGGTGTTTTTGATCGGAAGAGCTGGCATCTCTAGTGACGGTGGCTTGGATGATGAAGGCAAAGAACGTTCGGAAAGATTACGAAAGTGTGGTTTGTACTATCAGCTGCTGAGAATTGGTCAGAATTTCACAGGAGAGCTGTACATACATCAACGATAGACTTTCAGACAATATTCGTCATCTGCCAGTAAAAAACTACCTGCAAAACAGCACATGATACGATTTTCTTCAACCGTCTGCTCTTATATATTGACATCAAAAAGAGAAATGGCTGATTCTGAACAAAACCAATTCGACTGAAAATTATAAAAAAAGCAAGTCGAATGGCAAGTAATTTGCAAACGGAAGTATGAGTGCAAGAAGATCGATCTCATAAAAATAAAAATTTTAATCGAACACTCGATTGATGCTCTCTATTCTATGAATTTATAAATTAAGTTTAGTTTTTCTATAGATATTTATTGCTTTTGAATTAATGTGTTTTTACTATTAACAAAAAATAGCGCCAGGCTACATCTAAAGCGTGAAATAAGTGCAATGAATTAATTTAATCTGATCACAGAAAAACAAACTTCAAAATTAAACAATAGTCAAGAAGTAAAAAAAACAATGTAGCCGACAAAGTTCAGGTTGAAGCTCTACTTTTTCAAGACATGTAAAAAAGAAACATGAGGAAAACAAAAATTTAATATAACAACATGTAATTGCAATTTTAGCTCTCTTAAAATTAAAATTGAAGAGAACTAACAAAAACTGCATAAAACTAACAATAGAGTATTCACATTAAATAAGTTTTTTAACAAAATATCTCCCACACTTTCTCGCTTTGGTTAACAATCATAAAACAAAAATTCAAGTACAGATGAGAAAAATTCATTTAAGAAAACACAAATTAAAAATTATTGTAATATTTTGAAGATGAAAAGATAAGGCTGCTTTAACAATAGAAAACCAAAATATATTTGTATGGAAAGTTATTTTTACAAATTTTATAAATTAAACATTTTTAAGAGCGGACACTGCAATATTAAAAGTTATGACAAAATAAGAAAATAATCTCTGTAGCCTGCGTGATGTGGTCAATAAAAAATTATCCATTGATTTGAACTCGTGCATACAACTTAAACACATTCTCACTTATTCATGCATACGTGTATATACGAGGTATGTTAAAAAATAATGGAAATTTATAAATTTTGCATTGCAAGAATTTGTTTGCATATTTTGATACATGTATTCCGATTTTTAGTTTAAAATGGCAGCGGCTTGGAGGGTTTGGTATTTTCCATAATCGAAAAAATTTATTTGGTAAACTCGCCGAATATATTTTTTTTTAATTTAGTATTTGCTATGACCCATCCACCATCTTCGCTCCGGAATGAACCGGGTCACATTCGGCCAAAGACTGTGAACTCAGTCCTAGGGAATAAATTTCGACAACAACACAGAATAAATTTCGACAACATTAGGGCCTGAAGTCTTTAATTTATGCGAAACTCCTAAAGCAGTTTTAAGACTGACAAATGTGCTGCCACAATTGTATTTATTATAAATGCGGTGTACTATTTTTTAAATAATTATCGTACTATTTTCTAAACGCGCCTCGTATTTCTAATTTTAGGATTTCATTCATGGTTTAGATGTTGTTAACTTTATAGCTTTTCGTTTTTATATTTCTCTTGTGCTGTTATTCGTACGACAATTGCCAACTTGACAATTACATTCAATTCTCACACTTTGACATGGAGATAATAATAAAGACTGCAAAGATAAAGTTTATAAATTATTTTAAAATACTTTTGCTTTTCGTTTTAGCGAAGAAACCGAACAAGTTTATTGGCCCCATCATGCAAAACTTTTATTAGTGTTTAACCCTCTTTGCAAGGAAATAACTTTCATTATTAAGTTTTTTATTTAATTATTTTATTTTGGAAAGCACAACAATTAAAGGGTTGTGAGTGTTTGAAAATGATTTTACCATTACTTTTAGAAACAAACTAGGATTGTAAATGGACTATTTTCGGTCGTGACTTAAAAAAATGTTTATTGGAGCTTCATAAGTAAAGTGTAGTAGAATTGATACTATATACTTTATCGATACCAAACTAACTGATTTAATAAGCCAGCATTAGTCAGAGACTTAGGCTGTCTTTCAATTAGAACTCAAATGGAAAATTTCAACGATCTCGAATGCTGTTATTTGCCTCTTGTATTTTCAGCCAATTATCATTGAAGTAATGCAAACTCGAATGTATTTTACGATTTAAAATCAAATTTTATCGATCTGACGTTTCTGCGCACAAGATTAATCTTGAAAGGTATAAACTCGAGTGTCTATTTATTAAAAAATTAATGGCGATTTCGTCTAAAGTTTTTGTTGTTTTGTTTTTTGACGAGAAACTTAATTTAAACCATACTCTTGTAACCGCTAGTAGAACTTAAGAAGGTTGTACACAAAGTTTAGGGCTTAAATTAAGTTGTAACTTGGCTGTACGAAAACTCAAAACCTTTTACAACTCGGTCGCAAAGAAAAGGATCATATCGCACAACCTCATTACATCTATAAATTTATATCATATAAATTTACAAAACCCTTCTTCATATAATTAAAAACTCTAAAAGCTTTCGTATATATTTACTATAAATTTGTGCAGTATGATATTTAAATTTGAGATTGAAAAAAAATACATAACATGTCGGTGTTTTGCAAGTCAAAAGGTACTAAAAATAGCACAATAGTATAACATTTTCCGTCACTGCCACATATCAAAAAGGCAACTTTATTGATAGTTACTTGTTTGCAAATTGAACTTGTAGAACGAGATTGTACACTAAGTTGTATTTTTAGTGGGAAAAAGACCCAACTTGATTACAAACCGAGTTGTATCAACAGTCGCAACGTGTATAGCTTGCATTGCCCTTCGAAAAGTAAATACAGAACTACCAATTGACTACGACTATGATTTTAACAACTGTAATTAGTTAAAGGTTTCTTACACTACTCAGATGGTTAAGCTAAGAAAAAAAAACACAAACATCGTTTTATAGTGTTGCTCATAATAAAAAAGTTTAATTATTAAAGGTTTATAAAAGAAATTAGGTATAAAAAAATCTTCACAAAAATTTGTTTATTAAATTACTTCATAAAGTGAAGATATTAAACATTTAAACAAATAAACTTGACTTTGCTTAAACTTAATTGTAACAAAATTCAAATATATATTTTACTTAACCAAAAATGCTAAATAATGAAATTATTTTAATAAAATTTTTGCGACTTGTTTTCTTACATGCAAACTTTGACAAAATAATTATTTTTGAAAGTTTCCTGAAAACCCAAACTCTTATATACATACATAGAAGTATAGAAAACATGTTTTTTTAAGTTACTCTAAAATTTTTAAGTTAATTTTTTTTTTTAATTTCTTGTCCCACTTAAGGGTATTGGTGAGAGGGCGTTATTAAATGTTTCTCGATGAAAAAAAAACAAACAAATCTAGTATGTATTGATTTATTTTAAGCCTTAAAAGTGCAGGTGTTGTTTAAATACCACAATATAAAATAACACCAAAAATATAAGTAAAAAGTAATGAACAATGAACAATATCCAACCTAATCAAAAAGCAATAAATATTAATTTTTTTTCTTCTTTCCAGCAAAAGCAATTGCAGCTAAAGTGCTTGCTCTACATTGGATTTGGAGCTTTTTCTATGTTAAGCTCATAGAGTGCGAGCATTAAAATACAAAAACTATTAGACAACAACTGTGTTGTTATTATGATTTGTTTGTAATTCTACAAATATTGTATTTTTGTGTTGTTACTAAACACTACATGTGTATGGAAATAGTTTCATGTTTATTACATAAGATGTAAAGTATGGACGTGTTGAGATTGAATTTATGCATTAATATGGCTGGACGCATGTTTGTAAGAGTCTGTGCGTGTAATTCAATCAAAAACAAAAGACTTAAGAAACAAACCTAACATCGTGGTAGTCAGTTGAGTTACTTCATGTTTTAATGCGCGAATATGCTTTGAATTTTTCCAAAATACTTCTTTTTTTAGCTCAAAAAATTTCAAAAAATTTCCATTTTTCACAGCTTGACCTTTAACTGTTACATTTAGGTTTCTCTTTTCGTTGTCGCTTTTTTCCAATCTTAACTTTGCAGACCACCATTTTTCACAGTGACACATATTTAAACGTTAGATTTTTGTATGCTAGCAAATTACGCTTAACTTAATCATCATACATCATCACACAAATATGTACATGTATTATAATGTTGTAGACTTGTAAAAAAATGTTGTGCTTAAAAACAACAATGGCCTTTGCCAAACATTTAGAATCACTCTCAGATACGTACTGTTAAATACAAATGTATGCGCATAAACAAAAACACATTTTTTTCATATTTCACTGCAGTCATAATATCAATTTTCATATATTTACCTTGACCAAATTCTAATTTTATTGCTGTTGTTTGGTTTTTCAAACACAAAATTCTACGGAGAAAATCTTACCGTCAAATCTATTTATCTATTTGCTGTTTAAATTATTGTGCTACTATTCTTAATTGAAATTGTATTTCTAACAAAACCAACAAAAGCACTTAAACAAACAAGCAGTGACATTTTTCAAAACTTCTTCTTAGCAAACTCTAGCATATAAAGAGCAATAAAAAGAATACACTTCTCATATACAAAGAATAATTATTAATTTTTTTAACGTAATAAAAGTTTGGTAGTTATTTTTTATTTCCTTTTATTTAAATTTTAATACTTTTTTAGCATGTTCTTAATTTAATGGTTTGCTGATTTAAGAAAGCATATGTGAAAGAAATTTTATAATTACCATAAGATATACTAGTACGAATTGTAAACAACAAGTAGCATTGCTTTTGGCATCGATACGCGCTTTAACGAATTAGACATATACAAACGCTAAGGGAAACATATAAGGGCCAAACCGACGTTTAAGGTTTTGTAAATTAATATACAAAATACTTTTAACTAATTTATTTAATTAAGAAATATTTTTTTTTGATAAACAAACTAAAACTTGAATCAAAATTTCATGGTACGAAATTTACTTTTGTCTGGCAACTTCAACTTCTATCATATTCAACTTGCCTCAAGATATGCTTTATATTTTCGAGAAAATTAGCAGACCCTAAACATTTGAATTGCCAACTTTTAAGCTGTTTTGTTAACATGTAGTCAGTCAAATCAGTTACATTGTTTACTATAGATATGTAGCTTTCTTATAGTGTAATACTTACCGTCTTGGCTTTGGTCTTACAATTTCATGATTGGCATTTGTTATACATAAAGGACTTAGAGCACCAGCCAAATGCTGTACACCAAGACCAGGATCCCAACTGTGGCGACCTGGCAAGTTGCCTTGATTGTTTAACCGACTACCACCGCTCGCTGGTTGGCGTGGATTGTTTAGAATGCCACTACTGCCACCACTGCAAGTTGAGTTTACATTTAATTTTATAACTGCAATACTATTGTTCGCTGATATACTGTTGCTGCTGGTGTTGCTGTTGCTGCTAATGTTGTTTATTGTGGTCCTTGCGACTGGTAGGGGCACTTGTAAGTTTTTTGATAGAAAATTATTGTTGCTACTGACCACATTCGTTGTTTGCATTGGATTTGTGGTATGAACTTTGGTTAAGCTACTATTACTATTGCTGCTTCCACAACTGCCACTACTACCACTTCCACTGCTGCAGCCACTACTGCTATTACCATTTGATACGTTATTACTGGCCGTAACTTTGGATCTTACCGTGCCCTGTTGTATAGCAGGGGAACTTATTGATTGATTGAGCACCATTGAGAAAATAACATTGGTTCTTTTAGCTATAAACAAAAGAAAGTCAAGTAAAGAAGAGCATGAGAAAGAATATAATCAAATTTAATTTGAGGTCAAACCAAGTATTGTTATAAAAATATTCATTTATTGACGACACACAAGCAGTTAAAATTAGTTTATTGAACGGTTTCTATCATGTGGAAATGTTTTATAGATATTTCGAATATAATATAAATATTCATTCCATTTAGAACCACTTCGCTGTATTGTTAATTAAATAATTTATGACTTTCTTAAGTATGTATACAAATTATATTCTGTTTTACTAAAACAAAGAATCTACAAAATGTAAGAAAAAAAAACACAAACAAATGTAGCTTAAATGTTTAAAAGTATGTACGTAAGTATTGTAAGTATTGTAGTAGTTAAACATAGGACTTGTGCTCACAAAAAATAACACGTTATTTCTTTGAGGTTCCATAAACTACACCAACTTCAATTTAAAAAATAAAAACCAAAAGCAACACATTAAACGACACTTTATTTATAATAATACCGCCTATTTAGCCAACAGAGAACGGGCATTGCTGCAGTAATTCAATGTAATTAACGCTTAGTCAGAGCCACAGCAACTATACACAACAGTGATATCAAAAGACAATCATTAGGCTTCAATCAGATATTCTCCAACGACAAGCAACGCAAAACATGATCGTCAACTGGCATTTGTTGTTTAAAACTTTATAAAATATGAAATAAACTTCAACACAAGCTGTCTGGCCATACATGCTTGCAAATAATAAAACAAAGAAATGTTAGCAATAATAATAAAAAGAGACTTTTAAGTCGACAGAATAGTCATGAAGTATTTGAAATATTGTACACTCTACGAGTCAGCAAACATCTAGTGAATCTCGAGAAAATGTAACATTCTTTGCGAAAAAATAGCAAGACAGTTCGTTTTATAAACGACATGTTGTAGGCGCCTTAAATTGCAATGCCTGAAATGGCATTCGTTGTTCAGTTATGCTGCACAATAATGATTTTAAGTTGCAAGTTATGTTTGTCTATGCTTGCTTTTAATTCTTTAAACATCTACACATAAGCGATTCTCGCAGCTAATGAGAGTTGAGTATTTGCAAGTGCATTTCAAAATTAAAGAAGAAATTAAAAACAAATTCGTTCTCAATTTTTATAGCCAAAGTGTTTGAATTGCAATTTTTAATTACAAATACAATTATTTGAATATGCATACGTACATACATATATTTTGTATTCCATTCTCTAGGAGTAGAAGTAGGCAGATTACCAGACAGACGTCAATATATTTTATTGTCGCAATTTAATCATAATACAGAGCAGAAAAAAGCGGCAATTCTAAACCATAATTTATAGCTCTAAGTAAATTTAAATGTCTAAGTTTATTTATTTCCTCTTATTTCATAAAGTAAGCACACAAACACACACACACGCAAGCACACCTTACTGGGATCATAACTCAGAAAAATTGTGAAACGAGTAGCTGGCATTTATCACAACACTTTTATTGTGTGGCTTTGGCTGAAGTCTATTTGGATTTTGCTCAAGAAAAGAAAATTGTGATGAGTTTGTTTTAATGGCAAAAAGAATTTTGTAAAATTCAATTACTCACATTTCTAGTGAGGCCTGTTACAGCGGCCAACAACAACAACTAATCATTAACAGAAATGGTAAATATATTGGAGCAGTCGAAGCAGCATGAGACCATTAACAGTCTAAGTTTGTGGCTCATGCCTTTGACAGACATAATTTATTGTCTGCCACAATCTCTTATTAAATCGCTAGAACAGGTAACACAAAAATATAATAATAATGATAATAATAATATGGCTACCAAGAATAATTTAGACCACAAGTTACGAAATAATTCCGACATTTATCGAACTTTGCTGGATTAGATTAATTTAATAGAAAGTTACACTGTCCCTTAATAACTAATGTAGCATGTTGATATATACATCTAACCAATCCATGAATAAGCGATGGCCACTAGTCTAGAAACAAACCCTTAAAAAAAAGAGTGGTTTTATAACTGACGTCCTCATATGGCTTGTGAGTTCACTTTGCTGTCTACATAAAATAGTTTCATAACAATAAGGAATTTAAATAAAACATTTTATTCTTAATTTTAATCTAATTTTTCATTCTGCTCTTGTAAATGTGATACATACTACATTTGCACCCACAAATTAATTTAACGAATAAAGATTAGAAAAAGTTAGATCAAAAATATGATCGACCACCTGTTGTGTGAGTTCATGATAAAAATTTGTTGTTGTCGTTTTTTTTTCGTTACATATTTACAAATTATATCATTTTGCTTGTTCGTTTAACGAACAAATGACATCAACATTATAAAGTTAAGTTTAGCTATTAAATTGCAATTAGTCTTTTTGCACCATTAGACTTGAGTTAAGCAAAACTGACTCGAATCGAGTAAGCTACGTTAATGCCATAAGATTGTGGCTTATGTGTAAACCAACACGGCCACAACTTGTTTGACACTTAATCGCATAATACTTACATACATACTCCACATAGTTAGCTGCTTTTCAGCTTACCAATAAATCAAAATGTATAAAAAAAATAATTCGTATGCGTGCCAGTATTGTACGAAAAAATTATTTCTTTTAATGAAACATTTTCATCTAATGGCTGCGTGTGTCTTTTGTTATTATTGTTTTATGAATTCTTCTCTCAAAATATAATTAAACATGTCTTTGCTGGCAAACACAGTACATACAACAGAATTCCTGGCATGTTACTTACTACATCATACAATGTTAAAGGTTTCCATAAAAAAATGCGGTCTCTTAATTACATGTTGCATCAAAATAAGAAAAAAGCATATTTATGTTTAAAGGGAAGGAACAAACACCAATAAAATGTTAACGGCCAAAAGCAGTGGCAAGAAATTACAGTAAAAACAAAATCATTTCACCAAAAAACAAAAGACTTAAAAAGCAAACTTGATTATTTGCAGCTGTTTTCTGCAACAACAAATGTGCAATTATTTGGTGAGAAATTTTTGTCCAGTTTTTTCCTGTAATGGAAAAATACGACAACCACAATAAACAATGACCGGTTGTTAAAGTATAAAAAATGCCTTTGCATGTATCTGTGTGTGTGTTAAAAAATTCTTAAAATATTTTATAATTTCTTTGCCTCCATTTTGTTTAACAAGCAGAAAAGCCAGACTCAACACAACTTTTAACATGAATATATTGTATATGAAAATAAGTACATTTTTTAGTTTGCAAAATATACTAAATTAGCATATAAGTATGCCTGTATAAGATAAACGAGAAAAGCAAAGCATTATACTAGGAGTTTTATATTCTAAAAATTTAAGCCAGGTCCGAAATGAAGAAGAAAACCAAACAAATAACTGATTATTAAACATTCTACCTTTGGGGCTAAAGACTACCATGATAATAAAATTTAAATATAAATATATTTGAGCATACATACATATTTAAATGTATTTTGTTAAAAGAAATCATCACAAACAAATGTATGCTGTGGGCGCATTTAAAATTTAACATGGCAAACTTTAAAATTTCCTCTGTTCACTCAGTCAATATTAAGTAAAAACTAAAGAGCCATAATAGAACTAATTATTAACAGTTTTAAACCTATAAATATGTAATTGTAATTTTCATTAAATTATAACAAAACTTATGAATTACTGCAGTATACACGAGTAATAAAAACTATTTCATTATTGGATTAACAAGCAATTTACACAATTTAAAAAATTCCTGATGAGCTGGCTTAAGCAATAGATACTAGTGATCTATTGGTAAGTATACCATTACACAGCATCTGATGCGCAGTATGTGGAAATACTGCAAATGTCATGTGTTCTAAAATGCATGGCTAAAGCAAATGATGCGCCAACAAACGTTAAACACGCATCACAAAAATGACTCATGCAATGAATCAGTTATTTTATTACTTGTTTTATATCTTATAATTTGTTTAATACATTTTTTAACTCGGGAAATATCTTTGAATAATATTAAAATAATCTAATGTTTTAGGAACTCGCCTTTTCTTGCTCAGTAAATTTTTCAGTTGTTAATTTTTTTTCTACCTACTTTCTAAACCCTTTTCGATATTTTGGATTACGCAATATTACATCATTAGTTTTATTATTCAGCTCACACATTAAATTTATTATTAACGTTTCCTTTTCAAGGATCGTTTACTGGACATTCATTAAAATTATGTATTGGCCGATATGGAGCCAATACACAACACTAACGATCTTCAGCATCATATGTTGACCGCCAGCGGATAATGTGACGCCTTAAGGGTATTTTGATAAACAATCATTGTAAAATTGTTATGTTGGTCAGGTAATTAAAAACTAAAGTTAAAACCACACGCAGAGAAATCTATAGTGGTGACATGGATACGAAAAGCTATATTATGTTCTCAGCAATAATATGTGACTGTCACGAACACATTCTAGTTATTTGAAAATTTACTTTAGATCAATTGTATTGGAACAGGTGGGACATTTTTACCCATTTTTACTTCAAATTTAACTATTTTTCTGACTCCTAAGATATCCGTAATTTATAGTATCATATCGTGTAGATAAAAGATTACGTTAACTTTTGCCTTTGTAGGAATTAATAAAATACAATTTTTATGATTATAATTATATGACTCGAAAATAAAGACTTACTATGCACCTGTTCATTAACTTTTTTATAGAAAAGTTGTATTTAATAATAATTACTACTAACAGAATCAAACGAAACCGGAAAATAGATTTTTTGATATATTGCGTCCGATTCTTCATTTAAAAAATCAGTTAATAGAAAGACAATTATGGAACTGATGGGCAAGTACTACGAACTGATGGGCAGGTACTACGAACTGCTGAGCATGTACTACGAGCTACTGGGCATCTACTACGAGCTACTGGGCATATACCACGAAAATATTATCAAGCATTATTTATTTGTGTGTGGCTAGCAGGCATTCTTCTTTAACTATATTTAATATCTTCTCTTTTTGAATAATAAATGGTGATTAATTGTTATTGATTATATCTTGTATTGCATATGCTAATTAAATAATTGAAAATATTGACAAATTTAAGGTTTGGAAATTCCAAATTCTGCTTTTTATGTATGTATAATCAATCAATTGAACTGTATCAATTGAATTAGTTATGGATGTAGGCTACGAAAAGCAACCAGCGAAACTTTTTAACTAAAAACTAGGATACTGTATGAAAAAGCTCGCTTAAACTGAAAGTTTCAAAACCTAAAAAATTTAAATGTAAAATTTAAAAATCCAGTACTGGTAAAAGCGTAAAGTTAACATCTGATAAAATTATTCATTATCTTCAAGTCAGTAGAAAGAGCACTACATAACGTATTTGGCTCAATAGAGGACCCACTTAACAGGAAGTATGTATTAGCGGCCTTCCTGGATAAAGAGAGCGATTTTAATAACGTAAATATATCTCTCAATACTGGACAGCTTACGGAATTGGAGGGGACGTATTAGCAAATGATAGAATGGACGGTGAATATGCTGAGAGCTAGAAGCATAATCTGTAGTCGTGATTCACAACAGGGGGACATTTCCATCCACAACAAGTGAACTCATGGAATCGGCACTAAAGTAACTACTCACTTGGACTTAAGCATTCTCGGAAGAAATCGGATATAAAATTCCGAATTTTAGGCTGCCAAAATGAGTTATTCTGGTAGTAGTGAAAAAAGCCAAATATCCTGGTGTAATCATTAACTCAAAGCTCTCGTGGTAACGGATGAGGAAGGCCCTATATGCATTTTACGCGTACAAAAGGCCCCATGGAAAAAGATGATGACTCTGGATGTATACGGCGGTGATCAAGCCTATTCTCACCTATGGAGCACTTGTCTGGTGGAAAGTGGTGGACACAAAAGTACACCCCTCCACGTCTACAGCAAATACGTATATGTTAAGTCGACCCGAAGACTCAGGCAGTCGCGAGAATTAAGACAAGGTCGTGTTGGACATGGCACCATGCCACGTAGGATTAAGTATCTTAGGAGAGCTGACAGATTATTTGACCCCTGTTAAAGGAGAATTATGTAATTCGAAACAACACGATTTGGAATTTGTAAGGATGGACTAGATCGTGTATCTTAGATAGATATAAAAGACTCAATTTTGTGATTTTTAGACAAAATAATCTTCCAAAAGCTGACTGGAAGCCAACAAGAAATAACTTTATGCACATGTATTGAAACAACTTCGACGATGTGTTTTTAACTTTAAAACATTTAAAAATATTTGCTGGATTAATATATATGTCAGTTGGTGGTCATGTATAAAAATCACATTAAACACCACACGAAATACAATCATAAAAGTATAAAGAAACATACAAACAACTCGCATAACAAACTTTGTATTTAGTTGATCATTATTAGAAATATCAACTGTTTTCGTATTGTAATTGCTTTTGCCGTAAAATATATCTTTTAACCACTTATTGGAAAATTAATTTAACGATTTTTAACAACTCCTTCCTCGGAGAATTGTTAAAACTTGTACTAGAACAGGGTGTTTGAAGTAGTTTGAGAACATAACAAACGGCTTATTATAAAATGTTCAAATATTCTTATGCAACACTTACAAATGATACTGGCTGGTATGTAAGCGTGCATCCAGTGGAAGAAGAATAGAATTGAAAATCTAAATGTTTCTATTTAAAAAATGTTTAACAATTCATATTCCTTTTCAATTAATTTTGTAAGTAAAAGGGACGAAATCTTGGCTTTTTGTTTTTAATTATCAAAAATTGTAAATTGAGCATACTGGAATACAAATGTATACTGGATTATTTACATCATGTAATCAATACCACAAACCAATCTCCGTGTATTAATCGTTAATTTAAACAAGCATAAAAAACAACATTCACTTATTATGTTTTTTTTTTTGTTGCTTGTTGAGGCCGAGTTTAAACACTGTAAAATTTTTGATAACTTGAATATGGCTGCTTGAATGGCAGTTAAAATAAACAGAAACCTCTAACTCGTAAGCTTAAATTTCTTATTCTTCGTGCATTGATTAACAAGTTGTTGTTTACACATGCGCACAGGTAATCAGGCATTATATTGAAAATAAATAACATGAGTATAAGAGTTTTTGAAAAATACGTTAAAGTCGAAATGAGTCAAGAAAACACTTTTTATTCATCTTTGTCTTAAAGTTAATATTTCAGGCAAAAGCGAGCAGGGAATCAAGTAAATCTAATTTTTAGGATACACAAATAATGAAGAACTTTTAACAGACAGATCGGCCCGGCCTGATTGAAAACATTTAACTTGCAAGATTGTAATTGATTAAATTTTACATGCACGATAAGAAAACAAAAGTACTGCGATCCTAATACTAATAATGCGCGTTGCACATGATATGGTCATAAAGTTAGCTCTAGGTTCATCAGGATCAGGACATGTTAAAAACCAACTTTTCTTAAGTTGTTTATTTTTTATCATTTATCGATTTGAAACCAGTCTCTTAGTTTACTGCTATTTTCGATTTAACAGGTAAAATGAAATGCAGAGCCTTACCATCTGGTTTCAAATTCACTAAAATGCGATAAGACTTTTCTAGCTGTTAAAATACATTTTTTTTATGTTTTCAGCATTTGTGATAAAAATATAATTTGAGGCTTGCTAGTTCTAACATCAAGAACTATTAGAATCTATTAGATTTAAAATTGTTAACTTAGAATTTTATTTATTTTATCATATATCGTATGTTATGTTATATGATTTTAGTTTAAAGTTTATTACACTAACATCAAACAAAAACCTTTCAAAGCATGTCTTATGTTGCTTGTGCAATACCCGTAGATGTATGTAAATTGAATATTGAATTTAACCTGCAGTAACTATAAAAAAAATTTAGCGTGAACTTTCATTTAAATTTTCAAATGTCATTGTAAACTATTTGTTATGCACTCTATTGTTGAATGTACATAATTTATGGTGGTTTTTTTTATTAAACTTCTTTTTGTGTGTCTGGATTTTGTTAGTGTCGTAGAGGAAAACCAAACGAGTTTATTACTTCAAGTACGAGTTTTGATTTATTTTTTGCATACAATTGTTGAAATTACTTGGCAATAGTTGCGCTTTGAACGTTGCTTCCAAAAAAACAAACGTAGGAGATCATGAAACCATCTTTTATTTTACCTCAATAGATTATACGGGATACATACTTGCCCATATGAAACCCAGTAAAAAATTATAGCTAATGTGCGCGATGTCTAAATAAATTGTTGAGTTTATTCTTTGTTAAGCTACAGACAAGAATGGACTACACACAGTTCGAGAAATGGTGTAAATTGTTATAACGATTGTATTATTGTATATTTGTTGTATTAACTTTCATATAAAAATGAAATATTATAATACAACTTCATTTTACATGTTTCTCTAATTATGCAACACCATACCCTGGACTATGCTATTTGCTTGATTTTTTTGTGTTTAAATAAGTTAAACATGTTCCATTTTTGCATGTCTTTAAAACACCTATGAAATTTATTTTGAAATATATATAATTATTTATCATCTGCTATTTTGCTAACGACATTTTGTTGCCTTTAATTGTATGTGTTAATATTTTAAAGTTCCCATGCCTTATTCAGTTTCAGCGTAATAAATAATGTGAATGCCAAATTGTTTATTGAGGAAGACGAAATAAGCATAAACAAATAACGTAAATAAATGCAGCCAATGTACCGGTAAGACAAATAAAAATATAGATTTGTAATTATATTCGTCTTAAAAACTTTTTATTAAATTTTTATTTGAACACGTAATACTAATAAACAGTATCTTCTTTTCCAGTTAATAGACATACGCAGGGTTATTTGACTAAATTATTTTGACGTCTATAATTGTTTAGCATAAGCAATACGATAATACCACAATACAGTAAAAATTTACCATTCACAAACGAATACTACTACTTGTGTTTTATATATTTAATGGTAAATGCATCCCAGTACATAAATATTTTAGAGGCATATTTCACACCATCGGTAGAATATGTAAGTACTTTCGGCGAATATTTTTCAGCAAGCCAGAGTTCCAGCGCGTACCGATAAAACTAAAAAAAAAAATGGTTTAAAGGTAGCATTGTCTACATTTTTGAGTATCCATCTTCTAGTCCGAATGTAAATGCCATTGGTTCGATTTGCGCTTTTATGAAAACACGGCTGAGAAGTAATCCACAAACAAGAAATATGGGATTCCATTACTCTACAGGAATACCAAAACTTGACAGATATAATGAACAAACGGCTAGTTGCAGTTATCAAGACCAAAGGTGATGTAACCCCCAATACGTATTTAAGCTTGTTTACATTGTACAACACTATAGTGGTCTAGCATTAATTCGGCCGTACAAAACTCAAGTTGTTACGGTGGTAAAGCAAAGGTTTATTTTAATACACTATACAATAATACAATGAATGAGTAAAGTTTTCAAATATGATGTTTTTACTCCAAAACAAAACTTACAAATCCTTAAAACCATTTACTGGGAAACTTCTCTATGTGGTAATGTGTGTGTTTTTGAAGATATTAAGTTTTATTGCTTCTTATTTAAATGTCTTCTTTGCAATGCAACAAATTCTGCAATCTTCAATCACAGAATTTTCGGCTGTCATTATGTTGTTTCCTTCAATTTATCCCTACCATTTGTATGTATATACCTCCATATCTTTTTCTTTTTGTATAAAAAAATTAGCTGGGGGTTTAACAAGTTTACAGACATCACAGTACCAAGTATTTAACAGACCAGTATCTTTTTTTATCTACTAAATAGTATGAATATTTAGTATTACCTTCCCTCACTATGTATCTCTCCTCTTCCTTAGTAACTTTCGTTTTGATAATTTATTTCTGTATATCTGTGGCCTTTTATGGCCTCATTGATCAATTAATTTTTCATTTCTGCATTTTCAGTTTGTGTACAGTGACGACAACGTTATTAGTACGGTTAGCAAATATTTGTACAGAAAAAAAAAACTAATTTCTGAAATATATTTAATAAAACAGTTTAAATATGACAGCAAGCACTGTGCTTTTCTATGATCTAAGCATTTTTAACAGCATTGGTGAAAGCAAATTTAAAACAAATTTTATTCTAAATTTGTTTCTAAGCAGCAGCAGAATAAGCGAATTATTTATGTTACTGGTTTTGCTGTTTTTGTGCTACTCTAAAAGAAAACAGCACAGCAATGGAATATATTTTCTGTCACATTTTTGCCTGTAATAAACTCTTATTGGGTGCACATGAATTGAGTATTCAAGTAGGATACTTAGAAAAGCAAATTAAAGGATAAACAAAAAATTTCATGGAATTCCTAGCACTAAAAAATTATATGTATTAAAAATTCCCTATTAGTGCAAAGCACGGTTCCTGTACCATGTCATATTTGTACTGGTTCTGTTTTTGTTGCTGTCGTATTTTCAACAAGACGAGCATAGCAATAACATAATTAAATTAACGAGAAAGAACTGCGGTTATGTGACAGCAACATTTTTAGATTTTTGCTTTTGCTATTACTGGCCTGTATTTATTTTCAATAGCACAATAACAGCAAAATCATAGTCAGTACGGTACAGTCATTGTTAGTACAGTAATTTTTTCCGTGCAATTGCTGTTTTGAGGCCAGCATTTAAAAACTCTAATTTTTACCGACAATTCATTAAGGGGAAGATGATTTTATAATAAAAAAGGCATTGTAAACAAGCACTAAATTGAATTATAAATTATTAAATAAAATATGTGACTTAAGTTCTTCGCTGTGAAATAGTGTGCTATGTTAGTTTGCTTCACTGTTTGTGTATACATTTTGTTGCAGTCGTAGTCATTCTTATCACTCCAAAAGTTTATTTCTTTTAATTGTTTTACACATATGACCAACCAAAAACTTAAATGAACAAAAAATAAAAAGAAGTAGAGAAAGTGTTTAGGTAGCTACATTTGTGTTGTCCATTGGTATTTTTATGTCCCTTTGCCTGACTGTATGTCTCTCTGTCCGTTAAGGTTCCCGTTCATTTTTATTTTTTTACAAAAGAAAAAAATTAGGTCAGTGTTGTCATGAAATAAATATGTGCAGGCAGGCCGTTATTGTTTATGTTTTGATTGTTAGCAGACGCCCATTGACATTAAAATCATTATTCATATCATAGTAGTTGTAACAAAGCCATTAATTTAACAACAACAACAATAGCAACAAAGATAACAAATAAAACATATTGAAGATATTTATTGTTTTAAATGCTTTTCATACACATACATGTTTCTAAGAACTTAATTTGCCATTAAAGTTATCGCTTAAGTTATTTTTTTAATGCAGCTTATTAGTTAAAAATCTAAATTTATTTAAATACTTTCAAAAGCTTGACCTAAAAGATCAATAAAAAATAGTAAGCTTATTTCTTTTTTTACATTTCAACTTGAAGCGTTTTTTTTTTTGTTCAAAATTCCAACAAAGAGACAACCTAATTTCAGGTTTGTTTCTTAAGTCCTTTGTTACAGCACTCAAGAAGAAATACTTTTCATATAAAAAACTTGAGGTTTTTGATCTTGACTTTTACACTCTAGTTTTATCAAATGAAATTAAATATTTCTTTCATGTTGTACGTGTGCGTTTTTTTATATTTACAATTTATTAACGTAAATTAACTTTTCTTTCGGTTTCTTTGATTTAATCAATTTTTATTCTTAGTCTCAACATGAACACGAAAGAACACTTTCAAGAAGTATTGAATATTCATTAAAATATTATTGTATGTTTAAAAGTAGTTAAAATACGTACGCGCAGGTGTAGGTGTGTAAGTATGCGTTTGGCATATTTAACGTAATAACGTAATTGTAGGGGTTTTGAAATAAATGCAATGTTTGCAGAGATAATGTTCTGCATTTTGCAAAAACAAACACAACATAATTTTGCTTTTGTTCTCGTTTGTATGATTTCCATGTGAGTTATACGTACTCGTATTTATAGAGGAATACATAAACTAAGAATGTTTTGCATAATGTATACATACTACCTTTTAACATTTTCTGTAAATCCCATAACAAGAATACACCAGTATATAACCTATAAAACAATTTAGCATAGAAGACAAAGAAGTTTAAGTGTGAACACGAATTTAATGCTTTAATTTTGAACAGGTTATAAAAGGTTGAGCATTTACGGTTCTAATGCTTAAAACATTAACGAACACACATATACTTACATATACATATGTATACACTTCAAGTTAAGAATAGGTATTCAATAAAAACAAAAACAAATAAATTTCAATTAGAGCAAGAGCAAATTAAGGTCAATAAATGAATAAATAAAAAGCCGCAAAATAAAACATATAAATCTTAACAACAAGGAACACTTGAATGTTGCCTAATTGAGGAGTGTTTTCAGCAGAAATGTGTTAGCAAAATCAGATACTTATTATGGATAACATTGAATAAACAAAAGACAAAACTACCGGTAGATAGTTTTTATGATTTATAATTAATTTTTTAATTACAATTTTTTTTTATTCAAAAAGTGGGAGAGCCAGTTATTACCCAACTTACCTTAAACTAAAATTATTGCAATGAAATTCGGGCAGTATAACATTATTTTTCTTGAAAAAAAAACGTATTGAAGTAATAATCCACAGCAATTTCAGAAATTATTATATTCCAGTATACTTTGTATTCTTGATCTGTTTATGTACGAATATATATATATTTAACAATTCTGTTGGAATTTTATTAAAACAACAATTATGGTGCACTTTTGCAAAAACCAAACACTTTTAGCAATTCTGTACTTGTTAATGCCAAAAAGTACAAATTACTGGTTTTCATGAAATGTATAGAATGAAACTAGATTTCACTATTTTTTTTTTTACACTGGCATTCTTATTTTTTATTGCCAGCTTCACTGTTTGCAAGCTATTTTTTTTCAAGAATATGTGCAAATTTGTATTTATTTTTGTTTATTATTAATTATTTGCTCGTTTAACTTTTAGACATTTTTTTATATTTATTAGAAAAAATATTTAAACTTTCGCTTTATTTTTAACAAAACACTTGGCGTTTCTCTTTAACTATTTTCGAGTGGCTTAATATCACACATATATGCACATTCTCGTCAGGTTAAATCATCTCCTATTTCGTCCACATTTTTAATTTTGTTTTCATTTATTTGTTTCTTTTGTATGTTATTTTTCATAGTAACATTTAAGGAGCCAACACGTGTACGCGCAGTTCACAACAGAATGATTCTTCTCTTCGAGAGTTCAAATCGTAACTGTGGTTGCGACTAGTTGTCCAACAGCTTCAACCAACCAAAAGCAGCAACAAGAGTAAATTCCGTACAAGAAGTACTAGTGCCTCGTTTTGTAGTATTTTTCTTTATTATTTTAGGTATGTGTCTGTTTGATTTGGTCTGTTTTCAATTTTGTGTTTTTTGGCTTTTGGTTACTCGATAGTGGCAATAATAAAGTCTGAGTTCTTTGATTATGAAAATTGAGTGAAAATTGCGGTTGTGTGAGAGTTTTTTATGACTGGGAAAGGAAACCTGTTACACAAGCTTTAGAAGCACTCATTACATGTTTGTAAGATCAGGACTTTCAAAGAATTCAATCAGTTTAAAAAATAATTCCGAAATTTATTTTAAATAGCACATTGTATAAATCTAAAGTTAGTTTTTATAAACTCATATTTTACGCAGTGTTCCAAAAATATATGTGGTAAGTTGAGCATAAAAAGTATAAATTAGAAGAATAAATTGATGATTTTTTTATTCATTTTCCAAGTTTTCTTATATTAAAACTTTGTTCTCCTTCTTGGCAATTTAACGAAGTATAAATGTACTTTGTCCAAAGTTGCTTTGAGATTAATTGACACTAATATCATCGGTCTAAAGAGAACATTGATTAAATTAATTTAATTTTGCAAAAATAGTAAATTATTTTACTACAATTTTACAACATTCTATAAAGCCACCGCATGGCCTTATGTTCCTTTTAGGAATTTCAGAATTAAAAAAATATAAATATATGAGATATTTTCCCCGATAAAATAATTAAAAATAAAATTTTAGAAACAAGAATTTATTATTAAAAACTTCCCTCCATTATGAGCTGAGCTGGATCAACGCCTACTATAAACCTATCACACGTAAAAACTCAAAATTCAATAAAGTGCTAGTATATTTCAAGCCCTCAACGCGAATATAACGTAACTGAAATATTTTTCGAAATTGACTTGATGCAAAATTGTTCTATAGCCCACAACATGTCATCTGGTAAAATATTGATTCAAATATAATAATACGTAGTAACAGAAATACAAGTCTATTAACGTTAACGTAAGCGCAAAATAATATAACGTAAAAAAATGTGAGTCGCCAAAGAATAAGCTAAATAAATAAAAAACTAATTATAAAGGGCAATCAATATTATATTTTAACAGTTGTCAAGCGATTATTCTGATCCAGAGATGTTACCGTGAACAACTTTTCACTCACGACTATACATGCTCGCGATACAAATGCACGGCCTTCCTTTTTTGTTTACACGCATGTATTTATTCTTTTTTTAATTAAACTAATTATACCATTAATTGATTTTTTTGTTATGACTTCCAGTGAAATGTACAGATATGAATGAATAATTTCAAAGTCTCTTGCATCATGAAATTTTTTTTAATTTACAATGAAAAAGAATGCAATCTTTTAAAGTGTAAAAATAGTGGCAAAATTGAAATAATCAGAATCTAGGAATGAACGTACTCTTAATGCAATAAAAAGCACCACAACGATTTTGCAAATTACAATATAAACCTTCGCGAAATGAATGCCTTTAGGAAGTTCAAATTTTTTGCTTTCGTACACATTCCTTTAAGATTTTTCCTGACTTCAATATATCTAGTTCTTAAAATTTACTTAACACATAAAAGTGACTCAAATTTTTTTTTTAAGAAATCCTTTCTGTATATTATTGCTTTTATTGAAAAAGATGAAAATAGTGCGACCGTATGGAGGCAAATTACAATAGAGGACAATATCAGCTACAACAACTAAATATTGAAAATAATAAATCTTGTTTTGAAGGGAGGGTAGGTATTTCAAGTTTGGCACACGCGACGTGTCACTTAAATATGCCATTTGGCTTTTAACATTGTAGTTGTTATTGTACTTTTAATATATTTTTTTTAATAAAGAAAACAAAATCAGTAACCAAGGCGCACAAGCACACACGCAAACATACATACATATACATTATTTCAAGCTTCTGCTATATATGTTGAACATTGCTGTTTTTGACTGGTTGCCTTTCTGCCTGGCTTTTGGTTACTTTTGAGAAATGGATTTGTAGTTGTTTTTATAACTTTTAAAAGACTCTGCAAGAAAAGGTTGTTGCTGTCATTGTTGTTGTGGTTTGGTATGCAATTTTGTGTGCTACCGAATTTTTCTATTTACTTGCTTGTTTACTTAGATTTGAGGAATTTTTATTGTTTTTATAGTTTATGGAAGGAAAACTAGTCAAGTACACAGAAGCAAGTTACACAACCATACATATGCATGCATGTCTAAATTATATACATAGTTGTATGTGTATGTGTAGTGTACCTTACAAAACCAAGAGGTAAACACTTTGTAAATGTATAGTGTTTAGAGTTGTTTAAACTACTACATACTTTTTTGTTAAAATCTGCCCACTTTTCTTCTTTTAAAGAAGCCCACTCCACTCCAGTGTTTGTGTTTTCTTATTTTTCCTAAGTTCAATGGCCTTTAGCATAAATCTCTGTTAGCAAAAAGCTTTGTAATAATAATAATTGTATGTAAAGTTTTCTTACATACAGTTGTATATATGTATAGACTAATCACGTACATACATATGTACTCGAATAATATATTAGTTTTAGAGTTGCCATTTATAATAGATGAATGTTCCAAAATTTCCAATAGAAGCTACTATAAGTGATATTTTCTTTACTTATTTAAAAAAAAATTTTAATGCACATGTACATATGTATGTGTATGTTTGAGTGGATCTCTGGTCGGTTTAAATTCGCAACTGCACTAGATAGGATTTTTTTTAACATTTTGCTCAATTTTTTTTTTACTGCTGTTCGTAGCAGCACTAAGAAAAATAGAAATAAATAGAAGCGAAATTTTTTCAAAAATTTTCGTGTGTACAACTGCAGAACCAAAAAAATATTTGGATTGTTGGCTAAGTGTTTGTGCCTGCTAATAAAAACTACAAACCGGAGTAAAATTTTAGTATTAATACGAACATTTAGAACTAATTTTGCTTGTAGCACAATAATGAAAAATGAAAAATTTTGTATTCATTGCATAGTCGTATATAACAAAGACGTGATACTGCTGCATATTGAAAAACCCTGCAGTTAGGTTCAATAATCAATTAAAATTTTACCAAAGGCACACAAAATGTTAAGGCAACATAATAAATAAAATAAATTACTCACATATTTAACCGCAGCACTCTCAGCATAGAATAATATTTGGTTTTTTCAGCAGCAAAGGAAACTTGCTGCTTATCTGCAAATAACCAACTTAGTGCAGTCCCTTGAATTAATTAATTACGGCTGTGGAGCATATACAATGTCGACCGGCAATTATAATGCTGCCACGACAGATGCCCGTAACAAAATTACAAGTGAACAAGAATCAAGTGAAGTAATACGAGACGTAAAGGGATATGTGGATAACTCTCGTTGCGAAAGCGAAGAAGACTTTAATAATCCTCCCAGTAATACGGCTGGTTTAAGGCAGTCGTATAAAGAGGCCATGAATACGCCTTTGTCTGACGGTACAGGTGGAGATAGTGGTAGGTTCGCTGAAATGGCAGCTTCCTCTACATGTATAGAAGGCGTTTCACCCATGGCCACATATAATGACGTGATACTGCTGCATATTGAAAAACCCTGCAGTTAGGTTCAATAATCAATAAAATTTTACTAAAGGCATACAAAATGTTAAGGCAACATAATAAATAAAATAAATTACTCACATATTTAACCGCAGCACTCTCAGCATAGAATATTTGGTTTTTTCACATCCACCCTAAATAACTATATACATAGTATTACATACATACATATGTAATCTATCAATGCTTATCAAGCATTTACTTTGATTCAAAAACACTTGATATTTCATTTCTTTACTCTAAAATAAAATAAAAACACATATCACACCATGAAGTCAAGTAAAAACTACACACAATATATAAATATTCAGGATTCATTGAACTAATTTACATTGAAATTTTACAATATTATTGTAGGAAAAATATAATTTTATGTTTTTGCAGTCTATTAAAATTTACGATTGTCGCGGCCTACTAAGCTCAAATTTAAAAATTGGTTATTGTTTTCGCTAACGTAGCCAAAGAAAACGTGTTTCTAATAGCCTGCGTTACCAACTGCTTGGTTTTTACCTTAACTGTATATTGCTCAATACACAAAGTGTTGCCACTTTCTTAACTTAGTAACGAACACATTTGTTATGATTACTTAAGTACCCATGATACTTTTCTTTATCTTCCATTCGTTTGAAACAAAGAAGATAATAATAATCAAAACAATCAGCGAAAGTTTAATTTTTAGTACGAGTTTATCTTTACTGTTAAAATTGTACGCAATATATAAACGTATAGTAGATATATGACGGAAGTATTCAAAGCATTTAATTGTGTAACTTTTAAAAAAGTTACAAATTTAAACTGTGAATCACAAAGATAATAACACTAAAAATTTGTTTTGCTGTGCCTGTGTGTGTAAGTGTGGATTAAGGGGTACATTTTGCTACATTTCTCAGCAGCAAAGGAAACTTGCTGCTTATCTGCAAATAACCAACTTAGTGCAGTCCCTTGAATTAATTAATTACGGCTGTGGAGCATATACAATGTCGACCGGCAATTATAATGCTGCCACGACAGATGCCCGTAACGAAATTACAAGTGAACAAGAATCAAGTGAAGTAATACGAGACGTAAAGGGATATGTGGATAACTCTCGTTGCGAAAGCGAAGAAGACTTTAATAATCCTCCCAGTAATACGGCTGGTTTAAGGCAGTCGTATAAAGAGGCCATGAATACGCCTTTGTCTGACGGTGCGGGTGGAGATAGTGGTAGGTTCGCTGAAATGGCAGCTTCCTCTACATGTATAGAAGGCGTTTCACCCATGGTCACATATAATGAGGAGCGAATGAGACGTAAACTGCAATTCTTTTTTATGAATCCCATAGAGAAATGGCATGCCAGACGGAAATTTCCTTACAAATTCGTAGTCCAGGTAATTGTTATTACGTATTAACAATTGGAGAAGGTTGCTGTGTGATTAAGTTGCCGTAGTAATTCCCAAAAATATGGGCTCATTTAATTAACTTGCCACCACCCTACATTGTTATCAATCAAATTAGTTGTTTTTTCTACATTTTAATGACAATTAAAATATCTGTGTATTCACATATGAACATACATCAGCGAGCATCTAAAATGTGTATATTAATTTTTTTCACGTTGCTAAGAAAATTTACAGATGCATAGTTATGTATGTATGTATTTTCAGTAATGAAGTTTTAATTAACAAAATATTCTTTCTGGCCTAGCATCTACAATTAAAGAATTTTCAAAGGTATTAATTTACTTACATATGTATATCGATGGTTTTCCAACGCAACCGCGTATCTCAAATATTGCTACTATTTTGTTTTTAAAATATTTTTTTTCTAAAAAATCATTTGACGAATATTAAATGAAACTATCAGGCATGTTCTGAAAATCACTTTTTTGTATAATATTAGGAATTTTGAATAGTTCTTCTTTTCGCCCATTTTTCATCTACGTGTTTTTTTGCGCTGAAAAATTGCTAAAAAAAGCGGTTAAATAAGCTTTTTGAATTATTTTGTTTCAAAAATACTTCATTAATTGTTTTTGATCAAATAACAAGTTTATTATTAAACTTATATTTTATAAATAATAAACTTTCTCGGTATTAGTTATCAGTTTTTGTAGCTTTTTTAACAAGCAAAACATATTAATAAAACTACAATATGTTTTTTTTTCTTTTAATTAAGCAGTGCTTCTATCTAACACTTAGTAAGTAGTACTTCAATTCAAGAGATTTTTAAATACATTTATTTTATTTTATTATATTTTCTAACTTATGTCACTTAAATAACACAAGGGAACGAATTACGGGCAAGTTTTTGTTATTTCACAACTAAAATATGTACCTTACGTTATTTGGGGCGCTGAGTTGAAGTCTGCTGTCAGTTTTTCATCATCTCCAGTTTTTAAGATATACCAAACATATCTTAAAGGCAATTTTATTATAGATTTCTTAATTTTTAGTTTAACCCATTAGAACAAACTCTTCTTAAGTTATGCTAACAAAATACTAGAGCTGATTAAAAAAAAACTGATGGCGGATTTAAACTCAGCGTCCCAGATAACCTCAACATTAAGTTGTGGAATAACAAAAAGATTGTTCCCTTGTGTAGTTGAAGCTGGATTTCGAATTATTAAGATTTTGATTACCCGATATAGCAATTATAGTATTGAAAATGATATTGAGTTATTTCATGTTTTATTTAAATGCCTTTAGGTATTAAGATTTGTTTTAACGTGATCAGATATAAGCTTTCTAGTATATTTTCTGCAGAATTATCTGCATATGTAGTTCTGTATACATAATTTTAAATTATATAATTATATCGCTATATCAAATTAAACGCACATATATTTATTTACTTACAGATTGTCAAAATTATTTTAGTTACTGTGCAGCTATGTCTGTTTGCCCATTCTCGTTACAATCACATTAATTATACCTGGGATAATCGCATTGCATTTTCCCACCTCTTTTTACGCGGCTGGGATTCTTCGCGAGAGGTCGAGTCTTATCCACCTTCGGTGGGTCCTTTGGCTCTCTATGAGAAAACGGAATTTTTCGAAACCATAGATTATGCCTTACGCGGTTATGCTGCCGTAAATCGTTCCATTGGACCTTACGATTACCCCACACAAGATAATAGTATGGCTCCGTTGAAACTATGTTTGTACAATTATCGTGAAGGCACCATATTTGGTTTTAATGAATCGTATATTTTTAATCCTGAAATTGAGTTGGTATGTGAACTTTTGCCCCCCAATGCTACCGCAATAGGAGTGCAAAAGTATCTAATGCAGCGCGGTGTGGAAGTGAGTTTTTCTTCACTCGTTAAAGCAACATTAGTATTTGCCATAAAGACGGTTAATTTTAAAGCTTATGGTGGACCTCTATCCGCACCGGATTGCTTTAAATTTGATATTACAATTATCTTCGATAATAGAGATCACGACGGTCAAATGCTATTGTCTTTGGATGCAGATGCCACACGGTTGCACTGCCAAGGTGATGTGGATTTTATATCAGATGCGGAATTTGATGCTATTTTAAGATCAATATTGAATATATTTGTGCTGTTGGTTTGCATGCTGTCATTTGCATTGTGTGCGAGAGCTTTATACAGAGCCTATTTATTAAGATGTCAAACGGTTACCTACTTCCGAAGCCATTTTAGAAAAGAATTAAGCTTTGATGGAAGAATAGAATTTATTAATTTCTGGTAAGTAACAAATTTTTTTTTTAAATAGTATAAGACTTATGAAAACCTGTATGAATTTATTTATGTTCCAGGTACATTATGATTTTATTTAATGATGTCTTATTGATTTTGGGATCAGCTCTAAAAGAACAAATAGAACGTAAGTTTCTGGTCGTTGATCAATGGGACACTTGTTCTTTGTTCTTAGGCATTGGCAATCTATTAGTATGGTTTGGTGTATTGCGTTACTTAGGTTTTTTCAAAACCTATAACGTAGTTATTTTGACTTTGAAGAAAGCTGCGCCCAAAATTTTCCGCTTCCTGGTAGCTGCTCTGCTTATTTACGCTGGTTTCGCATTTTGCGGTTGGCTTATATTGGGACCTTATCATATGAAATTCCGTTCGTTGTCTACAACCTCCGAATGCTTGTTTGCTTTAATCAATGGTGACGATATGTTTGCGACATTCGCTACTATGTCAGCTAAAGCGAGTTGGCTTTGGTGGTTCTGTCAAATATACCTGTATTCATTTATCTCATTGTACATATATGTAGTGCTATCGCTATTTATCTCTGTAATAATGGATGCTTATGACACCATCAAACGCTATTATCGTGATGGTTTTCCCGTATCAGATCTTAAGAACTTTGTGGGTACCAGCACGGAGGAAGATCTTGCATCCGGTGTATTTATGAACGATACGGATGATTTTGACAACAGCAATTTCATGGATGTTTTACGTAAAGCATGTTGTTGTGGCTATTGCTGCAATGCAAATTCTTCCAACATTTCTGGACCGACCGGTTATACCACCCTGACAAGTATTATTAAATGAATACTAATGGCATATTGTGTTAAATAGTTAGTTAAATATGTTGTTAACCTTTCTGTTCTATGTTTAAATGTAGGATGCTTTTAAAAACTTTACTTACCTAAATTTCAATTTTGTTATCTGTAATAAAACAAACTTCTTTGTAAACTTATAGCCAAAGGATCTTGTATGTATGTAATATATGAATTGAAATATTTTTAGAATTAACTTTTATGAAATCGAGAATGTAAACAAATAATTGGAATATTTAAATAAAATTGTATTCGAGAATAATTTAAAAAAATTGTTTTTATTCAGCTGGATACAAATGATGATGCTAATATTTTTTTAAGTAGCAATGCATAGTTTTGAGCTGTCATAAAAAAATATAAGTAGAACACCTGGTATTTACCCAAAATGTTTGTTTACTTCACATAGAAAAAAGTACCTATGTACACGGGGAGGACAAGTGTGTACAGAATATGAAAAACCTTTTTATTTGATTTTTTTAAGTTTTCATATTTTATTAATTGAAACTTGAAAATAATCATACAGAATTTCATATGGCAAATCATATAGACACTTATGAAAATAACTAGAATTTATATGGTCACCATTTCTTACTTTTTTTTATATAATTAAAAATTTTACTACATGTATACAGGCATTGCACGACAAACATATGTATGTATTAAACGAAGCAAAATTTTAAATACCAGCAAAATAGATGAACGTTATTTGTTTGAAAATTTGAATGAAATTTATATTTTTATACACTATTGTAACATACATACATACATATACCTATGCAAGAATTATATTTTAACACAAACATCTTGTACATATGTATTTGCAATAATTACTCAATAATATGCTACGTATGTATATCCTAATATGTACATATACATTTAGCTTTTATTATTTATTTTTAACATTAACATTTTTTAACTTGCCCTAAATAATTATTTAAAAAAAAAGTGATGATAATATTCTACATAGTTTGTTTTAATTTAATTAAAACTAGAAAACAATAATGTATATACTTGTACACTAATTGGACATACATATATGTATATGCGCTGTATTATTTATGTTGCAAGATATTGAAACGTTTTACTTTAATTCAAACATTTTTTTTAAATTTACGTATATAACTTAAATGCATTACGCAATCGTTTTACTTGAACTCGGATTTATAAAAAGGAATAGAAGTAAAAGATAAATATTTCTGGATTTCATAACTACCCCGCCACATTTACAGGCTTTAGAGAGAACTTGCAGAAACGTATTCCTGCACTGAACATTTTTCATCATATTGCACATAAGAAGATTAAACAAAATGTTATTTTAATGATATTAACCTGTATTCCTAAATCGACCCAGTATAAGGTTTCGTCCAAGTAAAAGATAGTTCAAATAATTGTTGACAATTTTAAACATTCTTAACATTCTATATCTTAAATTTTGTCTTTGCATATGACAACATAATTATATACATATAATGATAATTAAAGATAACAACAATATGTACATACACGTACATATTCACATACAATTCTATGATACAAAGGCATACACAATTTGTATTTTGTTTTTCGAACTAAATACATATATTACTATCCACAACGCTACGTTTTCCTAAATAAGAACACTTTTATTTTAATCAAAGAAAGTTCTTTACAATCATTTCAATTGCTAACTCATTTCAGTTAACAAATTTTCAAATAGTTTCGGCATGAAACAAACATTTCAAAAACTTAACAAACATTTTGATTAATTAGAATTCAGTTAACACACAACAGCAAATTAATCATATGTACAAGGGCCCAGAAAAGGTGGATTTTAAATAAAAAAAAAAAAAAAAATACTTAAGCTAAAATTAATATTAATTTAAAAAGAAAACAAATAAAATATTTGATGGCTACATCTTACCTAAAATATAATATTTATTGACTTGATAGTTAGTGATGAATGTCGAGGATTTGATTTTCTTATAATTACTGAAACAATTAATTGTTTCACAAAATGTGTATGTACGTATTTTTTTGTTGCTTTTTGCTTATAAATTTATGAAAAAATAAAATAAATAAAATGTTATATAAAAATACAGTTATCTTTGTTTGGTGGAATAGTCTTATAATTTCGCATTACTTCAAATAAACCTACACACATATACACATATACATATGTACATATGTATTAATAATTTTAACACATGTTCCAGTGTCTAAACATTTTGTGAAATAATGTTTCTCATGAATCGAATTTACATAGTGTAGTATATGTATTTCAAATTAACACAAATACATTTACTTTCCTATTTTGTTTTTGTAATTTTTTAATGAGATATTTCAAATATCAACAAATATTAATCTAAATACGCAGTTACATAAATATTTGAATATGATCCGTATATTTCAATTTTTGCCAAGCTAGAATGAGGCATTTTAGATAATGAGAAAAATTGTATTAAATTATTAATAAAGTAAAAACCTAGTCTAGAGACGACTGACTAGACACAATTCTACAAAACGAAAATATGTTTATTCCTAACGATAAGCATACGCATACTTTTCTAATGCGTACGATGCTTCTAACTAAACTATGCTCTCTCGGTCTCTTGACGAACCGCTGATGTCACTAAACCCAGGCACTCCTCTAACGGCGCTGGGCAGTATACCCACACGCCTTAGAGAAGCGTCACTGGTCTTTTTACCATTCCCGTGAAAAATACTTACTAATCGGTCCAAAATTGATGATGAATTTCCAGAATCGACAGCAGTGTTATTACGAGAAGTTTTCTTTCCAGCTGTTTTAGTTGAACTGCTGGCATGGCGGCCATCAATATCTTCAGCATAGCTAACGTTGTTTCCCGCCTGATGTTCTATGTTCTCTAATGAATGCCATCGTTTCGCTTTGTCCATGCTTGTGGGTGTTGTGATAGAAGATTGTCGTTGCAGTAGTGGCGATTGGACGTCTTCTTCAATGGCCATGCCGCCATTACAGTTGTTATTAAGGTGCTTATAAGGTTGCATAGAAATAGCTGTACCACTACTGACGGCTCCAATTGAATGACCACCGCCGCTGCGCCGCCTGTGGAGAAGGGAGGATCCTATCGGAACAATTGTAGCTGAGCCACGAGCATTTATATTGCCGTTGTCTCGCAACATTAGCAAGCTCACATCATCACCTTCGTATTCTTCTAAAGCAGGTACATTGTGGATTTCATTTGTAACTTGGTTATATCTCTGATTCTCTCCAGAGCCGTCATCAGTTTCTCCGCTTGGATGATCGTTTATTAGACACACTCCAGTATCCAAAGATCGCGAATTGTTCTTGCTTAATTTCGAAGGCGGCAGTATCTTTGGCTCGTGTCGCTTACGCAATTGAAATGGAATGGGGTCAAGCGATATGGCTTCACGTAAATTATAATGAGCAATCACAGCACTTCCTTGTATAATACCACTGCCATACATATCCTGAGTAAAATTGGGGGAATTGACAATTCGATGAGGGCGCACCATAGCCAAAGGTTTGTGCGAGGGACTAGCTAGGCGCGAGGAGCTAAGGGCGGATCCAATGACGCCATTGACACCCACGCCGTTATTATCACAGTTTATTTCGGAATGCTCCAGAGTGCTATGCGAAGCCTCCATTAAATTATCGGAGTTAACAACACCGCCACTATCATTTAAACCACCTACACCAGTAGCACCAGTACTACCGCCCCCAACAATACCTGTCGTACCATAGTATCTCATATATTCCGGGATGCTATCAGCTTGGAAATTCCCTACACCATTGACAGAGGGACGTTCACAACGCTTAATGGACAATCGTGGCGATTCGCGCTGTACTTGATACGTTGAACCTTGAAGACTATAGTTGGACTCAACATCAGCACGACGCACACTAGACTGACGTCTAGAGCCGGTGCCCGCATAGTGCATCCCCACTATGCTAGGTTGTCTGGAATCCGAATTTAACTTCGGACTCTTCCGTGGACGGCAAAACAAGGGTGGCGGCAAGTCGGTCATATCGATTTCCTTCTTTTGAATGGCTTTCTCGGTAGCTCCCACTAGCCAATAAGTAACTACTTCTCCCTTGCCTTTCATATTAACCAACCCGCGTTTCTCAGTTATGTAACCCTCCAGCTTATCTAAGGCTTCTTTACACTTGCCCGATATATGAATTTTTAAAGCCTCCCCATTGGACTCCATACGGGAAGCCGTGTTAACTGTATCACCGAAAAGACAGTAACGGGGCATTGTTAATCCTACAACACCTGCCACCACCGGGCCAGTGTGCATACCAATGCGGAGTTTTAGGGTCTCATTAGGTCTATGGGCAATTCTATGTTGTTTCACAGCGTGCAACAGCTCTAAGGACATTGAAGCTATTTCGCCGGCATGTCTATCGCCATTTTTAATAGGCAAGCCCGATACGACCATATAGGCATCACCAATTGTCTCAACTTTATAGACATCGTAGCCACGTATGATACGATCGAACACCGTATAGAGATCATTAAGAAAGTTTACCACCTGCAGGGGAGTGCTCTCGGCTGACATGGCTGTAAATCCAACAATGTCGCTAAAATAGATGGTAACCTAAAAGACCAGTCATCATCCGATTAGATAAAACTATTCAAAACAACACATTTATATTAAACTAACCAAATCATAAGAGACAGGCTCTACGCCTAAACCCATCGTCAATTTTTCGGCTACTGATTGCGGCAGCATCCGGTGCAATAGATCTTCTGTTTTACGCTTCTCTTCACACAACAAACGGGTACGTTCAGTTACAATGTCCTCTAAATTATTGGCATACTTTTCCATCATTTCCATCATTTGGTCCATAATATTTTTCGTCTTTCCGCCACGCATTTTCTTCAGACGGGTTCTGTTTTCGAAATGTACGGCTTATTATATTGATAGCAACCAGTAATGCTTGTAAAATCTCACCTTATCGTAGGAAAATCAGGCCTTACATCCGGGTCCTCATGCCAACAATCTGTTATACAACTCAGCACATAATCAGGACATAGCTCACCCTCAATAATGCACTCTAATTCGGGACGAAAGGGCATATCACCTTTAATGGGTTTCTTTTTGACCAGATCAACTATTTCTTTTGGCTCATACAGTGTTTGACCAAATGGACCCTTACGACTAAATATTTCATACATTATTATGGCAAACGCATAAACATCGCCCTTTTGGGAACCATACACATGCGGGTTTCGTAGGATTTCGGGAGCTTTCCAAAATTGATCTGTTAGATAGCAATTTTAATTATATGCATTTTTTAACACTTCTACATTGTTTGCGTTAAACATGGTACTTACTACGGTAGTGTTGATGCTCTCCAATAGATTCGCTTTCAGCGCAGTGCCTCAAATCGTGCAAACCAAAGTCTGTTACTTGCAGCATCCATCTTGAAGTGACCACACAATTTGAAGATTTGAGATTCCCATGATAAATCAACGAAGAGTCGTGAATATAAATCATAGCCTAGAGAAAATATTAAACATTTCTCATTAGTCCACATAAATGTTATCTTATGATTCAAAACAATGTACCTTAATGAGATCATGGATGAGAGAAGCTATAAACAAGTCATCTAATTTGATATCTTCATTCTCGATGATGTCATACAAACTGCCTTTGGCACAATAATCCGTGACTAGTAAAATACGCATGGGCTCCACACAGGCGCCAATGAAACTATTGACGTTGTCATGGCGTAATTCACGTAATAAACGCATTTCTTTCATAATTTCTCGCGACATATCCTTTTTACGTGGAAATTTTAGTTCTTTAATACGCACCACTGCACCCCTCAAACGAGCCGTAGACGTAAATACTTGATTTGAACATCTGGAGCCAAATGACTGGGCACTAACCAAACTTAGCTAAAATAAAAACATTTCCAATATTTTTTTAATAAAAGATTCTTGGATTGATATTCCGACAGAGTGATTTGATGTAGATTTTTGGAACGAATTTACGTCATTGGAGGCTTCTCACCAAGCTAAACTTGACAGCGGATAAGGGAATTTCGTTCCAAAAATCTAAATTTTTTTAAATGCTTATTTTAACGCCGATCCGTTTAACAATTACATTAAGAAAACATAATATCTGTCTCTCACCTTACTAGGAGATGACACAATATCATTGCCCGAATAACCTTTTATTTCCGATATATCGATTTTCCATAAAAGACCTTCTATTTCCAGTTCGATTTTCCATTTGCGATATATACTCATGGTAACAACACCGGCACAAAAAAGCAGTAAACCCAAAATACCAGCTGCTACCAAAGATGTTATATGACGATCATCCTTTTTACACAATTCATTGGCAAAACCACACATGGGTTCATCAAATGGCCGGTCACCACCGGAAGGCCAGTCCACACGCATAGAGCCATTAATAAGTTTATATTCCTAAAAAAAAAACAAAAGCAAAGCCTATTTATAAAAGCATCAGCACACACAATTTTATACATATACAATAGGTGAGTATGAATTAAAACTATTTAATGGAAATAATATGAAGCAAATTAAAACAAGAACAAAAGATGACGACTCACTCACTGGAATATCAGATCCTTGTTGGAAATGTGCCACAGGCACCATATGAAAATTACAAGACAGATTTTCCCGATAAGAATACTTGAACGGTTTGTAGGCCAACACGGAAAAATTTCCCTCTGAGTCTCCATTGTTATCGATCTTTATAGTGGCGCCAGTAACACCTGATGTTGAAAAGGAAAATTCAAATTTAATGCATTTGCAATTGAGACAAAATGTAAACTTTGCTTTACTTTTATAGGTTCCATTCTTAATTATGGTCTCAATAATTTTACTGCCATCTCGAGCTATATTATAGACTTCTTCATCCGTTAAGGTTTGCGCTTGCGAAGCATTACGCAACAGCTCATCCAAAGCCCAGGCATACAACTTGGCAGAATCATAGAGGTAGGCGGCATATATGGAGACAAACTTTATAGTTGTATGTATGTTGAAATTATGTCGTCATTCAAGGCGTAATTTGCCATGGCAAATGCAGGGGAAAATGAATGAATAAAGTAATGATTAAAATATTTTCTTGTAAAACACTTGAATGTAATTGACAGTTCAGAAGTACTAAAGCAAAAGGGAACTTTAATAAAAGACAAAAACACACCTTAATTTTGCAATTAGTAAGGAAGGAAGGAAGAAAGGAAGAAAAAAATAAACTTGGGAACTTCTCCTTGAAAAGCATAGCGGTGTTTAATATTTCTAAAATATATGTTTACGTATATACATACATATACATATATGTATTTATGAACTTGTATTTATGGCTTCTAAACAACTGTGACATTTATTTGAAACAAGCAAATAAATAATAAATATTCAGGTATGACACAGAAATAAAATTCATCGAAAGTGAAAACTTCTCTAGAAAACGCAAAAATTTGCAATATTTAAAATAGAAAGATGGATCTAATAATTGGAGAGAACTTACACACAAGAAATATTCAAAAAAGATTTTAAATGGTAGAGAATCTTATTTTTATTTAAGTTTTGTCTTTAGAAATACATATGTAAAGCTTTGTTATCAAAAAGTGAAAATATATCGAATTTTTTTAGGAATAAAATTTACTTTCGAACAAGTACTTTAATTTACTTTCGAAATACCTAGAATTATTGCTAAGTTCGTTCCTTAATACTCCTATTAGTATGAAGTTAATGGAAATATTAGACTGGAACACATAATATTCCAGCTTTTCATATTAACACACTGGAGATTACGAATATAATTAGTTAAGAACTTAAAGCAACTGCATAGGAAAAGCACTATATTTTAAAGGCCTATCGAACTATCAATACGTTTGACTTGAAACGATTTTTTTTTTAACATTATCTCTTCTATGTTCCATGACATAGTTATATATGTAAATCTTACCTTGATAAAATTATTATTTAAAAATATATGTGGCAATGTAAATTTAAATGGTTCCTTTAAATTGTACTCTCTCACTTTAGCGGTAAAATCTTCATAACTATCTGTGGGTGGGGTGGATGCAACCACTAGTAGACTTCTGGCACGTTGTATTAAATTCTCAGTTTCGCCACAACTTTGCATATGCTCTATGTGTTCCGGTTTACGTAAATATTTTTCGGCTTCTCTAATGTGAAGTGATGTTTGTATGACTAAATTACACAACATAATGTCTTAGCTTTGCAAGCGGAGCAAGCATAGAGATCTTGAGTTTAGTTTTGAATCAAACCCGAGACAACTTGCTCGTTTCTTGCAAACAATACACAATGTAAAATACTTACTTCGGTGTATAGGTCATCATATCAACAAATATCACCATATATTCGCCTTTTGAAAATAGGTTAGCGGTATCCATTGAAGCCATAAATTCAACCAAAGCATTAGCACTGCCCAGAAAAACATAGATACGTGTACGATTCATGGTGTTTTGTACAATCTAAGGAGTCGATAAAAATTTAATTAATTTATAAGTTGTAAATATCATTTACCAACCTGATACCAAAATCCAGTACGGCAACAGGCCAACATTTCTTCACAACATTTCGCCATGTTATCAATAAATGATTCCTTATGATTAATGGTCATGTTCTTTTTCTGGGCCTCTTGTTTAAGTAAATCGGCCACCATGCTCCAACTCTCTTCATGTAATATGGAAAATTTTTTCCAACCATAATAACGCAATAACGATATGACCGATTTAATCACCTGCAAGTAAAAGATGTGCAAATTGAAAGATTTTAAGTTTGTTTTTTCATAAAAATAATAAATTTATGAAACAAAATTTACCTGTGTATCAGGAGGTTCTGTACGTGCAAATGTGGATATGGACGAGGCGCGGTTTTCAGGACATTTCTGTAATTCAAAAAAAAAAAACACTTAAACATTATTTTCATGAAAATTAATTCAAAAAGTAAATTTTTTATTCATTTAATAAATCGTTACCTTAATATAAAAATGCCCCAACTCATTATTTTTGGAAATTCGTTTTTTGATTGATTCTTGTAGAATGGTTGCTAATACACATTCTATTATATATTTCAAGCAAATTAGATAAAAAATAATGAAGTTATAAGCAGAACACGAAAGAAAAAAGCACTGACTCATACATTTCTGCAGAAACGTACAAAGTAGGCTTAGCATTTCTAGAATTGTTGTTGTTTTACAAATATATACATATGTATGTATTTCAATCTGAATTCCTCGTTTAATTTTAATAAATACGTTTTTTGACAATGATTGTGTAGCTATATTATGTCAGCTTTTATTAAGTTTTTTTCCTTCTCCTGTAAAAAGTGTTTTTGATGAGTTGGGGCCTTTTTATATTAAGGTAACGAAATATAACTTTTGTGAATTTTTTCGTTCACACATACATAAGTATATGATTTTAGTATTATGCACTTTTGATTAAATAAGCCACATTAAGCTCGTCAAAACAAGTCATGTTTAACAAAAATCGAATGAATTGAAAATTGTTATTTGACACTGTCCAATAAAGTTTGATTGTAATTATTATTTTTTTAATTGAAACCAATTAAATAAATTAAGCATATTTTTGAGGAAATTTATTATATTTTCGAAACTACAAATGCTTTGTGACAAATGAATGATATTTTCAAAGTTTTTCACAATAATCAGAAATTACACGCTAAATGAATTTTCATATGAAAAACAAAAATGACAAAAGAATAAATATTCTAACGTACAAAAAATAATTGGAAACCATATTCTGTGAATTTTCCTTTTTATTCCACAGTTATGTGTTCTCTGCATGCACGCATACGTGATCTCTAAATTATTGAGAGTTGTGAAAATTAAATGCACAAACAAAATTGCAAATTTTAATGCTTTTATTTTAAGATTAGAAATTTAAAGTGTATAATTTTACTAAACAATAACTTGCTTAAAAACAGAGGGCTTAATAAAATGATTATTAATGATTTTTCCGCCTACTTAAACAAAATTTGTTACGACTCAAAACCTTTTGTTATTGTATGTTATAGTGAGTGTTATGCACTCATCAATCTCGCATTTTACCTTTACTTGCATGCACATTTAATTTTCTTAATTGGAAGACTATTAAAAGGGAAAGGATTTTGTGTGCATGAAAACATGCTGTATATTTATTTATTATTGGTTAAGAAATGAGTGTGTATTCTCAGCGATTGCGAATATGTTTATTTAAGTAGGTACATATGTATGTACAGAATTATATGAACAGGACAAATTTTACGCAAACTAACTCAAACACGAATGGTCTTATGTATTGCCAATATTTTCCTGTTAGATATACAAAAATAAAGCTCTTAATTGTTTCTTATTTGAAAATTATTTACATATGAAACAATAATGACACCAATTTCAGCAAAATTTCATTACATAAATGTAGTGTATGTATTGATTGTATGTATGTTTGTGATAGTTTAGATTTGTTTCTAATACTTACATAGGATATCATTGGAATGTTTCGACTCTGTGTGACAATTGCTTCAACATAACAGTGGCCTTCAGGGCCAAATATCATAGCTATACCATCACAAATCATTTCCGTTATGGCTTTGGTGGCTAGTACGGTATCACCTTTGGTATCGTTCCAGCGCAGTTTTAAAGAAACGTTGGGCAGTAAATTTGAATCGCTATTGATCTGTTAAAAAATAAAAAATTCGATGAAAAAAATAAAGGGAAAACAATAGAAAACAAACCTCATCTAAGGCCATGGTTAAAGCTCCGGATATGGCCAGACCCTGTTTATCTTTAAGCTCACCCGTTAAAGCGGTTAGATAGCCGACATTGATAATAGTGCGATTGTTCTCATCACGCACCACATGAAGACCCGGAACCAGTATTACTGCCACCGAGAGCAATTGTAAGATGATAAAGGGCCACCGCGTCATGGCCCCTTAGGCCGGGGCCGATCAGCGCGACACCTATGAGTAGCAATGTTTTTCACTAAAACGATAAAAATAATACAAAGACGTATAAGTAATTATGATTTTTTGCATTCAGCCAATTCACATTAATCATACGCTCACTTATTCATACGTAGTATTTCAATTACGTTTATTTGTAAAACTTATAGGAAAACTAAGTAGCACAAAAGACACAAGGAATGTTGATAACGTGCGTTACGGCATAGAAAATGCATTCCATTCTGCTAGTTGTCTAATAACAAATTTAACTTTTATTGTATTCAAAGTTATCATATGCAACAAAATTTTTCTTTCTTAACAGAAAAATTAAAAAAAAAAACAAACTTAAGCCTAACAAACAAAAATTACTTAATCTGAATAATTCTAGTGCAACAAATTTACGTCAAACAATAATTTAATTAGCAAAATTTGGTTTAAAAGAAAAAAAAACTTTGTCTAAAGAACATTTATTAAAGAATACAAATATTTAAGAAGATTCGTTTTGTTCCTGTTTTATGGTTTGCAAAAACAAAGTTAAATTGATTGTTTTAGTAAAAAAAAACAAAACACTCATTCTTCTTTTATTATAAAAATATATCAAGTTTTATTTTTTGTTATAAAAAAAAACCAACATCCAGTGTAAATTGTTCATGTTATTAATTTGTGTTCTGTGGTGGTGCTAAATTTGGAGCATCGGCACTAGTGGTGAGAAAGGATATTTCATAAATTGACGGCCGGCTGTGATAAATATTCTCCGTCATGTCAACAAACCAATGGCTTAAATTAGACAAATCGTTTATTGTAGTTTGAGCCACCACTGCGCCGGCTTGGCGGCCATGTTGATGTGAATCAAAGAACGATACAATATTATGGGGAAATTGAAATATAAATACGGTGGTACGACTGTCAGCTATTAGAGCAGCAAACAAGTTTCGCGATGAGCCGTTGCTTGCCTGTTGCTGAAATAGCTGAATTCCTAAACTCAGTACTTGTGTTATTCGATGGGGTACAGATTGATTATAGGTATCCTTTTGTGGATTCGCTGTTAAGTGTGTATAAAACCATTCTCGTAAATCAAAACTTAAATTACTTTGGCCTTCTAAGGCGGACATGGCTTCGGGAATGTTAAGATTACGGGTTTTTCTCTTCTTAGTCTCCGTTTCATTAAATGTCTTGGCATAAACGTTATTGCCTTCATTCATGGCATCACCAAATATTTCAACGACTCGCTTTGGCAAAGTTTTAGGTGCACACTTTTTGAACGTTTCTTTGGCCATTTTATCTGCCATTAAAAGTGAAATCAAAGTACAAGAATTAGTTCCACTATCGCAATGTTGCCCATAACGTGACTGGCAAAATTCTTGTGGAAACCACCATACATTCACATTGTTGTGCATTTCAAATACCGCCATGCCAATATTAGATGTTTGACAATTTCTTCTTTCACTGGATGTAGTTTAATTTTGCAATATTTGTTTACATATTATTTATTCTATTAGTTAAACGGATAATTTGGAAAAAGGTTTTATTCCATGTTCAGAAGTTGATTGATTTTAACAGATAATTTTCAAAAACAAATAATTAATTTTGTTTTTTTTTTTACTAAAAGTTTTTGTAAATTCATAACGAAATGATAGTCTAATTAATACCGGCAGTAGCAGAAAGTTTTTGAGTAATTTTAATTTTACATATATCCAACAGATAGTTTTGGTTCCCAAGCGATGCTCCTTTAAATAGGTAAGAGAGCTTATTCGGCTGTGCGGAATCTTATATACCCTTCACAAAAATATGAACTACAAAAAATGTGCTACAGATATTTGCAGGCGCAAAGTATTGTTTTGGGCTCCAGTTTTATTCGTCTTATTTTACATTTTTTCCAGTTTCGGTATTTTTAATTTAAATTTGGTGAATTTTGGTTTTCTTTCTCAAGTTGTTCGATTTCGAGGTGTATTTCTTCAACTTTATGGTGAATTTAAAATTTGGACAAAATTTAGAATTTTGTGGAATTTTTTCGTGGTTAAATATCGGGTTTGGGGGGAATTTGGTTTCCTATGTTAGTATTCGAGATTTTTTTTTTTGCTTTTTTAAAAAACTTTAATTTTGTCTAATATTTAGGTCCTGAAGTTATCTAGTGGCCTCGGGTTGATCATTTATAACAAATTTGATACGAATTCAGAATATGCAAATTTCATGGTCTTGCGGATAATCGCTTCCCCGTGAAAGTGAAAGTACCAACCAACCAAAAAGCCCCAGAAAAATGGCATTTTGCCCTTATCTCGGAAAGATGTCGACCGATATTACTGATTTCAAATAGAGAAACTTTGGAGTTAGAAAGTTGATGTCAACATCGGACATCGATTAAACTTTCCTACTTATAAGGATCCAGAATATACTCGTATATATTTTGTTGGGTCGGATATGAATATTTTAAAAATTACAAACTGAATGATAAACCTGTGCATGCACTTTTCATTTTAGCCGCTGAAGGAGTTTCACTGATTCTGATTTGATTGTCTTTGTTTAAATTTAAAATTTAATACAAATTAAAAAAAAAACACTTTTTGTCGTTATTAATTGGGTGACCATTTTATTGTATTATTAAGGATAAACTACACAATCGTGAATCATTCAAATAGTGTTTGTGATTTTTATTTATGAATTCGTTTGGTTATTTTGTTTGTAAGCTTTTCGGGGACACGTGAATTTGTTAAATTTATAAATAAATGGAATATTAGCATAGCTTCATACATGCACGCAATTATGTATTCAAATGTCATTTACTTTGGCAAATATGAATCAATTAGCAGGCAACACATTGCTATGGATATTAGAGCCAAATATAAATGTGCATGTTATGCGCAAAGTTATTGCGCCAAACACAAGATAATAAACATGTGAATGAAAATTGTTTCAATAAAAAAAAATACGCTTTTGTTCATCTTCACCATCAGGTTACACATTCTCTGAAATCCTCACACACTCATTCACACTTTGATGAACAAAACCGGGTTTCGGTTTTTCCAAATAGTTGCTACTTAAAAACAAAAACTGTTTTCGCTTAAACATTGTAAAACTAAACAGTTTTATTTAAATATATAATAAAAGAAAAACCAAATTAGTCATTGAAATAAAAAGTTTATTTGCCAAACAACTCAACAATTCACAATAATAAGGGATCAAAAAAATAAAATATTTTTTTTATTCATCAAATTTTTAAATTGAGATATAACGGACATTCCGTCCGAGCTCATAGTTCCGACTTCAGCAGAACTAAAAAACTGAGTAAACCGATCGAATAAAAACCGTTCGATCTACCTAGTGGGCATGCATCCCCTAGTCCCTGTCCACACATGTAGTTGTAGGTGCTGCAATTCTTCAGTTTGCAGGTGCAAGTGGAATGAAGAATTGAAAATGTTACTGAGTTGCGTGGACTTTCAATTCTCTTTTGTTGCGCATTCACATTCGCAATTTTCAACTTTAAGTTAAATAGTAAGAAGATGCAACATAAATTCCAAACAGAATTCCAATGTGTGAAGAGGGATGCCATTTCATAACAGAATATAAAAAAATTGCGGTATCAAAAATTGCATGTGTAGCCAGGACGTACATTTTTTTTTTTAGAAAAAAATCCAACTTTTGCAAACGTTTGTCGGGTTTTAAATTATTTTTATTAAAATTTATCTTAATCGAAACAACGTTCAACTTTTAAAGAAGTATAAATTAATATCTTATTAACACTTAATTTACAGAAAAGATAGATAAGCAATAAAAAATAATATAATTAAAAAAGGTGTTAATGAAAAAAAAGCAAAAAAATTGCTAATTAAAAAGGAAGGAAATCAACTAAATCAAAAAAATCGTTGGTAGAAAATAAATCTTTGCAAAAATTCTACAATGCAAGTCGATGGAAGTTGGGTTGTGTCGAATGTAACCGCTTTACTTAGTTAACATTTTTGCTTAACAGAATTGCACTTAAGCGCGCTTAATTTACATATGCATACATGCAAGCGAGTACAGAATAGCTCATACAGAAGTCAGAGAATAACTTAACTTAACAGGTAGTTGCTCGTCGTTTAGGTGCAATTCATTCGCTTTCTTGTTTTTGTTGCCAAGTTGTTCAGAGTTCATTCGTATTTCTGTTTCTATTTGTATGATTATCGTTACGTATTAAGAACTTTGTACGTGACAGGCAGTGGGACTATTAAAAACGATATCTTCATACATTCATTTAAACACGAATACAAACAGGTATGACCATAATATATACACAATCATACAAATTTGTATGTAACCAAACAAACAACAACCAAAGCAGTGCACATAAAACACAAAGTAAACATTATTAACTAAGATAAAAAAGAAATGCAAACAACAACAAACTAATATAGGTATATTATTTAAAAAAAAAGTGATAAACAAAAGTTCCAAGCTTTCGGTGTTAGTGACCAATGACGTCCACTACAACTGTAGTATCCGAATGTTACTTAAGTTTTAACTAAAATATATTTAAAAATAATTCTAGATAGAAATACACAGAGTAAAAACTTTTTACGATAAAGTTCAGAAGCAGCTGTACTGCGAGTAACTAAGACCATCAATCGCTGGATTTGTACCTTTGAGAAGGTATTTATGTGTGGTGTATTTCACCAATGGTTATTGGCGTAGCTAAGTCTGGCACAAATTGTTTAAATTGCTCTTATTCTATTTGGCGTAGGCAATTACGTCGTCGCTCTTCAGCCGACATCACTTTGTATCGACGTCGTAATCAATTCTATTATAATATGGTATTCCCTAACAGTCTTATGACGACGCATCGTCGACGGTTTATCGACGGTTTTTCGGTCAAATAAAATACACATATCTAATATTTTATTTGTATCAGCTGGTTTATTTTGATTATAATTTTTTTGTAAAAGTTTTGCTGAAGCAATTAAATAAGATTTGCATGTCAGGTTCGGAACCCAGTGAGGATGAAAAAGAAAAACTTGTCGTCCAAAGAAGATTAATCAGACAGAAGTCTGATATACTTCAATTTCTACTTGAGATGTATGTAAAAAACGCGCTAATTGTTTGGATGAATTGTGTTTTATTTATTAAAAATATTTAGCTATTATTTTAAATTAAATATTTTAGCGTTTAGGTCTGTGCTACAAACGAAAAACCTTAAGTTTAAAAATAGGCTTAAGATCCAGACTAACTGCAAAGCGCTAAGAGCTCTAAGCCTGGGTTCTTACCAGGTGAGTGTTCTTTAAAATTCTTAAAATTCTTTGAAAACCACTTGCCAGGGCAGGATTTTTCCAAGTCCTTTCACTAATTTCGTGAATTGGTTAGAACTTCTTAGTTTAATTTTTTCCATTTAACTTTTTTTTTTGCATATAAGCTCGTTTATAAAAACCGCAACGAGAAAATCAGAGCGACACAACACAACAACGACGCCACATTTTCTTCGATAAATTTTACATCGCCTAAGGCACTTCCGATTTAAACCCGAGACAATATGGGGTCGTGATGTGCCGACGGCGGCGAATAATGAAAAATTAATTAAAAATAGGAATGAAAAATAAAAAATGGCTTAAAACCGAAACAGGTTACGATGTGCTCGTTCTTTGGATATGTATACACTTTAAAATTCGATTTGACAACTTGTTTTTAAAGAAGTCTTTTATCTTTTGTATTTTGCTTTAAAATAAATTTAGATTGGTTGAATAATGAATCTCAAACCCAATCGAAATTTACTACATCACTATCACCACACACCTTAATATTTGATAAATGCATTTAATTTCGAATTAAATTGAAATTTTATAAAATCTTATTTCCAATAACGAAAAATTTAAAATTATATTTGAAAATTCGTACTTAAATTTCAAATTAAAGAAAATGAGTTGAATTAAAGTTGAATACGAGTGAAGGTCAACAAATGTCACATGTTTTGGACGATTAGAAAACGTCTACAGCCCAATTCACAATAATAAACTTGAACGATCTAACTGCATATAAAATTTTATTGGACAAATTATTAATTTCGAAATTGAATTGTGAACTTAAGTTCCAGATAAACAACCAAAAACCCAAAGGGGTGGTCTTCTAATAAAGGTGTGAATATTATAAAAAAAAATTAATGTGAAATAAAATATTAGCAAACATTACTTATTTACACTCATAAAAATAAACTTTACTATAGACCATTATTATTGTCATAAACAATTAGCAAGCGAAACACATTTTTATGTATTTGTTGTATTTTATTTATACGACTTGCCTGGACATGCAATCAAAAATTCCTCAAAATCACTATCAAAGTGTGAATATGGATCAGCATCAATCGAAAAAATTATTTGAGTGGACAATTATTATAAATAGTTTAAACAACAAATATTAAGAAATCAAATAAGATAAATAAAATAACAACATGTTAGTTGTGGGAGCTTTTGGTAAAACTTCAATGTGTTTGATTTGAGGTTCTTTAAGCTTTCTCATTTAGTTTGAAGAGTTTCGGGCATAAGACATTTAAGTTTTTCTAAAAGTTTCATGATGAGCTGGTTGGGCAACCAGTGAAACGCGCATAGAGGCGATCTTGTATCCCCTCATTTATAATAAAATGAGTTGGGATAGAAATAATAAAATCCAGAAAATTCTTTTTATTCAACAAATATTTTGATTTTACAAATTATTCTTTTTTTTAAAGAATTAAAAAGCAAAAATATAATGAGGAACAAATACAAATCTAATAAAATAATATGTATCTTAAACAGAATAAATCAAAATGTTGTTGTAACATTTGTATAAGTTACAAGTATAGAAGTGTGTATCTGTGTTTAAGTATTTTACTTTTACTGGCATAAATTGCTTACAAAAGCATTTTTAAAAAATTACAATTTTTGTATTGTCACTACTATCTATCTATGGCGGCGGTCTATAAATAAATAACAAAAACAAACCAACTACATATAAAATAAAAATAAACTCTAAATTCTAAAAATAGATTTAACCAACGGAGTGCGATCGTTACAAAGTTGTGTAACCACTTCTACTGTAGCAGCAATAAAACGACAACAACGAATAACGTCTGCGCCAACGTCAAAATCAAAAGTAGAAAAAACTTATCCATTTTTCATAACAAATAAAAAATACACTCTAACAAAAAATACCCACAAAATAGGTAGAAGATAATACGTGAAACGAGGGAACATTAGAGGAAGCCTATTATAGAAACCTAGTGTTAATGATTTTGATATCACAAACACTATTAGACAAATTTAGGCGAGAGAAAAGCAAATGATTTTAGTAATCCATGCAAAGGTCATCACAACACGACTGCTTTCAATGAATAAATTAGCAAACATAGATACAGACTATGGAACATTGTACTTAGAAACACTATAAATCGAAAAATTTTGAATTTTAACTTGCAACATCGTTACAGACGAAGGAACATCAAATGGAACATGCCAATGTTTTCTCGTTTACAGTCGGTATAAGAATGGTACGCCTTGTTTCCGCAACGCAATTGTAATATGTTCATAATTATATTTTCATATTTACAACACTTTTCTTCGCGTGTAAGTAGATCAGAATGGAGCTTACTTACTCTGCTACATGATCATACGTGTGTGTACGTGTAACTGAGTTTGTATATGTAAAATAAAAATAAACATAAGAAATGATTAATAATAAAATAATACAGTTTAGTGAGTTGGATTTAATACAGACACTGTCACATTTAGCACTGATGCCCGTATTAATATTTCGTATGTTTGTGTTTTTTTTTTTTTTAATTTTTCAATTTTGTATGATTGGATGGCACTCGTATTTATATAAACTCTTAAAATTGCGTTTATATTTAAAAGATGAAACGACAAAAAATATAATTTTATTGGTGTGTTGCTGTATAAAAAGGTAAAATAATTAAGACTTCCAATTATATCTTTCGCTTAAAACTTCTACTGCAGAAAATACACTGTAACAAAACGTGCCAGCTCAAACAAAGTAAGTGGAATTATATGAAATTCTACTAAAAACACGTTATGTATAATTAGGCCTGAGAAGGAAACGCACGAAAGGTCTTTTAGTTCTAGGGAGCCCAAGAAGATGATTTCCATAGGAACTGCGAAACAGGTGAAATATTGTGGGAGGAATCTCGCTTAAGTATTTACCTCTCTGTTCAGATTTGACACCAAACAAAATTGTGTAACATCTATGAAAGGCACTAGCATGTTAAAAAAAACAACAAACGTTTACGGCGTGAATGTCAGAACGAAAATATGTGCACTCGTCCTAGCTTGCAATTCAAAAGGAAGATCCGCACTAGTTTATATAAATCAATTGAATTTCGTGCGAGTAGAAGAAATACTACACCCTCGGAAAAAACTTTATCTCAACACAGTTATTTGATGAAACTACCACCTTAAATTATATAACAAAATTAAACACAAGAAACTTAATAAATTTTACCAATTTGGTTTGTCAACTAAAGTATTTTTAATGAATACATAATTTTAATACTATATATTTATTGTAAAAGTCGTCAATTAAATATCCATATTTTTAAGTCTTTAGTAACGTTTCAGATACATTAAATGATGAATTTATGTCTGCATCGTACGAATGTGTATGGGCATGTATTTTTATCGTAAATACCCAATCCTTGCCATTGCAAAACCAGTTGAACTGCTTTTGTGAAATATTTAAATTAAAGTTGAATCATATTTTATTTCAACTGCAATCAACATCGGTCTATTTTTAAATTAAAAAAAAAATATATATATAAATAAAATATTTTAAATAAATAAGAGATCATTATTGCAATGTTCTCTGAATGCTTAACTTTTTCGTCGTCTGTCATTCTCATCATAAATGTCGCTTTATTATTTTTTTTCTCTTCTTTTTTTTTTGCCTACATGTTAAATCGGGACAACTTTAAATATGTTGCTCACAATGACGTTGCGTTGCTAACAGTGATGATGTTGCCACAAATCGATGTTGAAATGAAAGTGAAATTGGAAAATAAGTATCAAGAAATGTCGTTTTTCAGTTGTGCCTGCTGTTCATATCAAAAGTGGAAATATGTTATGACTATTTTAGGTATGGACAGGTAGCAAGAAATGGCAACAGCGACAATAAGTAAACTTGCAGAAGCATAAGGAAACCAAACTTCAATCACATGCAGCCTTTTATGATATTATTGTCATAGTAACAGAGTTAACGAGGTAAAAAAAGTAAGTATTGCAGCACAGAAGGGTTCGTTAAACCAAGTTCTACTAGTTATTGGCCGATGATTGGTTCGCTGGGATACAGGTCCTGTACAGAAGATAACTTCCGTACTTCATTTAACACATCTGCGTACTTTTATTTATTTCTACATCTTTCCAACTTGTATGTCCGGTTTATTAAAAAAAAAAATGCATTTATGTTAGCGGCCAACTACTCGCTATCGAAAGTGTAGATAAAAATTGCAAATAAGAAAAACAACAACTGTGAAGGTTTCATCTAACATACATACATACATATTTAGGTAACTACATGTTGTCTTGATCAACGTTGAAAGTAAATATTAAAACAACCTTATTGGCAAACTAATATTAATCGAGTTAAAAGGCTAACAAATCCATATAACAAAGTCAATTGTTCATGTTTTTTTATTTATTATTTACGTTTTATAAATGAAGCGTAATATTTTTTATGATGGATATGGTATCTCACAAAGGTCCTTAGTCCTTTGTGGCTTCTTGACATAACAAGCGATTTAGGAAACAGTGGTCCCATAGTGATTTGAATTGATTGTACAAAAAGTGTATAAAACAGGAAAATGCACATAGAATTAAACAGCATAACGGCTATAAACTGCCAAGATCTAGCTGTAGCTATTGAAGGAACTTAAATGGCATACACACTAACACACCCAACTCTATAAAAATTCAGTGTAAACTTTCTTAATAAAACACACATACACACTAAAAGCTCAAAAAACATGCATTTACTAGTCTCACACCAGTCGTTACTTAAATAATATGTAATATTAATAATAAAAAGGAATCGAAAGTCAATTCTCAAGACAACAAACAAATTAAAAAAAAAAATTAGCAACTAATTTTCCTTTCAAGTGGTTTAATGTGTGTGACTTTTTTATGTAACTTATCACAGCATCAAATAATACTTAAAAGTTTTTAAATAATCATTGAATAACAATCCCAAGAGATTATTTTAAAAGAAACTTAATTTTCAAGAACATTCTTACAAATGACAACTTTGGATTTATACAGAATATGATATGATTTACAGCAAAAGACTAAATGTTGTAGGTTATAAAAATATTAAAACTATAAGCCGATGAAGAATTTGTATTGTGGGTAGAAATATTAGTCTTCAAACTTCACAACTGTATGTCAGTTTTCTTCTTACTTCATACGAAAAGTGTGATCAAACTTTAAAAATATCAAATAATTTTGATTTTTGTACATCAAGGGTGATCATGTGTGTCCAAAACACGAATGTGTGTCATAATTATTTGCCGGTGGAAAGAGCCCTAAGGGCCTTTTTTAAAACTCTCCCATTTTTTTAATTTTCCATTGGTAATAATTTTGAACTTCTTAAATCAATGAGAGACTTGGAAAATCTTAATTATGTATATTTACATTTAATTATATCATTGCATGTGTAATTAATTACAATTCATTTTGATGGGACTGCCCAGGTCTGACTAAGCTGTAGAAGCAAAATATAACAAAATTCGCTCCCTATTAAAAAAAAGGAAATACAAATCTGTTGAAGAATTTTTACGTTTACCCTTTTTAACATTGTAGAATAGAGAATAGAGAACAGCTGATGGCAGATAAATTGTACACACACAAATATGTATATAATTTTTAGTTTTCTTTAAATTTTTTTATCAAATGATAATTTTAGGGCTCCTTTTCCAGTCAAATAACAAATTTAAAGATTTTGAACAGAGTCCAATTTATGATCAAATTAACGTAGCAAAACCTTTTTGCTATGAAATCATTTTTTTTTTTATTTCGTTCCCAATATCAACAAATGTTTTAATACAAGAGCAGTAGATGACGATTTGTAAACAAAACCAAATACACAACAAAAAAGAGAACAGCTTGATGCATTTTGTAAAGAGAGTCCATTTCTAGTATAATTTATCATGTTACGGATATATGCACTTGTTAGTGTGTGTATATGCACGTTTGTGTTTTAATGTACATGTGCATGTTTACACATACATATATATGCATGCTGTGTGTGTGTTGTTTATTTGTCTGCCTTCATGATTACTTTACGTATGGCGCACATGTGAGGCGCTTTCAAGTATTTCCCCACGATCTATTTTTAGAAATCCAGTTTTTGGCAAACAAATTAAAGCAAACAACAAATTTAGTGCATATAGTATAACGAAAAATATTTAAATAATCACAGCAACAAGGAACGATTGGAATAGGAAATTACAACAACATTCCAACACGTTTTATCTTTAACATTTGTTTACGTCTGCCTTCATGCTGTAAACAAACTATAGAAAATGAGGAAAACAATCAAAAAAAAAAAACACAACAAAATATGCAATAAACCTCCTGCATTGGCGTATGCATAGTGTTGCCCGGTACATTTTATTTTTATTTACAAAAATATTTGAATCTCCTTTAAACAGTTTTTTCCCCGTTTGTTTATTTAGAGGTTGCAATTCGTGTAATCGCTAATTATAAAATTCTTACATTAAAACTTCAAATGTCATGCGAAATGCGAATTTAACAACTCTAATTAAAAAATCTCTTAGTCTGGGGGTAAATCCCTTAGCTGGCAATACTGTTCATTTTTCAATTGCATCAATGTGTGCAAGTGTAAGAGAGAAAGCGAGAGAGAGATATTTTTAGTTTCTACATTAAATTTTTGAAAAAGTTTTTAATTTAAGTTAAAATTACAATATACATACATACATACATATGTAAATTAAATCATGCAAAAATACCAAAAATTTATGAAAAAATACAAATTAAAATATATCAAACATGAAAATAAAACGCTTATAGTAATAAACACCTGCAGAAAACCCGATCAACAACTTTAGGCAGTAGACTTCGCTGTTGTTGATGATCAACAACTTAAATGGGCAGTTTCGTATTTAGTGTCGTTAATTAATCGAATCATATTAAGGAATATTTCAGAAAGAGCAAGTGAGTGTAGTGTCTGTCTTAAGGCTCTCCAGTTGACATTTTAACAAATTGTTTAAACTATTAAAAACTTTAACTTAAGCCACTAGACACAAATCTGTCGTTTAATTTCCTAAATATCTGGTTGTATAAAACAATATAAGATTCGTTACTTGTATGCAAAACTATTTGGGAAGTTAAAGACAACTTGTTTAATTTTATTTTTGTAACACAAGTGTCGTTGATGACGATGATGATGGTGGCAACAAGTCTTTTGCACTTTCCGAGACAGACAATGAGGCGCAACTAAAACTTGATAAAGTGTCAATAACTAAAACTCGTTAGATGTTTCAATGAAGAAAAATATTTGAAAAAAAAACTATTAAAAAGCGAGTCGAAAAAAGTTGTAAACTAGCTAAAATCTTTATCAATTCAATAGCAATAGCTAATCCACCAACCAACCAACTAATCAAACAACAAATCAACCAGCCAAACAGGCAGTCAACCAGCCAACCGTTAAAGCTAAAATAACTACCTTCTCGCCCTCTTAAAATTCGCATACTTCTAAACAACTATTAATTAAATATCTTGCAATGAAAAGTGCGCTATCAGTCCATCCAATCTCTCCATCTCACTACTTTCACACTCTTCCCTCTCTCTTCACCTTGTGCGAAAATGTTATGTTTCACATCAATAAGAAGTAGAAAATACCGCCTTTAATATTGCGAAATTGTTCAATCAATTAAAAATGATTCATTAAGTAACAAACAGTTGTAACGTGCAGTAAGTGGCCTTCATGTAAAATTCCAGAGAATTGCAATTAAGAAAAAAAAGTGAAATATCAACTAAGAATTTTTTTTATAAATATTTTGTATTTTAAGAGTCATACGGAAGTCTATTAAAAGTCCTTCAATAGTTAATTTGAAATTATAAATTTGGCGCCATTTAGTATATGTCAAAATTACATCAGTCGTCATTCGTGACATTTTTCTTGGTAAAATAAATACATAAGTATAGTTTTAAATATCGAACTTATTGACAAATTCCAATGTATTTTAAAATTTTACGAGGGCAATCATTTCAATTCGTTAAAGAAAACAGAGATTGCTTATTGTTGAAGTTAAAATCAAAGGTAGCTTTTAAAAGATGGAAGTTAATGATAAATGATAAGCTCCTACATCTCAGACTAATATCGGTCTATCGGTCTGGCAAAATAAAGAAAATAATTTTAATGAAAAAAGTGCTACCAAACTGAACCAAGTTTTTCTCCAAATTTCGGTGAGCGGCAAAAAATTAAAACATATGGAATACTACTAAAGTGGCCACTCAATGAGCGGCATTTCTGAGCGGCTAAGCGGCGCCGCTCAGGAATAGAACGTGTTCTAATTTTTAGTTGATTTCTAAACGGCGAAGTATAAACACGGCAAAAGTGAATGCGGAGCTTATAATTTTATCTGTACCACGCCACTTGCTGCTCAAACTCGCCGCTCACCGCTTTGCCGCTCATTGCGTGGCCTCGGGCTTAAGCCACCAGGGAAATGTGCATAATGAACAATAATTTTTGTGAATTTATTGTTAATTTACTGGTTGGGAAAATTTTACCAAGTTTGGTAAAAAATATAATGAACTTCTATGTACGTTGCATTATTTAAGACCTTTTCAGCCAGTCTACTTACATATCTATTATTATTTACATTAATTTAAATACATACATACATATGTACATGCACGTCTTGTCATTTGGTCATTGACTGGCGCTGATACGTTTTTACGATATTATTTAAACAGAGTATAGAAATGAGCTACATATTTCTTCAAACATATTGGCAAACAAATACTTATCTACCAATGATTTTTTATAATTTGTGTTTTTGTATGTACACATATGTATGTATGCATGCATGTATGTGAGTGTATTTTTTTTTTGTTTGTTTTCAATTTGTCGTACTTTAGATGGCGCTCAATTTTATTTGCTTTGTATTTTGTATGTGCATATGTATGTATTTCTTTTATAAAAGGAAATCAGACAAGATCATTGTTTGGTTATTTAGTTATTTCAAGATTATCGTTGGGTTATTTCAAATTCGCGCTCACTCGAATACAATCCAAGGCCATATAAAAATACATTAAGCTAAAAATAAACATTTTTTTAGTTTTTTGCCGCCACACTGTGTGGCGTAAATAATACACAAATACAAATTATATATGTATGTATGCACATACAAATGTATTTATACATATGTACATGCATGTATTAGTTTTTAAGTGTTTATGAGCATGTGTTTATTTGTACGTCTGTATTGTAGAGAAAAATAAAAAAAAAATTAAATATTTTGTTGTTTTCCCTATGGCACCTAACCTAAGCGACATTAACAATCTTAAAAGATTGTTCACTTGATATGAAAAAAAATAAAAAAAAACCAATTTTACCACAATTTAGGTGACCAGAGGTTTTGCCACCGCACTAGATCGTTTGCAGTCAGAACTAAGCGTTTAAGATTCCTAGTTTCAAATTCAATAGCTTTTCGATTCGGTAATACATCTAAAACTTTCAAAATGTATCATTGCTAAGACTTCTCGTTTACTCTACAAGCACGAAAGACAACACTTAAACTCAAGTTTACTAAACTGTAACTGCTACTGACAAAATCTGATCAAAATATCCAATTATTGAAAGTTAAAAAAACTAATAAAATATCCAACAAAATTCAAACTTGGTTGCTCCGGTATGCTAGGACGTAGTGTACTAGTCTATCAGCCTGGGGACCGTTGTTTCGATTTCCACAGAAGACTCTGGTCTTCTGGTATTCGTTATTATGCTCAGCAATTTAAGTTAGAATATAATTTGTAATTTGTTTTGTAACATTTAATAAAACTGTATGGCCACCTTTAACGAAATACGGTATTGTACTTATTATAACTGTCACTGCATGTGTAAGTTTACACAATTAAAAAAAATTATCTACTTTTAACACATACTAAATAAATATGTCTGCATGTATGTGAATACAAAGAGCAAAGCATAGATAGCGGGTTAACAGAAAACAAAACCATATTTTTTAAGATTCCTACGATTTTGATTGCAAAAAAAGAAACAGAGAGCACAATTAATAAACAGCAATATGTGATAAAAGCCTTATGAGCTTGTAATTAAACTTTACAATATTTGTTAAGGGAAAACTCTCTTAAAATTAGTGAATTTATTTACTACGATTGCAAATTCATTTACACATTTTATAGTTCTGTGTAATAGTGGGTGTATAAACCGGATAATTTCATAGGTATTAAATAAATGTAAATTAGCGACGAAATAAAAACAGCTCGTAGATACAAGTGCATTAAAAACTAAATGAAAATTTATGGCTTAATAACTGCACTTGACACCAAACAGCAGCAGCAACAATAACAACCGCATATGTGAACAAAGTTATACAAACAAACAAAAATAAACAGCAATAAATGAGCAACAGCTTTTCCTTTTATTTTCGATAACACTGGATATAAATAAATTGATACACGTACATATGTATGTATGTACATCGATTGTAAAATAAGAAATTAAATGGCAGCAACCTGAGATTATATTTTTTTGATACTTGTTTTTCCTAGTTTTAAAATTTATTATAAATTTAACCATGCGTGCCACTTCAATGACATTTAAAGTCACAAGTTGTCTTTCTTTTTTGAAGGTGGAGCTAAAGTTACAAATTGTTATCAATTGGTAACAATTTATGAGTTATATACTCAAATCATTATAAATCTTGTATCACAAAAATGCCGCTTTCCGAGAGTGGTACTCTTTAAGCCCGTCCACACATGCAATATTCTGTTTTGAAATTGTATTCGTGTCCACACATTAAAATTCTGTTTATGCAATTTTAGTTTTTTCTCACCTTCCAACTTAAAATTGGAAACTAAGGAAACTAGGTCGAAAAGGGACCCAAAAAGTAAGTGGTCTGCTTCGATATCCCCCCTACATTAAAAAAATAGGCTTATGGAACCTGGTAAAATACGAAAGCCCTTAGCAATTTTTCCCATTATTACATTTGATGTGATAACTTGAAAGCTATGTTTCTTTTAGTTATGGGATAATTTTTGAGTAGCAATAAGCTCATATATTTTAAATTTGATTAATTTGTTTCATTTCTTTATCCTTGAGCGAATAGTTGGCAATAAATTTAGTAAAAGCTAAAAGAATTAAAATTATTTTTATTCTTGTATAAATAGTAAGATGTTTATGATGGATGGTAGAGTAGTACCATCCGTCTTTTCTCTGATAAAAATAAAGTTTTTTGCGTACTTACATGGTGTTATTGTGATGAGGAAAGCAGTTGCTGCGTTTTTAATTTTGTAAAAAATCGAAAAGCCACAGCTATTTTCATTTATCCATAACTGAAAGCAAAAAGAATTATGGATTTATATATATTATTCGTGTTATTATTTTTGTATCATTGTAAAAAGCATTGTTTTGATAAAATATTTACAGGAAGAAGTCAAAAGAAAAGAAATATTACTTATTCATTTTTAGTTTAGATTAAATTTCATGCAAAGGCATTTTTATCAATTTGAATGATGTTTGAAAACGTAACACTTTTGCAAAATGTGTCTCTGTAGTTTTATAGTAGAATATTTACTAAATTGATTATAAAATCATATAACCTCATGCTCAATTATGCTTACTTACCTATAAAGAAGCGAGAGGATTTTAAAAGTACTTTTTTAATGTTACTTCATGCAAATAATATGAGCAAAGATGTAATTGATTACAAAATGATGCTGTTGTGAACCATAAAATACCATTTCAACTTTCAATCAGCTTTATACTATGTTCACACGTGCACCTTAATTGCGCAATTAGGAAAATTACTCATTTTACCAAACAAGAATTCAATTAATAAATTGAGCAAATTAAGTATTTAATTGAATCATTAATTGAGTTAAGTTCCCAATGTAACTCTGCTGAAACGTGTTTAGTAAGTAGGAAAACCCAGATCAATAACAAAATTAGGACTCATTGAACAAAGTTACTGCACCACCAAAAAAAAATATATCATACTGGATTTTAACAAAATACGTTTTCATTAATTAATTTTTTTTTTAATTTTTTTTTAATTTTTTAAAATTTACAAACACCAGTTTTAACGAATAAAGCAAATATATTAAAATTTTTCCAACCCTATAATGATGTTCTAGACTAACATTACGATCACAATATGTTAAATTAACGACGTAAATATGAAAATGTTTTTGACAGAGCCAGCTTATTAACTGTAGAAACCATGACATACGAAGTAAATTAACACACACAATGTAAGGGCAGATGAGAAAGTCATACATTCCTTAATACATCAATATATTCAAATATGGGAGATGTACGTGTGACAATATACTACATTTTCAACTACTAACACACCCACAAGCACAAGCATAATGCTGAAGTAAGTTTCATTTATCCTTCCTTTATTTCCGGGAACTTTCAATTCAATCAGAATGATTGTCAGTCCATCAATCTTTAAAAACAACACAAAAATATTCAATATTTTTTGCTATATAAGGGGGAAAAACTTATTGTTTCGAACACAACTGAAATTGGTTTTACAAATGAATTGAAACTTTTTCTTAAAAATGTTCATTTTAAAGATGCGTATTTAATATCAAAGCAACTTTAATATTTTAATAAGGATTAAATTTTATATAATTTACTTTTTTGTTTATAGATTGCAAATATTACAAATGTTGATATACCTGACTGAGTATGTGTTTGTGGGTGTAGTAGTATTGAAGTGCTAATAGTATGTTCATGATTGTTATTCTCTCGTCGTCTGCTTGTAGTTTGTACTATTGTTTGTGTGTATATCAGTTACAACACAAAAGATTATAAACTAATTCACGTAGTGTTACTAATAAAGCCTTTTGTTTCTTGTTCTAAAAATAGATTCATTTGTATTTTCTTAACTAATTTTCAAGATTATTTCATTTGTTACTTTTTACTCCATAATAATAATATTTTAATTATAAAAATATATTTACTACACTTAACTCTCTTGAGTAAAATTAATAATTATAAATTATGAAGTTGGAAGGCATTATTGACATAATTATTGTGGATAACAAATTGTGAAATTTTATATAGCCCTCACTCGATTTTGGATAACAATAATATTTTTATTTTTTATTCCTTCAATACCAAATAATATTTTTTGGTTTTAAAAGTATCTCTTTTATTTTTATATACTTTTTTTATTCGTGTTTTTTACATATTTACCCTAAATTTCAATAACTTTTGAAATCAACTCAAAAAAATGTACGAGCGAAAAAGATCAAATAAGAACCTAAACGCTTTTCAATTAGTTTGCATCCCAGCAAACACTTTATTTAAAAGTTTGATAGATGCTCTTTACTTGTTCTTAATGGATGCTTACAGTAATAAAGTTAAACCAATAAGGTTAAAACAATAAGGTTCGCTAAAGAGTTTAACTCAAATAAGAGTCGTAACCTAGTACCAGCTTTGTTTGTTTTTTTTTTCATTATTGTTATTTATTTAATTTAAAAGAAGTATTCTTACTAAGAGTATAGAAATCAGTGTAAGAATGCTCAAATTTTTTTCTTTCTCGAATCTTAATCGTTTTCATATCGTAAAAATTTTTTTAACCTCTAATATTATTAAATAATTTGTTGCCCTGTTAAAGGCCCTTATTAAATGGGATTTTATATTGTATATATATCATAAAGGCTAATGCCTTTCGGCATAACTAAGGCTAAAATTTTAAAAAAATATTAACTTTTGTGGGAGTAAACATATTCGGAGTATAGCAAAAGGGCAAAAAATTTTACATTCTTTTTAGAAACGAAAAGACCATAAATGTTTGTTATCTGTAAAGGAGATAAGTATGTATGCACAAACATTCATGTGTGTAAATGGTTCCCTTAATAGATGTTATTTATGTCTGCAAGAATTTTTCTTTGTTATTCCTTCGTTTGTTAAGATCACAATCAATTTTTTTATATGCCAAAAAATAAGTAATAGTAGGTAGTTTTCTTTTGTGGGAAACATAAAAAACCAGGAATAGAAAATAAAATTCTTTTTGCAAATTTTATCTTAAAAATTCTAAAAGCCAATTAAAAAATAGACAAAAAAGAAACTGAATTTGTGAGCAAAATTTTTACCTTGCTTTAAATAAATGACAATTTTCTTTTGTATTATTTTTTATTTAATTATTTAATTTAGACTTTTGGAACGAATTTCCGTCATCCCTTGTCATGTTTGGTTTGGAGAAAACCCGGTTACGGCTATGTGCCATCTTCAGTGTCATTTTTCGTTCTGAACGACAATCTACAACAAAACACCCTGCCGGAATATCAAATCAAGAATTATTTAATTTAGTTTGGAAGGTTTTAAATATAAATTCTATTTTAAAAACAATTTAGTTTTATTCTACCACACTGTGATAAAGCGTGAAAATATTCCGTATCTTAAAAGGAAATTTTTGCCGAATTCGGAATTCTTAAAATGTTTATTGGGTTACGTCTATACATCCATACATACTTGAAAGAACAATGCAACTAATAAAAGAAAAACTATACAAAACTTCTTAATTGCCAGCAATAAAGTTTCGTTAAAATAAGCATTTTCCCACAAATTTTCTTAACAATTATTAAAACAAAACTGCTGATGGAAAATTGCAAGGTAAATAGTTATCAATATTAAAACAAATAATAGAAACAAACTAGAGAAAATATCAAAGACCCAGGCAGATATAACTATCGCTTTCAAAAAAATATATTAAGAAAAAAATACCTTTAGACAAAATATGAAAGAATTAGCAAGAAAGTAGTAAAACCATTCACAATGTTTAGCAATGAACTTATTTTCTTTTTAAATAAAATGAGAAGCAATGAAAAACACTGTTAAATATATGTATTGTACGCAAACATGACTGTAGGACAATACTTAACATTCAAACTACTTAAAGGATAAATAACGTTTTGCTACGTTGTCAACTTTTATTTACTTGGCTAATAACAGCAAACAATTAAATAAGACAAGCCCAAATTCTTTCAATCTAATATACCTTTAAGTAAGTGGAACTGTCTCTGAAAAATACATGAGTATGATTCAACGAAGTGGTCTCTAGAATGAAAAGAAATACTTAATGGAAACCTGCAAGAATTTAATAAGAAATTAAATTCGTTTGTTTTAAAGAAAGAGAGTTAAGAAGAAAAATAGGTCTCTATTCTGCGGAACTGAGTCTTTGGTAAGTTTGTAATGAAACCATTAACGTTTTCTTCTTTTCGCGGATGGACGGGGGAATGCCCTTCCCTGGTAATATGTATGTTTTTTTGCGTAATTATATCAGATTCTAGTGGTCATTTGCCAGTTAAGTTGTTTTCAACTATGTAAAAAAGGTTATTTTGCTTATAGTAATTAAATCCGATTAAAACTGATTTTGAAATTCTTGGTATTTTGTTTTGTTTTTTTTAAAAAGTGCTACGTAAATTTTTATTCTAGAAATTTTTTTAATTAACGCCCTTTTGTGATTTAAATATTTTTTCCTACTTACGTCGTTTTTTAATGTTGGTATCTTTTATTGAATATATTTACAGGCCGTTAATGTCCTGGTATTTCTGTCTGACATTAAGAACATTCTAAAACCGATTTGTCCTAAAGTTATCTGGGGTCAGACATACAGCCGTATATCATTCAATTGACTCAATTAGTTGTAACGAACCAAGGTCTTGTCTGTCAATTAACATAGAAAAGGGCAACCAAAAGATTTCTTTGCAATTAAGTTATTTTACTTTATTTATTCGCGTTCTTTACAAGAAGAATGAAAATTTCACCAGTGCTAAGGACATACAATTTTTAGTATAATTAATATTGAGAGAATAATTTTATACAAGCTTATTTCGGTTAAGAAAGACAAAAATTTTATTTTCAGTTATGCACTAGCAGAATGGAATACATGCATTTTCACTACCCCTACGAATGTCATCAGCTTTCTCTGTATCTTTCTACTGAGTATTGAGTATTGTGAATCATTTTTCTTTTGGGTAATCTGAATAAAACTATTCATTCATTTGTAAAGATAAAAATTCGACCAGTCTAGATTTTCCCAATGCGGCTAAAAAAGTTTAAAATTTTAAATTTTAATTTTTATTAAAAACAATAAAAATGTTTTAAAATATTTGAAATTTGTTTTTGTATTCCATATAAATTCTGGCGTTGCCTTGCGTTTTAAAAATTATGGCCGTTAAGCTTTTTGTGCCAGACTTAGCTACGCCAACAACCACTGGAGAGACATACGAACATGTGAATGTGGTGTATTACTTGTGCAAAAATTATCAGCAACTTTAAGCCCCCATAGCTTCAACTTTACCAATATCTACATAGTACACACCTGCAAATAAATACCTTTAATATGGTATACTTTTTCATTCTAGATTTGATATTCAGACAGAGTCATTTGATATAGATATTTCAAACGAATTTTCGTCATCTCTTGTTAGGTTTGGTTTGGATACAAAGCGGTTTAGGCTATGTGCCATCTGCAGTGCCATTTTTCGTTCTGACTTTTTTCTTGATACTTTTTAATACCAGTGAGGTTGTATTATTTATTAAAACAAGTTTAGTTCTAATAATTTGATAAAATTTTCACTAAAACTACGATTTTGTACATTAGCTTAACAAGAATTAAACCCAGCGACAAAAATTCAATTAAAATACAACAACAGCAACTCAAACTATTTCACAACTTCCTATGCTTACAGAGGCGCTTAAGAAATGTTTAGAGAAGCGCTTGCATAAGTGAATAAACTAAAAATAAACCTGTATGCTTATTAGCTACACTTCCGGTGCGTAATAAACTAAATATTTTATGCATTGTTTCCTACCGCAGTGACAGAAGAGTTTGCAGTATTCTGTGTGTAAACTAGTTTTTCATCAATGGCATTTCATTGGCATCCAAGTAGGTAATATTTAGTATTCCCGATTAAAAGAAAATACAATTGAGTGTAGTAATAGATTAAAATATGTATTTTTAAATTGAAAATATTTGACACATGCTACACATTACGAAATGTCATTGTGGTATTTTACTGCTTTTGAAATACTAAAATACAGACTATTAGCGTTAAAGGCTATATGGCAGTTCACTGAGTAATCTATTGCAGTTACATTACTTGGTGTGCTCAGTTTAATAACATTTTTGTTTTTGAAAGAAAGAGAATAAAACTCGTAAGATTTGATATACTTTTCAAACTAAATTAAAGTTTTTCTGTAGCTCGCCATTCAAACAAGGAATATTTTATTGTAGCTTTTTGAAAACTTCAGTATCTTTTGCATGGTAAGATATTCAAAACAGTATTTCTTACTAATTAGCATAAAGATAATTTACATTAAACTTTAGAACAATTTTGAAATAGCATTTTTAATGCTGTTATATGCGTGATGTGCCTGCAGTTTTATTAATGCTGGTGCTTAGCTTTTGAACTCTTTCAGCATTTCAAATGCGTATTAAAGGATGGTTTGTTTGACTTTAATGTTATTTAGGAATTTTCTAATTACGACACGACAAAAAATTTGAGTCATTTTTATATCCAAACAAATTAAAGAATGAATTTTAAATAATATTAATAATCTTTAACGCAAAATGTTAATAATTTCCAAAAATAGAATTATTTTTTTCGTAAGCAACATGAAATGCTGTCTTATCTTATCAGCGTTATTATATTCATTGCACAATTACCTAGCAACACTTTTAATTTGTGAGATGTCCGAGTATTATTAAGAGAAAACTTGTGAACTTCAGTGCAAGAAAGGAAGCGCGTTATTTGGCCATATGCCTCGATGAAGGACATGGTGGCAAGTTATATTATAATTGTCGGGGACCGTAACGGTTATAAGTTTTATTCAAAGAATTAACTTTTATGATTATTTTTCAAGTTTCATTTATCGCTTGGATACTTACCGATCACTCAAATAAAAACTAAAATTAAACTAAAATAAAACTTAATAAAAATCAATGGTAATCGTCCTTGTTACTGCTTAACCTCGTAGCATTTCTCTTTCGTTGTGATTTTCTTGGTTGACATTTGAAGAATAATGATTACTTGCAGTCCCTGATTATTGCAGATAAAAATAATATACTCCCCAGAGAAGAAAAGAAAAAAACATTAATTTTCTGATTGGCATCATCTGAGGTACAAATACACGGGACTAAAGCCACTTAAGCCTAACTTTGTTTGTGGTTAGAATTTTACGAAAAATTGTATTGTCCCACTCAACCATGTTGTAATTCCTACGGATGAAAATTATTTAATGATTAAATCTAAAAAATAGCTTGTTGATTGCAACATTAATAAAGTAATATTTGATATGTTATAAAATAACCAAAATAAGTTTGCAACAAGAATATATTGTAGTTTAAAACATAATATGGTTGTCGTGACCATGCCACAACTACCCACTTTGGAAGAAAATCATCATGTCATTTTTTAAGCCCAGATCTCCCTTCCAAATTATTAAAATAAAAATGTTGATTGCATTATTAAGCAATACGCCAGAGGCATATCTAAAATTTTCCCCCAGAAACTTAAACTGCGATTTGTACATTTAGAAAACACTCTATAGAATTCACTTTCTTCGTATGTTTCTAATTATATTAAGGCTTCCTTAAATGAAACGCTCAAAAATGAACAAGTTTATTTAAATTTTTTTTAACTAAACGATTATGAATATTATGGTAAACAGCATCATACAGTGGTTCTAAAATGAAACTTAATTTAATTTGAAGTTTCAAATAATTTAATAATATAAAAAGGAGCGGATTCAGGAAGAGGGAGATATTGATGCATTCACCTTTCACAGATGTTTTATTTGTTTAAAATTCTCCCTACAATTTCCTCTCAAAAGTTTAGACTAGATCCACGCTTGCATATGTATACAAATACATATGTACTTTACATAAATTAATAATAAACGTAATTTGTAATTAAGTAGCGATAACAGTTTAATAAAATTAATGAATTTTTTCAATAACTCACAGACATGCAACTTTTTTTTCTTTTGAAGCGCTTAACAAATACGTTTCAATCGACACAAAATGGAAAATTGAAACAAAAGTAAGCATCACTGGTTGGCCTTAAATATGTGTAACAATAAATATAATAACAAAAACCATACTAAATGAACATGAATAACGAGAACAGAAGCACCTTGTCGTCTGTAATCTCAAATGAAGGCTAATCAAGTTCATCGTATTTACACAACTCTTTGGACTGACTGACTGCTCATAAAAATACAACATTTATTATTTTTCCTACCGCACAAGCCATATGAACGGAACAAAAATATTTATCTGTGCTTAATATTAAATCGTACTGTTAAGCATTGTTTGTATTTCGAAACAAGTACTCAGAGAATTTTATCATGAAACAGTTCGGACTTGTCTTTTTTCAAGCGAAAATATAAGTTATACTTAAATAGAAGCCATCACTTCATTAAAAGTGAATGAAATTGTAATTACAATGGGATTTTAACTAGCTCAAAGCGAATTAATTTTACTTATTAAAGCTAAAAGGAATATTGAGCTAAATCCTTGAAGAGAAAAGCTGAAGAAAAAGCAGAATTGCACAATTTCTACAAATATTAAAAGCGGTAACAGTTAAACAGAAAATTCCAGTAAAGTAAATAGTCGATAAAATGGCAACAAAAGAAGTAAACACGAAGCAAAAGAAGTTTAAATAAGAAAAGGAATAATAAACGCCAGCTAAAGCAAAAATATTAAAAGAGTACGATAAGACCACAAGGAGAAATGTTTCAGTGGGAGTAAGCTTCGTTCGAACCCAACAGAAAAATAATCGAAAATATGAGAAAATTCTCGAATTCAATTTTAATTTGTAATCGTGTGAAATAGATGATGTTTACAATTTACAAGTTAATGTATATTTTATTAATTAACTTAGCAACCAACCACAATACTATTTGTCGCATAAATGGCATAAGCATGTGTGTTGTATAGCAAATCATTTGAAGAGGTACGAATTTATGTAGATCGTCGCATTCACGCCTATATTAATCACCCTGTAAGCCCAATATCCTAAAAGAGAATTATAATTTCAGAGCGAGCACATTTTAAACATGGTTTGCCATTGAAACACATTTAGAGATTATTATTAAAAGGTATTTTCCAAGATAACGTTTGCTTGATTTTGCAAAAACAAATGCTTTTTCAGATGTCCTTATAATTATCAATGTTTGCTAGCCCAAATTTACCACACACTATTACACTAACATTGTGACTGGAAACCACACAGCCACAAGTTATTAAATTCTATTGCATTCAACAACTTAACATGCGAAGCTAAAGTAGACTGAAATAATTATTACTGGAAAGGTAATTTCAACAGTTACTCAAGATGACTGAATGTTTTAGGAAGCATAATAATTAAATAACTCGTCTTTTTGTCCAAAATCAAAAACTTATTTCATTAAAGAGATTCAAGATTTGTTTTCATTTAATGTTTCGTTTAACCCATTTATATCTTGATTTAGAGAGCCACAAGTTAACCAATTAACACGTTCATTTTTACTCATACAATATTTGACTAAAACTGGTTGCAAACACAAATTTTAACAACGAAATGTATTTGTATGAATTGCTATTAAGCAATCAACAATTTTATTAAAATCTTTCGAGATTTGTTAAAAGTCCGAGGTATGAATGAGATGAATATTTCGGAGCTTAAGACCGACACGTTAACTTACGATGTAATAACTATTGTTTATTCAAGTTTTATGCTTCTATTTTCTTTTTCAATTATCTTAAGATAAAGATGTGAGATGCAAGACAATTTGTGTTGCAAGCACAAATATCACTAGTGATACTATTTGAAAGGCCCTGCTCACACACATACCTATTTGTAGCTTTCAAAGTGAGTAGTTTTATCACCCACCCACTCCATTGAATGATAATTTTAGGACAGTTCAAAATCAATTCGCAATGTTGTTGTTTTTTTTTTTATTTATTTAAGTCTGTTAACAATATTAGGACAAAACCAATTTGCTGAATAATCAACCAAGCACTGTGTATGTGTGTGTGTGTGTTTGTGTGAACTACATGTATTAAAAAAATCTTTTAATTTGATATTTATATGAATAGACTTTTTATAAGCACATTAATATAAGTGCGTGTATACGTATCAGTCTACATAAATATTTGTAAAGTTTTATGTGAAAAACTTTAACACAGTCATAGTAAAACGGTCTACGTGCGGAAGAGCAAACAATACAAGCGTTCCATGTTTTTGTAGACAACAATTACGGACGTACTCACACTCATACGTATATTCATATTAATAATGAAGATATTTATTGGAACAAAAAAAAAATTGGTGTTTATATTTCGTTTGCTTTAAATTAAATATATTTGCATTTACTTAGTAAGGGGTTTTTACTAAAAGATAACACACACCAAAATCACTACGTTTTGCAAAACAAGCAACATTAATATGGAACCACCGCTTAATACTCAGACAAAAATTTATCTTACAGATAGAAAAGTATATTTGTATTTTATGTTAAAACCTTTTTTTTCGCATTTTCCTAAAATAACTTTTCGAAAAATTAATTTTTTCAAAGAAAGTAACATTTGCTAAAAACACCCTATAGAACACTCGTCACTTCTTGAAGAAATGCTTAATTAAAAAATTGTACTATTGTTTTTTTTAAATATAAATCCAGTTCCAATTTTTACTTGAATTAATAAATTCCCCTGTGTGTTATTTCATTCTAAATTATAGACGTCTTGAAGAAACGTCCTTTGTACAGCTTAATTAGTCTAATATAACAATATAATAAATATAAACATATGTCCATATGTATGTACGTACGTATGTATGTACGAATGTATGTCTGTGCAATAGATGTAGATTTTTTGCATATTTAATACTGCATTGAAATATAATAATAATAATAATAATATTTATTCAAAACTTTTCCCAATATTTGGACATCAAAAGAAATATATGTAAATAAAATTTTAATTATATGTAGCTGCTATAATATCACATCTATTTACATTATTTCTTTAATATTTCATACTATGGAAAATTTCCACAAAATTGTTATTTGCTCTAAAAACAAGAAACTGATATTCAATGGAGCCCAGTGAATGTCACGTAAAGCTCATTATTTTCAAAAATGTAAAAAGTTTTGTAGATTTATCTTGTTATCACTATAGTGTAGAGTTTTATTACATTTGAGAAAGGAAATAAATAACGATGATTTGCGAAATCTTTACACTCGAAAGTTCAACCCAAAATTTATAGCAAGTTCTTCAAAATCGTTTGAACAAACCATGTATAACAAATCCAAAGGAGGTTTAAATGTATTCCATTATAGCATTCTTACAAAGATATTGGAGAGGCTGTGAGAGAGAGAGAGAGAGTTGCTTTTTACTTTTTTTTTAGGACATAACATTAACACCAAAATATATTAGGTTTATACTTTGTTGGAGTTACAAGTAAAACCGAAAAATCTGGCGACTCCATGTACATCGTCAAATGCTTATTATTTAACACGCCAACTACTTAAGCCACCGATATTTGAATATATTGAATAATTGAAGTGCTGCTAAAGGACCTTACTATTACTACTCACTTAAAATTATAACACCATTGTCGGTTTTAATTGTAAGAAAGAGAGAGAGAGAGATAAAGCTTGGGTCCTGCCAGCTGTAAATTTATGGCATTTTACAAGGGTAAATTTATAAAACACCATATTTATTTTTTATAACGCGCAAAATTTTTTGGGTGTACGTGTAGACAACAAAAAAGAATACGCTTGAGAGCAAAGCCCAGTTAAACCGATTAAAACGAAAAAACAACTATAAAATTTGTTAAATCTTTAAGGTGGAACTAAAATACACCTTCGTCTCGCAATGGCAAATTTTGCAAGTTCGTAAATGTTCCTAGGATGCAAGTTGTTGCATGAGGTCTCATGTCTTTGCATGACGACACATGTTACCAGCAAGGCATTTCACAAAAAATACCCTTTAAATATTACACGATTTTTGAAAGAAAAATACCCAATGTTTCTATTAAAAGGGACATTTTTTTTATAAAACATTAAAATTTTCCAAGTGACAAATGCACACACACACATACACGCAAACCGTTTGTGGTTAATTTTTGCCACAAAATGTAAAATCTTTAATTAGCATTGGCCAATGTGCTAAATGATCATGCGATTTTTAGTAATTAACAATTTTTTTATGTTATTACACACTGCGATGTATACTTACTTTTAGTAATAATTTTTTACACTTTCCTACCTGTAGGTAATAAACACAAATGCATCTGCTGCAACTTGTAGCTTGCTTTTCAAATAACTAGTGGCTTTAAAATTGAAAATAAATGCAACTTAATTAGCGCTTTATACTGCTACATTTGAAAGCATCACTTACAACTTTTAGATGAGATAACTATGATTAGTATATCTTGGATTTTGTGCCCATGTTATTGTAACTAGAAATTGTAAAATCACCAACCTCGACTTTAAGCTCTATAATCTGGCGGATTTGCTAAAATGAATGAAAATTTGCTTTAAAATAATGGCAAATATATAAATAAAAGAGAACGAAAAATGACACTGAAGATGGCACATAGCCGAAACCGGTTTGTCTCCAAACCAAACTTGACAAGGGATGACGGAAATTCGTTCCAAAATTCTATATAAATAAAACATTTTTATAAAAAACTAACTTTCTAATTACTTTCATAACATAAATGTCAAAGTTAATCACTATAATCTTTTTTAAGCAGATTTAAATTTTATTTAAAATTCCTCTTACTAAACGCTTTAAGAACTTTACCATATTTGCTAGGAAAATATAAAATTTCAAGTATTTAAATATCCAATTAACATCTTCAACATGTCCCCAACGCCCGCCCAAAACTATCATTCTGCAATCAAATTGATTTTCAAAAAATGTAAAAACCCCCATTGCGTTTAGTATTGAACACTACACAGTTTGTAAATATTCTGTGAATATCAATGAAATATTTCTGTATTATTTTTGGCAAAATTTTAATTTCTGCTAGTGCTAATGTTTATTTTTCTATAGGTATTTTTAAACATGTTTTTAATAATATTTACAAAAGGAAAGGCACAGCAGCAACCGGCTAAAACAAAAACAAAGAAGTGATGAATCGAAATGTAAACAAGTGTTTAAATCATGCAAAGCAACAACTACAAAAATATTAAAATAAAATATGTATCGGAAAAAGAAATGAAAACAATTCTTTTTTTTTTTATTTTAGAATTTGGGTGCATCCTCTTGTAGGGGATAATTTTGTTAGTTAGAATTGGCATTCCGTCATATAGACTTGAACTTGATGACAAAAATTAATTTTTAATTACTTTATTTTATGCAAACTTAAATTACCCAGCCTAGAAATATAGTAGTTTTAGTGAAACAGACCAGAGTCTTTGTTGTGATTTGTGCAACATGGATTAACAACAAAATAAAAAAGTCGACCTTCCATCAAACTTTTGTAATTTGTGGGTTTTTTTTGGAAAAAAAAACATTTCTTTGAGCGATCAAGAATAATTTTTGTTTAATTATTTAAAAAAAATTTATTATTGTCGAATTCTTAATATACTGAAGAACTAAAGAAACCAAACTTGAAACTTCTTTTAAAAAAAAATTAACAATTAGTTTTTCAATCAATTCAATTAATTTCTTTATTCAATAATTTTTGCTTTAATTGGGCTGATCATAGCGACCTCTGGCCAATTCTAGGAGTGCCAAAAGAAATCAAGGCCTTGAAATTTATTTCAGTTATATCTTTCATCTTATTTTGAGACTAATTTCGTTTATTCTTGCCTATGACTCAAAGCACTGTGCAGTGTAGCGAATGTCGGAACCAGGACTTCCATGTTTTATTAAGTTCATAAAGTTTATTTCTAATACGTACAAGTTCTCAACGACATTTTTGTTTGTTAGTATTAGTGTTTGCGGTTAAAATAGATTATAAACTTGAATTAACATTATCATTCATTTTGTGTTGGGTTTTAAATAATCAGAAGTCTATTTATAGAACCACATTTTTTGTCGTATCTTTTTTTGATATTCGGGGAAGAAAAAAAAAGCAAATGAGGTATGTATGTTTAACAATCAAATAAAGCCCCAGTAGAATTCCTTAAATAAAGCAAGGTACGTAAGAACGATAAATAATGCGACATTGATTTCATTTCGGGTACATACAAAAAAAGATTGACTTATTTTAGTTTCTTTTCCGGAAGCAGTGATTAAAAAAAAAATCGTATATTATTCTTTCTAATATGATTCGTTGTTCCATATCGAAAGCTTTATGATTTCTTTAATTTAAAAGTGTTAAAATATCTTTTTTTCTATAATTTGAAATAACTTATCTCTATATACTCGTGTTTAGAATCTCCTATGCTCCTTATTTTTCGAGAAGCCAACATTTGCATGCTAACTTTATGGTGCTTATTCCGTTTAGCACCCACTGTAAGATATTTGAAGCATATTTTATTTTAATTTCCCTTTAATATAAAATTTTAGTGCACTAATTTTGTTTATTTAAACAAGATTAATGAATACATATTATGAAAAACAAGTGAATGTAGTGAAAAGAACAACAAACTACTTGTTGTTTGGGTGACATAAATACCCAGTTTCACAGAGGAGGTGCCTTATGCGCGTATTATTAATTTGTTTTAATCTTTCTGCTGAAATGTAATAAAAACGAACACATAGCAAACAGACTAAGCACTTTTTAGTTATTTAACCGCATAAGCTCTCTTAACAGAAGCAGTTTTTTAAATATTTTTATGTTGTTAATTATGAAAATGCTTTTGGAACTAAATTCAATTAAAAATGGATTATTAAGCATCTCTTTAACTAAAATGTATTAACTGTAAACTGAAGCTAAAATGAGTTAGAGGCAGGACATTTTTTATTCATATACGAAACAATCAACAACAGGAATAGTTTATGTCCTTGGTTGGTAAGGAAGAGTTGCCAAAAATGTGGAATTCTTTCAGCTCTCCGAGATATAAAACAATGATTAATATTTTATGGTACTCGTATTTAAATGCCAAAATGTTCAGTGTTCTAAGCTACCTCAAGTCAAAACATTCAAACGTCACCAGAAAATGTGGTGGCAAATTACAATTGAAACAGTTTATCAGTACACAACAATGCAAGTTTGCCCTACATTCCAAGTGTCCCGATAAGAACCGTAACTCAGAAAAATTCATTACTTGTTTAAACAGTATAAGCAATGTATATATATATATATGTATATATAATAATATACTTAAAAAATAATATACATATAATAGGCACATATTTCCCATAGTGTACTTATATTATTTCTTATATACTCTATAGCAAATTTAAAAAAAAAAGATTCATAATCTTGATTTCATGCATATTAAAAGTATTTTTGATTTTAAATAAAATCAAGAAGTGTCAACGCGGCAAAATGTGAGGTTTTTATTCTGCTGCCACCGTGAGAATGAATTCTCTGACGAAATTTTTAATCAGAAAATTTGCCATACAAACGTACATATGTATGTAAATTGAAAAAAGTCAATACATTGTTGCTTATTTAAATTTTATTGCTAATTGTTTTTATAGATTTTTGGAACAAATTTCCATCATCCCTTATCAAGTGTGGTGTGGAGATCGAACGGTTTCGGCTTTGTGGCATCTTCAGTGAGATTTTTTGTTCTGAACGAAACTGAGGGATGAATAAAACTCCTTCCAAAAATCAACATCAAATCGCCTTGTCGGAATATGAAATCAAGAACTAATTATTTTTATTTCTCAAATTAAAATCACTATTTACTCTAATCACTTTTTATAATTTATTTCACCAATATACACTGGCGTATATAAACATTTCAACAGAATACTTACAGGTCAATTAATTTAAATTATTTGCAGCATATGCCCAAACGTGATTGTTTTAAAAGCGGAATAGTTTGGCGCTGTTTTTTTTTTTCAACAATTTTATTTATTTAAAATACAAATGTAACAGGAATTTATTCCACTACTCCTCTCATTTCCTTTAGGATAATTATGATAAATACACCCAAATGGTTCACTTTTCTGTTAAATTCACTTTTAAAATAGAAGAAATATACATACTTCGACATTTAATAAATTATATAATTTAATAAAAACAATGGCATATAAAAAAGCGCAAATATATGCGAATTGTATTGTTTATTGCTAACGAGGAAATATTATTATTTCTATATATTTCTTTTAATTCACAAAAGATTATTATTTTGTTTTACTCATGGATTTTTGATTTCTTGCATTTCAAGCACATCAAATTTTAATATTTTTAATTTTAAATAACACTCAATTATTATATTTAGTTGAGCAACAGCCGCAATTAAAAAATAATAACACAATTAAAAAGTGACAATTAAAAACAGTAAATAAGCAAATAAAAATCTTATAAAATTCACACTACAAGAGCAATCGTTAAAAGAATTGTCGGCATAAAAAACTGCAAATACAACAATTTAATATATAAGAAATAAATGCATACATATTGTACATACGAGTACATGTAGATCTGTGTTTAAGTATTCAATAATAAAATTTATTTTTATATATTTTATTTATTATATTTTTACTTTTTCTGTTTTTTTAAAACATTTTTATATTTTTTTAACTTTTCAATTATAGCACGAGCCGACGACGTTTGTCAAGAAAATAAAGACAACTAATATCGCGGACATTTAGAATAATACTGATTTTGCTCGCAAAGCACAAGTGCGGCGCTCTACTTTGCTGACACAACAACAGCCGATACAGCCAGAACAAGAAAACAAAATCACACTGAGTTGGTTTTATTTATTGAGAGTGCGTCGTGGTATCGTATCTGCCTAAAGAAGAGATGGGTATTTGCCTGATAGTATGAACAACACTTATACCTACCTATTCAGTGAGAAAATTTAGTCAACCCCACAAAAAAATATCAATCGAAAACCAAAAGGTGTGTGTTCGTAACAAAACGTAACCGTTCTTGTAATCCCCCTGTTTTAAAAACCAAGTTAATTTTAAACAAACGAGTGATTTTTCAAAACCGAATAATCAATCGTTTGATGCTCTGTCAACCGAACGATTTTCTGTATTCAAAGTTAAGTCCGACAACTTTTAAACATCAAAATTAAGAAATCAACAAAAAATTTCAAAATTTAATAATATATATATTAAAATGCTAGGAGTATTTATAACACAGTACGACAGTGTTTTGCACCGAACAGAAATTTCGACATAGATAGGTTGAAAAAAAAATTATACGTGCATAGACGATTTGCTGTAGCACGTCAGAATTTCAAGAAGTTAGAATTTTTATGAACAATTTTTCGCAGATAGAGAGTTGAAAGTTTCACAGGTTGCATAAATTTTTTAGCCGCTACAAAGAGGTGTCAAGTCAAAACTTATCACAATTATTACTTTGGGTCCCTGATATAAAGCACACTTTACCTAACAAAGGCATTTAGGTTATTGCACCTTTGATAAAAAAATTTTTAAGGCTTATATATTCTTTTATTTCATCCAAAACTATTCCTTAATAAAGTTATTATTCATTCGATTTAAATAAAATAACTTCGTAGCTTTTCAATTTGTTCTTAAGTCTGAGGTGTTAATGGAATCCTAAAGATTAGAGAAAAAAAAGGAGAATTTTGTTTACGGCCGAAATAGAGAAATAATTGAAACTCATCAACCTCGCTATTTAGCGACAAGAGACACGCTGGCTAATTGTTAAAATTTATTTATGGGTATTATAAATACTTGACATATCTAATATATTACAATTTGTTTATAATCATTTTTCTTTATTTCTCTTAGCTTTGTAATAGAATATTTTTTATCAAATGAACAATATGTTTTTTACATGTATTATTATTGCCTTCAATGTTTGCATTATTTGACAATAAATTGTAGTTGTAAACCTTTATAATATTGTTATGAATATTATATTATAATAATTAGAAAACAAAAACATCCTTTTCATAGAACAATTTTTTCGAGTGTATTCAAATCCCATAATCGTTAAACTCTCTTTTTCTAGAAGATCATACTCTCAACGGCTCGATCCTAATAACGTGATGTCGCACATTTTTTTAACAAATACATTTAAATTTATAAATAATGTATGCAAGTACGTACGTATTTAAGCTTGTAAGTAAATATAGTGGTATAATTATATCAAACGCACTTAGAAATATGCAGAAAACATTTGCAAATATTATAAAATATACGCACATAAATTTCTATTTTAATATTTGTATCGCCAAAAGCTTAACAAAATGGATTTGTACGGAATTTACTTTAACAAAAAACGAATCATAATAAATACAGATAAGTTTAACAATTTATTAGACATCGACTTTGCCGACGCGACAAACGATCAACCCACCAAATGTCTGATACTAGAGTACTTTAGAACCACAAACACACATGCAATTTTTACGTAGTATTGAGCACAGATACTCTACACTCTTGTACAAGCGAAATTTCATCAATTAGCAAGAGCATTTCTATTTTTAAACTCGTGTTAACAATCTTCTTTTTATTTTATTTTTTATTAGTTTATCAGCTGCTTGCTGTGTACGAGTGGAATAGTGTTTCTTCATTTATATGACAAGCGCTTGTACGTGTATATGGTCGGGCATTTGGGTGTAAGTAAATGGAAAACCGGTATAGGCTAAACGACATGTGAATACCCTTGAGTGTTGAAATTTTTAGACAAAAATAGGGCTAAAACTACATTACAACATAATCCTATATTTTGCAATCAATAGTAGTGGTTTTCTGCACAGACTTTTTTAAATAAGGATGTGAAAAATACACAAATCCCTTTAAGCCTAATGTTGCTTACACTTAATTACTCCATGTCCAACACAATCGTATGATTCCTTTACAGTATTAATACACACAAAATATGCAAAAACATACGTTTTGTGTGTTAATTTAGAACTAAATTAAATAAAAGTTAAAATATTCGAAGATCCACACTCCGGATCAAGAAAAATTTTGAAGATTATCGTTATTGATTGTGCTGTAAAAATTTAATAAATATGAAAAAAATTAAAACAACCTTTAAGTTTTTTTTTACTTTGTTGTAATTCTTATCAGTTGCTCCTGATGATGTTTTCAAAAATATCAGCAAAGCAGACAGACATTTCACAAAATCTGCCACACATATTTTATTTTGATACACACAATTCCATCTTAAATTTTAAGCACACATGGAATTTGTGACGGATCGAACGACTAATGCTGTTTTCGTTTCTGGAACAAATGGAACACAAAAGGTGGTATCTTTGTAGATTTTAACCGAAAGGCATTGCGCTTTGTGATCTGTATAAAATCCTAAATAATAATAATAAGGGTGTGTTAAGCATGTACCCTTTAACAGGGCAAAATTTTCTTTAAGAAACGAAAACGCCATAAATCGCAAAATGTGCCATGATGACCTTTAGTAAACACAATACATATGTATATGTACCAAAAAAATTGGGTTCTTGCTCTGTCATAAGTCGGCTTTCATATACGCTACAAAAAACTAAATCCATCAGCAAAATATGACGTCTAAAATATTACAAGAGGAAGTAGATAAATGAATATTTTTATGAAATAAATGACACTTTTTTAAGCATTGTAAGGTATGCATTTGCAATTCGATATTAGTTTTCAAAATACTGAGTTCTAAAGCAGATCCATTAAATAACTAACAATTTATTTGAAATAATAACACAAAATCGATATCACTATTTTCGCTGTGTGAAAAATATAATTTAGGAAGCTACATCACCGCACGAATGATAAACTTTATTATTTAATAATTAAGAAACAAAAAACTATTAAAAACACCAGTTAACCGGCTAGCACCAAAGCTACAAACGATCCCAGCTACACTCACACATATACTCTACACAATAGCACCACACAATACATGTAAAAATTAATTTTTATACAAACATGTAAATGTGTGTTAGTGGCAAATAAAATACATACTTAAAAATGAGAATAAAATTTTGATAAGCAGCAAGCACCGAGTTAATCTTTATTATATTGACTTATATTTAAATCAAATGATCGTTTGTTCTCTAAAAAAAAAAAACAAGGAACGAATAAACGCAAATAAATGCACAAAAATACTGTAGGAAAAGAAACACGTACATAATTTAATTTGAAGCCGATTTTTTTCTTTTAGCCGGAAAACCATATTAAATGAAATATGTTGCGGCTTTGAAAATAAAAATTAAATTAAATCCTTTGTGTGTGCTTGTTGATAATAACAGTAAGAATTTGTCTAATTGTCTGTATTTAAGCGCCACAATAAACGGTTCCATGCTATAGTGATGACATTTCCGTTTTACAACTCTATTGTCTTGACACACTCACACACAATCTCACACATCCACACAAAAGAACACATACAAATCTGTCATTTCACACATCCAGGAGATTTCATTTAATCTTACAGCTGTGCTTAACGGTGACAACTTAGTTGTTTGTTAGAAAATGCTTAACACATATCTACATACATATGTATGTATTTGGCATTATTAAATGCTTGGTGCAACAGTTTTGCATTGTTTAACTTTTTCATACAGCTTGAGAGAATTTAAATTAATATGTTTTTATATACAAAATGAATTCTCTGAAATATGTACGAGTGTATAGTTTTGTGAAATTACCTATCTTTTCTTTAGGCATTGTTGTTGTGCCGTATTCACATACCGGAACGTGGGACTGATAAAGTTTTATCAAAATTATGTTTAATCTTTTGTTTGCTTTTTTTTTGACGTGCTAATTTCATACAGTTTTTTTAATCAGGAAATTCGTTGAAATTTTTATAGTGTTTCTTGTGGGGATAAACTTAAATTAAAACAGATCCAAAAATAATTATTCCAAATTTTTCTATTATGTGAAATATTAAAGGAATTCCGCGAAAACCAATTAAACAAAATAAATTTTCTAATAAAATTTTTTTCGTTTAGGGAACTCCAAAAATTAAAAACATAGTTTAGAACTATTAGAATATTGTATTGATTATAAGATCATTAATAATTTTAATTAATCATAGGTATTCTCGGTTCACTAAAATATTCTTATGTTTCTGAAACGAGAAAAGAAATGCATTTTGGAGCTTTGATTTTTAGACCTGACATACATACATACATATGTAGTATGAAGGTACGTACATACATACATATGTATGTGCATACGATATACATACATATACATTAAAAACCACATTTGTGCTCAAAATTATTAATACTATAAGTTATTTTGGAAGTTCTTGAATTTGATCAATATTATTTTGTAATAAGTCGATTTAATATAAAACTAGTTTATTTTCACAGTAAAATTTTTCTACTGCTAAGTCAGCGAAAAGTTAAAATTATTAAAACCCGATTAAAACGAAACGCTTTACGTTTCATTTAAAAGCCACCAACTTACTAGAGAGAAGTGATAAATCAGATCACTAAAAAAATGGCGCATATAAATAAACAAAAAAAAAAAACTGTAAAATATTTAATCAACAATGTAGTAAAGCAATAAGACAAACACATACATACATTCACAGTAAAAGCAAAAGTTTCAGGTTGTTGCTGTTTGCTTTTTATAATAATGTTATTAATAAAAAAGCTCTTTGCTATTTTAGAGTTCTTTTTCAAATGGAGTGCGTTTCACTAAATCAAACAAAAAAAAGAAAAACAAATGCTACAGGCACAAAATGTAAACAAACAAGATTTTATTGCTTGCGTTATTTTCTATTGATATTTTTTGTTGCACTTAATATTTTATAAAAACTTCAACACACTGACACGTTTGTATGCAGTACTTAAGAGACCCAGCAGTGCTGTGTGTTTAGTATACACGATGGTACTTTTTTGTCAAATTACACATGCATGCTTTTATATCTCTATTCAGTTTTTAGGCAATATTTTTGATAAAGTTATTTAATGTAAAAAGTCATATAAAATAATTAGGTAGTAAAAATATAGAAAAGCACAGCCTTCATATATAACACTCATTGTGTAGTTTCTTTTTAGAGAACGAAAAATGACACTGAAGATGGCACATAGCCGAAACCGGTTTGTCTCCAAACCAAACTTGACAAGGGATGACGGAAATTCGTTCCAAAAATCTACATCAAAACACCCTGTCGAAATATCAAATCAAGAATCAAAATACATTGTCATAATTTTAAGGGTTGAATTTACGAGTAGGTTGCATGCGTTTAGGAAGTCAGCTAAGTTTTCAACGATTAGTTTGTAACTACGCTTTTGTTAGTATGCACCGTATAATTTTTTCTATAACATTGCGTAAAGTTCCTTGCGCTTCTGGAGTAAGTAATGTCCCAACCAGGAATTAAGCTTTCGTGTGATACATCAGAAATTTTAAAATCAATGAATATTTTTTAATAAACATAACACTCCATGTGTTCTTGGGCAAGGATAGTATATTAAGTTAGTGGTTAGTGGTGTCAGTTACACAGGACAACTTACATATCTTTAGAGGCACTTTCAAGGCATTAGACCGTGAGATTCCGACAGGGATGGACAATATAGCCTCGCATGAGAAGTAAGAACCCCGGTGTTTATTGGCCAATGGAGGAATTCTGAGGAGTTGGACAAGAAAATATTGCAAGGGGTGGATGGGACAGTTTCTAAATATACTCCTAAGGAAGAGGCTGAGACGGCATCACACAGTGTATGTGAATGTCCAGCACTGGCTATCATAAGACTTAGGACTACGAGCAGACACTTGTTAAGTGTAAATGCTAGCAAGATCGATATAGTCGATAGTAAAGGCTAATCGTAGCACGAGACTTAATTGCGAGTAAGGTAAATTAAAAATCGGTTGCCTGAAATATACTTGTGGAAAGAAGGGGGTCGAGAAGGGACCCATAAAGTTAGCGGTCTGTTTCGATATCCCCCCCTACATAAAAAAATTAACTACTATTTATAGCAAATACTCATCATTACTTAATAGCTATTATTATGTTAGCCATTAAAAACAAGTAATTCAGAAGTTTCCACATTTAAAAAACTTACATAATCTTTAGATTTTCTTCATTAAATAGATTTATCCTTTTTAATGTTTTTTCTATCTATATCTACATTAACTAGGGTATTCATTAATTTTAATTGGATATGGGAATACTACAACTTTTGATTCGACTCTCAGTCTTCCAAGTTACTTATTTGTTCAAATTATGGACGTGTCTAGTCTGTATATCAGAGTAATTTTAGTTTGGTACTTTTAAGAAAAATAAACCAACACTGACATTTGCGAGTCATATGTTCACCAATCACATTATAAAATCATAAAGTATTTAGACTACATTTATTATTACTAAAAGACTGAAATTTATACAGGCGCAAATATAATCTTAAAGTTCTTAAATATACAAACATGCTTTTAGCGCATTCTTAATATTTGCAAAATTCTAAAATTTAGAAAATAACACTTGTAGGTAGCTTGAGTTTAATAAACTTCTATTTTGCAATGTTAAATCTTAATTTACTTTTACTTACATTTATATACCTATATATAAACACAAATACCAGCCGATAGTCCAATAATGGAGCATTTAATTTAACACATACAATTTTTCGTATAAAATATCACTTTTTATTGGTTTTTCTAGATTTTATCACTGGAACTATGTAATATGAACAATTAATAATTTTATATTATTCCCGACAACTCGCTTTGCTTACTTAACTGCGCGTGTTTTTGTTAAACTATTCATTATACACACACTCTCTCTCTCTCTCTCTTTCTCCTACATTCTCTCTTATCACTCATATTTCTCGCATTGCTACATTTACTATATTCTACTGGATTGATCGTATGATAGTGTAGGTGAACAAACAGAAAGAACAATATTTTTTTTCTTTGGAAATTTTTTCTTTTCGTTTAATTAATTGAACGTTGTTTTCTTTTTCATTCTTTTTGCAGAAATAAGTTTATTAACAAAGCCGAAATGTATTTATTTATAACATTATTTTTACTTCATGATATTTACTTTAATTTTTGTTGCATCTTTCACTTAACACGGCACTAAATTTAGTGAACGCCACTAAAATATAAAATACACATATGAAACACTTCACGACAAAACTAACGCCACCAAATATCACGATGCTTTACGAACGACTGGCAAAAGACAACTAAATGCAAAAGTGCAGAGCTGACAACAAGTGGACGAATGAACAATAATGTCATGTTAGTGCTTTTAAATATATATTTGTGTTTTTCGTTAATATATCGAATACAGGAAACATGTTTAAGAAACGTACTGGAAGCAAAAGGGCATTTAAGACTTTTATTGATTGAAATAATTTTATTTTTAAAGATTATTTAGGGAAACGTAATCTTATATTGCTATTAGGATAATATCTTATTGTGTTAAGTTTTTTCAGTTATTGTATTAAATTCTTATATTGTATACAAAAATAACCAGAATTTAATCAATACAATTGAAGAATCTGTGGGAACCAATTGTGGCAATTATTTCCTGGATACGGCGATGAACTTGCCATCACCTGTTTTTGGACAATCTCTGAATTAAATAATATTTATATTTATTTTTGTTATTAAAATTCATATACATACATATGTATATGTATATATAATAACTTTTTTTCTGCTTTTGGTAACTTTTGAATTTGAATTGAAAAAGTCAGTATTAGAGTATCTGTATTTACATCATAAAAGCCGTTTAAATTTTCTACTTCCTAAAGTTTGGATTTTTTTAATTGGTAATGAAGAAAAAAAAATTTTAAATTTAATTTTAGTACCCTTTTAAAATCTTGATTTTCTGCCGCTGCTATGTGGTCACTACAAAAATAAGCACAAAACTTAATAACATTCTACGATATGCACATATGTATATGTGACGACCAAGTTGTATAACTTGCCAAAGAATATTTTTTTTATTATTCGTACAACTAAAACACAACATATTTCAACGAGCCTACAAAATTTGCAATCTCGCGAATTGTACCAAAGGTTGTAATGTCTATGTTTTGGTTTGAGTTGGCATATTTTATATATGTAAATATGAAAATCAACATATCAAAAATGTAAACAAGTTTACATCGGAGAAAAAATAACCAATTTGGACAGACATAGGATTTGTGTCTTACAATAGCTTGGTGTATTACATGTATCAACCTAAACTACAATTAAACTATAAAACAAGCTCGCTTATATATGGTTCGTATGCTACGAAAATGTACGTAGTCAAACATAGGATTTGCATTAAACACAGATTTTGTAACACAATTTGAGTCCTTTTATTATTCCAACCTTAGAACTTTTCCTTTTTTTTGTCTTTTTGTTCGTATTTAGTACATATTATCCAAGACACCTTTTATTTTTCAATATGAAATAGTAAGTTTTATCATCAAAAACTCAAATCATTAGTATAGACACTACATGTTTGTCGACCTTAAATAATATCAATAGAATCCACACGGTATAACACTCATTCTCCCAAACTTTCCATATATTTCTTGAATTGATCATTTGCACGTCACAAAAATAATTTTTTGATTGTGAATACACTTTTACAATTTTTTTTATAATCGTTTATACAGCTGTGCACATTATACTAGGAAAGTATATTATTCACTTTTCTATGTTTATTTCCTCTTGAAGATAACTTGCTGTGAGAACGAACCCAACTTGAAAATCCAAATAAGGAAATCTGTGGTGTAATTCTCAATATTCAATGTATTTAATTTATTACTTTTTGAATTAACAAATCTTATCGGCTTTCTGGTAATTAAATCCGATTTATTTTCAAGTTTACGAAAGTGGTTTCGAATGGTGTTAATCTTGGATACACATCTCAATTTGGTAGCAAGACCACAAACCTCAGCGCTGATTTGATACACAGCGCTGCCATATCAACTTGGTTACATGTGTGAAAATAATATTGCCAGATGCTCGTAATGCCGTTTTTTATTTTTTTATTAAAACTCAATTACAAACTATACATACAAAATATATATTGACTGGAACTATATATAAGACCCGCAAATTTGGAAACATTAGAAGATAGCTAAAATTAAAACATTAGAATTTAATATGTATATCCATGCGCCTACAGTGCGTAGTTTTGTGCGTATTTAACTTACACTTTACATTATCTAACTCTTTACTGGACATTACAACGGGCATATAAGTAGAAATTTGATCATTACCAATATGAGACATTGGATTTTGCAATTCCATATACTTTTCCCAAATGCTTTGTTTTCGTTTTTCCTTTTCGAACTCCATGTTACGACTATCATTCTGTTTAACAGGGGGCTGATGAACAACATGTTTATCTTTATTGATTATTAATACGATTCGTATTTTATCATCCAGATTTGGCCGTGTGGGTACTATATTCTCAACCGTACTTTTTGGTTTAACCTTTACATCTTGATTTTGACTTTCGTATTCATTATTTTTCCATATTACATTTTCTTGTTGCTGTTGTAAATTGATAGTTTCCAATTCCTCCTTTTCTGGCTTCACCGTTGTAGGTACATAAACTTTATGTCGAATACGTCTGGCCATATACGTTTCCGCTAAATGGGTTATTTTAGCCAGGGCATAAATAAAAACAAAAATGCACGCGAAATTTTGTGGAAAATCATAGTCATTATTATTTGGGGCAGAAGGTATGGTCAACTCAAGTTTTGCTGGTTCAGCCATAAGGGGAATTTCTTGGAATGACAAAACAAAAAAAACAAAACATTACAAAGCCATGGGAAATTTGTATAAAAATTACAAACCTTTTTTAGGAAGTTTTTGTGGTACGTTGGCACTTAAGTTTACAAATTGCTGGATTTGCTGAGTATAACACAAAATGGTCCAAGAAAGAAAGCCTAGTGACAAAAGAAATAGGAAATTTATAGTTGAAAGCATGACTTATGTTTGGAAATTTTGAAAAATACGTTTTTTGGTAGAAAATTGTTTTATTTGTCAACGAAATTAAAGAAGTGCAAAGGTAAATTCGATTTAAAATTATTTTATTTTAAATAATCTTAGAGAGTACTTACTCGATATGCATTTATGTATGAACATGGAAAAATATTATGTTCTGTTGCTTACATTTGATTTTAAAATATTAAAAGCTGGTCAGATAGAAGAGAAACGAATTTTTTATTATAATCGAGAAAGGATATTATTTTTGTAAAATCAATGATATATTAACATTTTGTGAAAGTGATTAAAAATTTCCAAATAGGGGTTTTGTTTGCAAAAAAAAAAATATTTAACTTATTAGGTATGTGATGGAAATCGAATTTGAAAACAAAGATTCTAATCTTTATTTTTAATTATAATAGTTTTAAACTTGTTCCAAAATCGACCTAAATTCGTCATACTCATTGAAAAAGATTTGTTTTAAAATCATTCGATATCTATCACATACCTGTATGTGATCTTATATTCATCCCCCCGTTTTCGAATCACCAGCTTCCTTTTGTATGAGCTACATACGTTTGTAAACTTTACAATAAATTGCTTCAATGTATAATTGAATTTGTTCCATAATAATTTTTGTAGAAAAATTACGCAAGCATTAAATGATAATAAGAGTAAAAAATTTTAATTTTTTTAGGAGAAACAAAACTAATTTTTGTGATTTCAAATCACGTGATGTTTAACATGCATTTCTATTATGCAATACCACAATTTTCGACTCGATAATGATATTATATTACGATACTTTTATTGGCTATCGATTATTTATCGATGTAGTTTAAATATTTGTTTATATTTACAAACTAAAGTTGAATTCTCTTTTAGTTACTTTGCCCAATATGGTACTAAAAGTTTGCATTTAAATAAAACAATTTACGATTTTTTAAATAAATTTTTACATATTAGATTTTTATTTACTCCCAACTGAAAAAATTATCTTCAAGATTTTCATCAAGTATATTCAATTCATAAAAATTTACTTCATCAAAGAAGCCATCATCAAATTCCTCATCGTCTTCTTCTGGGCAAAACTTACATCTGCTCTCATTTAGACCATAATTCAGGCAAGTGCTTCCAACACATTCACAGCAGCCATCGTGAAACCATCTGTAACTACTGGCGCCAGTACTTCTACAGGTTTGCCGACACTTGTTCCAGGAAAGGCAATGCTCAAAATACGCGACTGTGCAATTTTTCATTGCATTTATATCGATCTTCTTGCTCGTTGTACGACTAAGATTTTGTTTCGGTTTTAAGTCGAAATTTGACGTAAAAGTTTCGTAATTAACTGTAAATTTTAATATATTCCAATTATTTTGCAAGTCTTTGACTGATGAGGAAAATAAGATATCGAATAGCTCTGGAACACCTTCAAAATCTTCCACATGTGATTTGTGTGATAAGCTGGATTGGATATTGCCAGCCTTCGGACACAGATCAAAACAACCGCAACAATCTTTAAAGTACTTTCTCCCCATACACCGGAAGCAGTTATTATAACAAGACGAATCCTTCCGATCACATTTACAACTTTCTGTAAGAAAACATTTTGATACTATGGAACCACAATTCTCCTCATTGCAACACGAAGCCGCCATATTCTGGTAGTTAAAAGTTAATAGAAAATTTAAAATAAACCAGACTTTTAAACACATTTTGTTAGCTACCAAAAATGATGTCGTATTGAAGGGCAAATTAATACTGTTGCCCAACTTTGGCTGAAAAAGAATTTTATAGAAAAGGAAAGCAGCTTGTACCTGGAAATACACACCCTTTTACTTACCTAAATAAATATCAACATTTAAGGAAAATTAAAATTATATATGTATGTGTATGTATGTATGTATGTTCTTAATAACTACTTATAATTTTTGTTATTTACAAAGTTTATGTATCTACATTGAGCTGTGCTATCAAAAGTAAAGTTTTCTATGAAAATGTTTGTAAACTAAATAAACCTTGTTTGTTTGCTCCTTAATAAAGTTCATTTTAAAATGTTAAAGACTTTCTGGCCTTGTATAAGGTCTTAGTGGCATAAAGCCTTGCACGAGCTTGGAGCTTACGTTGCCTTTTTATTTCCATAATATGAGATCGTTCCGAAGATGGTGTACATGGCACGAATTCCGTAGATTCTGCAGGTAGTGTTTTATTGATTTCATCATTACTGCTAGCACTGTTGAAATCGAGTTCATTTAAATTAAGCAACTTCAAATTGTAGATCAACTGTTGAGCTAAGGAAGTGTGGTCCATTATTTTTATGAAGACGTTTGATAAACGATTGCCTGCGTTGACTGCGGTGTTAGGCGTAATACAGATGTTAATATACTGATGTCATTTTCACAGCCAACAGGCCATTTATATACGGTACCTGTCTGTTTGCTACAGGACATTGCTAGAGATTAGAACGCGCACTAATAAAGGGATTAGTGAGATGATACAGGAAATATGTAGTGTTTATGAATTTTTACCTGTCTGCAATTTATTGCCAATGCAATTAATAGAAAACTGGATGTATTTAGTTAAATTTTTCTTTATCTACTTTTGCTTAGGCACAAACTAACTTTAGTTCCCAGAATTTGCTAATATCTTTGTCATTAGTGGAACAGATGTCGAATTATTTTCAATATACTTTATTGGTAAATTCCACAAATAAAATTTATTTTACAAATAGTTTTTTCAAAGAATTTATTTTCAACTAACACCTGGAAGATTTTATTAGTTTTTAGAATAATTTACATCTTAATAATATTTTAACGCATTAAGACCTTTTGTATAGAAAATTAGCTTTCTAAACGCCCCGGCCACACATTAAGCTGGCTTACCAAATTTATGTATGTATGTCTAGGTAAAATTTGGGTTTGCTTAGAACAGCGACACATCAAATTAATTCCATCAAACTTGTTTGCTTCAAACTTGTATTAAAAGAATAGTTGGCCGCAAGATATTTGCTTATTTTCCAAATGTTTATGGTTTCTTGATTTTTTAAAATAAAAATTAATTGTTAATTTAATTTAATGTAGCTTATCTTTTCCGAGCTTTAAATTTTATGAAAGTATTACTATTATTTTATCAAACAAAATCGAGAAATGATTGTTTCTTCCTAAGAAATAAAAATCAATATTTATTAATAATAGTAATAATAAAAGCGTATTTTATAAAGATCTATTTTAAAAAGTTGAAAATGGTGTGCTTGACATGCTTCTCCGATATTTTGTAGCAACTACTTTTTTCTTTGAAAGTCAGAAATAATTATTATTAATTAAAGTTCAAAATTAATTATTATTTTATAAAAAAAGGTAAAAAATCTATAATAAACTAAAATAAATTAATCAAATTATGTTTTTTTCTACGTTTTTTGAAATTACATTTATTAAATTATCCAAGCTTTTTTATATAAAAACACTTTTATTCGATATTCTGCAACTCCATTGTGTAGCATCATCAGGAAATATTTTTTTTTTTTTTTATAATAATTAAAACCAACAAACTAAAATTATGTATATGAAACATTTTAGAATTAATTTTGTGACAATATTTTTCATAGACCAATCGGAATTATCATATGCATAGTAGCTAAACAATTTCTACCCAAGGATATGCCTATTAACATTCATAAGCTAATAAGTGGAAAAATTTACGGACCAACTTTTTACAAATTATTAAATTCATGCCGAATTAGTTGATTCTTTCTAAAAGGCGAACAAATCAAAGCTAACTGGCAGTGTTAATCAAAATTGGTTACAAAAACGGAAAAATGTAAGTTAATAAAGTTAAACTAAATAATTTTAGTTTAAACGCAAAGAACACATTATTTAACAAACACTTTAGCTATTGCACCTTTGATAAGAAATCGTATTCATAAGAAGTTTTTAACAGGTATTTATACATACTTATACATATGTATATTTCTTTTGACTTTCCTAACCCGTATGCAGCTACCATTCATTGGTGAATGAACAGCTGTTAAGTATTTATTTGTTTTTCTTATTTCATGAGTAGAGCGCAAGGATGGGAAACTTAGTGCGATTTTATTTTATTTAGTACTTTTTACAAGCGGAATATATGACATTATTAATTCTAATTTGAATTTCGCCAATATTTATCTTTGAAAAGATGGTAACATATACTAATATCTGTTTTGAATTGTTTTATTGAACGAAGAAATTTTCTAATTCCCAAAAAAATCTCATTACCATCGGTTGTCATTTTTTAAATATTCATTTACTAACCAACGAAGCATGTACAAAATATTCAGGATACTTATGGGAAGTTAGTCCATAGTCTGTCTGTCTGGTCCGGAACCCTATCTCATAATTCTCTCAGATATCGCTTATAGAATTTTGGTATTCTTTATAACCAAATATAGATTGAGCGTACATATAATATATAAAATAGTAGTACTTAATACTATAATAAATTTATATAAATTTATCCACTTTGCAAACGAAAACAGCTTAACCATCAGTTTTCATCGAAAAGCAAATAAACGTAAAGTGTTTGCGTTTTTACACAATATATTTAATAATTTACATTATTTTAAACATAAAAAATAATGAGTACAATTTCAATAAGGTACGGGGGGTTTTTTTTGGTAAAAAGTAGATTTAGACAATTTGGTTTTCCACGCCTGGTGTAGCGTCAAAATACTCTTGAGTTTTTTTTATCTGCCCGTAGAACTACAGCATTGCACGTTGTTACTTTTGTTTAATATTTTTTATTACAAATTACAAAGTCAAAGCCGAAAGAAACCATAGTTATAATAAGTTGCAGTAAAAATTAATATTGTAATAGTATTTCCATCAAGCGTTAACAGAGATAATTAATATATTGGTGATAGTTTACTTACAATAAAAATACATTTTAACAATATTTGAAATATAAAAGAGACCAACAGACAGCGCTTTGTGTAAAGGAAAAATAGTGTATTTTAAATTTGAATAAAGTTCCTACAGAGACTCGAACATAAAATAATAATATGTATACTGTTTCTAAAGGTCCTAGCAAAATTGTGGCCAAGACACGTAGAGGTAAATATAAAATAGTAAATGCCAGTACATAAAAATTAATAAAATTTGCATAAAGAATTTTAATTCCTGAAACTGAATGTTATTAAAAGTGTTATGTCACAACATACCTTTAGAAGAGCCGAAAAAAGAAATACTCAAAGAGAGGCAATTGACTCGGAGACAATATAGAATTGAGTGCAATTGGCATTTGAATAGTTTTATTGTGCCGGTTTGTTTATTTTATTAATTTATATGTACAAAAGGCGCTAAAAATTCCAAATCTAATAAATCCTATCTTGGATTTTCCAAGGTTTATCACAAAATTTCGAAAAATTTGAAACTATTAAAGAAAGCAGTAAACGTAACAACGATGCAAATAGTCCAGAAAAATTAAGGTAAGTTGAATAAACTTTGCCTTTCTACTACTAGTTTACATTTATTTCACTGCTCATCACTAGTCCACCACCCTCTTACCCCTGGACACTCTGCATGTAATTACTTAACCGAAGCAAGCACATGCTTTTATAATTTTTTTTGTTTGTTATTTATGGCTATTTTAAAAAAAATGAAAAATCAAATGATTTGAAACCATGTGCTTCTGTTGTATAAATCATACAGAAAAGTATGTATGTGTGTATGTACATTTTCTTTAGGGATACAAACTTGCTGCTCGCGTAAGATTGTTTTTCTCGATGTAGGTATGCACATACATACATACATAGGAACATATGTATATAATATGTTTTTCTTTGATGAACATACATAAATATGTACATGCATACATATATTTATGTACACATAAACATTCATATATACGTCATGATTAACACAAGAAACTGTCATTCTTATAAGTATATTAAACTGGCTCATAATTATTGTCTTATTGTAGGTATAGAAACTAAGTTTACAACACACAAACGTTTTTATTAAGTTCTATGATTCAAACTGTTTTTAATTTGTAATTCACTTTTGCCTTAAAAGTTATACATACATATGTACGTATTTTAAACCCGATATAAAGTACTGGAGTTTATCTGCAGATTTTCAGGTTTACTTCAATTAAAAATTCTTTCAATTTTCATTTATTTTCCACAATAAATTTTAAAATGCCCGAATAGACTTGTTATAGGGTTCTTATTAACGTAAGCGATAACGTGTGTTTTCATAAACATTGTCTAATAATTAAAAGAAGAAAAGTATGTGTGTATTCTGCATTATAGCTAATTTCCGAATTATTTCACTTGTTTCCACATGTTTTCGTTTCATTTGCAATACAGAACAGGGATATTCAATTTGAGATATTACGAGTTACTGACATATGCATACATACAAATACTTATGATCAAAAGTGAGGAAATTTCCATGATGTAAAAAAATTATGAATTTTTAAAAATTCAACTCAGCTTAAAATTTTCCTAAAATTTAAAAGTTTTGCGATTTAAAACAATTTTACGCAAAACTGATCCCTTATATTTTTAAAATTTGTAGAGATGATAAAGAAATAGATCATGTTTTTTTGTTGCTGTTAATGTTTCTACTCTTTGTGGAGATTCAAGGTAGTCATATTCATATTTTGTTATTTAATAAAAATGTGTATCAGTATTATGAATTTATGCATTTGCGTAATTGTATGTTGTTGATCTGCGTATGTAGATCGATCATCTTATTTGACTGTCTGCTCACCCGTTCGTTACTTCTACTATCGACTATAGAATGCACACTTGTAAAGGATGTTTTTTTTAGAGGTGAAGAATTTAAAAAGATAACAATGGATGTTTTGCTGTACTTGAAATATAATGTTCCGCCATTCTAATTTTAATTTATTTCTCGCACGGATCAAGTCTAATTTAGATGCAAAATAATGCGGTAAATGTAGACTTTCAAGTCGCCCATTGTCTTTGGCTTATCAGCTGCTAAATATTGTACCGCTCCACAGGTACAAAATGCGAGATTATCCGTTCGCTTGATGTTAAAAAAATATAGAAATCATTTTGTTTCCGGGGCCGTATGGCAACAATTATATATTTAAATAAAAATGGAAAAACTTTTTTTAATAAATCTATTGTCATTGAAATTGATGCATTAATCTGTGCCTTATGTCGTTTTACGATACGTTCATAAGAATACCCTTTATAATTTGCTTGCAACAGATAAGGATTTGTGGAAATTTTGTTTTTCTTGTTAAGGTTAACTTTGAAGCCGGTCTCTGTACTCATACATATGTATATATTTGTTATGTGTGGAGGCAAACGTTTTTTTTTATTCAGAATTGTATTGTCAATCATCAATTATTTTATATTAAAAGAATTAAAACCAAGTCTACCAACAAGAAAATGATTCTAATAACAAAATACGCATTCAAAATAAAGAATATGTTTCTAATGTTCTAATTTTGATTAATTGCTATTAATATAAGTATTTTTAAAGAACATATACCAAATCATTGTATTTAATATATTGGGGTTACTCCCTTTACAGGCTAAGATCTACCTCAACAAATTGTAAATTAAAATATTTGTGTTCTAACTTATAACGAAGTCGAATTTAAAAGAATCAGTGTGAATTTTCTTCCAGAATGTTTTAAAGTCAAAGGAAGAGTTTACACAAACATCACCTAGTCTGAGAAACAGTTTCAAGCTCTGGGGTAGAAAATCAGAATGCAAAGTCCATTCAGTATAATAAGTACATACGTCAAGCTAATACATATATATTAGTTATTACAATAGAATAGAATTAATTTTAATCATATGTAGTGCTATTTTTGTCAAGTCTACAACCCCCTGAAAAGTAGTTCCTTAGCATATTTCTAGTACCTTACAATCTTTATAATAATCTCTTTCAAATGCTACAAGAGCTTTTAAAAGTTTGCCAAAGGAACGCATCAATCACTTTTGATATTATCGAATTTGAAAAATTTGAAAAAAAAAACACATTTGACAGTTTCACATTAAAAGATTTATAATTTATACATCGATTCACTAACATGATCAGTATTATAATAATCATACTAATTTATTAAATAATATATATAACATATTAAACATTTCCCTTCATTTGCATTTTACACGTTATTAACGCCAAATGCTTGCCAAATTTATAATTTGCCATGTTTTAATTTTGTAACTGCTTTGTTTTTAACATAAACTAATTTAATGAGAAATTAAAAACAAAAAACATTTCGTTATTGGGAAACCGTAGGCAAAAATAAATATATATTCTTATTTAATTATTTTTTACAAATAATTCTGTTTATCAGTGTTCCACGACCAGTTTTTCAAACAAAGAAAATTTATACGCATCCAAAAATTGTAGAAGAAGAAGTGTTGACTCCACAGCATGAAGAAATTGTCAAATACATAAATGATTGTAAGTACTGAAAGTGTCATCTTCTACTTAGCAATTTAAATTTTTGTTGTTTGAATATTCAATTAGCCTGGAATATAATAATGGCCCACAATCCTTATGATCGAGCGCCCACAGATCCGCCTGCGGCTGATGCTAATAACAATACAGGTAAAGAAACAGCAATGTAAATATAACAATAATATGAATTTATACTTAACCTTTTGCTTGTCGTTACATATCTTAGCTATCTCCCTCATCATTAAGACAGCCAATGGTACTGGCCAAATAGCTACTTCCTCGTCAATGTATTGCGTTGAACCTCCAAGTCCTGTTTTAACTGACTTTAAACCATTTGATCTGGAATCATGGTGGGGTCGTCGTCTATTTAATAACATCACCAAAAGTCTTTGAATCTTCAGATACAATCTGTAGCAGTTGTTTTATATTTGGCCATTTTTTTTATAATTTTAAGTTCTAAATTTAACTTTCATAACGCTCTACTGATTAATTCTAATTTAAGTTTTATGCCTTAAAAACCAAAAAAAGATGCTGTGTATAAAACCAATATCATTGTAAAAATTATTCGCCAGTCATTGCTATAAAAACTTGTCTTCCCTTAATCACAAAGAGAGAACAAAAAATTGGAAAGTTTATTATTGTTTATTACTTTTCGTTGTTAAGTTTCATTTTGATATAATTTTTTAATATTTGTTTTTAATAAATTCCCTTCAAAATTATTGTTTGGAGTCGGAAGAATAATAATAAAAACAAAAATTAAAACAAGTTAAAATCGGCAAAAAAAATATAAATAAAATTTGGTTTTATTATCAACTAAATATTTATTTAACAGAAGTAACAAATTGTATAGCATTTACAACGTTTTCAACCGCTTAATGGCGCATTGTTTAAAATGTCCGTCCATTGTCCTGAAAATACTTTTTAATATTTTTCGTCATCTATGGCAGAATTGTTATATAACGAGCAATTATCTTCGTATCTGAATATTAGTTTCATCTTCATTAATTTCTAAGTCTTGCCTTTGTGGTTACTATATAATGATGTCCACACTTTATACATATTATTTCTGTTTCTTAATTTTTAAACCAGATTGAAAATCTAAAACTGCTTTAATCTATAATCTTCCATAAACCATAATCTTCTAACAAATATACTCGTATATTGCTTCCAGCTGCAAAATTATTTCCCATATAAATTTCCAATTCAAATCGTTTTTATACGGTTATTGTAAATCAATTAGAATGTACTATTGTTTTATAATCTAACAGTAACCTGGAGTGAGACTAAATCTAATAAGAATATTATCAGTTGCAGCAAGGGTGTTTAATGTTTTAATTTTGTTTTCTTTTGTTTGAAATTACTCCCTCATTTCACAAACGTGTCGCAGGCTATGAGATTTATATGGCAGACAACGCTATCAAGACAATAATGTTTTGTTTTCAATTTTCTGTTGAATTTGTCTTTACATTTCATACAAATATTAAAAAAAAAAAAATGTAAAATAAACTATTGAAACAAGAAAGCTGGGTGGTACGTTATGATATTCTATTTAACGGGTTTCTAAATATGCCATTTGTCAACACTGCAGTATTGAAAAGTGCTGCCAAGTTGATTTAAAAAATGATAGAAAGCTGTAGTGACAATAAACTTTTATTTTCCAATTTTAGCTCAATTATTTTCCAAGAATTAAAAAGCATTCCTAACAAACAGAGTTGAGCCACAAAATGTTGTATATTCGGTCAAAAACAAAAACCGTAGTAAACGTCTGTTTAAAGTTAACGGGTCTTTAGTTTGTGCATTAAAATATACTGCCAAATCTTTGTAGGAAAATAACGGTATCGTTATTATTTGTCTAATGGAAATTTTTACTGCTCATTAAACGGCATATGCCTGTCTCTCTTTTTCATTACTTGCAATTATTTGCTCTCATTTAGTTAAAATACTGGTACTCATCGGTCGAGCAATAACAATAAAAAAGTAGGTACCTTTTGTTTTTATACTAATATTTGTTTTTATTATTATTGTTGTTGCCAAAGTTACTCATTCTGCGAGGCAGCCACTGCTGTCTCGATATAAGTAAATTAACATTCAACTTAATTGATGACAAGTTCTGTTTAAATTGAAACCAAGAATAAAAATATTTAAGAACTAAGCAGCAGAGAAGACAGAACACCAAAGTTTCATAAATTATTCATTTTAATTAATTGAAAAAAATCAAATACATACATATAAAAAACTGTTGTGTTTTCAAATAAAAAACGAATTTAAACAACTAAAGTAAAAAAAGTACGAACAATTTTCTACAATGTCGAAAATATTTAATATTGTGGAAGTGCTTTTCAAGAAACATCCTTTTCTGGCCAACAGTGCAGTGTATGGCAGCCTTTATGTGGGAGCTGAATTTTCACAACAATATTTAACGAAAAGAGTGCTGGTAAGTTTTCACGAGCAAATATTAAATTAAAATTATGCCGTTTAAGTAAATTACAAGAAACATACTTAAAATACAGTCACACAAAGACACAAATTCACTATCTACACTTTTATCATTGGAAATATCTTAGGTGGAAAAAGATTCCATAAAAGATGACTTTGATTATGCCGCAGTGGGTCGTTATGCAGTAATGGGAACTGTTGTTTATGCACCCTCGTTGTACATGTGGTTTGTTTCTTTATTTTGTTTTTTCTGTTCCTATATTTTACTTAATAGTCTAATGTAACACAAATCACTGCATATTTATTTTCACATTTCTCTTTCATATCATTTGTACTTTATAACTCACAAGTTTGATTTGATTTAAGTATGATAAAATTAAAGAAAGCACTGCGGCAAGCACTACAACAATTAAGCTTAAAAAGAAAAATTTAAAAAAAGAGCACTTGAGGTATGCTTATGTCATGCTACTCTCTCACCAAGTCTTCCTACTTACAACACTTGGAAATATAAACTCTCATTTATTACACATCTGCTCTCAAAAGCTTTTTTTATTAATACACAACACATTTTTCATTGTTTACACCAGAACAAAAAATACCTGTAGCACGTGCTGTTTAAAGTTAAAAAATAAATGAGGAAACTGCAGTTGGGATAAAGCTTCATTTACTTAAATAACAAAACAAATCTACACTTAATTAGCTTTCTTATTTTGGTCTTAGCAAGCCATCACGAATATTAATCTAAAGCACTATTTATGTTGCATGTAATTTACAAAAACTATGCATTTGATCATACTTACGATAACTTTAATAATTCTCTCTATGTAATAAAGGTACAAATGGCTGGATCGTACTTTTCCGGGCACTGCCAGAAAAGTTATTTTCAAAAAATTGTTCATTGATCAATTTGTGTTGACACCATATTTATTGACTGTGTTCTATACAGGTAAATAAATAGCTTAGTGTTTTTGAAGTAAAAAGTGTTGAATTTTTTTAATTCTAGGCATGTCTTTGATGGAGGGTCGTGAGGATCTTACTCAGGAATTGAAGCAAAAGTTTGTTCCTACTTTTGCAAGATCTTGCATGTTTTGGGTGCCTGCACAAGTTTTAAATTTTGTTTTGGTTCCGCCAAAATTGCGGGTAATTTATATGGGTGTCTGTGGTTTAATATGGGTCAACATATTATGCTGGATTAAGAGACAACGAGCGGAAACTGAAACGCAACCTACCTTAACAGCTAATTAAGGAAAACTTTTGACTGTTGATATTCAACGTATTCAGAAAAAAAATATTCATAGAAAAAAAACCTGAGAAATTTGTTAACAATTGATATTAAAGCTAGGGATGCATCGAAACACCTCTTTGCCCGTACGATACCGATACCCGATACTTAAAAACATCGGCGATACCGATATGCTAGTGAATAAACACCCAATGTAAATCAAATAAATATTTCGCCTATACCAATGTATCCGGAAAACCTGAAATGTCGCCAGTATATCAGTATCGGATGCATCCTTAATTAAATCCTTTATAGAATTTATTTAGTAATTTACATTTTTCGAAAATGCTTTTATAGAAGCTAATTTATTGCTTTTTGTTTACTAAAGACAAAATATAAAGCAAATCTTTAAAAAAAAGTAGATTCGTTTTTTTACAAGAATTTTTTAATTTTTTTTTTTTTTCATCAAAGCCGCTCCCAAAATGCCAATTTTAACCAGAAAGTAAGTAGATGAGGAAAGACGCTTTGGTTAACAGTTAGGAATGTATGTCAAATTAAAAAAATAGGTGGATGTCTTTGATTGTACAGTTTTTGTGCGCTCAAAGAATTTGAATTCTTAATTTCGTGTTGCCTACTTTAATGCGCATGTTGTAAATTTGGGCTGTTAATTGGAATCAGTGAATAATACGTTGTAAGATATAAAATTAATAAAGAAATTCACGCTTGCTAGTATATTTTAGCCTAGAACACAACCAAAAAATATCACGCAAACATAACCGTTTGCCCCCTCTATAGTTTTTATACGTTTCGGAGATATTTTATATGTTATGATTTAAAATTATTACAGTTTAAGTTCAGTGAAAAACGTTAAAATTTCCATTGGTACAATTCCAGTGAAGAAATAAAAAAAATGGCTTCAAGATATACCGAGCATCTATCTTCCACGGAATATAAAAGGTGACAAAATGTTACTCTCACATATATTGACATATTTCCGTGAATTTCAACGATGGAGAAAATTTAAAAGATGTCTCATGTAGATTGGATTCCTTAAAATACAGGTTAAAAGAAGTAGTCTTTTAAGACAGTGAATCGGATGACGAATATGAAGGAGAAAAAGAAGAATACCTATAGAAACAAATTTGTGGTATGTGTGGTACTGATTGTTGAGTGCCCAACCAAATGTCGCTCGCCACGTATTGAAGCACACAGAAATGGCGTCAACGGAGCAAAGGTAGTAATGTTTTATGCGTTTGGAAATGGTGGATATGAACTCTTTTCCACTGCAGGGGCAGATATATACCATTCAAGCTGAATCTGGAACAGGAAAAGCGGCAAGTCGAACAAGTAGGAAAGGATTTGGCTACAAAATTCTGCCATAACGATCGAAAACTTTTCACAAAGATTAGAGTTAGCACACCATTAACTGTTCTGGAATTTAAGGGTAATTGGAACGCTCAAGAAAAATAAAACATATATTTCGGCTTTCGAAAAAATGTGCCGATCTGTTCGTATGTTGCTGTTTTTTTCGGCACAATCTGATGCGACAATGGTATTTCACTACGTAGCGTGAAATCTGCTTAAATTTAAATATCTATTAATTCTTTTCAAGGAATTTTGTATAATAAATAAATAAAAAAATTAGAAACTCTGACTCACCACCATCTCCAGCGATTTTTCCATCGATTAATTTATGTATGTAGGTTTTGTTTAGTTGTATTACATTCCTCATACGGTTGAAAATTGTGGTTTGTTTGTGTGCGTATGTGTTTCTTTTAAGATTTTAATTTTATTTGAATATGGAAAGTTTAAACTTTCAAACCTAAATACACACAATCAAGTTTCTTTAAGAAGATTCCTGCAATATTTTTACAAGACCAACAAACATTTTCAGCACCCCCTCCTCCCCCCAGTTCATACCGCCATAAGTTTGTTTCCTAGCTCGTTTTTTTTTTATTAGAAGTTGGACTTCTTATTTACTTCCGCTTGTTTGTTCAAAGCGGAAAATTAATTCCATCTTGGCTTGTTTCCGTTTATCTTGTAAAACACATTTTTTTTCTTGCCACATCTTGTGTCTTCTCCTACAACTAGACTTACTCGCTAGACAAACTGGCTGTCGGACTGACTAAAAAGCAGTTACTTTTGTTTATTTTATTTTTTATTTTACTTACAACTAAAGTGTAAATAGAAGTAGATGTATAACAATATTTTGTTGTTGTTGTTGCTGCACCAGTAGTGCTGCCGATGGTGGTAGATGAAAGTACGAGTGGTGTTCATTATTATTTGTGAGTCCTCATTTTCTTCTTGTATTTATTCGTATATATTTATATACTTATGTATAAAATTGTATGTTACTACATTTTTATTCTTTATTACTTTAATACATACGTATGCAGGAGTATGTGTGTGTGTTTGTTGATTTTTTCGGGGTCTTGTAGTTGATGTTCTGGGAGGATGGGTAGATGTAGTGGGGGGATGTTGCCGCAACAGTGGAGAAACAAGTTAACAAATAAAAGAAAGTGAATCGAATTTATAATCTTAAACGAATATGAGTCACTCTGTTGGGCAAGAGTGAACTAAAGACTAGAAATCATTATGTAAAAATTATTTCCCCATAGTGAATAATACAAATAATATAGCCTTTTAACTTCAAGTTCGGACTTTTCCATATCAAATTCATGATTTTTATAATCAAAATCGGCCTTCATATCAAATTTAGCAACTTTTCGCAAAATTTTGCGACTTAGACGAATCATACCTTAGCCTTTCTTCAGCCATATTCCCTAATGCTGAATCCAACTGAAAATGTTTTTTTCTAAAATGAATATCAAACCTCAGGAATTGTTAAATCACCAGAATTAAGTTTATATAATTGAAAAATCTATGAGGACCACCACTCCTAGTAATTGTAGCAAATATTTCTGTAATATGACAATGAAATTGCCATCAGCTGTTTCTGAACCACCTTTCATTTTATATATGTCATATTTTATTATTTTAACATCCTTGTATCAATTAATCCTGACTTTGAAAAAGTCCACATTTGATTTTTACAAACCTGAATTGGATATAAAAAAGTCCGAATTGAAAGTTAAAATTCTTTATATAAATTGATTTAAGTTGCAATGTTAGGCCTCACTGTAAATTCCTGTTACATCTGAAAGTACATGTTAAGTGATTAAATGTGCTTAGCGCTGAGTATGTAACAATTTTGTTTTAAAATATTTCTTAATTTCTATGCAACCACAGACTGCTGATACGAATTAAAATAATTTGTAACAAGTTTTGTATATCTAAGAAAGCGAAATTTAAATTTCAACTTTTATAACAGCGAATTTTTTTTACAAATCATAAAGAGTTTTCAATTGTATACAAATAACTTCCTTCTGTTCTTCTGGTGAATAAATTTTAATTTTTTGATTTTCCCTTTATTAAAAATATTGCACGCTGTTATAAGACACTCAACAATTCGATTTTGCCGGTGCTTTTTTATAGCTTCTATAACTTACCAAAGATCTTCTCCCAATTTTTTTTTTTATTTAATTTTGCTGTTTCCCATGTATACTTATTTAATTAACAAAAAAAAAGGAAGGAAGTAGCCAAGAGTTTCTGTCAGCCAGCATTAATAAAATATAGAACTCAACACATCTATGTATGTATGAATGTACACAAATATACCTATGCAACCTTTAGAAGTCAAACGTGCCGGAATAATACATACATACATTAATATGCATCCTTTACCAACCACTCACTGTTTCCAGTACATTTGAAAATTACTTAAGCTAAAAACTTAAATTATTAAAAAAACTTATTTGTTATTATGCTACAAAGTCTTTTAAAAGTGAAAAAGGCGAAAAGAAATGAAAAGTCAGACGAAAACAAATTAAAAAAAAAGACAAACAAAAAACTGCTTTGTATATTAATTACTTTGTTGTTCCGTTTTTCATTAAAATTAAACAGTAGCCTCTCTTCAAAGGCACGAAGGCTGGGTTTGTTGCCGCTGTTACTATGTTTTCTGCTGTCTGTTTAATGACATTTAATTGCTGTAAATTTTTTTTTAGCTAAGTTACTATTTGTTAAATCTTGGCACATAATGTGGTAACCAACGAGCAGTGAATTTAAAACCAAATCTTCAATCCCGCCCCTACTAATACACCCGCATTTAAGCACCTTAACAACACACAAATGTAATTTCAGCCACTTTCGCTCCCATTCTATACTGACTATCTCGCACCCAGTGTGCAAACAAGTTAGTAATTCGTAATTACCGCTAAAACAAATACTTAATAAGACTAAAACGAGATATTAATAGAAAGAAAAGAAATAGCAGTAACAGCAAATTCTATACTAAAGCAAATAAACGAAATACATTTCGCACACACACACACCACTCGAATAATTCCAAAACCAAGTGAAATAACAGTTAAAGATCACATGCTGGATAAACAAACACACGACTAACTTAACTGTCGATGATGGCGCACAAATTCACACATACATTTATTCACGTACTTGCTATTTATCTTATACTCACATTTGTTTCCACATGTGTGCGTGTGTGTGTGTAAGTAGTAATATTCGCGTAACTGCCTTGAAGAAATTCGAAATTCGGTTGTTTTAGTTGCTGTTGCTGTTGTGGTTGTTGTTGTAATCTTGTGATCCGTTTGCTTTGTGATATTTGTTCATGTTCTCGTAATGACAACGACGACGAAGATGAAAACGAATTAGAAATCAATTTAATATGTGTATTTATATTTGTATTTCGCTTCGTTCATTTGTTCTTTGGCAATGCAAACAAATATACTCACTCGCTGCTGGTTGGTTATATGAGGCCAGACTACAAAGTTCTTTTAAATTATGTAACGATATTAGATTTTGTTGTAGCAAACTGAAAGTCGAAAAAGGAAGCTTACCTCATGATTTTTGTTTTTAATTTTCTAACAACAGTTTTCCTTGCGACGTTACAGCATATTATGCAAAACGCAAATATAGGTAATTAAGTATTTGATTATTACGGCTTAATCTTAAAGAAACTTGAAGTCTGTCAACAAAGGACAGAAAAATCGATCCGGTGTAAAAAACAATCGTCAACAACTTTAGGCCTTACATCTGATAAATTTTAAACTTTGTTAAAACGAACACATATATATTTATGTTCATTTAAAGCTCGAAATATTTGTGCCAAACTATTCGGAAATTAACGGTGGGACAAACAAATATTTTATTATTAACATTTTTGCTTAACCGCTCACATGCCACTCATTACGTGGCCACTTCAATAGTATTTCATTTGTTTTACATTTTCTGCCGCTCGCCGCCTTGTCGCTCATTCCGTGTTGGTTAAAAGTGCCCTTTGGTCTATGAATATTTATTATACTTCACAAAATAATTATTATCAAAACAATTAATATTTGAAGAAATGAAGAAATGCTTACGAAAAAATACATAGTTATTTCACCGCACTCAAACTGTACAACTAATAGCGATTAAATGATTTGACATGATAAAATTAATTGTTAATCCCTCAACTTTTGTGGTCATCATTTAAGCCGTTGCGTAATTGTGGCAGATTAGATTACAATTTTCTGGCCTTAACAGACAGCTTTGATGTATCCTATATTTACATACATACATACATACATACTCTCGTACGCGTACAAATGCAGCATGCATGCACAAGTAAGTGATTACTTACGGTCAGGTCAGACGAGGCAAATCTTTCACAAAATAAACGTCATCATTATAAAATCTATGCCATATTTTGTTTTAAAATGTGTATTAAGTAATACAAGTTTCTATCAAACATAAAAGGCAACATACCAACATTATTATATTAAATAAAATATTTTTAATTACATCTTTCTAAAAGAAATCTTAGTTTTAACTTATTATTTATTAGTGTAATAACTACGACAGGATAGGAATAATTGCTAAAAAATCAATATTAAAAAAAAGAACCGAACTTTTACCAAAAATACTGTAAGAAAATTCACAAAATTTTTAATTTCACCAAAACAAATCAGTAAAAAATTCACAAACAAATTTGAACATCATAAATTTTACCAAAAATCTAAATCTGAAAATAAAACAAAAATACATTTTACCATTTTTGAAAAATAAATACAAACAATAGTACAAAAATTTCAAATTGCAAAAATAATAAAATTTCACAAAAAAAAAAAATAGTGAAAAATGAAAAATTTTGCTGAATTTTGCCAAAATTTTAAATTGAAAAAAACGGGAATAACATAAATTTAATTGCTAGAAAATCAATATTTAATACAAAATAATATAGAGACCAAAATTCACCAAATTTAAAAATTAGTATTGAGTAAATATTTGCAAAAATTTTTGCACCGTCGGATCGCACCTTTAAGCAAACTTACACGATTATACATGTATTCACTCATACTGATTTATATTTCTGCACATATGTGATTTCGATTTAAACGGTTTTGTAGTTACAAGCATGTAGGTATGCGTGTATGTGTGGACAAACATGTGTTATGACACTAATACCCTGCCAACATTTTCTATCGCAATTGGCACCAACCCATTATATTATGTTGAAAATTATCCCAATGATATCGCTTTCTTATCAGAATATACCCAAGATTTGGTAGAAAACAAGCCACTGAGTCAATATTGTATTGATCGGATGGTTTTAGTGCCTTACTGGGTGACGAATTGTTGCTGCTTAAAAAAGCAATAGTACTGCTGTTTGGAAATTGTGTTATACCAACTATAACGTAACGCAATTAAATCCTTTTTGTCGATAATTCCATCGCTCTTTTCCCGAATATATCTTTGCTTTTTTAACAGCTCGATTATATTATTCGAAGGAAATGATGACACTCTTTTATTACATTATCAAAAAAATGTTATAACCTTTTAAGTGTATTAATAGTTCCATAGTTTGGTAATGAATGAATTAAAATCTTAGAGGGCTTTCACATTAGGCAATTTGTTTGCGCAAGTCTGTTTTTCGGATTTGACAAGTACATGCAAGTCTGTACTCAAATATGAGCGATTTTCCTCCCCTTAACCCGACCTTACCTCTGCCATCTCCAAGCACAAGAATTGCGCAACAGACTTGCGCAACTAAATTGCCTAATGAGAAAGCACTCTTAGTCAAAAACAACTGTGATGCTCAATTTTTGTTCTTGTAAGGTATTAAGTAAACATAGCAGAGGGGAGCAAAATTCAATATTAATTTGTTTTGTTATTTGAAATTACTTCCACACATTTAGCAGCAACTCTCTTTACTATCCAGTTTTTGACCCTACAAGTCACTTTTTCAACGTTTTGTAAATAAAGAAAATCAATATTCGTCACTTCCGTTAACGTTTTAAGTAACTGAAAATCAACTTTTTCGGAGATAAAATGTTCTTCAAAAATTCTAGAAATAGATCAAATTTCGATACAAATGTATTTGTTCTTGTTAAATTGACCAATTTTCAATAAGCAGTGACGAAAATTTTATGTTTTAATCAAGGGCTCGAAAATAGATCTTTCATATGCTCGCAGGGTAGATGACCACATGCAAATGTTTGTGTGTTTCTCATGCATATGTGTTTAGGTCACATATATTTACTAATACATACATATACGAATATTTGCAATACACACACACACATACATAAGAGAAAATGTATAAAAATTGAAATGTTGTTGGGTTCTGCGGTTGATTTTGATTGTGAAAGGATTTTAGAAATTGGCTTTCATCGGCAGAAGAAAAAAGAACACACTTTACAGCAAAAAAAAAAAAACAATAGAACGAGAAAAAATTGCAGCAACAAAAGCAAATTGGTTTGTTGTTGTTGTTGTTGCTGTTGTTTTTGTTTATTGCAAACTCCTACAAATACAAAGATATTAAGAGATTTGCTGTGGTTGTGCAACTCACAATCAGTTGCATATTAAAATCGGTAGGCTTTACTAAAACTAAACCATAGAAAACTATTCCACCCCTCAAAACTATCTCCTACGTTTGCAGCATGCTCGTGTGTGCAAATGGATTTCAGTTAAATTTTTCAAATGCTTTCTATGACTGCATGTGAAAGTGGATTTTATATTTTTGAAAAATGCGTACAAAACATATTACATGGAAGCATTTGCGATCTCTTTGGTTGTGCGCCCGTCCATTCCCATCCGCTTCTAACTTGTACTTTTTTTTCTATACAATGGAAGTTGTTGTTGCCCAATTTGTTAAAACTGTCGTTAAGGCTAACAGTGTGGCCTTTTTCCCTAAGTGGGCCATATTATTACGAACAATGCAGGGTGTTTTTGAATATAGAGTGAGGAGAGGCAATAGAATTTATTGTATTGGCATGAATGAATTTTGCACTTGTTCCTAGTTGCATTTGTTCTACAAGTATTATTTTTATAATAATTGTGCATGACATTTTACTCTTGCGGTTGGTCTAAATTTTTTTACTTTTGTTTTCATTTTTAATACACAATTGGATCTTTATATTCATCACTACAGGTGGTTTTCATTTGGCTTATAATTTTCACAGTATTTATTTGTGGTCTAATAACGAACATATATCTTTAGCAATGTATGTAATTTGGAGAGACTACTAAAACAAAATTGATAACTAAAAAAATTACAAATTGAATATTGCCTCAAAGACTAACGGCCATATTCATAAACAAATTAATTTAGGTTTTAAAGTACACAATAGTTACCATGCACTAATTAGGCTATTGAACCTTTAATAAGAATGCGTATTCATAAACAGTTTTTCACAAATATATATTTTTGAATTTTTCTACTTTTTTAAGCTACTGTTGCACATAAATTAACTTTTCTTTTTTGATAAAAATTTTTATAAATTGTTGTATTAAGTGAAATGACCAAAAATTAAATAAAAAGTAACTAACAATTTGCAGAACTTACTTTGGCAAGGTATAAAAGTTGTATTTGAATAAGATGCCTTTCTTATTTGCTTTGAATGTAATAAAATAATTCTAACAAATAATTTGTTTATTTTCATTGATTTTTTTTAAATAATTTTATGGAACATCAATAAAAAAATAAAAATAATGAATGAAAAGGAGGGCTTTAAAATAAAAATATGTAAAAATTAGAATATATAATATTGGGGGAATATTTATACTGGTGAAGTGGTTAACTTATAAAAGAATATTGCTTCTAAAAAATTGTTTCCTAACAAAATTAACACGTCAATTTATTGTAGGTTTCTTGCAGGTATGTACCTACTTTAAACCTGCTATAAAATTCTTTCAAAATAATCGTTTTTGAATACAATTATGCTTATTAATGGATTATATATCTGCTGAGAGTTTTTATATGAATGGCAAACTAAAGGAAAAAATGACTAGTTGACATGGTTGCATTTGTGGGAAAGTTTTTGTGTACAGGGTGTAAACATTTGTGGTGTTAATTTGTATAATATGTCTGTACGTGTGTATGTAATTGAACTCCGCTTCAACGGCTGAAACGAATTCGGTGAAATTTTGTGTATGTATGTGTTTGTGTTTAAGTTGGTCTCTGGATGGTTTAGATTTACAATTGGACCCGGTAGATGGCGCCGTGGTCAGTTTCTATAAAAAATTGTTTACCTCTTAAGCAGTTGGACCGATTTGGATGAAATTTTGTATGTGTGTTGCTCCCCGTATGGATTACGTTTACAATTGGATCCTAAGAATCTATCATCGAGCAGCAGTACCAAAAAAAACCGGGAGTATATGTAATATGAAATTTACTTAGAAGGCGGCCTGTGACAGTACAATGTGTGCTTGGGCCCTTTATCGGGAAGTATATCACATGAAGCGTATTACAAACGCATAAATTAGTTCCTTTTTATTATATTTTGTCTAGAATGAATAATAATCAGTTTTTATTTCAAGTTTTACTCATTGCTTTCACAATTTTAATTCAGCAAAAGAGTCATAATGTTCTATAAAAATGTAAAATTTTGAGTTGTATCAGCTTTGCAGTGGGATATTCCATATGAAGATTACAACAGCTTTTAAAGTACACAGAATTGACCAAATAATGTGCGTCCAGTTCAGAGGTGATTAATGTTTGATAATAGAAGTGTTTAAAATGGTACCTGAGAAATAGTAATAACACAGAAACATACTGCACTAAGTTATAAATTCTACAAGTTTTATTAACAATGATTTTGTTGCTACTGTGCTATTGGAAATAAATACAGTTCAGTCCAGCAATAGTAGAGCAAAAATCCGAAATATTTGCTGTCACAAAACACCACATCTGGAACAGCAATTACATTGACAGCATACAACAACTGTATTATGCACTAATAGAGAATTTTTAAATAAAAATATTTTGTTTTATTAATATTTTAGTATCGGGAATTCCATTTTAAATTTTATTTTGTTTTTTTCTCTAAGTTTTAAGTAGGCGAACAAATCAGCCCTTACCTCATACGAATTTATGATAAGACAAAGTGCACATGGATTTGTTTAAACTTTTTCAGGTAGCCTTTAAAAACAAACAAATAGTAAGAAAGATGACAGCAAACATTTGGCATTGCTTTGCTGTTTTCTTTTTCAATAGCACAAAAATAGCTGTAGCTGTTTCGAAATGAATTTTATATTTTCAAACCCTGGGTAAAATGGAAAGAATAAAATATGAATTTAAAAAAAAAATCGACTAGAAATCAAAGAACACTAAACGATGTGATCACAGGCAAGTTTAATAGCAAAACGTATCTATAGCTACTTCAAGTTGCATTGCATTTCCTAAAAATCATTGGCGGAGTGACGCAGTTGGCTTCAAGTAGATTTGCATACCGCTTCTGTTGTGAAACTTTAATTTTACCCTGCACCCAAATTCATTTATACACATAATTTATTATGAAAATCCATTAAAAACGTTTTCATTTCTCTACTTTATTTGCAATACAAGTTTTATTGTGTTGCACATTTCTGCACAGACACAAACCTACATAAAATCATGAACTGAAACTTCTTATGGGCACCCACCCGCCATTAGTTTATTGGCCATAAATTTTTATTTATGTTTTTAAAATTGCATTAGAGAACACACACACACACACCCAGAGAACAGACGATAACTCCTTAGCTTATTGCATTCAGTATGAGGATATGGAAATTTCAGTTTCGTTCATGATCCCATTTTTTAAGAGAGAGTATTTACAGACGGCTTTTCAGTTGTAGCCATAAGTTAACACACATGACTATCGGATATTATAAATATAACCCCACGGTGTCGACGGTTTTCTTGACGCAAATGGCTTGTTTGGTTATGTTGCGCCTTCAATTAACTAGGAAATTCGTTAAAATTTTCCACACTCACCATCAGAACTGATGGGATAAATCGAATGGCCATGGGAGTTGGAGTTGCTATTTGATACAAATATATTGGTGCCATATTTCCCATTAATTAAGTTGAAGGGGTTTTCATTTATGCAATATCAAGATTTCGACAGGAGGGGTATTTAACAGAAACTACTGAAGAAAATCGTATAGTAAATATGTTTTAGTTTTCTGTTATGGCACTTAATTTGTTTAATGTTCAGAGTACTAAAGGTCTAAATGAACGAAAGCACTTTTAATTATGATTCATGGGATTTTTGTTGCATTAAAGTTAAATAAGCTCATATTTTACCAAAATCACAAGTGACTAATGCCAATAATTTGTGCACTTGTGTGCATGTACGAAAGAGTTTTTGTGCAGGTTTCAAAAGAATGATTTTGTTTGGGCTTGAAAACAATTGGAGAAGAATAATACAATAAAAGACATTTTTCTAAATCGTCATTTTTAGTAAATCTGAAACTGCATTATTTTCAAGTTTCTAATGTTTGGTTATAACATTCCTTTAAACTCCCTGCTGAGGCTTGAGCTTCTGTGGTGATCATTAATGCTGTAAATCTTTTAATTTTTGACCAATAATGCATTATCGTGCATCGTACTTCAAGTAATAATGTTAAATAAAATACAATTTTGTATTTTGTTTATGTTACTACTGTATGGTCGGACTCTTTTATTTTTGCTGGCACAGAACAACTTTTAAAATTGTCCATTATTTAAGTTTCCGGCACATTGTTGCCTGTGAAAGTGGGCAGCAGAAATACAGACACACAGTGACTATACACAGCAAATTGTTCTGCAATAAGGATAAAAACAATACAAGAAATCTCCTGTATGCAGGAATTCTAGCTATAAAAAATAACAAAAAGACCAACATTCGCTTTATTTCGTTTCATTATCGTTATTATTATTCTTTGTTGCTGGTATTTTTGCATTTTTCTGTTGGCTTTGGCCACATTTCGAAAATTAACGTTTCGTAGCAGTTTACGGACACATATGAGCTTTTAATTGCAATTTAATGGCGGGTCATTAATTATCTAGGAAAACTTTTAGAGACTGCAGTACTAGCAGTTGCTTTCACTGTCCATTGTCGTGTGTTTGTGGGCTTAAATTTCACGTTTGTTTGCGTTTGTCTATGGGCAAATGTTGAATATGTAAATGTGCTTAAAAATTATAGTTGAAAGTTTTACTTACAAGCCAACTCCTGAATGTCATTTGTGCATTACGGTTTTACGAGTGTGCTATTTATCAATGTGTTTCTTAGTGCAAACCCTGCAGATCGTGTGAGTAGTTATGTTCTCGTAAATACATCAAAACTATCGCAACTTACAGTCTTATGGTTTTAACATTTCCTCCTTTGGATTTTCGTTATAGTTGGGTTGCAAAGTATTTAGAAATTTTTAAAACTACGAGGCATGCAGATTCGCTTTGAAATGCTCTGCATGAGAAGCAGCTGGCATTAAGAAACTGTATGGAAAATAAACAAAGAACAAATTGTTAACTTAATGGCATTTTGCTAAAATCACAGTTATAAATTTTATTGTGGCGTGTGTTCTTTTTTTTTTTGTAACCTCTACAGCAAAAATATTTGTGGCTACAAACAAATTTTTATTTTAATACGATTTTATAGTTTGTCTAATCGAATATTTTCAACATACATACGTCTAGATGACATTTTTTTCTTTGGTTTTATAAAGGGTTGCTCGCGATTCTAATGGGTTCGCGGGCATTGAAAAAAACAGGAATATTTTCCTCTTTATGTTTAGCACTCTAAACTCCATGTTCGTAGGTGATTCGTTGTTGATATTTGTGGGATCAAGTCCCTGTCACACTATTCTAAAGTGTTTCAATTTTCGTTGGAGTTTTGCAGAGAAATTTAAAAAATTAGTCTCATTACATTCTGTGACTACACTATCACACTTAAAATAATATAAAATAACGATGTATTTGTTTACTTCGAGCAAGTAGCAGACAATGCAGCCAAAACGATGCTTTTGGTTGGGTAACGGCGGCGATCGCTCGTAAGTGTGTCTGACTAATCAAGTTTATGATGTTTTTTTTTTGTAAAAAGAAGCAACAAAGTGGTAAGAAATTTTTAAACTTTTCATCACTAGATTGAACGAAATACATTGGACAACCGATCGTGCCGGCGCAAGTTTACAAAAATAACTGCGACAGCGCACTATCGGAGGCTAGTTGTGCAATGCAACACTGATCAAATGTATAGTCTCAACGTTTAGAAATTTATCTAAAAAAATAATTGCAGCCATATGAGAGTCTGATTGCTTTCACACTATATAACTTTCTCATATTATTTGAATTTTTTACAAGTCGTTTTACTCAATCTAATAGTCTGAAAGGCGCCTAAGTAATATTCAGGCTTTATCGTATTTTATACTTTAACGACAGTAGAATGCAGCCTTTGTCGACTATTTCTTTTTGGCATAATTTACTTAATGCAGAGTTTAAGATTCGTCCACTTAAACAGAAAGCTTCTCTAATAATAAAAAAAATCTATTTGTACTTATCGTAACTAGCGAAAAAATATATTAGTTTTCAATCAGGCGCGAATGTGGGGTGAAAAAGGGAAATTCCCCCCTCCTAAACCATTAAAAATTTAAATTTTTAAATGCAAAAAGCGTAAAAAAGTTGAAGAATTATTTTCTTTTGTAGATTTTTGCAACAAATCTCTGTCATTCTTTGTCATGTTTGGTTAGGAGACAAGCCGATTTCGACTATGTGGCATCTTCAGTGTTACTTTAAGTTCTTTTTCTTTTTGGTAATACATATCCCCCAAAATCTTAAGCTCGATCCGTGCCTGTTCGCAATATAGTAAATTAAATTATTCATAAAAAGCTAATAACGCTTAACTGCTTAATGCCCGACTTTGCCATTATGCTTAAATTAAATTAACAAAAAAATTGTTTTGCAGTTTTTCTGTCAGCATTTCTTTTATTTTTATTTTATGGTTTCCTTTTTTTTATAATTTTCCAACAAAATCTCCACTATCGGCAACAATTTTGCTACCACTGTGTGATTATACTGCGGAAAAAAGTCATAAAAGTCTTTTCATGCGATTATAAATAGGAATTTTTATGGGATTTTCAAAATGTACTTTCACATTTTTGGTTAGAATAAACTAGTAGAGAGGAAGACAAAAAAATTAGGTATACACAGCCACACACGCATAGGCAAGCAAATAGCATGGCAGTTAATAAATACATACGAACATATGTGGGTGTATGTGTGTGTGTGTGTGTGTGTGTGTGTGTGTGTATAGCAACAATTTTAAAAATATGAAAGGCCAATATTTGCACACCAGGAAAACAAACAAGACACAAATGCTAAATTAACAATAAATACACTACATAAATACAGATACACACATACTAACACACCCGCACACTCATATGTATCTGCCCTGTAATTCAGTTGGTGCAAATAAGATCAGATCTTTACTTGAACTACAGGCGTCAGCTGACTGGGAGTTTAAAACCTATTAACCCGGTCAATTAAATATTTCCGACGCATTGTGGCATGCGGTTTTGGATAGAAGTTACTCCACTATTTAATTGAGGAACTCAAGAAACTTAATTTTTAACTCTTTTTTTATACTCGTACTATTTATAATGAAAAATCCTTGATCTCATGTGACTCGTCCATAATGTTTTTCTGATAAACACTACTTTTTGTTATTGATTTCTGTACAAATTCTCTAGACTGAGTCGCTCGCATATGTTGCTGACACAGATCCCAAATGAATTAAAACGAACGAGACATAAATCCTGCAGAATTCATAACTGCAGAAATGTTTACAAATCATTGATTTAACAGCAAAATGTAGCAAAGTTTTAATTTTCGACCACAAATGACTACTTTTGTACTAGTGAAATGGCTGCTCCTCTGTTATTTCGCACGAAAATCAAGTGTCTTCTTTAGTCAAGTAGCCCCACGAATTACAGGGCAATTTACCAATTTACACAACGAGCTGCCTGCCGCCTATTTGTGTTTTTTTGTATTGGAAAAATTTTCAAAATTATGAAAATCAATACGATTTATGTACTAATATATTTAAACAACTATTCGACATTTGAACCAATTTGCATGTACCGTGCTTACGTACTCGTATGTATGTGTGCGTGTGTGTGTGTTTTAGCTTTAGGGGGTCTTGATTAAATAAAATCTATAATAACTAAATTCATTTTATAATAATTTGGTACTTCTTTTTCTTTATCTATTATGAGTATGTATTAATTTTGAAAATTCTTTTCGTGTGCAGGAGATTCATTATTGGCCTGCTATTCGAATTTTTCTTCAAGTATCACCCTATAATATTCCATAAGTAAACGTTTGGAATACTGGGTTAGCATGCGTATGTTTTTATCATAATTTTGTTTTCTCTGTTGCAAATAATCGCTAAAATAATACGAGGCTTAAATTTTGAAGTTAATTTTGTAAATGTCGTTGTCAAGGCTTTACAATGACAATCAAAATAAACAAACTTAAACACACAGATTCTATTATAAATAAATACGAATGTTGTTTGTTGTATTGTTGTTTTTATTTAGACTTTTAGCATTTTTTGTTGCTGAATTTTTTGATTGTGAGATTTTGGCAGTTATTTTATATTAATGCTTTAATGTCCCACATAATTTAATGTTCTATTGAATTTTAAATCAGTTAATTTTTAATTTGTATTTCAAAAACATAGAACACTTTTCTAATGGTCTATGAAAATTTTTTAATGCTCACAAAAGCAGGTAATTAAGTACTTGAGTATGTTGGTGAAATAATATTTAGTCTATCGGCAGAAATTAATATATATTACATAGTTTGCATGACCTAATTAAGAGACGGAATTGCTTTAAGCCTTTTCGAAATTAATTAGTTTAGGAAATAGCGTTGAATTGTTTTTTGTGTGATGAGGTATACGCCAAAAAAAAAAAAACATGGTTGAGGTAAACATAATGTAAGAGCAATATATTCAAGTTGAATTATATGGTTGTAAACAAGTTATATTGTTATTGTATGCGTTGTAATCATAAGGTGTTTTTTTAGAACGACAGAAAAATCTTCAACCGAGTTGGAGAACTGTTTTATTTTTTTTTTTGCTTTGAATTATATTTGTATAGTTAAAATACTTTGGTTATCTTTAGAATCTTAGCAAAAATAGTATTGTTCGACTCAACCATGCTGCAATTTCTATAGACAGAAACCATTAAATGTTAAATGTAAACAATAACTTGTTTAATTGTTGCTTTGATTTTGCGGCATCCCTTGTCAAGTTTGGTTTGAAACCGAACCTGCATATGGTATCTTCTGTAGGAAAATTAAAAAATACCCTACTGATTAATACCAAGCCAGCAATAAAGAAGCTTTAAAAAAGTGACCAATATAGTTAAACCAAATATGGCATATGCCCTGACAAATATGAACACGTAGGTCCCACCAATCGTCGCACTACTAAAAATACGTAAACCAAACACTTCAATGAGTCCAATAGTAGACCACAAATCAGCACCAAGCTACAAACTCTCAACACATTTGAATGATTTGAATGATTAATAAAAAATACGTTAAAACTGTCAAATACTCACGCAGTAACCAACCCCACAGAATCAATTGACAAATTAAACGCCATAGAGATCACAGAAAACAAAAAACTAATACTCTATATTCAAGATCTATATCCATCGATACTCCTAGCGGAAACTACAAACTAGACTAGAAGCAAACCCACCAACAAAAGATGCCTACAACAAAGAACTAAATACGATATACGTGTACCATAGTAGCATACAACGGTTCAGGGAACAGAACAACGAATACTGAGGGAAGCCTGGAAAACTTTAACATAAACTGGAAATTAACACACAAAATAGCAGACTTTCTCACGAAAAACCATATAAATATAGCATTCAAACAAAGACGACCAGCTAGATAAATTGGACGTAAAGACAAGATATACAAGCTCGACACGAGAAGCTAACTTCGCCAACCAAATGCTCAACAACAAATGTAATCCAGCGCACATTAGAACAACTGTAAAGCCACTACACACACAGCGCAGAGGACAATGACTAAACATCATAGAAAACGTGGAAATATACAAACGAAAGACATTTGATGGACTTATCATAAACGAACAAACAAACTCCAATTCAGCCGTTATATTCGAACTTTTAATAAAAAATTTTTTTTATGGTAGGACCAGCACTCAGGGGATGACCCCTATTCTTGCAATGCATTGTGCTAGAACTAGGAAAAGAGGTTATGGGAAGGAGGATAGAGGGAGTAGTGTATATTAACATTTGACTTGAACTTTTCAACAGAGAAAGTGGGAGGAAAGACCTCTGTTGGAAGCTTATTCCACATACGTATGGTCCGGCTAAAGAACGAATTCTGTCTGTAGTGCGTTGTGCCATCCACTGGCCATTCGACCACAAATGGATGTGCTCTTGATGAAGTACGTGTGGTGCGTATAAATGAACGGGTTTCGGGAATAATATCCCTAATTTTATCAGAGCACAATCCAGTGTAGTAGCGATAGAACAGTGAAACACATTCCATATTGCGTCGATGGTCAAGAGAGTCAATAGATACCCTATGGATACCCTACTGTCATCGATGAGCACCTTCGCCCTCTCCCGTACGCGGTCGAGTAACTCCAAAATAGATTTTGAAGCACCGGCCCATACATGAGAGTTGTATTCCATTTTCGGTCGGATATAAGTGGTATAGATAGTTAGGAGATCAGAAGGGGTGAAGTAATTCTTACACCGTTTGAGGAAGCCTAGGCACTTGAATGCTTCTTTCGACACTTGGAAGATGTGTTGGGTCCATCGGACATCACATTGAATCTTCATGCCAAGAACATCAAGAGCTTCTGATACCTAAATATCTATACCACCCATAAGTACAGATGGAGCAGCAAAGTCTGTGTGTTAGCATACAACACTGGGTCTTATTGGGGTTAAAAATGACCCTATTTGCACGACCCCATTCTGTGAGCGTCACAAGATCACTATTTAATGAATCATTAATGCGGTGCCTCATGGCCCCAATCTCTAAGAGGCTTGGTCTGTTGATGAATGAGTAAGAATGGCATATGCTGCATTTATTTTTATCTTCCACTTTCGATTAAAAGTTTTTATTCCAAAAATTAGCTTGTGTATTAAACAGAAACATCCTTACAGTGGCTCGAAACAGTCCGAAGTCTGTCGGTAAAATTCTGTTTGTTTTTTCTTCTTTATATTAGGGTTTGCTAGCAGACCTTGGGGATTAACATTTTATAAAGCATGAAAAAACTGTTTTAAATTTAGTGTCAAAATTGTTTTATTTTCCCATTTTTTATATTTAAGACACATAATGACATGATGAAGTACAACGGAAACGAGCTCAAGTTTTTTTCTTTTGGTTTCCAATTTGTTTTTTCATTATCCTGAAAATTGTTAAGTTGATGGGATTGTGTTCTTTGGGAGTGTTGTTTGTTTTGCTATTCGAATTTTTGTTATTGAGAAAGTGTTTCATTGTATTGACGTCTGTGTTTGTTTGCTTACTTTGTTATACGAATAATGGGAAGATGCGCATTGTTTGCCATTAAAAGTGTATAAGTGTGCGAATGTTTGCGGCATTTTTTAATGGTGTTTGTTGTTCTGGATTATTTAAGACTATTTTAATACTTTATTATTTTATTTGTTTACAATTATTGTTTGTCGCTTTTACTCCATTAATTGTTTTAGTCTTACACTTTTGAAGTGGTTTTTTTACCGCATTATTTTCAGCGTTGGAAACATATTAAAGTTCTCCTATTACATTTTTTTGGGAAGTTGCCACGGTAATCTACTTAGTTAGTAGTGTGCTGGTCTATCAGTCTGGGAGCGGTTGCTTGGATACCCACCAAAGACTCCAGTCTGGCTCACTAAAAGGAGTTCAACTCCACATGACTGTACTTTGTACTCATGTACTTTGACCCATACGGTAGCGTTGTTTGCCCTCTATGCTCCTCCTAATTTAGCAACTTCTACGACATTTATTGTTTCATATGCACTTATGATGTCTTAAAACTTCTGACTCCCGAGATGTTCTTCATTTATATCATCCACCGAAAACTCTGCGGGCGTTACAGAGAGATCTACTTTCACTAAATATTTTTTCAGTTGACGAATTATTGTAAAATATTTTGTATTTATTAATTTTTATTTGAAAATATTTTATAGTATTACTTCTTAAAAGTTACGGACTGCTTTCATTTAAAATTTCTCTATATAAATTATCAAAAAAAAAATCAATTTAATAAAACAACAATAGCAAGAACAGAAAAAAGTACTAGTAATCAATTAATAATGTTTGCAGTAAATTTACAAACATTATTTAAAGTTAAAGCAAAACAAACATCAGACACAAAACAACCGCCGCTCTCCCTTTTGTCCTAATTTTGCTTGGCCAACACCTCCACACTGAAAACCAACTAGCAAATGGTTAACTCGTCAATAGTACAGAATATTATTATAACAAAATGAACACCACGATTCTGAGTTAATAACAATAAATTTTATTTTAAGCAACATCAACAAAGTTTTTTTTGTTTTGGTTTTAATCAGATGTCAATCAAAGGGCCCTTTCATACCAGACCTGCCCCTTTAAAATCAATTTCACACCGCACAATACAAAATTCAATATTCAATGCTTTAAATGACAACAAGACGTTTTTTATTTATTTCTAAAATAAAATGTAGCAGGAAACAGGCGTTTGAGTACGTATGCAAATAAAGGCAAGAAAAATTGCTTAAGTACTTAAGGACAACATCAATATACAATAACGCAAAGAAGCATATAGAAATATCTTTGGAAACAAAATTCCTAGAAACTCGCTTACAGGCGTAAAGCATTGAATTTCATTACAAGCTGTCAAAGTCACACTTTGTACTTGACTCCATACAATTTCATCGCTAAAGGGACTCGAATCTAAACAATTCGCTTATTACAATGTGCGCTTTTTATCCTGTCTGTCTCTCTCTCTCTCTCCTTCCCTCACACTCACACTTTCAATCAGATTTCTTTTTAACGACTTAAGGGCTTAAAAACACAAGCTAAAGAAATAAAAATAATAAATAAAATAAAAATTGATGAGCAAAAGTCAACACCTTCTTATTAAAGGAAACTTTTGATTCCTCCTGCAAAAAAAAAGAAGAACCATTGAACGTTAACATTGATTGAATTCAAATGAGAAATGTCAACGTTGACTTTGAAGCTAAATCGTTTAAAATATGTATCTACTTCCAGCAACCACAAACATGCAGCCATGTTCGAAGGCAAATAAGCCGAAAAGAAAATGATAATAAGTAACAAGTTGCCTAATCTATTTAGTTAACTCCTCCTTCTCCTCCTCGTCTCCATCTCTTCATCTTCATCTTTATCTACTTCAACTGTCACTTTACTCTTCACACTAATTTGTCACCAAAATGTTAATCAAGCTATTTCTCCTCAGTTTTGTTGCTTTTGTTTCAACAAATTCTTACATGGTTCAAAAATATAAGTTATGTAAAGTCAAAGAACTCGTTCTTAAATATCAATAGTTTATCTACATGAAAATCGCAACAGAGATTTCAAAAGTGTGATACAAACTTATTACAAATTTAGATATTAGAAAAAGTAAGAGAATACACCCATAAATTGTTGTACAAACATATGCTCGTATTAATTTGTTTGTTTTGCATATCGAAATTAAATCTTTCCATCTTCCCTGAGAAAGTCTTATCTATAGAATTAAAAATTTAATTTGAAGTGCATATGTTTGTCTAAAAGCGTAAACGTTTGTACGCACGAGATCGGCGTGACTTTTGAATTTCCCAATTCTTAATTGAAATGGCAATACTGCTCCATGAGATCACTCATGTCTAAATTTGAACAAGCTGCATCATTTAGTTCGGGTTTGACAGCCGTTGATAGCAGATTACCGCGTGATTTAAGGAGAAATTAAAAAAAAAATGAATTTCATGTGCTCAATAATAAATATTATGGAAACTCTGCATCACCAACTTCAATGGTAAAAAGTGGTTTGCTGAATTTCGTTGTGGCAGTATAAGCACGGAAGATGCAAAAGTTCTGGAAGCCCAGTTGAGTTCTCTTTTCTCGAAAGAGTTGAAAAAATTCACGATATGGTCTGATCGTAGATTGAAAGTGCGAGTGATTGTGGAAGGAATAGGCATCTCACATGGAAATGAGAACGCTTTCAGCAGGATGGGTGCTGCGTTTGCTCACAAGCGACCACAACCTCAATCGTGTGAAAATTTCGCAGGACTGTTTGGCTTTGTTCAACCGCAATATGTACGAGTTTTCGGGCCGGTTCAAAACGGTATTCGAAACATTGATCCACCACTATACATCAGAGACCAGACTGCAGTAAAAACACTGATTTTCTCGGGGTGAATAGGCATCAAAGAAGGCCAAAGTTGATTTGTTGTAAAGACATGTCGACTGTTTTTTGGGGTTACGCTGATATAATCCAAATTAACCACTTCAACTGACGAATATTATGCCAACTCATTGGGTCAATTTGAAAAGGATTTGAAAAAACGACCGCATTAGACAGAGGAAAAATTGCTTATGCACCAGGGCAATCAATACAAGGGTGCTCGCTCACATGTGTAATTTCCATGGCGAAAATCCAGGATTAAGGAATTGCTCCCTCATCCGCCCTATTCTCCGCACTTAGCCACCATGGACTATTTCTTGTTTCCAAACCTGAAGAAATGGCTCGGCAAAAAAAAGTTCGACTTCACCGATGAAATCATCCTACAAAGAAATACCAATTTTAATGACATCGATCTGACTTGTTTAGAGGAGATACAAAAATTGTAGAAACGTTGGTCAAAGTGTAAAGAGCTCAAAGGAGACTACGTTGAAAAATAAAATGATTTTTTATCCAAAAACCAGTATTTCATTGAAAAAGTCACGGACCCGTCGTCGTATATTCCACAATACACATGCGCCACATGCGTGTTTGCATACAAATAAATCGAAAAACATATTAAAAAATTTCATCGTTAAATCGAAACTAGTTTGTGTGTAAAATATACAATTTATATTTGACTGTCTTAATTTGTTGAGTGTAAACATGTCGATTTTCACTTTATTCCTAGATGCCAACACAATGTCACATACTAGTGAATGAACGAGTATGTAAATATGTATGTTAGGATATGCAGTATTATTACTTGTATGCAACATTTCTGTGTTTGGGTTATTTTTTCTTATAAACATCTTCTTAGCTATTTGCCTTCTCTTACGAGTTCACCATTTTATGCTGCCAAGGAAACTTATTTTTAAAATTTGTGTGTGGGTGTGTGTATGTGTGGGAGTGTTTCCATCAGCGATTCATTTTATAAATTTCTTCAATTTTAACAAGTTCGGCACCTGACAGTGTTCGACATAAATCCTTAAAAACCTAAAGACTGAGCTTATGTGGTCCCTTAGAGACATTTTTACTTACAATCACAACCCACTTCATGTTGCCTATGAAATTAGTATGTATGTACTCGTATATTGAAAAGAAACCGCAAGTCTTTAGTTCAGTATTTATTCACATGATAAAATTACTAAATGTTCGTATAGATTTCTATGATGTTGCGTCAGGTGTTGTCGCTGCTGGTGGCGTAAATGGTATAGAGAGAGCGGCACTCTGTCTTTTTTAGGTAACCGCCAAAGTGTCTTTTCAGGTCGATTTGACACGTTGATTGATCCTTTTATGTTTACGTATTGTGTATGATAAAAATAATGACACATCCCCGCATTCAATAGAAGAAAATAATGATGGAAAAAAGTAAGTTAAAGAAGCAAAAAATCGAGGTGAAAGAAAAATATAGGCAGGTAGAGAAATCTCATACTCTTCGTTGAGTTTGTGTTTTGTAACATCAACCATATTAAAAACGTATGTGACAATTTAGCTAACAAGGTTAAAGCAAGCAGAGGGTGTAAACGTTAGTTGTTGTGTACACTTGTGTAGATAGTTGAAAATACTTTTATGCAACATTTTGTCTCAATGCATTTATAAAAGTGGAAGTAAGTAAACTTGTCAAAATTGCTTAGGAGAAGTTTTAAATTAATTTTAGACTGGAATTGTTTCTTTTTTTTATTATTTTGCCATGACTTTATGTGCAGTGTTAACGGAGTTTCAAAAGACATTTTAACGATTTCATATTTTTCTTATTTTCTTCTAATTTAGCTGATCTTTTAGAGCTTTTAGTTCTGATGTCTGTTATAAAGAAAGTGTTTCTCGAATAAATAATTTTTTTCGTATTGTGTTCACCAAACATATTCATTCAATCTTTATTCCGGCAACACAAAAAATTTTTGTGATTGAAAACAGAATTAGCTTTATGTGGGGGCTTGTAGCTGACTTTTACTGTTCGCGGTTGTGCTAAAAAAAATAATTACATAAATGCGACAGGAGGTAGAAAATGCAATAATAACATAAATACAAATCAAAAAGATTAGATTTTCATTCATTCAAACACGTTCTGTTGTGGCAGATGCTGCTGTTCTTTTGGTTTTGTTATTGCTGCCAGAGAATCAACCTCTTTGACGCTAAGAAACGTTGCTAAGATTATTTAATTACTTCCCCTCTTGTATTTTAATGGCCCCAATTTAAGCCAAATGTTTATTTCTTCTTGTTATCTTTCTCTGTATAACAAATTTTTATTCAATTATGAAACCATCTGATGTGCTAATATGGCTTACACCAAAAATGAGGTCGCTTTGATTTCAGGCTTTTATAAGCATTATTATTTCAGTAGCTAGTAATATTCGTGTTCATTTTCCCGTTCATTTTTGATTCCTTAAGTTGGCTTTTTGCTGTTTTTCTTACATTTTTGTCTGTAAAATTGCTTAGCAATTTATACGAATAATTCCCTGTTCTTGTTGATGCTGTTTTTAAGAATTCTTTTGGAATTATCATATTTATCATTATTATGTTCTCTTTTTGATTGTGTTACACCAACTTGTTTGTTTGGTGAAATAAAATAAGACTTTTCTTTTGTTTTTTTGGGAATTTCGGTAGTCTCTTTTTATGCTCATATTTATTTAAATTGCCTTATTTAGGCCAGTGCCCGTAACTTGTGCTTGTTTTGGTTAAAAGTCCGGCCTTTATTGAAATATTTATTTGTGTTCAATTTAATGTGTTTGTTTTATTCTTTTCTTGCAGAGACATAAGTACTTCTTAGCGTTAATAACATATAATGCTCTTAGATATCATGGCAATAAAGAGAATTTTTGAATTTATGATACTTTGAAGAGGTTTTGTTTTAAAATCCTTAGAAAATTGGCGCATGTAATAAAAGCGAGTGCGTATGCTTAATTTAACGTCGCATTAATATAACTTATACGCTGTGTTTTCTAAGTTTGAGCACGATAAACGTTATATGTACGGCGTACAAGAAAAAGGAGATAACTATTCTCTCTGATAGTCAAGTTGCCATCAATGCACTGAGCTCATATGAGTTTGCCTCCAAGCTAGCCTGGGAATGCCGCATAAGACTAACAGCTTGGCAACACCAACAGGGTTACTCCAATTTTTGTCTCTTCCAAAACTTAAGATTTGTCGAGGTTATCAAAATAGGTATTTGTTTTTAAGATGATTTCATCGTTGGAGTCAAATCCCTTTTCGCCGAGCCATTTCTTGAGAAATAGTTCCTCTGTGATAAATCTGAAGAATAGCGCAAAGTTGCCTCACGATTGCGTTTGTGGTCGATTGTAAGCAATAGCGGCACCCATCATGCGCAATTCTTTCTCGTTCGCAAGTGATCATTCAAAATTTAAACCACTGAGCCATGTGATTTACCTATGGCTTCCACAAACTTTTGCATTATCAATATCTAATCGGCCAACACATATCGTGAAGTTTTTTCCATTGCTTAGGGTATAGAGACCTCCCACTGGGCGTTCAGAAAGTTCGGCAACTTCTGTGCTTGTATGTTAAGGTCACAACGAAATTCAGTAAATCACTTTTTTACCATTTAAATTGATGGTGCAGAGTTTCCATTAGTATTTATCTTATCAAAAGGGATAAGACTCAGCCAGGCTCTATGCTCGGAGGTGTGGGCAGTTTAAACATACATGAAATACAAAAAAAAATATTTCTTTTAATATCGACTATAGCGTGTTAGGGAAATGCTTAAAAAATAAATCCTAACTTCTTTAAACTTTAAACGCAAATATTCAGTAGTAAAGAACTGAAATTTTATAGGGATTTTTAATAAGAAACGTTTTTTTTTGCTTCTCAATAAATTTTGTATTGTCTTCATTCTAGCGCAGGACAAATTAGCAGTTCTTTGGAGAAATAAAATATAATTTTGAAATAAAAACGACTAAAGTACTTTTGATATCTATTGAAAGTGTCATTAAATTTTGTGCGCACGTACGTGGTAATGATAAAATTAAAATGAAAGTATGTCTCGGATTTATTGTTTCATTATTAGAAACCATTAAATGCTTTTAGGTACAGCAAAAAATGTATCATTATTATGACTTACATTCGAGAACGGACTTAAAATTTATGTTTTTGAATATTTTTTGTTTAACAAAACGAAAGATAAAAGTTTAAAACTTTGCAAATTAATACAATCATAAATATCAAATACATACAAACAACGATGCATAAAATAAAAACCAAAAAACAGCTGAGAACATAATGACAAATAAAAAAAACTTAAGGTTACATGTAAATTATATGCAACATGTTTACATGCATATGTACATAAGTATATGAGTATGTTTTATATGTATTAGCATGTCATAATATCACGGAAGGATGAAAAATGAGGCTTAATTTTACATACAATTTATTCTTATGTCTGTTTGTTAGTTGTATCTTTATATACATATTTTTTTGCTTCCTGTTGTTCTTGTCGTTCCAGCTGAATATCATCTTATCATTTTCACAACAAACACCAGGGTTTTGTCCCGGCGTAATATGCGCCAAATTTTATAACACGTTCGCATGTTTGTATGTATGTATGTGTATGTGTGTGTTTGTGTGTGTGTGTTGGCATGAATGATTGTTATATTTGTAGTAGAATGGTAGTATATCATTGGCTGTGTAATGGTGTTGTCATTAAAACTTCAACAAAAACTTCAGCTGTGAAAATTTGCTGACGCATTAAAACTGCCTCCAGAGTTGAATTTTATTTTATGTAAAACGACAACCAACCAACCAACGTCTTGTTGAACTGGTAACGATAATTTTAAGAATATATTATTTGAAGCTCCTTTTTGAGAGTTTGACTAACAGTTTCTTAGCCATGGGTTATAGAAGACAAAAACTTGCTACATGCTTACACATTTAAAGGGTTTACGTCATCTACGTGCCGTGCATCCAAAAGAAAAAGAAATTATTCTTCTAAAAAAAGTAAATATTTTATGTCTATTTTTTATGTTTCAGGTTCTTTATTTTCGGCTTAAAGAAAATGCTTGTCCTAAAACCCAAACAGTAACAAATAAGAAGCGGCTGGAAAACGATAAGAAAAATGTAAGTACGAATGTGCAGATATATATTTTGATTTTATTTGTCCATTACAATAATTTGAGGGGGAATACGTGTTTTAAGCCTAACTGTTGCATTTAAACAAAATCACTCCCCATATATTTCCTTTTATATGTATAAAGCACTGAAGTAACATAAAAACATTAATATACTAAAATATATAGACTTTTAGTGGCTGGCTACAAATGATCCTGCCTTTACTAGCCACTAGCAAAATAAAAGCAAAAACAAAACCTCAAAGCTGATATAAAAGAATTTTATACTTAAATAAAATGTCATCAAAACATATGTATGTAGTATGTGGCAAGAAAAAAGCATAAAAAACTTCTTTTTTAAATAAATTTTGTTTTTATCTTTAGCAAAATTTGAAAATAATTTTTTTATAATCAACAAAATTCCCAAAGGCTCAAAGTTTGCGTAATTTATAGTACTTGAAAATACGAGTATGATGCATTTGGAAAAATACTAATGATTATGTTTCGTAAAAAAGTTTATTCATGTCATTAAAATAAAATTGTCCAAGAAAATTTTGAAGTAATTACTAGGGGTTTTCTAAGATTTCTTATATTGTTTAAATTAGTTCTTTGTCAGTAGCTTCATTGCACTTCTATTTGTTTGCATCTGTTCATTTCTTTGCTATTTGTTTTGTCAGTGTAAATTTTTTCAGTGTAAAAAAAAATCGTGACATATGGAAATGCCGAAAATGCTCAGTAAAGGTTTGCTATTTCACCGTGAGTAGACCAACAAATGAACAACACTTGCAAGTCATTGAGTTTTATTAAAAAATGTTTCTATCAAAAGTTGTCTTCAGCGACCATGATCAATTGTGGCTCAATGGGTATGTCAACAAGAAGAGAAGCCAGTTCAAGAGCTGCCAATTCACCTGGCAGTTCAAGAGCTGCCAATTCACCCGGTGTAGTTTGTGGGCCGGCGGCATCATTGGACTGTGCTTCTTCAATGGAGCAAAGTACCGTGCGATGATATCGGATTAGCCGCGGAAAACGTTTATGTGAAATAATACTTCAAAAGTAAATGTCAGGCATTTATTAATTTTTTTTTTCAATTTCAAAAACCCAAACGGTTAAAACGTCATTAATTTCTTCTTAAAAATTTTGCATTCGCTACATAAACTGCGCGCGCGAAATTTTTAACACGTTGACAGTCACGCGGTTTTATTGGGCCTTCCCCGTCAGGCCGCGCGAGTTTAAATAATGTGAAAATATTGCAAATCGTGCTATATAACATTTTGTGACACTTGCGAGGGAAAACCATTTTTATGTTTACCTTGTTTCGATAAAATCTATTAAAGTTTTCTGAAAAAATGTTCAATTTTTACCTTTATTATCAGTCACTGGTGACTGACAGTATAGAACCCCTCATTTCGCCGATTGCCTCACTCTACACTGCTGCACATTAAAATTGACAACGTATAATTGTTGTAATAATAATATTCGTCATACGCCCCATTTACGATTATTTTTTTCCTAGAAATGATTGCAACATTTTTATTTATTTTCCTGCTTTGAACGAAAAAGTTTTCAAATTTGTCAATGCTTGCACAACAATTTCAAATGGAGCACATATTTTATTAACAACTACTTGATCAAGAAAGTGTCATTTACTGGGCAATAATGGAAGCAACAAGGTCTTCTTCATCATGTTGTTTATTGTTTTATCAGTTTGAAGAATTTTTAAAGTTTATTTAAGAGCTCTTGTTATTGTTTAATAAATAGATTCATGTTTGTTTATTACTGCCAAGATAATGTCAAATTACAAAAGCTTTTGAGCATTAAATATAAATTGTTAGGTCTTTGCCATATTAAGAATTGTACACAGATCACATACACACACACACACACACACACACACACACACACACACACACACACACACACACACACACACACACACACACACACACACACACACACACACACACACACACACACACACACACACACACACATATTCTCTCTAGCAAACATTAAGACAAACTCTTTTATTTTATTGCTGTCTTTATATTTTCCAAGTTTTGGGTTAAAAGAAAAACTTTTTCTTATCACAACTTCACTTGTGTGGATGTGTGTGTGTGTGTGTTTGACAACATATTTTATTATTAAAAAAAGAAGTAAACTTATAAAATACTCAAGTTTTAACATTGAATACGAGTGCGTATGTATGTATTTGTTTGTGCATTTGAGTGAGTGTATCTTTTTGTATGAGCATATCTTTACATAATCAGTCAGCTCTCTGCGTTCGTTAGAAATGAATAAGAAAATATTTATTTTAGTACAGTTTGTTGGTTTTTTGTTTCTTTGCTTTATTTTCGGTTTGTTGTGTTTTCATTAAAACTCAAAGGCATTTTACATAATTTAGCCCTTCAAACAAAAAAGGAAGATGATAAAATAAGCAAAAGTTTGCCAGGCCAAAAGAGTCGCAAGGCTAAGCTAATTACATAGCGTTTGATAAATCCTTTTAGTTCCTATTCACGATTTTTGTGTTTCTCGAACTCTTGTCTGCTATGAAAAGAGATGATGAATTTGATTAGAGGATCAAGGAAACTAAAGAAAAAAATTCATAATTTGTTTGCAAAGTTTTTTTTGCCAAAAAATGGCGAATTTAATAATTAAAATAAAAAAAGATTCCATTATCAAAAACACTGAAATAAATTAACAAAAACATTTAAGTGGGCAAGGATAGCGGCAACCAATTAGAGAGAGATTTAAGAGTTAAATCGCACGTAAAATATGTTATAATTAGGGACTTGAAGTTGAAATCCTATCCCTAAGTACAGCTGCCTTGAATACGCCAAAATTTGTTGTTATGAAGTCTTCAAATTATTATGAAAGCTTTACGCATGACTTGTCAAAGTGTAATAAAAAGAAAAGAATCGAATATGTATCCGATCATTTCATTATCTCTTTCCATGCCATGCCACTTACACACTCACACCACTTTGTATTCAATGTGCATTTCAGCACAACTCAACTTAACTTGAGTTTATGTTGTTTTCATCGATAATATTGTCACGTATTGCAAACCTAAAATTAAATATTTCAGTTCTATGTTTGTGCACAGAAAACATGTTTTCCAATACTTCAAAGGATATAACTTTTCCGACATTTCTCTGCCCCCTTCTATCGCTTACTTTTCTTTCAATTGATGCATATATTATTTGCCGTCATACACATACACACACTCATACACTCGTTTAAGGCTGAAAAGAATTATAAAGCAAAAAGGTAAAAGAAATTTAATAGCTTTAGATTTGCGTTTGAAACTTAAACCAACTTTCTCTCCTTTTCAAATTAAAAGGGGTAGTAAAGAAATATTGATAATCATATTTAGTGCCTTACTTTACCGCAATTTGCATAAATAATTAAACGAGTGCAAAAAGAATAAACTTCGTTATTGTTCCCTTAGAATTATTCCGTTAAAATTTTAGCAATTAAATAGTTTTTCAAAATTTTTTCTCTTGAAAGGAGATTAATTACAAACAAACAAAATTATTTATGTTTGAACTGCACCTTTGCAGAAGACCTTTAAAAACGTGCATATTTTATAGTTTGTTTTTTTCCTTTTTTGGATTTCTATTGCGGAATTTTTTAAATTTTTCTTGCGGCAAATTTAAACACGATTCTTTAGAATAGCTCTGTGAGCTATATTTTACAAGCAGTTTAAACATTTTACCAATGCCAAAATCGACCTATAAAAATGTACGTAGGAGCCATGTGGAACTCTAAAGAACATGTTTCAGAATTAATGTCTATTTTGTAAGCAAGCCTTAAAAAACCGCAAACAAAGTATTTTAACAAACATAATATAATATTTCTAACCATAATATGCTTTTAATATACATAATATGCAAAATTCATTAGATGTTTAATGCTGCTCTTGTTTAAGCGGTTAGCGTGTTGACTACGAGTATTAGCATTCGTAAACTTTAGTCGCCTGCGTTCATACCTCAGCCACAGCCAATCAGCAACATAAATTTTTTATTTATCTGTCGTTCGAAGTTGACCATATTATTATTATCTACAATAACAATATGATTTGGTCCCAAGCAGATAATTCAATCACAATATGTTGCTCTTAGATTATGGTTATCTCAAACATATTTTTTCCTTGCGTGTTCAGCAAAAGAAGCCATTTGGTGCCGTCAATGACGCTCTTGCGTTAAATGTCAGCGGCATTTGGTTTTAAGGAAACCTATAGAGAGGTGCAAGTTGTAGGGGTCTTATTAGTTCTATTTAAAACCCCAATCCAAAAAAAATCACCTTATAGTCATAGTTCGTTTTAAAATTTACCCATTTGGAAAATTGTCTTTACTTGTTTATTATTTAATTTGTTCGTAAGATTTTTTACAAATCATAGCACAAGTATCCCCTCTGATAAAAATACGTGAAATAAAATCTTCCTGTAGAATCTCATTTTAATAGACTGCAATAGTTTAAAGTATATTAAATACTTAACGTTAAGAATTGTAGTTGCTGCTGATGATGCTGCTTTTACCTGGTTTTAATAGTAAATAAATAATTTTGTTACGAAACTTTATAATTCTTTCTGCAAAGGCGAAACAAAATTAATCTTAATAAAAACGTAGAAGAGTTCATACACACCCACATACACACATGCACAAAAATATAAGGGAAACCAAGAAAAGTGGAATAGAATGTAAAATATAAATACGCGTATATATGCACCTACAAATAATTGAAAAATTAAACTTAAGCCAACTTTTTAAGTGAGACTGACAGGGTTGTGTGCTCTATTCAGTGTATTGTGAATTTTTATTCCACTTGTTGTATGCTTGAGTGCCTATGTGCATGTTTGTATGTGTATACGAGCGAGTGTGTGTGTGTGTCTGTGTGTGTTATAGCAAATTTTGAGCACTAACTTACGTTACAGCAGTTGCAGCGCATAAAAAGTTTTACGTGGATGCTGGCTGTCTTTTCTCAACATAAAATCCCAAAAGCCAAAACTAAAAAGGCAAGGGTAGGTGATACAAAGGCAAGTACAACCGAAGGAAGTAAGCAAGAACGTTAAGGAAAATGCATTATTGTATAGTGCAATGGCAGAAATAACAACAATATTTTCCATTTCATGCTGAATTACTTTGTGGCTTTGTAACATGCATTGTGTTGGCATTAGTAAGGTTAATATGGTTTCCTATTGTATTTCGGCTCACATACTTCGCATGTGTGTTGTGGTTTGTTGTTATTTTTAGTTCTTACATGTCACTTAAAATAAAGTTTTCGGTTTTTTCTGTTACTCTTGCGTTAGCAGAGTTGTTATTGTTGCTATTAAATGACTACTCAAGACTACTTCTGTGATTTCCTCTAAGTAGCTTTTGTTGCATGCAGTACCAAAATGTGGATAATGGTAAAAAGAATGAGGAAAATAAAAGTTTTCTTTAAACACTTTAAACATTACCTAAATGAAATGAAAATAACTAATGAGCACAAGCAACAGTGTTTGCGCGCAACAATGTTTTCAAAATGAATGAATGAAATGAACAAATAATTAAACATGCTTTTTTGACATTCGCCAGATTTAAATCCAATTAAAATCTCTATTGTATTGTATACAGCACGATGTTTACGGTGTACTTAACATTTAGTTTAACAGCTTGTTGGGTGGCGGCGGGTTGCACTCAGTAAGTACGCAATTTTGCATTTTCAGCGTTTTTAATTTAAAAATTTTAACAACCTTTTCATTTTTTATTCTGAAAAATAATAAGTTTTTAGCTTTTTATTATACGCAACTATATGCTGGAAAATATGGTTCAGTTCAAAACTCTTTAGTGCTTTTGTTGGAAATAAAAAAAGAACGTCATAATGCGCGTACTTTTTGAAAGGTACTTTTTTGACAGTATTTTTTAAAATATATTTTAATTAAACAAATAGTTTATTCAGGCGCAAGCACGTTCTTTGTCCTTTCAATTAAGACAGACAACTTTATTTTTATTAATACGTTTGGTACTAAAACTGCATCAACTAAAGCTGAGAGCTGACTTAAAGCAAAAATTGAAAAAAGTTCGATAAAGAATACAACGAGTAAAGATACAATGGGGCAAACATCATGGCTACCCAATATTAGAAAAATATGGAAAAAAATGAGAATACTCCTAAATTCAATTTTAATCATTTAAAGAGATGATGGTACACAGTACGATATACGGTAGAAAGGCAAAGAGAATGCTGATGACGTGCGTAGCGAAACAAAAAACTCATGCATTCCATACTGTAGTGTCTAATAAATTAGCTTTTTCAGTATTCTCAAAATTAACGAATTAATAAAAATAAGTATTTCTTCCTTAACTGAAAGAATAAAAAACGAACTTGAGCTTGAATAACTTATTGACTTAGTTTTCAAAACTTTCAGTATATTTGTTAAATATAATTTTTAATAAAATACTCTTTGAAATATCGTGTAACATTTTTAATACGAACCTTTTTAAAATGTCCTTTTGAAAAAAAACCTTTTTTCTGGTACTTTTTGAGCCGTACTTCTTAAAACATATTTTTATCATATGTAATTTTTAGTAAAAAACTTTCTGAAAGGTACTTTTACTTACTTTTAGTGGGTCATTTTCAACAGGTAATTTTATAAAGGATATCTTATTGAGAGGTACTATTTTTATAAATTCTTTTATTTAATAAGCCCTTGTTGAGAAATGCCATTTTTATAAAAGTACTTTTTTAAAGGTAGTAGAAAAACTATGTCCAAAGTACTTTTTTAAATAAAAAACATTTTTATAATGATAAACGACCCGTTCAAAAGTTTTTTTTTATAAAAATTTCTTTAGAATAATATATTGCTTAAAAGAAACTTTTTAAGAGGTACTTTTTGAAAGGTACCTTTTTGAAGACTAATTTTTTTTAATGTAGTTTTAGTAAAAATTCTTTTTCAGTTCTTTAAAAATGCAGAATTCTTTAAACGAAACAGCGTTAATAACACTTCATTATTTATTTTTAATTTATTTAAACATTAAACTTTATAAAACTAACCTGAAACCCACTATCGAACATTCTCTATTAAATTGTACAGTAAAATTATTTCATTTGCTCCCACCTTCTGGCAGAAAATTTATTTGTTATTTTCTACAGCATTTGGCATTTAATGACCCCTTCGTATCTACAAAATGTAATTCTTTCCGTTTGTGTGTTTGTGGGTAAATGTGTTTATATGTTTATTTTATTACTTGTTTTTTTTTTCTTCTTTAACATCCCGTTTCGATATGGTTATTTTGGCGTTATTAAGACGCGCCGAACAACTACTATTGTAGGCGCCACAATGCACATAAAACAGAAATGTAAAAATCCCCGAAAAATAACGTCTAGAACTCGGTATTAAACGAAAACAATCTTTGCAAATAATTTTATGAATACATTGGTGGAAAAAATCAAGCATGAAACGACCAAACACCATCAAACAACGTCGAAAATTAAGCAGCAAAACAAAATACACACCTACCGCCCATCAATGCAACACCAACGAAGCAAATAAAAATAAACTTAAATCAGAAAAAAAAAACAGGTTTTAAGCATCATTTTCCACAACAGCGATAACAAAACAGCAACACGATTGTGCAAAATTACCTTCAAGGTAGCAACTGAAGCGTGGATTTGTTTAAAATTTGCCACAGTAGGGAAAGCCGTAATTTAAACTGAATAAATATAAGATTTGGATTTGAATAACAAAATAAAAATTGTATTAAAGGCGTGTGCGGGTAACAACAAAAATATAAATACAAAATTATGAGTGTAAAAAACTCAATCCGAAATAAAAATTAACAAAAAAACGCTATGAAACTGGTCAGATACTTAATGAATTGTTTTGTTTGTTTAATTTTTATCTTTTTTTTTTATTATTTTAAAACGAAAGTTGTGAAAAGAAATTGTAATAATCCATTTTGTGCAAATATAAGAAAAACAAACTGTAATAATTTTTTTTTAAATAAATTTGGCGAAAATTTACTTGGGTCTTTTTATCTATAAACGTCTCTCTCACAAACACATACATATCCACACAAACGCTCTACTATGACCAGGCAAAATTTTTGCAACAGTAAAAGCTCTTACTATTTGCTTGAGGAAGTTATATTTTCTTACTTAATTATGGATTTTAAAACAAATTCAGATTTATTAATATCGAGACCCATTTCGCTGATTGCCAGTAGCTGATTAGAAAATCTTTTGGAAAATTAAAAAAAAGAAATAAAACTCTCCTAATAAATATTAAACTTCGTCTAATGAGGCACCAAAGGATACGTAATTTTGTGTTTGTTGTTAAACTATTTTCTGAGGTTTTACTGTGCTATTTGTTTGTTTAAAATTTATTAATAAAAAAAAAAAACAAAACAAAAGAGTAAACATTGGATAAAGAACAATTTTATTATTATTTTTTTAGTTTGTTCTTTTTCTCTTTTGGTATTTTATGGCTAATAGAAGATTTAATTTGATGACTACTTTTGATAATGGCTAAAGATTTGAAGGTTATTAGATGATTCCTTAAAAGTTTATTTAGTGCACAAGTGTACACATTTATTTGTTACGAATTCTTTAAGAGAATAACATTTGATATTGTCTAATACATGAAATATTCGAATGTCTAAGAATTCTACCATTAAAATGGTAAAATCATCTACCTAAACAAGGAATCTGATTACAGTTGCGAATTAGATGGCAGGACAATGTCACGCTGAATTTACAAATATGAGGTAGAATCACAGTGCAAGGCGGACTGCTTGCCTGGTGAGGAGAACATAAAAAAACTTGCTTTGCTCTATTAAAAAAAAGAAAAAAAACCCACCACATTTTGGCTAGAAGTATTTTTTGGTAATTTTTTGAACACAAAGAACCACTGTATTTATAACATGTATATTAGAGTGGGTAAACAAATTAAGTTGCATCAGGCATCCCCTCGGATGAAAGATATTTCAATGACGATTATAAAACGCCCAAATACAATTTGTTTGCCACGCCCCTTAGTACAGCCCATTTAGCTTTTTTTTTTAATTTTATCGCCATGTTATTGGCTTAAAATGGCTTCATTTTCGTCCTTGGAGGTTTTTTAATCGGACTTCAAATTCTAGATGCGACCTGTACTATCTCGGATCATTGCCCCCTAATAAACCATTTTTAGCAAATTATAGCCCTTTAAAACTGTGTATACCTTGGTTTCTTGTTTTTTTTTCCAAAGTCTTGGTACTTTGGATCTTGCTGTCCTAATATACAATTTCTTTAAACGACACGAAGCGTCTCTTACGAGTAAAATAAATTAAGCATCTGTTATTTAAACCTTCGTTCAGTAGTTTTAACAATGCGCTGATTGAAAATTTTTCTAGACAGGATATATGGGAGGCACCCATATTCTTGCTGCGATTTCAATAAAATTCTGTATACGATTTAAAGGGTATATTTTAAGGTCTTTGGGTTTTGTTTTGTTTTTGGGAGCTTAGTTGAGCTGAAATCATAATTTTATTAAAATGGACGCATGGGAGGTACCAGTATCCTTGCGCGGATATTTTCTAAATTTAAAATTTGTTTATAACTTGATACAAACTGCCACACCAATTTGTTTCAATGTAACTTTTTTTCTCTTATTTTTGTCTAATTTTTTATGTAGCTGTCCTGCGTGTTCTGTTGGATCTGTCAGGCTTTGTTTAGGTTATGCCTTTTTTCCAACAACTTTGTTCATTGTACGTTGCAAGCAACCTCTGAGTTGTAATTAAATTACTATTTTGTAAGTGTAATTTTTTAAATCAAATCTTAATAATTTTACAAGTTTCTTTTACCATATGTTTATGGCAAACTTATAAGTTATTTGAAAACATTTTAAACATTACTTTAGTTGCGATAAACAAGCTATTTTTCACATTTAATCATTAATCCATAAAAATCCTAACCACAAACAAAGTATTTTAACTATGCAAAAATAATATGATAACTCTAACCATAAAATATTAATTAATAGACATAACATGTATAATACTTTTGGTGTTTAATCAAGGTATGAGAGGCTGTGGTTTAAGTGGTTGGCTATTAAGCATTCGATGGCTTTAGTCGACTGTGTTGGTACCTCAGCCGCTGCCAATCAGTAACTTAATTTTTGTTTGTTCTTAAATTAACATTATCATATCTACAATAATAACATGATTTGTTTTCAAGCATAAAATGCACTCATAATATGTTGCGCTTAGACCGCTAACTTTATGGGACCCCTTTCGACTCCCTTCGTTCCTCAATTTGATTTCAGACAACCGATTTGTAATTTACAACAACCTTACTTCCATAGAGTCTCGTGCTAACACTAGCTTTTACTCTTGACTGTAGTAATTTTAGACTGACAACTGGTAACTTTCGGCCTTGTTCCCAATCACGGAGTCGCCTGTGATTCCTAGCATTTGACTAAGGCTTGGTTTCCCCATGGCATTCACATTTATCAAATGTCTGCCGGTGGTCCTAACCTTTCTGCTAGCCAGTGCTGGACATTCAGACATAATGTGTGTTACCGTCTCAGCATCTTTCTTAGAAGTACTAACTCGCCCACCCCTTGCCAGGTTTTTTTGTACATCTCTTCCGGATTCTACCCTTAGCCATTTAAAACCGGGTTTCTTTCAGAGAATTCATATAATTCCCACGAGTAATGGAGAAAAAATGTCCACCCCCACAAAGCTCCTTATGCTTGGGTAAGTCCGTATTAAAACTGGAAATCGACTGGTATTCAGAGTTCCATACTATATTGGGGATTTTGTAAAAGCGAGACTACTAGCAGAGACAGGAACCTGTTACCGGCCGCCGCCATGAGGAGATATTAGTCAAAACTTCTGGCAGTGCACTTAGTTACGGCAGGGCCGGTAGATTATGATTACTTTCTCAATGTTTTTTTTTTCTTAAAATATAATGTGAACCTCTTTCTATTACTTTCTATTATAATTATTATTTTTTAAAGTGCTGAATACATCCGACAGTCCTTGCGCAGACTGAACATAAACAAAAGTAGTTTTGTTTTAAAACAATAAAACAAAGGATACTACTTTTTAAAATTATTCTATTAAAAAACAAAGTTTGAGTTGGGTTGTTAATGAAGTTTGTGCTATTGAATTATTTAATTTAAATATATTTTCCATGAGCATTGTAACAAAGAGGGAAAGGAAAAAGGACAATAGTATGTTGAATGTTCTAAAACGCATTTATTAATTTCCTAAATAAATATTTGTATTTTCAAACAATGATCTCTATTTAAATCAACTCAGATATGTTTACATTAATGCCAGTTAGATAAGAACATTTGAAGCGTAGCAACCCAATTGGCCATGTCTCTAAGACATTCTCCCGGCCAGGTACAAAATAACAGCATGCCCTTGACGGTACAATTAAAACATTTGTATCTGTTTGCGATTTCTTCAGACAAGTTTCTTGAAATTCTGGTCGTTCTGAAAAGAAGACAACAATGCGAGATAATGTCACTCATCTTGTTTTTAGTTATTCATATTATTATCAACTGCGTTCTTAGAGGAACTCTACCTTTCAAAAGTTTGTTGTGTAAGCTGGATCGTACACTAAGTGACAAATTGAAAGATACTACACATAAATCATTTTGATGTACGGCAAAGTTGCCAACTGGGTTTAATTGTGTACGTGTGTTATTATTTGTTTGTTTTCTTGTTTGTATGTGTGTTTGAAATGGAAGCGTTTGCTGCTAAACAGTTTAACATCAGTTTCAATAAAATTTACAGTTGTTTTTGGTATGTTCCTCTGATGCAATAACCCTTGTAGGAAATATGAAAATTATGATAAAAAATCAAATCAAATCAAATTTCGAATTTACTTTTTATCTGTCTTCTTTTTGTGCAACCGCTTTCGTCATCATTTAAACTTGTGCTGTAACAAAAAAACAACTTGCTTGTGAAAAAGTTTGCTTTATATTTATTGTGTGCGTATGTGTGTATGTGTGTGTGTTTTCAGCCAAACTTTTGTTGAAGGAAATTGAAAAATGCTCTTATTTTTATGATTGGTTGCTGTAACTCTTAGCAAATGTTCGTTTGTTTAATATCTCATGCTGTTTTATGCTTTTGCTTGCTTTAGACTGAAATTTGCCTTCCAAACCCGCAGTTTACACAAATTTTTTTAAGCCATAAATTCCATATTAAACTGCTTCCTCTTTTATTTGCATTTTGTCGTCATCAATAAACCGTTGCAAAGAACTCTTTTAACGGAATTAAAATTTACAAGGGTAATCGTCAATAATGAACTAAATGAAAAAAAGAGGAAAAATTAAAGCAAAATCAAACAATATTGTGCAACGTATGGGAAGAATAAATGCCATAAATCATGGCTGCTGATGTCATCATTTACAGTATTGTATGTTAAAAAATCAATTTATTCTTGTATGTAGACATTAGAGATAGAAATACGAACATACGAGTACATACATATGCATACGTATGTATGTTTGTATGTAGGCACCAGCATTACTACATGTTCATGTTCGACAAAAAGGGTTGAATATTCTTGTGCGAGATAATTTTAGTGATTGGTTGTTACTGTTACACACATACAACGTCATACTTGTACAAACGTAAATTACTCACATGTCGTTTACTTAATAAAATGGAAAAATTAGAAAATGGAAATTGACAGGAATCGTAGAGAGAAAATTGTGAGAGGGAATTGATTGTGTGATTTAATCTTGTTTTTCGTAAAATGAAAGTAATTACTTTGAATATTCGCACATCGTGATGCATCTTAAAAAAGAATAAATAACTCTTCAATTATAAAACAAACAGTTAATTAGCCCGACCTATTTTCTTAAAGTTTGTTAGACACATAAAACAAATCCAAAAGAAAAATCCGAATATTAACACGATAGGAATATACGAGGGGAAGCATGGAATGCATGCATTTGGAAGACACGGGGCATAAGTATTAAATACACAGCTGACAGTTGGGGTTTACATAGAATTTTTCAACTTATTAAGAATTTTTTTAGGTAGTATGATTGATATGATAACTAAAATACGATTTGTGGAGACTGCAAATAACTTAAAGGTGCATTACGATTCTAAATGAACTTAGGGTCACGACAGACCTACATTATTCTACATACCTGGTTATCATAAAACATACGGCCTGACTGCTAGCAAACATGAAACTAGCGGGATGTGTTTTCATATGTCTGGGACTCTTTCTAGACATCAAATGTGACCGTACTATTAAGAAAACTTGTTACCGTGTTGAGTGCAAATATGCTCTCTACTCAAGCGCTATATACGGTACAGAACAAGCAAAACGGTTCGCTAGTCTGTCTTAAGTAAAATCACAACAGGCTCTGTATGAATTCAATATAATCAAAGGATAATTTACAGGGAATTATGGTCTCCGGTACCGGCAGTTTATTAAACCGACAGGCCATTAAATGTATATTTTGCGAAATAAAAATGAACATCGATACATGAGAATGTCCAGCTCTGGGGTCTCGAGAAGTAAAGCGCTTTAACGAGTCCTACATAATAGAGTTGTCATTTGAACAAGAAAAATTGGTTTATTCGACTAAAATTATTCCAACGTTTTTTGTCGAATATTCGAATAATTGTTAAAAACTACTTGGTTAAAATGATCGTCTTATATTAAAGTTAGCAAAATTGGCCTTTAAAGTCGTTAACATGTCAAATCAAATTATAAATACTTTTGTGAGCCTGTTTATGTAAAAATGCCAAATGCAACTTTTTTTTTTATGCAAGCATAGAAAAGAAAAGATTACTTCGTTTACGGCGGTATTAAGATTGGACGCAGCAAGTTGTAAATTTCCTAAGACCACTTAGTGATTTTGTGCACAGATAACAACATCTGATAGAGCGTATGTATGTACATACGTTCATAAGTAAGTGTTGAATCGAAAAATCCGCAAGTCCTAAAGTCCCTTTGGTATCTTGCAACGCTTCGCAATTAGTTCGGTTAAAGTGCGGTGTATTTTTTTTTTTCTAAGTTCTTCTGTTTCAGCTACTTTCTTTTATATCCTTGTTGAAAATCTTTATACTGTTTCAACGGTGCTTAAACATTTTTTGCAAAATTTCACCAAAACACTACAAATACATACAACATTAATGCACAAAGCAAAAATGATTTGGTTGCTACTTGATGTGATATTCTGACAGGGTGTTTTGATGTAGATTTTTAGAACGAATTTCCGTCATCCCTTGTCAAGTTTGGTTTGTTGACAAACCGGTTTCGGTTATGTGCCATCTTCAGTGTAATTTGCCTCAGAACGAAAAATTATTCGTTCGAATATTCGAAAAATTATTTAATTTTATTCGCTTGTTCGAACAGGAAAAAAAGTTAGTAAATATTAATCGAACAATTTTAAACTCAAATAATTGGACAACATAACATATGGCCTCTTATTGAGTCTATGAGCTTGAATCTGTTCCAGTGATAAAAAAGGCTGCACAAAAATCCTCAAGAGCGACAATAATAGTACAAAGGTACCTCTTCAAAATTAAATTAGTTTTATAATGAAGTGTACAAAAGCAATTCTTTTTTACGTTTAATATTTTTTTTTCAACAAATTATTATTTTCGCTTAATGTGGCATGAAATTGATTCTCAGGTACCAAAATTTTTTAGGTCTTCTTAATAAATTTGTGCTTTATTTCATAAAAGTCTTCGAATACATATTACGCGTAGCTGCACAGCCCGAAATTTGTGCATAATAAAAATATCATACTTTTTTTTCCAGATGCCATATGAAACCATCGCTCGACTTTGTTCTTAGTTTTCATTTTCAAGCACTTCAACTTGACCTAAAACAGGAAAGAAAAAAATAAGAAGTTATAATAAATATTTCGGGTGTCTGCATAAAAGAAGATATTATTTAATTGATTCCGATTTATTTATTTCCTAAATCTCTCCCTTCTTATCCAACAATTTTTATTCGTCTTTAAAATCGACTAATTTGCTTTGAATTCTTTGTAATGTTTTATTGTCGTTCCAATCGATGGTAAATATTTAATTTACGTAAAAGTTAATTACATTAAAAGCCAGCGAAGCATGAATATGTTTGTTGCTACGAACGACAAATTATAAGAAATAATTTGGCTAAGAATTTGCTCGTTGGCGAAAATTAGTTTTTAGTTTATCTTAAGAAGACATCAAACTATTTCTATTCAAATTTTAGAGACAAACAAAAAAACAACTTAAAAGATAGAAAACGCACACAGAAAGTGTATATGTGTGTGTGTGTGTGTGTGCACGCGTGTGTAATTGTCTGCTTTGTTTTCATTTAAAAGTTTTCCATACAAGATACAACTTGCACGCACACATTTCTAAAGAAAAAAAAGCAAGAAAACACAGGCACTCGCAGTGGCGTTTGGTTTACGTTAATTTTACGTTCGTTTTGTAACTTGGCGGGCTGAAGTGATTGCAGGAGTATTCGCTCTAAACGAAAATATTCAAGTATGAGTTGGCGTAGTTTTAAAGACATGAAATTTCTTTAACAAAAGACAGGACAAAGTTTTCGTTAACATTTTCTACTGCACTAAAATAGAAACACGAAAAGCCATGAAAAACATAATATTCTGTTTAGTTTTGTCTCCCTTATGGTTGACTAGTTGTGTGTTTTAATAACCTAACACACATACACGCACCCCTATGTACCTGCTGTATTTATTTCTTAATGGTTGAATATTTTTGGCTTATTTTGGCTCTTTGTTTGTTATCTTGGCGTTAAATTTGTTTGTACTTTTACACTTGTTACAAGTTTTAACCACCACGACCACTTCTACTGGAACTTTGACTGCTACTGTTACTGCTATTAGCGCCACTACTGCTACTAATGTATTTTATGAACTTTTTGTTGCTATTGTTAAACAAGTTGTTGTATTCTTATTATCATTTATTGTTGTTGTGCGAATATGTCCCTTGGTTGCGCGAAAATATGTATTTGCCTTTAGTTTGTATTTTAAAACAGATTATTTTGTTATTTATATTAAACCAGGGAAGCAGATACGCCCCAAAGCAAGACTATTCTTAAGTGCTATAACAAGATCGATTTTTCAAACAAATTTAAGTTGTAAATAATTCAAAAGTTGATTTAAGGCCAAACAAGTTTTAGAGCATTTTTAAAATTTTTGAAATTAAAAAAAAAAAATAAATATAAAACATCTTCAAGTTTTGTACTATTTTGTTGTTGCTGTAACGTAGAAAATTATGCTTTAGCACGTTTTTTATGTAGACGCGGATGTAGAAGTTCTACTTTCTAATATTCAATGGTGTTGACAGACCATCTTGTTGTTGCTTTGTTTCTTGACATTGTCCTTGTTGCAGGAAGGCTGTATTAAAGCCATCACACATCTAAACCATTAATTCTTCATTCTACTTGCAACCAACAAATAGCTATTGTATGGTGTTTTAGTGTCCTGATAAAAGCTGAAGGAACAGCCGAATGGAATGAAAAATTAGGAGCATATTCAGTAGTGCATATAGAGGGAGAGAGAGAGGGAGTAAATCGGTTGGTGAAATCGAATGTATCCCTGATAGACTAGAAAGAAATCTTCTCTGTAACATCGAAAATATGGCACGCATTTAAGAACAAGAGCGGAGCTTTCCCTTGTAATCGATCATATTTTTAACTCCTTTACTTTTCGAACTTGTGCTTAGTTTTGCTTCAATATTTAGTTTTCGCTTAAAAAAGTCATCACTATCATGTTATTAAAATCTCTTTTTCCATTTAGAAATCCACACAATCATACAAAATGCTATAGAATATGGTTTCAGGCACAGTGGCAGGTGTGTGTGTATGTTTTGTAATGCCGTCCGTCACCTTTCTTAATTTGAAACAAAATCCGTTTCAGGAGCAAAGTGGAGAATATACTGCAGTGCATTTTTCGTGCTGGGTTTTAGTTTTTTTTATTTTCATTTTGATGGCATTTCCTTTTAAAACCGTTAAATAAATCTAACACAAAAATCGTTCTTTAGTTCTAAAGTATTTGCGTTATCTTCGAATCAACCGACAACAATGGATTGAATGAATGAATGTGTGAACGTACAAACATCTCAAAGCATCTTTCTGCAGGTGTAGAGCCGTGCTGACTTGTTGTAGCAGTTGGTTTGTTGCAGCAAGGAGGTAGGTAGATGATGACTATGAGAGTTTGTTTGTCTACATAATGATGACACTGGTTGAGTTTAAACCTCAAGTTTCATGAAACTTATACATGATTACAGTGTGCTCCTTCTTGCCTGTCAATGGCATTAAAAGATTGTAAAAAGACAAATTTGTGATGTGAACTACAGGACTTGATTATTATTATTATTTTTTCCTGGTGCAATCAAAAGTACAGTATAGAGTTTTTGATTTATTTATGTTAAGTAAATGGCAAACGACTCAACACACGCTGTCATAGAGTTGGTAATAAAAATCGGAATTATTGTCATTATGCCAAACAATACAATAGATTAGTTTTTCATTTATTTTGCCAAAGTTTAGTAACCCATTATTTGTCTATATGCTCATATGGATATATTGTTCAAGTTGGTTTGTTTATTAGGGCGGAACTGAAATCATTTGGTGGAAAATGCCAAATTTCGTTCAATGTCTTTGGAAAATCTATGTAAAGTTGAAAATAATTTTTTTGCCTCCTACATACAAACCTTGGGCTTGTTCGAAAAAGAAAAAGTAAATTACGAGTTTCTACTCGTAAACTGCTTAACTGTTTCTAACTCAAGCTTTACTAAATAGGAATTTTTTTATTTGTTATATATGCCACAAGCCTAAAAAATGCCAATGAAAACATACACTTTTCAACTGAACACGGAAAGGGAAATATGTTTGTGGCTTTGTCACGATATCCATGTTATGTTCCCTACAACTATGAAGCATTCGAAGCCTTTAGTCGCCTGTGTTCACACCTCAGACACTGCAAGTCGTCCAAAGAAGACCATAGTATTATAACCTCTAATAATAATGTGATTAAATTATAATACGTTACATTAGAATATGGTTACCTCAACCTTGCGCGAGCCTTGAGTATTTTTTCTTCAATATTTAGGACTACCCTTATTTTCTAGCTGCAGCTTTCGTAAGTATTGTTTTTCTATTTATTTTTGCTTCATACTTCTCTTCCATATTTCAAATCATGTTGTTTTCTTATTTTGCTGAACTTAATGACAATACTGTTGCCAAAACTAGGAAAAACTAAAAATTGGATATCAAGAAATTTAATATATTTAATGGATTTTCAATACCGCAGAGAATATTACAGTGAAAATCAATCTTCGAGCTAGAAATACATAAATTAAAGGGACAGTCACAGAAACAAATCATAAAAGGTTGCAAACAACGAAGGCTAGATACCTAAAGTTAATTTTAAAAATTTATTTATTTTATTTCGTACAACTTAAAGTGGCTCGTTTAATATTCTCTCCTTTTAATGCTAAACATTAGTGGCAGCTGAAAAAAAAACAAAGAAACATTTAGTAATAACCACTATAAAAATTTGTATGTGTATATTAGCAAACGGCTGCCTAAAACAAAGTAGAAACCTTTTAAAAAATTTTTACGAAGCCAAGAAGTCTATTCATACATATTTTTACTTTATTATTATGACGGCTTTTAAAAGCAACTGAAACAACTTTTCTATTAGATATTTTTTTCGTTTTTTGTTATTAAAAAATTCCATACATTTTTAAAAATTCGACCAATCTGTGTGAAAGAAAGAGAAAAATAAGTGGCAAAATATTGTTCTTTGTTTCTGTGGGAAATGTAAAAACGCGTATTGTCATGTGTAACAGCGATAGTCAGATGCACTACGGAACAATGATTCCTGGAAATGCCACAATTGCCGCTGTTTGGAAACCCAAATAAAACTATGCGAAAGGGATATAAATAACAATTGATTTTTAATTTAATTGGTCGGTAAGAGATGGTAACTAAATTTTAGATGCGTTGCTAGTTGCCCGGTAATATATTGTTACGAAGTAATAATCTAAGATGTTCAATTAAATCATAAAAAAAATTTATTCTCAGCAAGAAATTGGTGTGAAGCGACCTATTGTACAAATACGCCATGTTATGAACATTAACAAAAAAAAAAAAAAAAAAAAAAAAAACAATAACCTAGCGAAAATTCCCGAACAGCGATTCAAAGCAGAAATAAAAACAACTAATGCAAAACGAAAAAGTAAACAAAAGATATACACCCATACGAACACATATCCAAGACTACTAAGTCAGCAAATTAAATAAATGATGTGCAATTTCACGTATGTTCGGGACATTTCAGAAAGCGGTCGTGATCTCTATATAGAAGCGCCGCCCACCGCATAGAAGATAGTTGACTTTGAGATTTCATAGAGTGAATATCTGTGTGTGCATAAGAGTGTTAAGTAAATTAGTAGCAAAGAGTTGTAAATAAGAGTCGTGATAGCCGAATAAAGTTGTGTACTGATAAAATCACTAAGGACTGTGTATTTTAATTCTTGCAATTAAACGAACCCTACAAATTAACGTTTGTTGTGGTAATAAAGGTAACAATATTACATATGGGACATCACAACTGACATCTGGTACTACAGTTGCCAAATAGCAACCCAACAGCTCAGCTGAAGTTTTTGTGAACGTGTCACTTATGATATATTAACACAAAATAGCCCACTTTGTTCAGAGTAGTTACGCAAATTAAACAATATAGCAACAGTATAAAACGCAACAGCACAACAAAAATAAAAATAACAAACTTTTCACTTTAACGAAAAATATGTGTATGAAGATATTTTTGCATTGCAAACTAAATGAACTGAAAAAAAAAAATGAAATGAAGAAAAAAATTTCAAAAAAAAAAAAAATCCTTTAAAAACTTTACTTCAGCAAACAAAAAGTACTAGCAGTCACTCAATATAAATAAAAGTCGAACACATGGTGTCATTTTTAACGCACTCATACGAACGTGTGTATGAGTATAACGAAAAATTATTCAAAAAATGCCATTAAGCCAGTAATAATAAAAAAAAGAAAAGCGTTAAAATAAACAAAATGTAAATAAAGTTTAATATGAAAATTTTCTTATTCATCTTTTAGACGTCAAATGTTGCAAATACATTTTCTTGACGTAACTTAATATTTTATCTATCTTATAGGGTTGGTTTGAATTAACACGTTGAGTGCCACGCGGTTTTATAGCGACTTCCCCGTCAGGCCGCGCGCACAGGTATCATAGTACAGCAATGCGAAGCGCAATACTGGCAAATTATAATTTATTCGGTGGAAATTTTGAAACGTGGAAGCATCATTGCCACCTTTATTATCATATTTTATACTGTCAGTCACCGGTGACTGATGCGGCCTAAACGGAAAGGTCGGTGTCCGACACCGGTGACTGACGTGGCACTCAACGTGTTAAATAACATGTATACTCACACTTCTTTGCAAAACTCAAATTATTGCCAGAGCAGGGACTTTTTAATTGAGTAAATAACTTTAAAATATTATTGATGCTAATAAAATGGGAAATTTAATTTTTTCAACAGCAATAGTTTTTTTCAAAATTGCTAAAAAAAAAAATCTAATGGATTTGTTTTGCGGTTTTAATGGACATGTTTTTATACAAATTTTTAACATTAGCCCAAATACACATCCAAATATGGAAAACAATTAAAATAAAGTTCAATCATATGCAATTACTTTTTATTTTCAATGCAAGGTATCAATAGTTTTAATCTACCGTACGAGTATTTTATATTTCTTTTTTATATAAAATAATGTTTATTCATAAAGTTTTTATATACTCGCCATACCCAAATGTCCAAATTATCGTTTAATCATTTTTAAAGTACAACGGAAAATGAGTGAAATAGTCTTTCTTCATGTTGCCCGTTAAGCTAAGTGGTATATACTCGCATGCCAAAGTAAGCGACAAGTCATCAACGATTTGCTTTCGTTTGTTGACTATGCTTTGTCTTGTAAATGCCGATTGCTTTAATGGCATGGTCAACTGGGTATTGTCTAGAAAAACAATTAGAAAGTTATTGCCTATTTTTTTCGGCGGTTTAATGTATAAATATTTCATAAAAACAATACGTAAAGTAATTAGAATTATTTATTATTTGATTAAATGCATTTTGTAATGGAATCGAATCAGCCAAAACAAATGAAATGAAAAAGAGAAGCAGCAAAGTTAAATAAATTATAAAAATTGCAAACAGCTGAGAGAAATTAAATAGATACATATGTATTTTCTTAATATATTTAATTTTAATATTCTCATTTTAATTTTGTAACAAATATTAGGAAATGAAGATTGGTTAGTTAATCAATTGTTATTTTTGTTTGAGGTCTTGCTAAGGTAATCAATTGAATGATTTTTAAACTGATTGATTATTTTAAGCAGAGCACCGACACTAATTTCTTACAATATATATAAATTGGTAATTTTTAAACAAACCCCAAAACAATTTGCCAACTAATACGACCCCAATTATGAACAGAATTTAGTGCAGTCGCCTTAAAATCATTTAAATAATTTTTAATTTCAGAGCTTATCTACACGATACGTTTAAAAATGTTTAGAATATTTAGTCATTCTTTTAACTTTTGACATTCAGTACTATTTTTTTTTCTGCAGTGAACAAGATCGGAAGAATGGATCGGAAACAGGCGCGGATCCAGCTTAAGCGTTTTTAGGATATATTAACGAAAGCAAACAATTCTTAAGTTTTTCTAAAATCTTTGTTAATTTTTAGGGGTTTTGGAAGTGAAAACTTCCTTTTTTCCTAATGAGACAAATTTTTTCAATTGCTATAGCTTATTAAATACTCAATACGTGTAGAATTTGGGAACGAATTCACTGAAGATGGCACATAGCCGAAACCGGTTTGTCTCCAAACCAAACTTGACAAGGGATGACGGAAATTTGTTCCAAAATTGTACATCAAAACACCCTGTCGGAATATCAAATCAAGACTCAATACGTTTTTTTTTTGGCTTTACACACAAACTACTTTCCATATTGAGTTTTGCAAGTGCAAATGCATTGAAAGCCCTATTGGGTTAGACAACGTCCTTTAAAACAATACAGCCAAATAACAGTTGATCCACATACAAATGAATAAATATATGGCAAGATAAAACAAAATATTAATAAAAAAGGCAACATAAAGTTACATGCCACCCTGCTATCCGAACAGAATATAACATCGTTATTTTTCATATGAACAAAATTCATATATTCTCCAGATTTATCATCCTTTGTTTTGTAAAAAAAAAAAATAAATACATATGAAATTAATAATTCAATTTGGCGAAAGGCAAAGAAAAAAAAAACAAATTGACTTCAGCGAATTGTTCAAGCCTTGGTCCAAAAACGGGGAACTTTTTCAGTTAACATAATTGTGGTTTAAATTTATTAAATTAATTTTAATTTATAAAATTAAGTTAAATACAAAAATGTCTACCAAAAAAAGGAATAGAGATTTTTCAAAAATTCTAAAAAAAATAATTAAAAAATTTTAATTTTAGCTGCCTGATATGTTTGGCAAACATTTAATCTCTCTAGCTTAATTTTGTTTCCAACTTTGTTTTGTTGTTGTTGTTGTTCTATTGTTCGAACACGAGAATCATTGAAATTTTCCCTTTACAATCTTTTAGCACATTAGCATTCTAATCTTTTGAAACATTTACTCTTTCTTTAGTGCTGGTGTTTATGACATTTTTTTTTTGTTCTGCCTGCTTGCCTTATTGTTGTTTGTGTTGCTTTTGCTACTTATTTATTATGCAATTTATGAATGGGATACACTTTGGATGTTCTTTGTTTGACCAACGACCCTTTATAATCATCGTCATTGTATACTTTTTATCATATCATCAACTTAATTTGCATTGCACACACACATACACACACACTCACACACATACTCCTGCTCTTACAAACACGAAAAAAGACTTATGAAAAGGCAAAAAGGAAAAAAGAACGGTAAAATTACACATTATATTATGCGATAATGTGTTTGTGTTTGCAAATCCTTTTTATTTTGAAGTGTTTGTGAGTGCGTGTGTGTGTTAGGTCCTTTGAAATAAACACTTTTTTGCTCTATTTGTTAACACACAACCAAACTTCTATTAATATGCGAAAAATAAATTTCCATGTTGTGGCCACTATAAAATGATGGCAATATTATATTTTTTTGTTGCTTTCTTTGTGTGGCCTCCTAATGTGGCCAACCAACCGACAGTGTAGTGTGAAGTAACGTTAACGATGCGAGTAATTTTATGAAGAAAATATGCTTCAACTTTCTACTTCATTAAAACTCTAATACGCATATCCTTCTGTTAACGGGGATTGGTCTTGGCCGGTTGAAGTATGAGAATATTTGATGACAAAAAATACCAAAGAAAATCTACTAAAATAGTAAAATAGAGTAAACTAGTTTGTGCACCCACAAAAGAAAAATGCCATGCGAATTTAATGGCTTCGGCGGTGAAGAAGTCAAAGTGCTCTATAAATGGATTCTCAGTGAAAGTTATACTAATTACAAAACGAAACTCAGGCCATTTTTGTTATAGTTAAGTTCCTTATAATACTGTATTGTTGTGGAAAACATATAATGGTTATTTAAAAATATTACAAAAGTTATTTTAGTTGCAATAAACACTATTTACATTTAATCATTAAATGATTTCTATCTTTAAAAATTGCAACATGGTTGAACTGAACAATACAATTTTCGCTAAAATTCTAACCACAACAAAAGTATTTTATATATAGAAAAAATAATATAATGACTCTTCATAGAATATAATACAGCTTAGCGAGTTTTCACTTTAGTCGCCAGTGTTATATATTTTGATTATCTACAATAACAATATGATTTGTTTACAACTATATAATTCAATCATATTATGGTGCTCTTAGATTATGGTTACATGAACGATGTTTGTTCTTTGCGTGTATTTCCCAACTGGAAAGAGTAAGGTCTGGGGTTTAAAAATTCATTAAAAGCAAGTACAGTGGCTAACATAGGCTTTCATGTAAATTTTTACGGCATTCCCAACTTTTTTAAAACAATTAAACTTTCTTTCAAATATAAAAAAAATCTACTGTTATCACTGTAGGTTACTCCCCGGAGGCATATCATCTTGTTGATTTCCACACCTTGATGAATTGCTACTGGGTGAAACAGAGGTACCAGTTTCTGAGGCTTGTCAGGAGCCTGAAACTGAAAGAAGATATGACTTTTAAGTTCGACCAGTAATGAATAAGTAAACTGGTACCACAGGAACCAGTAGCCCCTGGAACTTCGATTCCAGACTGGTTGTAGGTGAGGCTCCTTCGGAGGTGCACGTGGTGGCTGTGGTTATTACCAAAGCGGGGAGGTTCACTGCAGGACCACTGTGGCGTTGCATTGCAACGCAAGCTGTCAATTGTCATTCGTTGACGGCAGGAGATTAGATAGCTCTGAACCCCTCAGCAAGGGGTGGGACCGGGGGCCTGACATCCTCTCTCCTAATTTGCTACCTATGGGATGTGCATTAGTGCTATTCCGGTGGTGCTTATGCGCATTGCATAGGGGCGCTGGTCTGGCCGCTTAATGTCACATCCGTGGTTAGATCACCGTGAGGTTGAGCCATCGCTGGCAGGTACTCAACAGATCTGTTATCACAGGTGGTACGTAAGATTGAGTATGCCATCAGTTTAATGTAACAATTTGATAAAAAAAAATATTATTGAAAATTTATTTTTATCGAACCGTAAATAAGAAAACGATCAAAAAAGCAAGTAAAAAACCGACGGTTGTTCCTTAATGATGATAGCTTATAGCATTTTATTTTGCATTTATTTGATTATGAATATTTTCTGCATGAACAGCAAGAGGAATAAAGAAATATTGGCATTAATTTTATAGCCACCGGTTTTTCCTCTAACATCGTTACTTCCTCGTTGATAAGCAGCACTAAATGATAATCGATTTAGAAATTACGCAACAATTTAAGAAAAAAAAAACAAACCACTTCAAGCAAACTTATAAATTAAAATCCACTGCCAGCCAGTGAACTGCTACTTGAAATATTATTTGAAACAAATACTTTTGGTATAGATTAGAATTAAAGAAACAATTAACGATAATTTATTTAAAAAAGTCTCTTCTATTCTATTTTAAATGCCCTGCACTGTTTGTATCCTTTACCGTAATACTTGCAAATGACAAACAAATATCGTTTTTTTAAATAGATTTCTATTTTTTCTTCTCTTTAAATGTTTTTTTTTCCGTTTTCTTCCTTTTTTTTAATCAACAATAAATCATCCATTATTATTTAGTAGACGTTTCTGTGAATGAATGTAATTTATTTAACTGTAGAAACTGTCAACCGTACGTACGTACATTCACTCATTTCATATACAAATATTGTTTGTATTGCAATTGAGAAAATAATTTTTAAAATTTATTATAAAATATATTATTGTTTTTGCAGCGGATATCTGTGCTTTAATACACATACACATATTTTTTTGTCGCATCTTTTTCATTCATTTCGAGTTTAGATTGCAAACTGCCAGAAAATGAATAAAAATAAATTTAGGAAAATATTTTTTCTAATTTTATTTTTTAATATCAAATCTATCATGTGTTTGGGTGCTGCAACACTGCAATTTTATTTAAAAAAGATTAACATTTATGTTCGTTATTGTTATGATTAAAATTTAAAAAAATATACATATATTCAATACAAAAAAGGAGTGGAGGTTGAAAAAAGAGAAATAATAATAATAAAAAATTAATATAAACGTATTGCTGCAGACACATGAACAATAATATTTGAAATTGGGATTTTAGCTGGCTGTGAAGGTCTCTAGGATTCAAATGCACTAAAAGTCGATTAACAGGACATTTATTTTATTTCATTTTTTTATTTTTTATTTTTGTCACAAACATGTCCATATAATATTTCAATAAATATGACCCCACGTAGATATTGAATTAATTAACTCAAACTCTTGAAAATAATCTCAGCCTATATACTGTAAAACAATCTTTTAGTATGACAAGACGTAAAGAAAAAACCTGATTGTGTCATAGTCTCAACAACCACATTATGTTGCCTATAATAATATATTGTTGTGGTAAACATATAATGGTTATTTAAAACAAACATTTCTTTAGTTGCGATAAACACGGTATTGTGTACATTTAATCACTAAATGATTTCCATTTATAGAAATTGCAACATGGTTGGATTGTACTAAATAATATTTACTAAAATTTTAACCACAAACAGTGTGTTCTAACTATAGAAAATAACATAAATAACTCTATAAAAGTATGACGGTGCTGTGGCTTAACTATTAAGCATTCGATGATTTTAGTCGCCTGTCTTCATACCTCAGCCGCTGTCAATCGGTAAGAGAACGAAGTTAGTACTATATACATATATAAATATGATTTATTTACAACCATATAATTCAATCATATTATGTGGCCTCTTAGATTATAGTTACCTCAGCCACGTTTTTTTTTCTTTGCGCTATTCGACTAAGTATTGCTAGCGGAATCTATCTAACCACAATTCCCATTGAAATTGGTTAAAAATAGTTTATAACGTTGCTCAGCGTACCATCAGATTTTCGAAAAAATGTTTACTAACGATACACCATTCAGCTAAAATAGGAGATTGTTTTAAGGCAGACTAAAAATCACAAAAATTATGTTACTGACAATATATTGGTTGGTTGGTTGGTTAACATGGTAGCCTGCTGCACGCAGGCTGTCAAGTAAGGTCTGAATGACCCCGTTTTGACAAGACCATACCACTCGCCAGGTAAATGGTGTCTTAGAGCCTATGCTCGCACTAAGACTAGGGAGCTAGATCCATCCCGTAGCCGTAAGATATCTTAAAATATCGTTGAAACGGCACCTAGATATCTCACTGAGATCCTACAATATGTAGTCTCCAAGAAATTTGTGTCTCCTGACAGCCAGCGCAGGGCATTCGCAGAGAAGGTGAAAAACCGTCTCCTCTTTCTCTATGTCCTTACAACTGCGACAGTGGTCATTATAGGGGAGTCCAAGTCGCCTGGCATGTTCTCCTAACACCCAGTGACCTGTTAATACTGCCAGCATCCTCGATAAGTTCCTCCGATCTCGACCTATCAGTTGCATAGTGCGCCTAAAATCAAAATAGGGCCACTGATTTAGAGACCCTACATGTGATCAGTCTCCGCCACCTATTATCAGCTTCCTTAAGAAAGTGACTGAAGATGCCGCTCTTAATATTTAGAGCGGTTCCTTCTTTGGCTAGTTTGTCTGCTTGTTCATTACCAAAGTGGTCCCTATGCGCAGGGACCCAAACCAAGGTAACATCCGCCAGGCTCCCTAGCCTTGACAACTCTCTCTTACATCGACTGACTAACAGAGACGTAGTTCTGTACGATCTGAGTGACAGCCGCCTGACTGTCGACGAAAATACCGATATTCTCACTGACAATATATACTTATTTTTATTTTCCATACAAACTTCTTGTCTACAAACAAGTTTGCCCTTCATAAATTCCTTATCAATGTGGAAACAAACAAAGAGTGAGGCACAAATACCTGCTATTCAATGAAACCGTTGCTATGAAACTCTTATGAAACAATTCTCTACCTGACCATAGGAATTTCCTAAGTGACCTGAAATGAAAAATGGAAATACTGTACGAAAACATTGATTTTAAACTTTTGATGTACTCTGTCGAGGGTGAGTGTTCCCAATCGGCTGGGGTGATAAAGCAAGAGAAGCATTTAAGGTCACAATACATATTCTGTTAGCACTTAAAAAAGCTTTAACGATACCAGAAAACACAATTGGTGCATTTTTAGATCAATACTTTCTTTTCCAGTTTTAAGATATAGACCGATGTTTGATTTTTGTGGAAGAAATATTCTTTAAGTATAATTGTGATTATTTATATCAAAGTATATTTGTTTGCTAGAACTATCGAATATGTCCAACAATTTCCACTGCGAGTCTTTCAAAACTAATAATGTAGAAATCGCTGATAACAGCCTATTTAATTTTGTAATTTCGATAAGATGTAGAAAAACAATTAAATTCTCTTCAAATTCGTTATTTTGTTGTCTAAAATAATAAAAGAGGTCATGAGGCCCGATGACAGCTTCTAAGTCAATTTGAAGTAATTATATTTTAATGTTTAGAGTTCCATTATTATATTCCAAGAACATGTTAATCAAAGATGTATAAATATTTCCCATTTGCAAGTGCCACCGAATCAATAAACAAAACTTATAGATTTCGACAATTTTTTTGATAAAAAAATTTGTTTTACATTAAATAACGTTTATTTCAAATCAAATGGAAAGCAAGAAAAACAAATCACTGTCACTTTTTTTAGCCATTGGCATACAACATTTAAGTTATAGACTTACAACCAGCCATGCAAATTTAAATCGACATACATGTTTGTGAGTGTTCCTCAAACAACAAATATTTTTAAGCAGACCTTTTTGTTTGTTAATGTTTTTTTTTGCAAGGAAACTACCAGACCTTTTGCCAAGTAATACTAAATTCCTAGTATATGGTGCTTTCGTTAAGCTGAAAAAAAGGGCCAAACTGGTGGAAAGCCAACAAGAAAGAAGCAAACTAGGCAGCCAAATGACAAACAAATGTCTTTTAAATGTTCATGGTGAATAAGATGTCACCAGCTCCCCTAGGGGATGCAGAGCACGACAACAAATGACAATACCGGAAAATCTTATCGTCTCAATCGATTTAAACTAACATAAACAAACATACCACTACAAATAAACCTACAAATTAAAGGACATTCAATCAATAAAAATATGCTTGAGTATTTGTTGGTGGCATGCTTGTGTATGTGTTTGTGTGTTTTTTAACAATAAATTCATTGATGTAGCGAGAAAATCACTACTACTTCAAAGAAACGGAGGGCAAAACAAAAAATAAGGCCTGGCGAGCCAGACGACCCTATACGTGGGGAAACAACATTAGTGCCATGATGTGAAGGACATTAAAAAATATTTTTAAAAACTGTAAAAGTCCTTTTGGGACTATTTCAATTACGGCATAAGCAACTTTGAGTTTAAACCAAAAAAAAAAAAAAATATGAAAAGGAAAATTCCATCTACTTCTCTTACAAAGCTTATTTTATTCGAGTTGGTAGAAAAAATATTTACTTCTCCATAAATTTTAAAAGCCAACACAAATGAGAAAAAAAACCTAAAGAATTTTAAATAAACATAAATCGATATTTAATTCTTTTTTTCATTTCCTCATATTTGTTTTTTATAAAGAATTAATTTTTGAATTTTGTTGCCAATTAGGATTGTCCGTAGCGTTGTTTTTTTTTTTTAATTTTGTGATGAGATGCCGCCAAGTAAAGCAGAGTTGTCTGCTATTGTTTTTATAATTTAATTAAGATTTTGGCAATATAATTTCTAATATTTAAATGAAAAAAGTATAAACAAATTTCATAACATTTTCTTCAATGAAAAATTTATTGCAGAAAGTATTTTTATTGAGAATCAAATTAACTAAGTGGTTTTAACTGGCTGTGAATTATTTGAAAGTGATAAAAATTCCAAGAAATATTTCCTATTTTCCATATGGACTTTTGCGAAAATCGAATTTGAGGATAGATAGAATTATTATAGAATTTATATAGTCTTACTCGGCGTATAGCTGATATTAATTTTTTTTAATGTCGCTCTGTTTTATTAATTATTTACTTGTCCTTTTATTGCGGGCCTATGAACTATTATCCATAGGATCTTATGTGTGACCTTTTTCTCTTTCACAGAAACAGATTTAGGCTTCGAATAAAGCCAATTATCTTGTTGAGTGAGAGACCATCTGCATCTCGTAAAGTCAATGACGACGTGCCAAGTACCCTTATTCTACGTGAATCGAGAGCTGTACAATCGCAGAGAATATTCAGATGTCTCATTACTCAGGTATCTTAAATTGACGTCAGAGTCCTTTGTAATTTTCTTCGAGGCAGTGTAATGAACAGCTTTGATTGTTCGAGTAAGGCCATAGATCTCTACTGGAGGGAAATATCTTCTGAACGCAGAAACGTTAGTATAGTTTCTATTTATTCCGAAGAAAGTTTACGGTTGTATTAAAACACGTTGGTCTCCTCGGTTTGCTGAACCATTGTTCCGTTCGTTCCCAGCATGGCCAGGTACGCAGCTAACTAGCAGGATGTAATAGGTGTACCAAGTGCAGGTAGAGACTTAATGCATTCATTTACAGCCTCTAACCTAAATTTATACGATAATAAGGCCTTGAGTGATGTCTGGCTATCCGATATTATGAAGATTTATATACCTTCTAATCTTCTCAGACATTCCCTAGGATAGTTAAGTTTCGGTCTGAATAATGGTTGGCTATTTTCCCATTGGAATTGCGCTCCAAAAATTTGGCCCAACTAATGCCGTCTAAGTGTCTCCTTCTATTTGCCACCCAGATTGGTTCATCCAATGGTCCCTGCTAGGAATAGGGACTGTATAGTTCGTTTGCCATACCAGAGTTGGTTTTAAACGATCAGAGAGCATAATGTATGGGCCATTCTCAAAGAGTTTGAGTAGCCACATATGCTTCAGCTTTCACGCTGAAAATGCCCTATAACCGTAGGCAGGCGGTACGTGCAGCATCGCACCAAGGGCATATGTGAGGCATTTTTTCATTGTAATCGACACAAAATTAAGTCCATAGACCTTATTAAACACTGCTCTTCTTGTGCCCTGTTCTACTTTCGCCCAAGGTAGCATAGGTCAGTCTTATTATCGCAATAAAAGCCCAATAGATCAGTCTTGGGCTTAAACCCCACGTTTTGCCAGTAGGTTTCTTTATGGAAATTTGAGTTTTAGTTTATTTTGAACCAAAATTAATTTGGTTTAAATTAAAGCTTCCTTGGTTTGCTGCCTTATAAAAAGTGGCGTAATGCGCACAAAAAAAAACGATAAAAACTTTTTGCATTTTGTTCATTTAATGACTCCATAATATAATTCTTACGACTTTTATGCTTTAAAATGCTTTCTACCTGCTTACCCATCACATTTTGCTCTGGCGCATTATTTGGCCGATTACACTGGGCAACAGTGCTTTTGTACCATTACAGAATATTCAATGGCACAGTACTCGAAGAGGTTAATGTTGATATTTTAAATCCAAAGGATTCTCGATAGGTTAGGAAAAGATAGGGATAATAATTGATATAATGGAACATTTGGAAGGAGGGTTCGATACTAATAAAATATTCAGTCTGCTGCTGTGTAGATGGTGCAGTAAATTTTCCACTTGTTCCAGTTTAAAAACCAAACAAAAAAATATACTGACTCTTCCCAGAAAAATATTTTCGTATACCTTTGCAAACTAGGCTTAACGGGTTTTTCTGAATTTTGTTACCCAGTGTTGTCAATGTGCTTGTGTGCTTTTAGAGTTTAATTAAGCTGAAAATATTTTTACTGTCTTCTATGAGTGTAGCTTAAATAACAATAATAATCGTAAAGGATGTAAAAAGTAGAAAAGTTATACAAAAATTCCTCCCATTCCATTAAAATTTTCAAGTAAAATTCCGTCCGACCTTAAGATCTACAAGTGCAGTCAGTCAGTTTGTGAGTTAGTCAACCCCAGCTTCATATCATTTGGTTGTGTGTTGTTCGTTATGTTTAAATTTTTGTTGAAATCGTTTGAATGTAAAAGAGAATTTCAAAATGATTATTGTTTCTTTGTAAGATTGTGTTCCACTGTGAGTGTGTGTTACCTTCAATCATACAAACTGCTGTTTCACTGCTACGAAAATTGTGAAATTTTATTTAAGTGACAGCATAGCATAATTGTAGAAAGCAATTCTAGATTTCTTGTTAATTGAAAATAATTTCATTTGTATTGAGTCAAGAAGGTACGCTTGTATTAGGACACCTTTTTCTTCTAACTGACTTAACATTAAATTCGAAGGCTTTAAATTGGTTAGTTTTTGAAAAAATATGATAATTTTTTATTCGTTATGAAAGTCATGAATACCCCAGATGGGAGCCAATGAGAAGGTTTACTTTGTCGGAAAAGGAAGTGTGTTCAAGTTCCTGTGTTTGATCTTTATCTGCGGACTGGTTCATTACAATTCCTTCAGCTTATTAAAATATCCAACATTTTTCTGCTCTACACAGTTGCTAACGGTCGCTAAGTTGCCAAACTTTGGCAGAGTAAAACTCAATCTTGCGAATATCTAAGTGCAGTAGGAAAGTCTTAATACTGCCAATGAAAGGCCTCTGATGTAATGAGTTCTTAATAACAAACAGTTCTTACTCGATTATTAAATAATTATTTTAAGATTAAATTTTGTAAAATTGTTAATTTCAAGAAGGTTTGAATTGTGTTTTACATATTGTACAAGTTTAATTTAAAAATAAAACTAACATTTAAGCGTACAGTAGTTTGAAATGAAATGAACAAAATATTTTTTAAGAGCAAGTATTTTTCGCTCGTTCAGATTTTTGCATTTATTTCTAATTGGAAATTTCTGTCTGCAAAAAAATTCTGCTTGTTTCTGCCGCTATGTCACAACATGCTATTTTCATTTAAAGGAAGTGTACATTTTTATATTTTTCTGTATCCAACTTTAGCACTGGGTAAGAGTGTTGCAAGTTGAAGAGCTGAATCATACATTAACAGCTTCTTGCAACATAAAATATTATGAAGAAATTAAGAGATAATCAAACGAAGGCCTTCTTAAAGGCCAAGGTGAGTTTAACACTTATCTTGCATTAAAGGAAAATTGTTTTTAAAATGCAACATGCAAAGAAAAAACATGGTTGTGGCATCGACACGACAAAATATTTTTGTCGCAAACCTATAATGGTTATTTGAAAATATGTTAAACATTAATTTAGTTGCGTTAACTAAGTTATTGTTTAGATTTAATCTTCAAATGATTTCTATACACAAAAACTGAAACATGCTTGAGTTGATCAATAAAATTTTTTACTGAAATTTTAACCACAGACAAAGTATTTTAACTATAAAAAAAAAGAATACAATAGTTTCAACCATAAAATGTTCTTAGTAGACATACTATGATAAATGTAGTTGGTGTTTAATCAAAGTATGTGGGTGCTGTAGCTATGAAGCATTCGATGGCTTTAATCGTCTGTGCTTCTACCTCAGACGCTGCCACTCAGTAACATGAATTCTTTATCTTTTCTGTGGTTCTAAGACAATAATAAAAATATTATTTGTTCGAGTCTAATATTTTGGTATTAGATTATGGTTACCACAACCATGTTTTTTTCTTTGCGTATAGTTCCCTTATTTTGCCTAATTTTTATATCTTCTAGCAATCAACTTTATAGTGGGATTTTCTAACCAAATTGTTGCATTTCTCAGGTCTTGGTAGATGTAGGGCCATGCAACGTTGTGAACAGGTGAAATGTTTTTGCTGACACTGTCAAATTGGAGAGAAGAATATTGTGTTTTTGTTTGGGATAATTCTTACGCACATTCTTAAAGAAGGATTTGTTTCATTGCAGTCAAAATATTTCTTGTGTATAATTCAGTTTCTTGAAAAAGAAAACACCATAAAGTGATCGGTATACCCGTTTTCATGTTTGAGCCAGAAACTGTATGACTCTTTCAACGCTCCCATTAATTTCGCGCACACTGTCATTTTATAATCGCTTTTGAGCATAAAATTGTATTATGAAAATGCTAATAACACCCAGCAAAGAAATGCAAATAGGAACTTGTTTGTTGTAATAAAAACTGGATATAAAATAACAATTTCATTTTGCCATAGTATTTACTTTAACTCAATTTCTTTGATAATTTCATTTTTAAGCCAAAATAAATGACTGCAGTAGCTGAGGTTTTCGGGAAAACGTCTCCTAGTAGTAGTAGTAGTAGTAGTAGTAGTAGTAGCACTAACGAAGGACGAACATTGTATAAAGATGTTGCTAATAGGTTGGCGTGTTGTATTTACTGTAACCAACAGTAACATGCATATTTATTCCAGTAAGAGTATTATTTATTACATTAAAAGACTATCGGGATGTGCAAAGAAAAAATAAAATAAAAGTCATAAGAAAGTAAAAACATGATTTGAAATTGAAATATTTGATGTTTTTCACCTTCCGTTTACAAACTGCACTCGATTCAGTCACTGATTCCATATACGAGTATCATTTCGTTCTTTAGTTATTTTGCACATTACTGTCTTCATCTGATAAGGAAATAAGCATTTGTTATATCAATTTCTTAAAAAGTTCATGGAGTTCGTTGAATCATGCTTTCTTACTTGTATATTCGTCTGGTTTTCTTTACTTTTCATTTTTATTGCTCGGTTTGTATTTTTTGTGCTGCTACTTTTTAGTTGCAAATATGAAAGTGGAAAAATAATAAAGCCAATGCAATCAATTTTTTTTCCTTGTTTGGCTTTGTTTGTATTTAAGCAGTAGTAGTTGTAGCTGTAGCATGTGCTGTCGGTCTGGTTTGTGTCTCTGTCTTTAGAAGTTAGTATATACTGGTTCGGTTGACTCGTTTATCCAAACAGCATCTAAATTGTATTTAGGTGTGACTTGATATTTGTAATACATTCCTGTTTCCTTTATTTTTTTCCATTGTGTTCATGTTCATTATGTTTTGCCAATAACAATCAAGGAATGACTGAATGTCTGGGAAATACTTAATATCTACTAACTACAAATTGTCTGGCTGAAAGCTTAAATTTATCAGTTTATTATCATGCAAGTTATGGTAGTATGTCTGGCCGTAAAACATGTTGCTAGCACAGTGGGAGTATGGGCCATAAACATTTAATATAAATGCACTTGTGAGCTGCAAATATAGTACACGACTATTACGACTGGTGGTGGCGGTTCTCAAGATAATTTCTTTGTGTTTCGCATATATATTTTTTCTCTTTCATTTCCTGTGTTCGTGCCCTTATGGTCATGGGAGTGTGTATGTGTAAATATCATTGGCATCTTTGGCCATTAATGACTAGCCAGACACCCTTAGAATTCCATTGTTGGGTCATTCATTCACATTGCACTACCCTTCCACCAACCGAAACAGTAGTATATGCGTTGTAATTTAGTGCAAAAATTCTTTTGATAACATTTTATTTATTTCTGTGCGTTTAATACATTTAATTTTTCTTTATCGTAATTTGTGGCTTTGCAGTATTTTCATTCATTTCTACTTTAATTGCCTCAACCCTAAAATAGAGGGTGGCCATTTGGGGGTGGATTGTGCACCCCTCTAGTCAAGAGAAAAACTAGAAAAATTAAAGAGACATACTTAAAGAACGTTGGGTAGATTAGTCGAGTATAATGAAGTGTGAAATTATATTTGCACAATTTTGTTAAGTAGCAAGAACACTCCATTTATTTCTTCAAAAAGGGACTTTTGTGTAAATTGTGTTACGACAACGTTCATGTACTTATTGGGATCAAGGAGTTGATTACGTAAGCCCATGTTATGGTCCGACAAATTTTTATCTACTACATGCTAAATAAAATGTCACTTTTCATTAGCATAACCAAATGAATTTGAAATAAATAATTAAGCCATAATTCATGAACACAATTTCCTTGGATTTCATGGGTTATAAAGGTTGCCTTTTTTGTTCGTTTCAAACATAACTCTAGGGAAGTTAATGAATAAGACAGGTAATTTGTTGCGTCAGTTCGATTTTTGATGATTAATTTATTTTCTTGATGTGATCTATATAAACAACGGATAGACTAATTTAGCTAATTTTTATTTGAAATATTCCTCTAAGTCCGAGGAAGGTTCTTATGAAGAGAAAAATATAAAAAGTATCCCGGAAAAATTAAAAAAAGTTGTTTTAAGTGAGTTTTGTTGATAAGTTAAAGACCATAAAACAATTCAAACCCCAACGATACTCCAATTGTATCGTATCGAATATCACCAATAGATGGTCCAGGTGCTCAGTTATTTTGAAAAAAAAAAACATTTTTAATTCAAATTTACAATGAGAAATGGCCACGAACTTGAAGCAATACTGTAAATCAATATCAAAATTAGCAGAGCTGTAAAAGTATGATTCTTTTGAGAATGAAACTATGAAGCTTTCAGGTGATGAATTGTGCTTTTTCGAATGCATTAATTTTGTCAAAAAATAAAATTTTAATAAAAAAATTCATAATTAAAAAAAGTTCCTAAATGCATTAAAAATATTAAAAAAAGAAGATTTTCTTTTGTAACTAGAAGAGTGAAAAAAGAAATGAATTACGATTCCTTTTCTCTAAATCCCCGATGAATTCATACAAATTTTAAATCAATTTAAGCATTTAAGGCCCTTTAGTTGTTTATTAGAATTTTATTTGAAATCATTTTCATTCATTCATTTGTATACAGCTCTACAAAATCACGCATGACCTGCCACAGCTAGTTTTGATCCTTAAATGATTAATTTTTCTATTGTTAAAGTTTCAACTTTCTTTGCTTTATCCTTAACTTTAAGAATAATAAAACCAAAAAATTTTTTTTTAATTTTTCAAGCTCTCTGCAACAGTGCTTAGCCACTGTAGTTACGCTTTTCTTAAGCATGCAATTTAATCTTTAAGTGCGAAATTATTATAATTTTTATTTTACTTTATTACAGTTTAAAATTCAAACCATCCTTGGCTAATACGCGCATGATTATGCACCATGTTTACGCTGGCAGTAAACAGTGGAAAAAGTGCCAGCAAAAAAAAAAAATATACTCTCAATGACGAGTTAATGACAACTTAAGAACATCTTGAATACTGATGAACATTAACTTCAAGTTGTAAGATGGAGTGCTATTGTTTTAACAATGGAAATTTTCAAAAGCAAGTGGCCGCCTAAATAATTCACTTTTAGCCTCAATAATGACAATGATACCGCTGCTTATAAGAATAACAAGCATAATAATTATATTCAAACAAACACAAAATAGAAAAAAAACATGATGTGAATTTTCCATAATCATCTCACGGTAACAAGGCAAAAATTTCCAGTTGAATCATAAAAGTATCTGGCGCGCTGGTAGGAAAGTAGCGAAGTGGTAAGTGAAGACAATTTCTATTATGCTTAAGCGAAAGTAAAAGCAGGTAACTGCGCATCCTTGCACATACACAAATTCATATACAGACGTACATAAACATAGTTTTGCATTTTATAAGTTTGTTGATGCCAGCTTTAGCTGCTTAATATCAGTATTTGTATTTTGCAATTTAAAGTTTTGTTAATGATAAGCTTCGTTCAACAACTTTGCACAATTTAACACTTGATGTCAGTGTTATAATATGTAAATACTTTAAATAAACTTGATACACTGGGATTTAATGATATTTAAATGTTGATCCGTCTAAGATATCGATGTGGCGATGGCAAATAGTGGTTGAAGAGAAAGCGTTAAAGTATTAAACAAATTTCTATTTATTAATTTGTAAAATTTTCTTTTTATATGAACTGCAAAAACAAACGAAAAATCGTGGCCAAATTTTAAAGGGTTTTACATTATTTGTTCATTTTTATTATGTTGGGTGTATCATGGTTATTTTGAAGCTGTTTAGATATTAATAAAATTCACCCATGTTAAAAACGCTTGCATCCCAATAAACATTTAAACATAATTAAAATATTAATTTAGAAACCCGCGTAACTAAAATTTTAAGGTCTCCAACAAACAAAAAACGCAATGAAAATAAGTTAAAATTATATGTAATTGTAATTGGAAATATTTCAATTACACAATTATTAAATTAAATCCAATTACAAATGAAAGAACAATGCCTTCATTACGTCATTACAAAAAAATTAAGTAATTATAATTTTTTGTAGTATTAAATTACAGCAAGTACCATTTATATAAATTTCAAGTTTTCTAAAATAATATTACTCCGATAGGGTTAGCTGAGTTATTAAATTTTAAAATAAAAACACAATGACGCCTAATTGTTTTAGGAATGTAATAAAAGTCTGTTAAATTGCAAGTAATTATTTGTTTTTAAATTACAATTACTTGAAGTTTGCAATTGGAAAATTCCTAGATGCAATTACAAGTAATGAAATTGTTCATTTTCAATTACATGGTATTATACTTGTCCTGAGGCCGCTATTTTAATTACAATTACTTTTTTTAATTACAATTACACATTTCACGTTATTGTAATTCAAATGTAATTGAGATCCACTAGGTCTACCTTAAAAAAAACATATATTTTCACCAAAATTATTTTAGATTTTTGGAACGAATTTCCGTCATGCCTTGTCAAGTTTGGTTTGGTTTCCTTTTGCACGAGTGTAGAATTACACTGAAGATGGCACATAGCCGAAACCGATGTGTTTTCAAACCAAACTTATCAAATCTACATCAAATCACCCAGTGGGAATATCAAATCAAGAATCAGAACCATTCGTAATGTGTTCCTCTTAGATTATCTCTACCCTAACCATCTAAATAAATTCGTTCAATGTTATGCGAGCATTCAAAAACCAAATAATTTTTTAAATCTAAATTGAAAAACAGATGAAACTGAAGAATTAAGTTCTTGGCAAAATCAAATAGTCTTCAAATGTTCGCTGGGCATATAACAATAATCAAAATATAAAAATAATTTTGAAAATAAATTGAAAAACATTTTCTTAAGTTTTTTCTATCGATGTATGTATGAGCTAAAGTACATGCTCGTAGCTTAAGATCTACTTAATAGCAGCATTTTATTATTAAGACAATAAAGTGTTCTTGCAAGAAGGCAGCAAGGCTGCAGGGTGTAACTGCCAAAAAATTGTTGAGATCAACTATTTCTATTTAATGAACATAATCTCTTTGGCCCTTGTTAAAATTAATTTTTCTTGAAATGCAACGAGTTTGTCAGAAAGAGAACCAGAGTTGTGGTTGGTGGGTTTGCTATTCCGTTACAACCAAAGTATATTTTAAATACTTGGAAGTTTATTTGAAAAAAAAAAAATATATTACTAGTCATAAAAACTGTGCTCACTTATACATATGTACATATATTTGGTTCACAATATTCAATACATTGGCCACATTAAGAATAAAGTGTTCGAAGCAGCAAACTGCAAATGAGCACTACACTCCTGCAATGTATATGAAATTGAATTCAATAAACAAAGCTGGCACTTTCACACAACCATGTTGTACCGTAAAAGAATAATTTTTATGAAATTGGAAAAACCAACAAGCAGCAGAGGGGAAACGGGCGAAATATAAATACAAGTATGTGTGTATGTGTATGTGTATAATACATATTGTTAGGAAATGTTAGTGCAAGTGAGTCCGTGGAAAAAAGTATATCTTATCGTGCAGAAAATTGTGAATTTCCCCAGACAAAATACAAACCAAACTGCAAATGGTGTGTCTGTGTATGTGTGTTGCTGCTGATGAAGATGTGAATGAAAGTGATGAGGATGCCTTGTAGTAGTTCTACGCAACAGGATGCATGCTGCTGTAAGTAAAAAATGAAAATCCACAACAACCTTGACAGAAAGCAAGAGAAATACGAATATAAACTCGAAAGAAAGACTTGCACTGGATCTTTAAGAAAAGCAGTACAATACAATATAAAAAAAAAAAATAGCACAACATCACACAATCGTGAAACACGTTGTACATGCAGTTCCAACAAGACAGAAAAATGAAAAAAGCGCAAAATATTAAGTAAGAAAAACGAGGGATTGCAATGGATTTGATTGAAACCTATTGTAATTTCCCAAACGTATTAAGCCAACTGCCAAATGCTTGAAAACGTTAAGTAAACGAATGAAAACTGATGATGGTAAAACATGCAGCATAATGTTTGCGTGGCTGCCACGTGCACAGACGCACACACACACACACATCTAGATACACATTGCAAAGCTGCAATATTCTAACGAAATAAAACAGGTTTTTTTCATTCAATTTTACCCCGTCAAAGAACAATTTTGCTGGTTGCTTCTCCTAAGCTGCGCTTGTGTGTAAAAAAACAGCAACAAATTTTATGCATTTTTGAGTCTAGGCACCGACCGCATCACCGGTATGCTCATGCAATTGTATTTATTTTTATTGCAACTGTATTGTACAGAAAAAGTGAGAAAGAATTATATAGTTATTTTCATTTTTCTGTTTCCTATTCCTGATATTGTCATGAACAAGCTTTTGGCGTTAATCATATGCCAATCCAGTTAGTGACACTATTAAAAATATTTCCTTTATGTTAAACCGTCCTTGCTTTTCCTTTTACGTTTCCGTTCTATTATGCTTTCGATTGTACGAGTATTTTGTTTGTTTGACTGTTTCCTTTGGCACCTTAGTTATTTGTTAAACATTTGAAAGGAATATGTTGGAAATATATGTAACGATTTTTAGCGATACTTGGCAAAATATTGCAAATAGATCAAAACTATAAAATTTAGTGTTATGGAACAAAATTGAAAATTTTTAGTTAAAGCAATAATGCAATCAAATGAATTTTACAAACAAACTGGAATTATAACTTTCAGACATGAATTCATGTATTCCAAACTAATTATTCGTTGCAAGAAACTGGAGAACTGTTTGCCACTTGCATCTAGCTAAGCTTTCTTTCAATAATATGGAGGCAACTATTTTCCAATTCCAGTATACAAAAATTACTTCCAAAAAACAATTTTGTTTAAATCCATTCGTTTGGCAAAATACTTAACCGAGGATAAATCAGGTCGGTTCGCAGCAAAGATCCCATTGTTCACTGGAAACCAAAGATCTTTCCTGTCCAGATTGAATTTTTAAGCACAATCTCTATGCGAGATTTATTAAAATTTTATTTATATAAGCCTTATAAATATATTTGTTCAGTTCAGAAACGGCTTGGATTGTTGTATCGTGTATTAAAATAAACCTTTGCTTTATTCGTTTGCGAGCAGTATTTTATTGTATTATATTGTATTACTCTATTGCTTTTGTCAAAAAATTATAGACGTCATAACACCCATCATTTGGTATCATGCAATAAATTACTAGCAATTACACTGATAGGTAAAAATCTGCCATTACTGCAAGAGCAGATGAATAATTGTGCGTAAAAATTGAGAATATTGAACTTATTTAAACGAAAATTAATCAAACAAATAACATAGTCCCAGCCATGGTGTCAATACAACTCTTCAAAAACATATTACTACGTTTAACCCTTTTTAAACGTGTTTAATTATTCGCAGTTTCTTTTAATTATAAAATTTATTTAAATAATATACACGGTAGAATTTTACTCTTACTTTATTTACCAATTAAATTCCACACGGTTGTTTATGATCATAGTTCACACTGTAACCTTTCGTTCGATACTTACTTCCTTGACCAGCCAAGTCTTTTTATAGTAGTCGTCTAGTTTCCAAAAACTTGTAAAATACGCAAGAATGCAGTAGATACTTCTTAAGCTATAAACATCTTTTTTGTTGTGTTTTATTAATATGATGTTTGTTTCTGTAACTACTGTCTGCTTTGTTATTTATGGTGAAGGTTTCTTTGCGTTGTTTTTGTTTACCCATACTACTCAATTCCTTGAATTCTTTAGGTGTTGATTCTGTTTGTTGTGAATGAACAATCACTTTTCTGAGCTTATAGGTGTTATGTTTGTTGTTGTTGTTAGAGCGCAGCACGGTATGTACAGTGGGCGCTAAATGAGGTCACACTTCTGGTTTCTGGAACTTTCTTACAGTGAGTGCCACAAGTATTCACATCACTCAATTCTTATATACAAGAATACTTGTTCGCACTTATCTAAGTAACATTATGAAATGAAGTCTCATTTTATATGAAAATTACCAACGGTAAAAATAAAATATTGTATTATAATACAATAATACACTTGATACAACAATACAAGTGAATTGAACAATTATATTTTATCGTTGGCCTATTCAACAAACCAACTTTTATTAAAGGTGGTAAATTGAATTCATTCACTTAAAGATCACAACAAAAGGAACGAAAATCTGATGAGTAAGCTTTAAGTAGTCACGTAACGTATGCTGACACAATTTTTTAATCAGCTACCAAAAAATTTTCCTTTGTGGCCATGCAAGAAAGCGGGCTTTTCGTACTTTAAAACATTTTGCTGTAAAGCAACACTTTACACAAGAAATAGTAAAAGAAAGAATAAAAAGAAAACGTGACACACCTTTTATCAAGTGGAAAATTTTACTTCGAGAATGTGTCAAAGTCTATGTACGCTACACCTTGAAAAAATAATAATAAACAAAATCAAGGTATATGAACATAAGCATCTGCCTTGTAACCATAACATAGCACATGCACTTGCTCATACACATGAATTTAGATGTATGAGTATGTGTGAGTGCCATTTTGCATTGCGATCCTTATAGCCAGGTTCATCTTTGTCGTCTTCTTCTTTGGTAGGGGTTCCTTGTTAATTTTACTCTTTTTTTGTAGCTGTTCTCTGTTTAACTTCATTACTCATAAAAGTTGCAATTCATGGAGCGTAGCCAAATCCTCTCTCTTATACTTACAGAAACACATTAAAACGAATGAACACTTACACACACACATACACACCTTTGGTCTGCCATTGAAGTTAAAAAATGAATACAATCGAGAAAGCAAAAGAAAAGAAAATAATCAAGGTGGATATGAGAAAAAAAAAACTCCAACAAAGTCATATTTATAGGAATCTGAAGGATTTGAGTGTTATCGTTGCAATACGATACGATACGTATCCTGGTTGGCGCTGGCAACAATTTTAAGCGGCTAAAAAGTTGTTTGTGTGAGTAAAATAATGTTCATGTATGAACTCATTGAGTGAATGAAGTGACTGCTTAAGTTGTTCATATAAAAGCACACGCAGGCACACATACATACATACATACGTTAATCAGTATACGTAAAGGTGTGTGTGAGTGTGCACTTGGCAATGTATGAGGTATTTTAATAGACCTCGAAATGTTTTACTTTTGTAGTTTCGTTTCTGTATCCACGTAGTTTGTGGTTGATTTTAAAGATCTATTAAACATTGAAAGGAATTTGATTGCTTTTTTAAATGCCACAACTACAAAGATTGAAATGAACAAAAACAATAAAAAGAAGCAGCACATTTGGCGAATTACAACAAACGAATCCTATTAAATGAATGTAAATTTTGAATTAAAAATATACTTCTTTTGTATGTTCTTTGTTTTTACTTAAGCTGCATTTTATTTGTTCCATTGCTTCATATGTTAATATTCTTCTTTGGCAGTTTATTTTACATAAAATAATTTAAGAATTATTACTTTACTTTACCATATAAATTCCTTATTACGTCTAGAACAGAGATCTCCCTTGAGTACCAATCATATTTACATACATTTTCCTTCGTTCCGAATTACACCTTAAGGAAATTTATAAAAATGTTCTATAAAACTTAATTGCAAATTATTAAATTAAAAATGCAAAATCTACACAGTTTATGGAATTTAGAACATAAAATTTATATTAACAAATGCTCGTATAATAAACAAATCTTATTAAATTATAGTTGTTTTTGAAACCCTCTGAAGTATCATTTCAAAACGAAATATAAAATATATAGAATTCATTTAATTGTAATTACTTAAGCATATTTAGTAGAATATGTTTGCTGGCCTTAATGCCCATACGATAAATTTCAAGAGAAGGAAATTAAAAACTCTAACTCACAAACTTTGTGATGCCAAATTTATAGAAGGAACTAAATTTTTTTGAAGGATTTTTTGAGGTTAATGGACAAAGCGTGCATATGATAATGGATCGGAAATTATTTTTATCGGATATTCTAAAAAGCTAATTATAATAGTCGAAATATCTCTCACAGTCGTGATAAATGTATCAATACTCAAGAGTACTGGTGTGATTTCGAATGTGGTCCAATTGGTTTGATTTTAGAACAAACGTAACTCCAGGCGAAGAAAAATATTTTCACTACCTACAAATTGTATTTTTTATTAAAGTTAACTCTATCACAAAAGTTGGATCATCATCCGGCTTAAAGAGATGTGTTCTAGAGCATTTTTCATTCCTTTTTTCGTTTAATATTAATTAACGTCCTTAGCCAAAAATAAGCCAGCTACACAAAAAGAATAGACATGTTTGAGGTAACCATAATCTAAGAGCAACATATTAGGATTACAATATATGGTTGTAAACAAATAATATTGTTATTGTAAATAATACTAATCTGGTCCTCTTAGAATGATTGAAAAGAAAAAAAAAATATATTAATGATTGGCGGCTGAGCAAATACTTTCTAGTAACGCAACAACTACTTAAGCCACAGCCCTCTAATACCTTGGTTAAACACCAAAGGAATTTTACATAGTATGTAAAAACACATTATAGTTAAACTACTTTGTTTGTGGTAAAGAATTTTAGCAGATTTTATGGATGAAGCTCATTTAATGATTAAAAGCAAACAATAACCTGTTTACAGCGACTAAAGTAATGTTTAAAATGCTTTCAAATTATATGTTTGCCATAACAATATATTGTCATAAAGAACATAATATAGTTGTATTGACTCTGCCACAAACATATTATTTTTAACTGCTTAACGGATTTATTGATTAACATACATATGTATATCGTGAGTAAGACATATTAAAGATTTCTTGATCGACAACGTTGCATATCCTTCCTCTTGTAATGCTTTGTCATCAGAAAATGAATTTTGTCTACGTTCAAAACAGAATGATAAGTTTGTGTAACCTTTAGCAAAAGATCTGGCACCCCAGCATTCGTATTTAAACAATATGTTTCAAAAGTTTTTGCTCTTACATACATTTATGTTTATGTATGTATCGGTGAGTGCATGTATGCCTCTGTGCATCAATGTGTGCGGTATGTAAAAGAAACCTTAGTTAAGCAAATTACACATATTTCAAAAGTATCGATTTAATTTCCCCAATATCTTCATTTATTAAAGAAGAATTCACCTTAACAAATGACTACATTTAATTTACATTTTATAATCAATATTTAAATGAAATCTCTTTCAAAGGCTAACTACCAAGCCCAACGCCATGCACACACACATCCTTTACTATATTGTTCCAAAGGAAATATTCATTTCCAACGTTGGAGAGGTGGTGCTGTAAAGAAGATAGGCACTTGTAGGAGTAATTTTCCATCATTTATGAGCTATAAAATATTTTTGGTCATACTGCTGGTAGGATGCCTCGTGTGCTCTTAAGTCACTGTAGTGGAAACAGAAGGGTAACAGCAGCACACTGCACAGAAAAGGGATTTAAAGTCATAGTACTGTGTTGTGCTGCTATTCCCTCTGTCTATTTCCTATTAGATTTTATTGCCAAAAAAAAAACAAGCAGAAATATCCCAGCCAGTGGCTGCGTTTGCCGGCTTTTGTGTGTGTGAGTAATATGTGTTGTACAGCACATACTCGGTGATTACAATTTGTAGATTAATATGGGGGGAGGAAACATGTATAAATCGAATCGTGTAGGAACTGTAAGCATGTAGCAAAATACTCTTAAGGGTCTTTAAAATTTGATTTCTTTTATGTTTTATTTACACTCTGCTCCGTCCAAAATAGTCGCAATGAAAGCAGCGCACTTAAGTCCACATATGGACATTTATCTGACTGCAATAGCATCTGATTATGATTTTTATATGACACATTTGCTATGATTTATTTGGCCATTCACAAATTTATGCCGCATAAACAGGCAGAAAGAAGGGTTGGTTGTTTGTCGATGGCTTTTGAATTATCTGCAAAACCATTGAAATTGTGTTTGTTGTATTCGAATTGATTGCTTCTTGTTTCTTAACGGGCTTTCTTCAAATCTTTAAAGAAAAAGGGGTCATTTGTCTATCCCTATAATATACAGTTGGTACTTACTTGTAACCTTAAGTGCACACACACACATGTATGAGGTACCCAACATTTTAAAGCGGCTCTGTACAACACGCACGAACATATTTAATTTCGCAAGTGATACTCAATTGTTCCAATATGTCGTCCTTAGCTTATGAGTAGCTGTTCAAATAAACTTTTTTTGGTTTTTGTTTGTTGTTCATATTAAAGCTCTAGAGCACATAAAATGCTTCCACAAAAAGCCATTATATCGAGTACATAGCATAATATTTTTAAAATTGATATTCACTTGTACTTGTGTTATTAAAGGAACTTTTAAGTGATGTGAGTTGGGTTTGAGCTATTGTATTAGTTTTTAGACAATTTATACATTTTCTTATGTATTTTAGTTATTTACTAGAGTGTTCTGTAAAATTATTTGACTTGAATCATAAATTTGTTATTAATGACTGTAAGAGTGCATATAAATTGTACTCATACTGCAGCAAATAAGACAAAAAGGCTGCTTTTATTAATTCAAGAAATGAACTATTCGATAATCACAAAATGGGGATAATTCGAAGGAAAATGTGAAAGCAATAAATTCTGTCAGTTTTAAATGAGAAATTGAAGTTATATTTTCAACGAGATCACTGTTTTAATTTAATTTTTACGTCATTGAGCTGAGTCCAGTTCACTTTACAGACTAGTTTTTCAAGTATTCAATACCATAAAGAAAATGCCCTTCAAATTTACTAGCTTTAATTGAAATACAAATATCGAAAATTTCTTTAGAAAATTTTCTTGTGGAGACAGCAATGATATTCAAGTTCCGTCAGAACAAATTATTTTTTTCTGTATAAAATATATTGTTAGGGTTGTCTGTGCTTCTGCATAAAGAGTTTTAATGTTCGTTTTAATGTAGCTATTGTTTTAAATGCCTATGAAAATTTTGAAAAGGAAACCAGTGGTAGCTTATAAAATTATTTTTACCGACACACTGATACCGGACAAACACTCCTGGTCAAACGGAACCTACACAGCACAGAAGCGCGTGGAATTTGTTGTTTCATAACCGGCTCCAAGCTAGAGGCTGAAATGGTTTTGGAAATTTTTATTGAGAAACCAGTGACTTCAATTTTTATAACAACATTCGCGTGCAGAAAAAGCAGGTGATCGACCTCCAGCGAATAAATCAATAAGGCGCAGTATTTCGCGATCTCTTCTATCTGAAATGGCAAATAAAATACGTTTTGACATTTATATTACTAGAATTTTATAAATAAATAAAACACCATCCACATTTCTGGTCCCTTAAATCTTTATTTGTATTTATCAATTCGATTAAATTAGTATGGCTTAATTTTCTCTAAACCTTCACAATAATATACATGACATTTAGAACATTTCAAATTACTATAATTTTCCTGCACTTGCTGTAAGGAGGGCAATTCATGTCCAGAACGTACGGTGGTTGTCAAAGGTTTCTTGGCTAAGGATTAAAGTTTTCACTTAATATAATTATAAAAGGAATATATGATATAATTATAAAAGGAAAATTTCACTTACCTTTTAAGTCTTTTCCAAATTCATATTGGCATTGTTCTTACTGTTGTTTAAGTGTAGTTTATTTTCCAGTAGGTTTCCGATTTGTATATTAATTTTTAAGAGTATAGTTGTATACTATTTTGTTTTATTTTTAAACGATAATTATTACACTGGTATAGTTCGACACCCAATTCCCGACATGATTTTTTCTTTTAAACACATATTAATTATGTATAAATTAAAGAATTTATAACAATTTGTTTTTACTCGACGTCAAGACAAGAGGTATTTTTTTAAATGAGAGCACTTCTTTTTTTTCCAAGTTTAAAACTAGGTTTACATATCTTTATTTATTATTAAAATCGGATTATTATTTCTTAATTACTTTGTTATTGTAATATCAAAGCCACATATGGGCCAATTTTAACATATGTTACAAAGAAAAATAATAATAATACTAAATGCGCGCTATTAAGCTTTTGTTTTGATAATTTAAATCAGAGAACTAGGCCGAAAACTATTCATCGGCGGCGGCGTCAGTAGCGGCGTTGAAAACATTCCAATGTTGCGCCGTCATAAATTTTAACGGCGTCATGGCTAACCATAAATTAGTGCAAGCATTTCTGTTCGCACAGAAATTTGGCGAGTAAAGACCGTTGCTGTTGATGGTCGGTTCGCGTTCAAACACAGTTGTCTGAATTGTTCGCACAACTCTGTTACGACGTTACACAAACAATATACACACAGCTAAATAAAAAGTATGTGTGTTGTGCGCTCGTCTGACATGGCATCGTGACTATCCATAAATCTATCCAGCCATCTCAGATTTTGATGTTCGCATGGGAACTTGGCTACTGAAGACCGTCGCCGTCGATGGTCGGTTGAAACAGAGTTGTGTCCAAACAATTGTTCGCACAACTCTGTTCTGACATTACACAAAAAAAATACAGACAAGCAAAGTAAAAAAATGTGTGTATGGGATCGTCTGTAAACACCCGTACATAAACTCTGCTCTATTCATGTGCGAACAAATTTGTGACTTGTCCAGTGCGAACAATTGTTCGGAAAACTCTGTTTGAACACGAAGCGACCATGAACAACGACGGTCTTGACTATCCAAATTTCTGTGCGATGGCTGGACAGATTTATGGCTAGTCAAGACGCCATGTTACAGACGTGCGCACACACACATACTTTTTATTTAGCCATGTGTATTTTGTTTGTGTAACGGCGTAACAGAGTTGTGCGAACAACGCAGACAACTCTGTTTTAACACGAACCGACCATCAACAGCAAAGGTCTTTACTATCAAAATTTCTGTGCGAACAAAAATGCTTGAACAGATTTGTGGCTAGCCATGACGCCGTTATGAATAATGCCGGCGTGCCATTAGCATGTTTTCAACGCCGGCGCCGACGCCGCTGCCGATGTATTAGTTTCGGCCTAGTTTTCTGATTTAAATTATACGAAAATCTTATTAGCGCGCATTTAGTATTTTTATTATTTTGCTTTGTAACATATTTTAAAAATGGCCAACAGTGATTTTGATATTATAATACCAAAATAATTAAGAAATAATAATCGGATTTTAATAATAAATAAAGATATGTAAACCTAGTTTTAAACTTTGAAAAAAAAGAAGTGCTCTGATTAAAAAAAAATACCTCTTGTCTTGACGTCGAGTAAAACCAAATTGTTATAAATTCTTTAATTAATATGTGTTTAAAAGAAAAAATCATGTCGGGAATCGGGTGTCGAACTATACCAGTGTAATAATTATCGTTTAAAAATAAAATAGTATACAACTATACTCTTAAAAATTAATTTACAAATCAGAGACCTACAGGCAGATAAACTACACTTAAACAACAATTGCAAAAATTCCAATATGAATTTTAGAAAAGACTTGAAAGGTAAGTGAAATTTTCTTTTTATATTTATATCAACCATATTTTAAGTGAAAACTTTAATCCTTAGCAAAGAAACATTTTATAACGACCTTGCAGGAAAATGGTAGTAATTTAAAATATTATAAATGTCATGTTGGTTATTATTAACGTTTAGTAGGGCGGCGGTATACTAATAAAATCGAGCCATAATAATTTAATCGAATTGATAAATACATAAAGCTTTAATGGCGCAGAAATGTAGACTTGTTTTATTTCCTTATCAAATTCAAGTAATATAAAAATGGAATTTGACATCCGCAAAGAAGCCGGTAACGCTTCAAAATCTTTCGCGAGTCTACCTGTTAACGATTTGCATTGTCTTTAGCAGAGTAGACTAATCAGGTAAACTCACCAGCGCAGCTAAGTACTTTTTTTGATCTTATTGGATGTCAAGTTCCATAAAAATAAATATTTCCCCATTTCCACTGCAGTTTTTCAAATACGATTTCGCCGGAGAGTTTACCTGTTATGAATTATAAGGCAAAACGTCGACTACGGTCTAGAAATTAACGCCAGAGAGCTCTAGAAAAATAGCTTAAGTGGAGCGAATTCTCTTGATGCCATAAAGATTTTCTGTTGTAGCTAACGTTCAATATTTTGAAATATTCGTAAGATTCTTTGTTTTACAATGCCATTCTTATTTGATTCATGTATTCCTGCGGGTGTAAAGGAAGAGACTGCTGACAGAAGATCAGTTGGCAACGCAGCTATTAAAATGGCATACGCAGATTCCTTTCTAGCATTAACAATATTTAATGCTCCGCAATAATACTTTTGTCTTTTTGTCGTTATTGCAACAAATGTGTTGACATGTACTCGTATTTCTTGCCGTACATGGGGAATGTCATTTGTACTCGTAAACTCATTTAACAGACATATTATATGCGTCTGCATATATTTGTTAATGTTCATGTCTACGATTGCAGTTGTGTTGCATTTTTATATGAATGCACATTTGTAAGCAATGCCTAAAGACTTGCTGAAATATCCTGCCTGGTTCTTGACATAATGTGTTGTGTGGTATGTACTGTGTACGCAAAAGTTTTCTTTATTAAAAATAAATTCTACGAGGGTGAGGCCTTGGATGAAAGAATTATTTCAGCACTTAATCCAAAGGCTTTTAAAGCTCAAAAAATAATCATCTTTTTTATTAAAAAAAACCACAAGTACTCTTGATTCTACTTTGCTTAATTGTATTATATTTGAATTGTATTCTTTGATCGTGTATCCTGGTTTTCATTAATTCATGCAGCCGTTGTTTCAAAAAAAACTGGGCAAAAGAAAATAAAATTAATAAAGGATAACACATTGACCTCTGTCAAAACAAAACCAGCATCATTGGATTGCTTTGTTCCAATTATTCTTTATTCTCTTTAAAATCCTTAGCGGCGCAAATAAAGGCTTAAGAGTTCCTGTATATATTTAACAAAGCCTAGTGTAAGACTGCATTGATACGTTCAACCCTCCGCATTTATTCACATTCATTTTATTTTATAAGAACGTATTTGTATTGGTATTACAGCTACAAGTTGTAATAGACTATAAAAAATCAACACAATATTTAATTTGTACATGTGTGCAAGTTAACGAGTATAACACTGTTTATGCAATAACTATGTACATATATGTTTTTGTATTAGTTTGTGGTTGTATGTAAACAGGATTTGTTACAGCCTACACATGAACATACGAACGAGAAGTTTTGTTTTCTTCAAAAAACTTTAATTAAAATTTTCAAAAAGTTTCTTAATTAAATTCACAGTTTGAAATGTTGCATAAACATATGTTGAAATAAATGTAGCAAGACCATTTTTATATATTGGCAGTACAAAAAAGTTCTCAGGTTTTTTTTTTTGTCAAACATATACCTTTCAAAGTATTGACCAGCATTAAACGCGACTTTTTCACTTCAATCGTATCGTTAAAATATTTTAGCGTTCAGTATTCACTATTGCTTTTTAGCGATAATCGTTTTGTTAAAAAATTTTATCGACGTGATTAACGCCATTGGTATTCAGTAACCTTTTTTAAACAATATTCGCTATCGTTAAGTCAGCTGTTGTTGTTATCGAAACGGTTATGGAGAAAACGAAAATCCTTTCGGGGCAGTGCATAAATCATTTGTTTATATAGCTCACGTATTTTTTTATGAACAAGAAACTAAATATATATATAGTGTTTTACTTACCAGCTGCGTAAATAGCTCAAGGTACGATAAATTGTTCGCTTATTTGATGGTTTTTTTTGAGAGAGATGCCACTTGATATTAATTTGAATACACGGAAAACTAACAATATCGATAATCGTTTAGGGGTAGTTAATGAATCACACAATCGTTACTGCATACAACAAAAATAGTCGACAAAATTAAAAGTGTCGCATTGTTAAAAGTTAGTGAATCGCACTACGGGAATCTTTTTAAACGATATTCGCCAACGTTTAGTCAGCTGTTGTTGTTATATGAAACTTAATCGAGAAAACTAAACGATAATTTTTTTGTGTTGTTTACAGAATCGCCAAACAAAAATTCATGGCAATTAGTATGTGTTACATGTGGATAAAGCCGCAAATATTAGGATATCACAAGGTTATTTATTATATTTCAGTTCCTCCTTGTTTCTTTTATTCGACTTTTTGTTTGACAAAAACCCCATTTGATATCAATTTGAGTAAGCAAAACATTAACGATGTCTACTATCGTCTACCAGAAGTTAGTGAATCATATAATCGTTACTGCAAACAACAATTGTAGAATATTTTTGAATGTCAAAACATTAATAATTAGTGAGTTGCAATGCAGAAACGAAACAAGCCAATTTTTGGCACTCTCGACTAAAATGAAGTGCTTTCCAGCGAGGTTGTTGCGCAGCAAGGTCTGCACTATGACGCGGGTGAGGCAATACTTCCCATCCGTTGTTTTCGAAAAAGGTGTTTACCTGTAAACACCTTTTCGCTAAAAAAAAAATGCTATGTCATCGTTATTACAAGTAAAGCCAACAGCGGAAACTTTTTTGTACCCCCAATACACATTTCTGCCCACAAGGTTTTCACACTTTCTATAGAACCTAAAATAAGAAGAATTTTCTAGATTACATTGACAAAAGCCAAGAAAATGTAAATATTTAATGTTATAATAAAATAAAAAAAAAATTGTGTTAAATATAAAAAGAATCTTTCCGGCATTCTTTTTTTCAGTTATAAACCACTTAAAGTACAGTTAGTGAATGCATGCGTTTTTCGCAAATAATGAAAGTTTGGAAGTGCAACAAGGAAATGGTGCTTAATTACTTTAAATATTAAGTGGAAATTATAATAATGTGTGAAGAAAGCTGTCATGTGATTGGTTGTAGTTCCAACCTTCTGTATTAGCGCCACTGTACATTTAATACAGCATTTAGTTTAAATTTATAGTTATCAATCTTCGTTATTAAGTTGTGTTTTTAAGGCAGCCTTCACATAAACTGTTTGCTTATGGCGTTTTCCTTTCTCGCAAACATGTTACACATATGCTGCCAATTCTGCATGCTTGTGTTCCTTTCTTAAACGTAGGCCAGTTTTTTGAAAAGTAGCACGTTCCTTTCTAAATATGTTGTCCAAAACTCTGGCGAAAATGTATCATTTGTTACCCTCAACTTAAAGATCAGGGTGAAATACGTGTATGCACACTTGTTAAAACCGACAATAAGTTTGTCGAAGCTATTTTAGTTATATATTGCACTGTGAGAGAAAACACACGATCGCTTTCAACGAATGTACTTTTGTTAGCCTCAACTCAACAAGTTTTTTAGTACTTTCTGGTTTTTAGCAATTGCTTCGAAAATCGAAATTCTTTTATAATGGAACCTGGTGTTGGTTTCGTACTTGATCTTTGGGTTTTCAAATTTTTTATGGCATCATTTACAATCTCGAAAGTTTTATCTTGTACAATAACACTGTCATGAGAGATTTCAGATGCTTTATAAGCAAATAAGGTTGGCTCACAATAATATTGCTTTTGCTATTTTCCCGCCATATCTAGCGATTTGGAAAAAACGCATTTTAGATTTTAGAAAGAAATCTAGTAATTTTTGTTTTAAAATAGCTGCATGTCTAGGGAATTTTATATTTAATTTTGCACATTTTGATGAAAAAAGCTACAGTCAGTGGTTGGTAAAATTCCCGGGAATTCCTGCACTAATTTCTCAGGTCTTCGGGATTGAATATTTTGCGGACCAGGAATGTCCGTGAAAAACTCTATTATCGATGCATGAGAAGGGAGTTGTAAATAATCTTATTAAATCATGTACGTGTGCTAATCTATTTTACATCTACACGCAAAGGGAAAACATACTAATCTAATAGCAATATATTGTGATTCAAATATATGGTCGTGAACAAATCATTTTATTATTGTTGATAATAATAATATGGTCCTCTTAGAACGATAGAAGAGCAGAAAAATTATGTTACTGGTATGTCAACGCGCTAACCATTTAAGCTACAGCACCCCCATGGTTTGATTAAACAGCATTTAATGATTAAATGTTAACAATAACTTGTTTATCGCAACTTAAGTGTATATTTTCCAATAACCATTATTTGATTGGTACAACAATATATTGTCATAGATAACATAATATGGTTGTCTTCACTATCCTACAAGCATCTTTTTGTGTCTACCGTATGGAGTTTGTTATGTAAATTTCGTTCTATAAACAACCAATGTCTGCTTATTATGTTTATATTCGAAATGTCTTGATTGCAGACATTGTTTTTTGCTTTTTATTTTATTTATTTAAAACTAAAAAAGCAATCCCATAATTGATTTATTATCATGTAGTGGCAACGAGTTATGTTTGCTGCGAATCATCAGACCCTCTAACTACTTCATCCTTCCTTTTTATGTTACTTATAGTCTTTGTTGAATTAATTATATTTTTAACTATTAAATCTTATTTATTCTCAACTAAGCTTTTAATTTTAACTAGATAAAGAAACGGTCCCCTGAAGCATATAGGATCAGAAAAAAAAAAAACGTTTATAAACAATTTCCGCTTAACACTTTAATCGGTTTCGTTTTTGATTTTCTTTTACAAATTTGTCTTAAGAGTGTTAAAACTCACAGACGAGTAGGTGGCTTGTGTTTAAATTTAAATGTTTTATTATTTTAGCCACCTTCTATGTATTTAAGTTAACACACATGATGTATGCATGTGTATGTGCATCTTTAAATGTACCTACTTACAGACATACACAAGTAAAAACAAGAAGCTTTATACAAGTGGAAAAACAATAACAACAATAAACTCAACAACTAGTCAGTAGACTGTAAGTTGGAGTTAATTTTTTGTTTAGTTTTTTTTTCATACTCATACTCTCATATACGAGTACACCTTTGCATTTGTGTATTTTAATATTTAGTTTATTTTTATGTGTGAGTAGGTGTGCAGTATTAATTCTTATTGTCACTTTAAAGCATTTAATATTATCAGCTGTCACTGAATGTAGTGCCTTAATATTTGTTCGTGATGGGTTAAGAATGTAAGTGAAAGAGCAACGCTAGCGATGAAACACTGCAATGACAACAATGAATGTAAATATGCAAGTAAATGCCTGCCGTACATGCAAGCCTGAGAGTAGTGCATGCTTTTGTTATACGTAGGCAGTCTAAGGAGTTGTGCCAAAATGTAAATAACACCTGGTGTTGTTGAACTCTTTTTCTAATAACACCTTTTGTTTGTAGGTTTTATTTTTAATTATGTTAACTCTGCTAATTAATACAAACTTTTTCCGTAATCTTTGAAGGTTTATTTAATTTAAAAAGAGTTACGAAAATTTAGATTTCATAAAATTGATTAAATTTTGTTTCAAGTAGCCGGAACTATCAACCCTAACCCATCTGCCGACATATGCACACATATTTAAGCCATTTTCATTTGTAGAATTTTGCGCGCTTTTTGTTTGTTTTGTTCATTCTGGCCATAATTTGTTGTTTCTTAGTTTATTTTCCCCCCTCCTACTGTCACCAAACCCTAAACTGTACATTTTTTTGTAACACGAGTATGTGGATGATGGGTGGCTGAGACATGCTAGAGCATATATGTATAAGTATGTGTATGTATGTGCAGTAAAATATATGTGTGTTAGTAGGTATAATTTTTTATCATTTCAAAGAACGAAAGGAAAAAAAACTTAGTTTCATTTACACAAAATTGCATAATTCATGGATTGTATTGTTATGGCTTTATATGTACATGTGTCTGTGCTTCTGTTTCTCTCTCTGTGTGTGTGTGTGTGTGCGTCCGTATAAACATGTGAATAGAGGACAAGGCATATTTCCCTGCCTGGCCGAGTGTAGACTTTTTCTGATGATTGCTTGCTGTTGTTATTGTTGTTGTTGTTGCTACAAACAGCAATTCTTTACAGAAACGTTTTATTGTGTTTTATGTTATTGTTGTTGGTTCGTGTTAAGTCTTGGACAGAAGAATTTACAATTCGTAATATAAATAGATGAAAAGATGCACATGGTTGTATTGTTGTACCAGTTGTTTTTGTCGTTATAATGGTCCTGCATTATGCCAAGTGCATTGTCGCAAGCCAGTGTAGAGTGAGCTCTAGTCCTCGTTTAATGTTGAACCAGGAAGTTCTTGTTGCTGTTTTCTTATGTGTGTGTGTGTACATGTGTTTGTGCAACCATTGCTTAGTTTATCTTGTTGTATTATTTTTATGCATCTAAAGGTCAATAGTCTTGTAGGCATGTTGTACATTTAAGTTTATACTTACAAGCAACATAAAATTGAAATTTATTGAAAACTTTTAATTTAAGTATTTAACGTTTGTTAGATTAAAAAATTTATTTTCATACGTTTTAAACAGCTGAATTTTTAAATGGAAGTCCTGCTATTTTAGTCTTTCTCAGGTTTATTAATATTATGACCAACTAAAAGTTATATTTTTGCAAATTGAGGTGATATAATGTTATTAAACACGGAGTGATAAACCAGTTAACGGGGCTTGGAATTATGCCAAAAGGCATCAGATTCTAGTGAGTTTGTCCAAGTCAAATTAAATAAGAAGGATTTTCGATCTAAAAGTTCATTGCACGAGATGATTTTAACGAAAATATTTTAAAGAAAATATTGCAAAGTATTAACAAAGACTTCCGATAAGAGCCTTAAAGTTTTACCAATTCCATCTCCATGGAACAAAATGGTCAACAAACATTAAATGATTATTGAAGTGATTTTTATTTGCCATCTTTTAATCATTTTTGTCTCATGCCCATAAAAAGTGTAGCTTTCCCACTTACTGCTGGTTAACCTGGTCACGTTCTTTATTAGAAATATTCCTGAATTTCTATTTAATAGGAATACTACCCTTAGAATGAATCAGAGCATGGCATCCTACACACTTGTGGAGACATAAAAACTAACAAACGTGTTTTTCACTGTATGATGCCAATCAACTTGAAAGCTTTTGCATTTTCCTACCCTTTTTTTCCATTTGTTTTGGGGAGTTTACGATACTCTGCTGACAAAGCTTGTTTAGAATTTATTTGCAAAAAAAAAAAAAAACAAATAATGGATACGTTTCCTCAATCCACTTTTTTATTTGCATCGTTTCTTTTTGTTTTTGGTGAAAAATATAATAAATGAATGACTGTTAAGATTCCTTCATAAGTGTTGACATTTTTTTAATGATATTAATAATAAAAATTTGTTTTAAATGGAAGTCTTATATTCACATTTTATATATTAACATCTTCTCTTTAAATTAAAACACGCACGCATTCGCTGGCACATATATAAAGAGAAGAAAGGGAAATGGAATGTATCTGTATCTTGGTAATGTTAAGAATATACTTTATATTCTTATAGACAAATATATAGAATATATGCATGTAAATACTTGACTGATGTTTGTAAATGTATGTGTTTACACTTGTGATCTGGGTGAAAACATGTTAAACATTATTTTTCCCTATTTTATTTATTTCAATACAAAAGTAGAAGTGCGCTTGAGTTTTAGTTCATATTAATTTAATTTTCAAAAGCATAATTTCACATTTACATGAAAACACAATTCTTTTGTTTCTTAAACATTTTTCAAGACTCATTTCCTTGGCAAACTACACATAATACCTTTTATAATTAGAAAAAAACATCATTTTATTGTTAATTTGTTCTGTTCAAAGGGGAGGGGGAAAGAATTGTGTAATTAGTTCCCTTATTATGTATTATTATTTTTACTTATGTCAGTTGTATAAGAGCATTTAAATGTTTGTATTATTAAAATTACTTATACGACCTGTTACCTCTAATAATTCTATAATTATCATACGCTTGGTAGCCTTTGAGTTCATTCTCTTGTAAGTTGTGCTGTTGTAGGTTTGTTCTTTTTTATTCTATTTATTTTGATAAGCTATGACTGTAAGATACACTTTGGTGACCTTTTTGTTGAGGTTTTTAAGTAGGTTGGTTGCGTTTGATATATATTTTAATGTTTATTAATGATTTATGCTACAATTGACCTTGGTTACGAAATTAGTTAGAATTTTTTGCTTCTTTATTATGTTAACCAAAGCAGGGAGGAAAAAAAACTTTGATTAATGATAATTTTATGCTTTGTTGAGGGGTAAAATAAAATTTTTATGCTTCTGCAGTTTAAGTTGTTGAAGTTTTTTTTATCACAAAATATCTTTACCTAATTTTTTTTTTTCAAATTGAATTTTATATTAAAAACTTCAAGTGGAAATAGTTCAGATTTGTTTTTAGACCTCGGCGGTTACAATCTAAGTTTGAAAATTAAAATTTAAAAACCTGAAACTAAAAATTTTAATTTTAATTCTTGATTTGCTAAAAAAATTGTGCGTAAAAGCTAACAAGAGTTATTTTGAACATGTTAAACTTCAGCTTTATCTTCGCAGCCTCGTTTTATATAAAATCTCTTAAAGATTTATAAGAAAACGTTCATAAACATTAAACCAAACATTATAGAAAGCCAAACTTGTGTGCAGAATTTTTTGTAACACTCTTAGATTTCCCTTTCAAAGTTTTGTGTTCTAAAGTTTTTTGAATTATATATTGAATTATATAGTTGCAAAGACATTTTATTGTTATTGTAGAAAATAATACCATGGTCCTCTTAGAATGATAGAAAACACATCTATAAACACCAAAAGAATTTTACATATTTTGTTCATTAAGCATATTTTATGGTTAGAGTTATTATATTATTTTTGTATACTTAAAATACTTTGTTTGTAATTAAAATTGAAGTAGAAATTGTATTATTCAAAACAACCATGTAGCAATTTTTATGTATAAAAATAATGGTTAAAACTAAACAGTAGCTTGTTTTAAGCAGCTAAAGAACAATTATATGCTTGCTACAACAATATATTGTGCTAGAGAACATAATATGGTAGTCGCGATCGTGTGTCGCAAGTAAGCTCTTTCTGTGCGTGCAAACTTATTATTCAAATTCTTTTTAAAAATATTGAATTTCATTTGAGTTGAATAATTTGTTAGCAATATTGCTCCAATTAAAAAGTAATCTTCGTTCTCTGTCAAAATTAAGGGAGTTTAAAATTTAATAAAAATTTAAAAAAAAAATATTATTTATCTATGAATTTATTGAACTGAATTTTTTTTAATAATCAAGCGAATAACTTATTTAAGCTGAAGTTAAATTTTGGTTCTTTCAATGAAGAAGCTGAAATTCATTTTATCAATACGATATTTAATTATGGGAAACTCTTGTATATTTTCTCCATTAGGTACGTTAAGTAGCTGATGCTCGCAATATACACTACTCAGTAGAAGGATGCAGAGAATGCTGATGAGATGTGTAGCGGCACAGAGGAGTGCATGTAATCCATTCCTTTACTGTCTCAGTATTCCGTAAAAATTATCGTATTAATAAAATAAATTTTTCTTTCTTAATTAAATGAATGAAAACACGAACTTGAGCCTGAATAAATGATTCGCTTCTTTATAAAAAAATATAGATTTTCTCTAAACAGATTGATAATATTTTAAGCCAAGTTAACCCATTAAATAAATCTATTTTTTTGCTGAAAGATATCTGAATGATATAAAGGATTCTGTTTGAATTTGGGAAAATTTTCAAAGCAATTTAATTCTCAAACACTCTTTGTGTAGGTTTTCTTACTCCAACACCATAGAATTTTCCTGAATTAATATATAAAGAATTTTTCATTTTAACAAGAAATAGAGTTAAAATTATTTTACTGAACCCTCAATTTAGTTTCATTATGCCCTCAAAAAAAAAAACTTGCAATTAAAAATGTACCCCTTATTTTTTGTAATTTTACGTATTAAATTAAAAATTATTCAAAAGGTAAAACGTCTGATTGAATGTGTAAAAAAGTTAATAAAAATTTGCATATTTTAAATATGCCCTTTTACAGAAGGTCCCTTTAAATCTTTGATTTATATTAAAGGGGTTTGTTTCTTTACTTATTTCACTTCTTCATGTTTCCTTTAAAGTAAATAAATCACTTGATTTATTTATTTTTTTGTGTCTTTCTTAAAAGCATAAAAATTGAATAACTAATAATTGTAACTTAAGTATGTCATGATTTTCCTATTAAGTAATACTGTATTTACTACAAAAAAATGGAAAGAAAATCTGATTTCAAACCCTTGGATTATTATTCTTTATGTCTCTAGCTGTTGGCGGCAAACTCCAGTTCGAAAAAACACCAGACCGCTATTGTTGTTGTTCAATTACCGTTATATGTTCAAAATAATACAGCATGCGGTGTCTGCCAGTTCCACTTAAAACCAATAATATCGATGGCAAAGGAAAACACCTCCATGCATGTTCAGCAGTGTATATGAAGCTGAGAATTAGAGGAAAAAATGAACATCACCACCTTTTTTTAATGTGCTGCTTTTTTTTGCTGCTTGCTTATATTATTTCGCAATACATTTACTTTTATTTAAATTTTAAATGATCACGAGTGTTGTTGTTGCTACTTTTCTGTAAATATTTTGCAAATTTCTCCATCCAGGCTTTTAATTTAACACACTCGAAGAAAGGAGTGCGTCATGCAGGCCGTTATTATAGTTAATTTGAAGCTATTGTGAAATGTTTTAAGGCCAGTTTTAATAAAATTACTTCTTTACAGAGAAGAGATATTTGTTTCTTGCTCCAAAGATATTTTCCTCGAGTGTACCAGACAACGTTAAGGCTGCCTTTGTAGTTTTTGGCAGTGTAGCTTTTGCTCTTCTGGCTGATATTTTGGCATGCAAATTTCAAGTTTTTATTTTCTTTATGCTTCATTTGTCTATATTTTTGCCATTTATTCAATACCAAATGCCATCGTAAACTTCAACAGAAAAAATAAAGGCTACACTACACACTGGCACTGGAGCAAGAAAATAATAAAAATTGTTTAAAGCAACAATATGCCTGACTGTTGACTGTAAATATTGTATTGAAAGTATTACGGCCTTTTACTTCCAGTTTGTATGAAAAATCTACCAAAGTATGGGGCACCTTTTTCTATTTGAGGCAAAAGTAAGAGTAAGTAAACTTTGTTTAATATTTTCCTTTTAACTTTATTTCGTTTTTTGTTTGTGTTCAGACAAGTATTACGATTGAAAGAAATTCTTGTAAGGATTTTTTCTTATTCGATTAAATGTGAAGAAGGATGCTGTAGTTTGCTGTTGCTTTTAAAAACGATGTGCTTTTGCATAGAGTAACATTATTATTTGATAAAGATGGCTGGCAAGCGTAACAAAAGCAAATTTTGCCAGTTAAAAGGGGTCGTTAGTAAATAAAATATGCGCACGTATACACGCAATGCGACGCGATGTCCTGACATAACATGAATATAAAAAAGTCGGATGCTGCGAATGAATCATGTACGAAAACAGGCTTGTGTTATCAATAGCAGGCGAAAAAGTTCTTTTAAACTAATTTGCAGCATCTTTATTTCGGCAATAAAAGTGGATTAGTTTAAAGTGAAAGTCAATTTAGTATCCACAAACAAGATCTACTCCAAGAGGCAAACAATCATGCTGGGCTAAAAATTATTGTTTCTGAGAAATAATATATCTTTGTCTCCTAAAGAGGTGGCTGTAGGAATGTCTGCTTAATACCCCTAATAAGGATATACTCTGACAGCTGCACAATAGTTGTGTCTCGTTTCTGAGAAAGAAACCTTGCTAATCTCTATACAATTTAGCTGAGTAGTTTCACTGAAGAGATGACTAATTGACGATAGGTTCTTAAAAATAAGGGCAAAGGTTTCCAAGAAATTTGCGGTCTTGTCTAAATTTTTATGATCAAAAGGTTACGCAAAGTGATGCTGTTTCTATTTACGTTGTGATTCATTAACTGCACGCAAAGAAAAAACATGGTTGTGGCACGATAACAATATATTGTTTTGTCCAAAACATATAATGGTTATTTGAAGACATTATTACTGGCAATAAACAAGTTATTATTTGCATTTAATTATTAAGTGATTTCTAAACATAAAAACTGCAACATGGTTGCATTAAACAGTACAATTCTTACTAAAATTCTAAGCACAAACAAAGTATTTATTTATTTGCATTTAATTATTAAGTGATTTCTAAACATAAAAACTGCAACATGGTTGCATTAAACAGTACAATTCTTACTAAAATTCTAAGCACAAACAAAGTATTTTAACTATACAAAAATAATATAATAACTCTAACCATAAAATGTTCTTAATAGAAATAATATGTAAAATTCGTTTGCTGTGGCTTAAGTAGTTAGCGTGATGACTCTTAAGCATTCGATTGCTTTACTCGCCTGTATTCTTACCTCAGCCGCTGTCCAGAAGTAACATCATATTTTACTTTTCTATCGTTCTAAAAGGGCCATAGTATTATTATCTACAATAATAATATGATCTGTTTACAACCATATAATTCAACTATAGTACGTTGATCTTAAATTATAGTTACCTGAACCATGTTCTTTATTTGCATGTGCACGCGAAGTCGACACAAACATAATTTCAAAACATGTTGGCAGAATTTTTTATATTTTAAAAACCAACAAGATTTTCCCCGGGACAAAAACCACTTGCAAAAAAAAACAAGACATATTTAACATGAAACTCATATCGCTAGCTTCCTTAGCACCCCAACATTTTTCACCAAAAAAATTACTTTCATAAAATGATAACCTCTTAAGTATACGGTTCAACTCATGTAAATGAATTCATTCGATAGACCTTTACGAGGAGTGATTCAGTCTAATAAAATATGCTACGGAACAGTTTATAGGCTTTTTCTGCTGTCTTCGCTTTTGTGTGTGTGTGTATTTTTGGCATTTGAATTATTATTTAAGGAAGCTGCTATTTGTGCACAAAGAAATTTGCATAATTTGGGACTCAAAATATTGTTGTTGTCGTAGCCTGGTGATGAAAATGTGTGTAATGTTTACTTTTTATTCCTTTAAGGCTGTGTAGAGGTTGCTGTAGTAGATTTAAGCTTGAGCGGTGTTTGTTTTTATTGTGATTTATTTATAATGGTTTGTTATTAGCAGGGAAATATGTGATGTTTTATTGGTTCTCTCTCTCTCTCTCTCTCTCTCGCTCTCTATCTCTACTCACTGAAAGTTTTAATAATGATATTGCCGGCGTTAGATTATTTATAACTTCAGTTCCGTGTTTTTCCACCCGTTTATAAGGTTTCCTTTTTTAATTTTTTCTTCAAAAATTACTATAACTGCAATTCTAACGACTATTGAATGAATTCATCTCTTGAAAATATATAAAATTTTAAGCACGAGATGTTGTTAAACCAAAAAAATCCCTCAATTTTATATGAGAATAGAAAATTATGTTGTTGTGAAAAAAAAGAAAACCGCATAAAAAATCATCCATAGAAGTCTACATACAGCCTGTGTTAAATATTTTTGTAAACCGCGAAAATCTTATAAAAGTTTAACACGAGTACTGGGATTAAAGAGATGCTTTTAAAATGCAAATATCGTAAATCACATTAAAATTCATAACAATGTTGTTTAGCTACTTGTATTTACAGGTTTATTATAAGGAACATTATTTTAGCCACAAAAAATACATTTCAACAGCAAATCTGTGGAATTAAGCAAAAAAAATAAAAATAAAAAACTTTTGCTCTGTTGAAACTTTTGATTGCTTCAGCAGGGAGTTTGATTTATTTTCCTTTTCATTTATTTGCTTCCATTGTGTGAACTGAGGTAAATTACAAGTAGAAAAAAAAAGAGACGAGTGTATTAGAGTTGTTTGTAAATTGTGTCAAATTCAAGTTAAATGCTTGCTAGCACAGACTTTTTCCGTAGCCTATTTGAATTAATTTTTTAATTGCGAACACAGTTTAAAATGAGTTTCATTTTTTCTCCAAAGAAGAATCCTGTTCGAAACTATAAAACTTCATTTACTTTACAATCAGAAAATAGTTGCTAGTTTTTTCATATTTTTAGAATTTCTAAGCTTCCTTTAAAATGAAAAGTTCATTTCTTACACTACAACACATTTCTCATGCTCGACATCGTTTTCGTAACGGAAATAAACATGAAATTGAAATGATTTGCTGCCATATTTCGTATCCCTTCATTTCATTGCAGTGTTGTTGTTGCTGTATTTTTAGCTTGTCTCATTTACCATGCATGATCACAAATAAATAACGAGCTGAGAGCAAAATAAGGAAAACATTTACCAGAAATCCAAGCCAACCTCAGACTTCTACTACCATGACAACAATACAAAAATATAATGAAGTTTCCGTTGGTTGGCATTTGTTAAGAAAATCTTAAATTTCTCAAAAAAAAAACCACGATAAGATTTGTATATGATGTGGGAGTGGATGAAAAGGAATATGTGTTCTAAAGAAAAGTGTTAACAAAATATTTCATTCTCTGGTTTAAGTTATTGCATTTTGTTTGAAACATTTGAGCATTTGTGTATGTGTCGCCCTCTTTCTCCACTGTGTGAGTGCACACTTGTCTTCATTTAAAATTCCTTCAATCATTGCAGGATACCGACAATATTTATTTTATCCCTAGTGAAATCATTTTAAGAGTTGTATGTAGTTCATCGTAGTAAAAAAACAAAGTTTATTTTTTAAACAACTAAATCTGCTAGATTTGAAAAAACGCCGGGGAAGTTTTTTTAAGATTATTATTATTTTGGGACGAGGAAATACCAGAAATATTCATATATGCATTTTAAGACGGTTTCCTGGAATTTAAGTTAAGTTGATTGCACTTTATGGAAGGGACTACTCGTATGCAGCTGTAAGACGGTGTTATTTTTTAACAAAAGCGTTACACCTGTTTGGAAATATTTGTGTGGCGATAAATGCTATTTAGAAAATTTGTTTAGAGTGAATGCGTTTAATGAAACGAAGTCTTGACTAAAAGTAACCATCCACCACTACCTGGTCGGTATGAGAGTTTATAGAAGAGAATATTCTCGTGTTCCGTTCAGAAGTTGGCTGTTGCATTCGCGTTTCTGCGAGCCAGTGCAGAAACGTTAAAATTAAAAATTTCACATTTAAATTACAGTGGACTTTAAATATAAATATGAAGGCAACATCGCTTTTGTGTTCTTAACCTTTTTTTTCATTTTTGAAATGAAAACGCATCCGAAATTTGTGACGTGAGTTGGTTGTAGATTTTGAAGTGGTGACAAGATTTTAAAAAAGGCCAACCACATTAAAAGGGAACTTTGTTTGATTTGATGAAGTTTGGTTTTTTTTTCACCGTACTTGCACACTCTGTCACACCCAAACAAAACACATTGTTGTGACATGGTCACGACAACCATATACAAAACATACTTTGCTTGCAATAAAAAAGTTATTATTTTCGTTTACTCATTAAATAACTTCCGTCCCTAAAAATTGCAACATAGTTGAACAGTACAACTTCTACTAACATCTTAATCACAAGCAAAGAGTTTCGCTATACAAAAATAATATAATAAGTCTAACCATAAAATGCTCTTAATAGACATAATGTGTAAGATTGTTTTGATATTTATGAGGGTAGTCGCCTCTGCTCGTACTTTAGCCGCTGCCAGTCAGTAGCGTAAATTGTTTGCTTTTCTATTCTAAGAGACCATATCATTATCTACAATAATAATATGATGTGTTTACAATCATATAATCATAATATGTTGCTCAACAATGTTTTTGCTTTGAGTGGACAAAGTCGTTGAAGCAATTAATCTTTTTGTTTTCACAGCTTGAGCAGGATATAAAGGCATTCCATTGACAGGGTATCTTAAAATCGTACAACTATGAATAAGGACCAATTACATGGTCCTTGTTGTGAGCTGTGTTGCATCCTTCATATGTTTATACGTAACATCATCTACACCTTAGAAAGCGTGAGTGCCATTAAGTTGGATTTTTTAGCCACTTCTGTAGCATAAGAAAAAATTTTTATACAAAAAATATTACTGCTATTCTTTCGTTAACTTTATTTTAATAAACAAACCTGATAATTGTAAAAAAAACACACACACACACAAAATTGAGATATAAAAAAAGAACAAATACAAAAACACTTGATTAAAATCTTATTACAGCAGATAAAAATGTTAAATTTGAATAAATTGCAATTTTGTTTAACAAACTAAGAGAAGACAACTTTTGCGACATTCGACAGCAATTTTTACTCCTGTTGAAGTTTATAATCAAGATTTAGTTTTCACAAAAAAACCAACAAGCACAACTTCACGTTCTACTACAGCAATGGAGCAGGTAAAAATGAAATTGCTGCAATAACTGCAGCAGTACTAGTGCCAACCAGCATAAACATTTCACTAGAATAGTTACAACAGCAGCTAAAAGATTATGGTCAGAAAGATTTAATAGCAAAGATATGAAATGAAAACTATAAAACTACACAAATAACTGTATAATTCTGTGAATCTGTGTATGTATGTGTGTGTTTATAAGAGAAGAAATGCAAATGATATTTTGTTATAAGTTTCTATTTTTTAGTCATAACCATAGAGTATTTTTAAACTTGTCTTTTCATTTCGTTGTTCCTGCTGCTGAGCTGCTGGTTGTTTGTTGTATATTTTTCTAATAAACGACCAGTAGTAAGTTGTATTGTTTAACACACTCACACTAATGCACCCGTATTGCGGGCCATTTTCATTGTAAATGTGCAACATAACAGTCATGCACAGCAAAAGTTGTTGGTGGTATGTAAATCACAGCTACGTACTTTATTCATCTACTTCTTTACTCTTGTCTTTTCTTGTCTTTTGTTCTTGTGGAAATACAATTGCAAGCAAACAAACAAGGTAGCAAGCAGTGAAGATTATTCCTTTCGAGTATAGTTCAATTAAGGGATAGTGTAGTTTTAAGTTGCCATTAAGGAAATAATTGCTAACTTTAATCAGCTAAAACAGGAGGTAAAGAAAAAGAAAGATATATTTTTCGTGCACATATATGTGTGTGTGTATGTATCTGTGTGTTAAAAGAAGCTTGAACAAACTTTCAAAATAAAAACATAAATTCTGTTCGAATTGTGAAGTTTTAAGCAACGATCTTTGCAGTTGGTGTTCGGCGGAACGCATAAACTTTTAGCACGAGTGGTAGATCTTCAACACCAAAATTCGTGGATTAAAATTTGTATAACTAGTTTTGGCTTTCTTTCAATAAATTTTTGCCTATCGGAAACTGCTGGTTTTCATTTTTCATACATTTTTCACAAGCAAGCCTTGCTATAGCAGCTGTCACGACGTGTAAAGACTAAGACGTAAGTGTGAAGGGCATAAGCAAAATTACTTTAAGAACACCTCAATACAAATTATTGTCCATATTCTGTGCTCTCAAATTATTTAATAGAAATTAAGCTCGCTGCAGAAGGAGCTCAGCAAAAGGAGATTAAAAAACTTTAGGTAACAAAAAATAGACTCTTGAAAAAAGCTCTAAATAAGTTTTAAACCTTTAGTCATTAATCTTGAATATGAAAGAATATAACTCGGGGATGTAAATGTTTTTTTCGATTTTTTCCTTTTAAATTTCCTTCTATTTTTAAACCACTTCTTATTTCACTGACGATTTTATACAGTTTTGATTCGTTTTTAATTTGTTTTTTCTTGGGGGTTTTTTTGCAATAATAACAACCAGACTGTGTAGTTTATTTTCCTATTATTAAATACTGATACAAGGTTTATGTATTTTTGTAACAAACACTTGAGTGTTTTCATGTTAAACACTCGCACATCAACAATTTGTGGATTTTATTTTTCGCTTTTCTTACGCTTAACTAAATTTTTCACATCTGACTAAACGTCATGCAACAACAAAAAGAAATCCAAAAAGAAAATTATGACTACACGAAACAGATGAAAAAGGAAAAGTTCAAAAGGAACCAGAAGGTCAACGTTGTCGACAATTTCTGCTGCAATTTGTAAATTTTTTGTTTCTTTTTTTGGACGAGTGTTTAAGTAAATTGTTAGTATGAGTAGATATTTTCCTAATTTTCTTTGATATTTTAATAATTTATTTATAATTTTATTTCTGAGTGTAGTTTTGAGCAGAGCAGTATTTTACATTTCATATATTGTTTGCTTTTGTAATTGTTATAAGTATTAAAAGTTTATATTAATTTTAATAATTGAATATTTTACATTCCTGAAACGCTGATGGCAGACCAAGCCGGATATCCTTTGCGTACAAAATAGCATAATGTACAACAAGCACACTTACACACAAGCCCTATACATGAGAAAAGGATAACCATCTTTGTGTGCCAAAAGCAAAGTGCGTGCCTTAGTCCGTCTGTTTGCATTTGAGTTGTAGCTGTTTGCTACAGTGAAAACTTTACATTCATTACGGGCATCGCGCACGTTCAAGTTGTAAGCACTAAATCTCATAGACAAGTTTAATTCGTTTTGAGAAGAATTTACTGTTCATGAATATTGGCATAATATTAAACATTTACATTGCCTGAAAATCTAATGGGGAATGCATGACTTAAAGGATGGCCTTAATGTATTAAACTTCTTTGAAATTAATACCATGGATTAACAAGTATTTTCAATATGTTCTATTCAATGGCTTCAATAATATTAGCATATAGCATTTTAGGCGTATTGGAATTATTAATTATTAATGTCGGCATGAAAGTTGGTGAATATTTAATTCAAAACCTAAAATATTTATAAATGAATGTTACAGTAAATATTTTTATTGATTTCTTTTTCTTTTGAAATAAATCCCAAGTAAGACAATAATTATAATTAATCATTACACAGCGGAAAATATTTAATTGATTAGGTGGCCTAAAGTCAAACTTAGTTTAATATTTAATTGATTGAAAATGCAAAATGCACCCAAACAAGACCTTTGATTAGAGTAAATATTTCTTTCTGTGTATTAATTACTTTGTACTTGTTTTGTTAAATTACCTCCCGGTATCTAAGGGCTTAATTTTAAGCTTTTTACTACTTCTGGTTTTTAAATCACTAAATTTCTTGACTTCATTTTGTCATACCTGGGATAAATTCTGTGCAACTAAAGTATCACTTTTAACGTTTTATTTTTGAGCTAAGGGAAAACTGAGGTTAAAAAGCTGACAATACATCGTCTTGATCTATGCACTGCACATGTTCTACAACAAATGTAGTCACACAGCGCAAAAAATGACGCGTAAACAAAACATTGAAGAAAACAAGGAAATATACAATCAAAAGGCATTCAAGAGACGCATCATAAACGATCAAACAAACTCTAATTCAGACGTTATATTCGAATCTCTGAAATTAATCTTCAAAACACACAACAAAAATAACGGACAAGATGCACAAAGCAACAAAACAATAAAACCACAATATCAAAACATTAAACAAATTTAAAATTAAAAAAAAAAACATTATAAATAATCAAAACTAATAAACTCTCAAATTATGGATTTTCTTGGTCTGTTTTTAATTCAGATTATTAAATTTTTCAAGGTAATTTTTATAAAAACTAATTTTTTTCCTATCGATATATCGCCTCTCTCATGCAATAAAACAGTAGTCACTAACGTCTACCAATCGGTACAAAAACACCCGATCTACGTGCTACCTTTCCACACTTAACAGATGGCTATGCGGTAAACGTGGTTCACCTGCTACAAGCTCACATGACCAATAAATAGTTGACAAACAATAAAACAACAACCGATTTCTCAGACGAAAAGTGGCACTGAAGATGGCACATTGGCGCAACCGGTTGGTTGGAAAAGAGAACGAAAAATGATACTGAAGCTGGCACATAGCCCAATCCTGTTTGTCTCTAAACCAAACTTGACAAGAGATGAAGAAAATTTTGTTCCAAAAAATCGACATCCAATCTCCCTATCACATTATCAAATCAAGAATTTCACATTTAACTTCATTCACTAGAACTTAAAGTATCAGTTTGACTCATTTGATAGTTTTAGGGTTAAAACGTCCTCATAAATAAAAAGCGTTGGTGAATATTTAGAAAAAATTTTATTAGTTATGCTCAATTTAACAAGTAGCCAAATGAGAACAGATAGGAGGTGAAGTTTGAAGGTCGGATATTTTTTTTAATTAAAAAAAAAGATTTTTGTGAAGAGTTTAATCATAATTATAAGAAAGTTTGTTAAATTATTTGTTACTACAATAATAATAATACTCTGTTTCGAATAGTTTTGCCACATTCAAGAGTTCCTGCAAATATTGAGTTTTCTGACAAACAAAAATAATTTAAACATGTTCCTGATGATAGACCTGACAAGGAGTACCACGAACACTTACATAACGCCACATAAAAGTCTACTGTCAAAGGGCTATTCAAAACTCTTGAAGTTTGCACGACTTATTTCCAATAAAATATTAACTTTTTACAACTAAACTTGTTTAGCGAACATAAAACTTTTCCCGGGCGCTTTATATGCAAATCAAACTTTAAATAATTTTTTTTTTTTATATTTCTTGAATTTCTATTTTTGCATTTAATTTGTTACTGTTCCTATGCTTAACGCATATAATAACAATACATAAATATACTACTTTCTTTACACTGAAATCAGTTTGTAACGAGTGAAAGGAAAGTTGCAAGTTTTCAAAATGTTTATCGTATTGCCTGTTTGAAAATTGTCAAAATACCAAAACACGCTTGAAAACACTAAAATGTTAAACTTTTTGTATGAAAATTGCGAACTGCTGATATCATTGCTACAAAGTACATTTCATTAAGAACGCACACACATAGACACAAATACATGCCTACATACAGTGAGTGCTCTGCTAATACCGATATAACGTTATATAATTTTGTTACACCGACAATGAATGTGGTTGTGTTTAATAAATGCTTTTGTGTGCGTATGAATTGAAAACGAATTTATACGAATGTTTGTCGTTTTATGTGCTTCGTTTGACATTTGCAATGCAGTTTAATTTGTTTTGCAACAAACGACAACTGAACACATGTAGTATGCACTTGCACACGCATACAAATGCAAATAAACTTAAACAATATTTTGTTTTGTCCTGGCTGGCTGTCTGTTTGTCTGTCTGCTTGCGCACAAATTTGTATTTTGCTTTTAAATGTTAAGGGACTAAATACGCAGACAAGAATGTTAAATATTTGTATGTTTGCTATATACAAGGCGCGGATCCAGGGGGGAGGTAAAACCACGCCTTAAATTTATAAAAAAATACCCGTTTTCCAAAAGAAAAAATGTGAATATGTTGTATTTTCTTTGAAACTCCCCCATTTCAGGCAAAGCTTAAACTGGATCCGCGCCTGTTTTATACAGACTGTCAATGCTCTGTATAGCAACCTACACTAACATGGCGGCACTGAAAAGTTAACGAAAAATCGCAATATAAGCTTGGCTCTACTTCAGCGTGCTTCTTTTCTCTCGCAAAGTTTTCAATTTATCCTCAGACTGTTGCTCTATTTTGGTTTTTGCTCCTGCCAACTAATTTCCAAATACAAAACATTACAATATGATGGAGAGATGGCTCGCTGTTTGACTGACTATTTTAATTTACTTTTATTGCAGTCATTACGACAGAAACTTTAACTATTAATTGTTCAACTAAATATAATGCGCAACGCGTCGCTCTGTCTTCCTTCTATTAAAGACCAAAATGCTTGTTTATTGCCTTCAAGTTTCTACTTTACGGTAGGCAATGACCAAACCTACAAAAACAAAAATTTGTAAAGCATAGCCAGCCTTTTGTGCTTCGAAATTTGTGAAAATTCAGACGTAGCTTTTTTCAAAAAAAAAAAAAAAAAAAAAAAAAAAAAAAAACAATGAACAAACAAAAGTGAAAAACAACAATAACAATGGAATGTAGTAAATTCTTTGTTGTTGCTTTAAACTTGCTGCTGATAATGTGTGTGTGTGTGTGTGTATTTGTATACGTGTCTGTAGTTGTAGCTGACTTTGTCTGTCTGGCAACAATTCGCTTTTATAATTAAATGATTTTCAATGCCAAGTGAAGTGTTTTGCAAATGTGTTAAAAGCTCAATGTTATTTTCAATAACAATGCAATACACCGAGAGAAATTAATGGGGAAACTTGCATTTTATCAGGATTTATGTTCGTTATCATTTTAGATGCTTTTAAACCTGTCCTTACATTTTTGATTTAATTTATCTTTTAACTTTAATTTTATTTTATTTTAAAAACATGACTTTCGAAAGTCTAGTAAAAAAAAAACACGAAAAAACAGGAACGCAACAATGTAATTCGCTGCGAAAATAAAGTTGTATTTTGTATATTATACCACGATTTGAAAATAATTTTTTTTTAATCAAATTCGAACTCTGGTTTTAATTGATTCAAAGTAACTTCAAACCTGCTTGCTGAATTTTTCCAAGATCCTTGTTTTTAATCCTTTGCAGCTTATTGCACTTTTCTTAAAGTATGTAAGATCCACATTGTCATTCAAGATTTTTTATCTGATAATGGAAATGTATATAAATTTGCTGTTGATTGAGTAATGATCATGCACTCCTATTGTTTTTTGTAGAGCGTGATTGGTTTTTGGTGTCAATGAACCACGTTCAAATATGTTACTTTTGTGTGAAGCACATTGACATATTACAAGTAAAATTTTCGATGGACTTTTGTTGTGATAATAACAATAAAAATCGTACTTCATTAATGAAATGTTCGATTGGCAGTGGTCGCCTAACGACCAATAGATGTACCAAGACCTGGAAGGAAATTAAGATATTGTCCTTCTCCACAAACTATAAACAATAAAAAATAAACATTTTCCCGCACAAACATTTCAAACATTTTTTGTTCTGTTAAACATTTCCGAAACTTCCCCCAAATGTGTCTCAAAGTGTAAATTGTGCCGTTTCTTAATTTTCCACCCTCAGCCCTTCATTGCGGTAGAGTTCGAAATACATGATGCTCACAATCACATATAGTGAGGAATAAGTTTGTTTCCTTTTTAAAAACAAATACTCGTACGTACATACACGCACACGTTTGCATTCATTCATACAATTTTAAATATGTACAAAAGAATACAATTGTTATTTTTGTCGTTGTTGTTGTTGTTGTTGTTGTTGTTGTTGTTATTTGTAGTGTAAAACATTTACACGCAATTTTCAAGAGGTATGCAAATTATTTAATCATTTAAATTGGAAAATTGTTGAAATTCTCCTAAAGATCTCTTGATAGGCAGAATTGTTATGCTGGCTACACACACACACACATATATATATATATATACACAATACAAGGACTCAATGACTGTTTGAATGCATGAGTAAGCTAGTGAGCTAACGAGTGAGTGAGTGGGTGAATGAATGCAAGAAAGACTCAGGAGCATTTGACTCACTAAATAACTGACTTCTTTACAACGACTGCAACCATTATTTGTTCATCTGTCTGGCTTTTAAATATTTCATTTCACATTGCATTTCACCGTGTATAGACTTTCATTCTCCTGCGGTTATTTTCTCTGGTACAATTTCTTTTAAAAAATTGTTGTTTTCGTGCGAATGCAATCGGACCACCGGCAACTTCAAAATTTGTTTATAGTTGAAAATCTTTTGCTGATAATAAGAATTGTTTCGGTTTATTTTTTCTAGCATTTCTCTGCAGACCATTTCCTGCTCTGCACTGGTTACATACGTAACCGCACTCTAGAAGTTTGTTTTGTTGTGTTGCAAGTTGGAATGTCTAATACTCGTGCCATATTGTATCAATCTACGGGTATTGTTTTGTATTGTAATGAATTCTATCTATTTATACCTCTGTTTGTCTGTCTGGTTGGCTGCCTGCCTGTTTGTCTGCTTGTGTAAATTTTATTTAAATATTTGCTTTTGTTGTGCCATGATTAAATTAAGTTGATGCAGTCTATTGTTGTTGTTGTTGTTATTATTGTTGCTGTTGATACTGTATATAAGTTATACAACACAGTCAATCATGCAAATATTGCAAATTGGTTTTTATTATAATACGAAGAACAAAAGCCATCTATCTCATCTATGTTGACTGGCAGACCATCCCCATCACAGTATTTCCATTTCACTCCTTTGCCTCCTGTCTGCCATTCGAGCCGGAAAAAAAGGACAAGATACAAATTTGAATGGTGAAATGAAGAGAGTCTCAATACAATCAACCTCCACACGTTATGAATAAATGTGTGAATATTTTATAAAAGTTACAAATTAAATTGACATGTGTACTGGTCGTATGAACAAAATGGTTCTTTGTAAAGCAAATGTATTTGTAGAAATGCCTGTTTTCCTCCTCTGCTTATTTTTCGGCATAAGCGTGCGGGTGTGTTGAGTTTCAATATACCAATACTTTGACTTCTATGTCCACAACAGCTTTTTGCTTTAATAAAACTTTTTGTTTACTATAGTTTTGTTTGAAGGTTCTTTGTTTAAGTTTTTCCGTTCTATAGCCTCTTGTATGCTCATGTCTTGATGAGCTCCTGTTGTGGCTGTTGGTTACGTTCTCAAGGGTAATGGCTCATAATATGTTGGCTATATTTAGTTTATATACAATTGTTAATCAATGTTTTCCATAACATTTTGTCTTGCCACTGATACCTGGCAGCAGCACTCGGTAAGAGGCCCAAAGATGCTTCGCTGGTTTGGGGAGTAGTAAGTGATTCAAATTTAATCACTGCTAGACAACCGTGCAACCAGCCTGCTTATATTGCGTGTTTCTAAGTCTACATGTACAAAAGATATAAATTGTTTGTTTGCTGTATGCTTTTGTGTTTTAATTCAAACAATTATACTCGTACACAAACATATTTGTCAAGCCGGAAGTTTATGGTTTTTAGATTTCTGTTATTATTGACATAACGGAATGATATTCTCTCTTTTCTTTAGTTTTATTTGCAGATTATTCCACGTTGAGAAACACAATAGATCACGAGAAGTTTGCATACGTACAATTATTTATAAATCAATCAGTGTTTACAAAAATACTATGTCTAGGTTCATATTTGTGCGAAAGATAGGCAGTGGTACAGATAATGTTCCAACGTTTCAAAGTCCCAAATGCATGCTCGAAGCATATCTGTAAACTTGTTTGTCTTGCTAACAAATTCGTAACTTTACTAATTTTGACGTTGTTCAATTTTAGTAGGCTCTTCGTTTTATCTGGATTTGGATCACGCTCTCAAATTCTAGTATTTTTTTCCACCGTTTCGTTGTTCCTCAATGTGATACGGCTAATCTTTGCCAACTTTTTTAATTCAGTCCTAGTTGTTTTAAAAAGCTTTGCATTATTTAAGTTTATTTTCTTTAATCCTCTGACTTTGATTGTCACAGTATTTGTTTGTTCGTAACCAAACACTGCTTGGTGGCCCGGCGCCTAGATAATGCGCAGTCTCCCATTTATCGAATAGTTGTTGATTGCTCTTTTGCTGTCTAACAATGCCTTGATAGTTATTGGTTTACATGAGTCACACTTCGCCGTACTCCGTACTTCTGCGTGAAGGACCGTTTGGGAAATACATTTCGGTTTCTGGTTCCCCTGTTAAGATGCGAAAAAAATTATTTGTATAATATTATTCTGGTCAACATAGACTATGACTTCATTGCAACTGGTTGATGAAATGCGTAATTGAACGTCGCAAGTTTAAGAGCCTAATTTATTATTAAAGTTTACCAGTGCTGTGCAAATGAGATTTCAAACAAGTTCTGACACTTCATTTGCGACGTTTTCCGACGTTTTTATGAGTACCCTTAATATTTATTACAATACAAAGTGAATATTAGAAAGATATCAAAATAAAAGTGATGCAAAAATTAAATTCTAATGCATCGTTTGAGTGTCTGAATTTCGTGGGTTGCTTTGTTTATTAATGATTTGTAAGAAATTAAAAAGAAATCACTTCGAAATTAGACTCATTACCAGAAAAAATAAATTTATAACTCGAGGGACAGTGTTAGGTTATCGAACTTTTTACCAAGAAATATCCTACCGCCATGCTAACAATTATCTTCTTTTCCTTTTTAATATTTTGTTTTGGGTTAAATATAAAAACCGAGAAATCTACAAACCAATGCAGGCAATTAAATATTGTTTATACTTTCAAACCAGGTTGAACTCACTCAATTTAATGCGTAAATGTTTTTGCAACGTTTATGTTGCCATTCAGCGAAGTGGAAGTGAAAAAGTGGCTGTGTCAGCAAAGTAATTAATTGTACAAACATCAAAATTATAAAAGAAACTCAAAGTGAGTTTTAATGATGAGGTCACCTGACAATAAATTCAATCGTTTTAATTAACAAAGTACACAGTGCAACAAAACAGGAAAATACACACTCCCATCTACGCATAAGAAAAAGCCAGGTAAACAACAGTAATGACAGAATATGACAAAATTAAATATGTATGTATATAAAATGCAGGGAGGGGGTTTGCTGTCTCTACAATTAAAAAAAAAAAAGTAAACGAAGAGAACTGTTTTATTTAGTTCTTTGCAGTCCAACAAACATGTTTTTAATTGAAAAATTGTTGATCCTCTTAGGAGAACACTCTTTGCAAAGCAATTGCAAGTGTAACGGATTTCGTTATTTTTTCCTTTTTTAATAACCTGACGTGCATGTTCTGATGTATGGTTTTTTTCCTTGCATTTTTTTGTCTTAAGTTTGAAAAATCTTCAGTTTAAATGATTATAAAAAGCTTTAACTGGCTGCTAGTAGTTATGCAAGTTTGCATTATGGTTAACATGCTTTATTCAATGCCAATTTGCATTCATACAACAAGTTGATATTTTTATTTCCAGCAAATTAACGGGGCTCTTGGCAAGGACCTTTTATTTTTAAATGCTCTTAATCATTTGCTGATGCTGAGTAGATTCTTAACATTGCCAAATCTCAATGTGTGTCCTTCAACTTTTAGTTGAAAAATAAACAACTTGCCAGTGAAATATAGTATGTCAGCTCTTTTAGTTTGTTTTTTTTTTAATCAAGTTCTTTTAATTCGACAAGAAATTATGATTAAATGTTTTTAGCATTAATTACTAAAAGTTTTAATTATATCTAGAGATACAATCCAATTAAAGAGAATAAAAATTAAATTTGTAAAGGGGGAGAAAAACAATTAACAGCCTTGACTTATTGTTTGAATTATTACCGCTTTTTTGCTGTCATCAAACCGAATTTTTAACAGCTCTTTTCATAAATGAAAGTGTAATAAGTTGTTGATTCTGTTGCAGTTGCCATTGAAACATTTTGCTCCCCTACTCATGAAAACCTTTAATATCTTTTCCACAAGGGCTTTACTGCAAATCCTTCAAGCGAAATTTTAAATTAGAATATAAAAAACACTGAACATGTGTACATACGATATGTGTATGTAGTTGCTACTGTTCGGATCCTACAGTAACACGCACTTAAAAAAGTTTATTACGGTTGCAGAGAGTACAAAGTTAATGCGGTTTGCTCAAATATAAAAATTCAAAAAAAAACTCAATCTAGAAGTTGATTTTGGTTTGTTGTTGTTGTTGTTGTTGTTGTTGTTGTTGTTAGCAACGTTTATACGTTCATATGTGTTTAACTGGCTTTATTTATTCACACACACACACACACACACCCATACGCATATTGCAACATTTTGAAAGTTAAAGGGAAATAAAAGTACCACAGTTTCATAGCGGTCGGTCGGTTGTATATAAATAAAACGAAGACCAGAAAACTTAAAAAAATAAATTAATTAAAAAAAATCTAGTTTAAAGCTTAAGGTTTAGCTTAAAAAATGTGTGTGGTAAAAAGTATTTTAAATTGCACTTAAAAAATAGCAAAAAGCCAAAATTGTTTTTAATAGCGAAACAAGTCAAACGACCTTAAAATATGCAACAACAAATTAATTTGTAAGGGGCCTACAAGAAAATTGGCCATTTAACATAGTTCGCACACTAAAATCTACTGTAACACTTGGCAAAAATTTAGATTTCAAACTTCAAGCGAACATTATTCTGTCAGTCATTTCAATTTCATCAGGATTCGGGTTTGAGTATAAAGACGCAAAATGTGTTTCACTTTTGTTGACCACTAAAAAAACGAACAATATATTTTGTATTTTAAGCAAAACACACACACACATTTCAGTTGCCCAACTAAACTTTGTCAATGTGGTTTCCTAGATGGAAAAGTTTGTCGTACAAATTTTTTTTCTGCTCAAGTTTTGTTGCAACAATGAACCACTGTTGCTTGTTGGATAATTTTTGTACTGTTTCGCCATTTTTTGTATTTTTTTCTGCATCAGTCTTGTTATTATTGGACTGGCGCTGCTCACAAATGTTGTTACATGAACGCGCACTTGTACTTGGAAAAACTAAAACAAGGACAAGGGCATTTTAACTAAACAAAACACTAAACAAAAGCACAGCACTATGGATATTGTGAATGCAGCTGGAAAAAAAAACACTACCACTACATACTACCACTCACTAGTATTTACAAAAAAACTGCATCAACCAAAAACAAAAGAAAAGAAACTGTGGCAACAACAACAACTATTTGAAAAGCATAAAAAGCAATTTTGTACTTTGCCACAGCAAAAATATTTACAGCCTAAATCGGTTAAGTTTTTGTCGCTAGTTAAGAAAAATTAAAAAAAGAAACAAAAACTTGAAAATATTCATGTATGTGAAAGCACTCACACACACACACACACCCATACATACATGCAGCCTCACTCAAGCATGCTAGCAGAAACTATTATATTTTATGTTGGTTTTGTGTTGTTGTTGCCTTAAATACATTTTCATACACTTTCCCTCAAACCACCAACTCAACTCAAACCTCGAACAATGAAAACCATTTCTGTTACAAGCAACCATTATCTTCCATCAGCCAACTAGAGCCGGCAACAACAGCCTCCGGATCGGCATCGGCATTGGCATCAGCAAGAATTGCACAAACCTCATCAACATTTGGCTGGTGAAATGTAACAAGTTTGTGTAAAGTACTTGAAAATAAAACTTAAAGAAATATTTATTGTAGCTGGATAGAATCACAACAGAAAACGAGAAAGAATATTTAATGCACGGAAAAAGTTTCTTTTTATCACATTTGTTTCTTTCTTCAATTTTTATTTGCAGTCATTTTTCACGCAAAACTTTAAAATAACAAAGTTGGCAAATGTGACATAATTTTCAGAAATGTTTAATTGAAAATTTCATTGGTGTTGGTGTTCTGTATGCTTGTGTGTGTAATAGTTGCAATATTACCAGATATATTCATCGAAAGAGTTCATTGTTCTTAAAAAATATTTAAATGTTGTCGTTCTTCGCTTATGGCGACCATAGTGCAGAAAAAGAAATTGTGATATATTTATAATCGTCCATTTTGGCATTTGCCATTGTACATTTTTTGCCACACAAATTTTGTAGAGCAAGAAAAATATCTCTAACTAACCTTTTTATAAAGAGGGGGCTCTAATACACCTCTGTGCAATATCTTACATTAATCACAAGAGGACTAGCCAATTCGATGGAGCCAATTGCTCCCCCAAATATTTTGATTCTGTTCCACTGTGTGCCGGACAGGCATGTTGCCCATCTTATTTAAGCTCTTCAAAATCCAGTTGAGAGAAGTCCAGGGGAGAGAAGTATAATGTAGTTTTTTTTCGAATTTGTAAAATATTTTGTATGGAAACACTTTAACTTGTAAAGGAATCTAAGCCTGCTTTAATCCTAGAGAGGCTCTAGCTTATTCACTGGCAACAATATTTGTCAAAACAATATCAGAAAAAATAAAGTAGAGCAGACCAGATTTTTTTTTTACACAATTTTAAGAAGAAAGATTTAATTAAATGAATTTAATTAAATGAATTCAAAATTGTTAATTCAATCGAAATTTAAAAAAAAATTAAGTATTTTATTTGCAGCAACGTTAAATGGCAGCAACAAAGTGATAAGGCGCAAAAGTTTAACACAAAGATCAACTAAGCAATTGGAGGCATTCAAATTGCATGTTAAGAATAGCTGGCATGTTCATGCATGTCTTGTGTTTGTTTAAAAGTTCAATGAAATCGATAGGCTTAAAGTAATTACTTTTCTACTGGCAGTTACATATATCGTAATCGCTCTCAACAAATCTCACAAGCTTGGAGGTTTTTATATGATTTTAAGTGAAACCTATTCCCTTATTTTTCAATTAAGACGACAAAGTGAACTTTCCTGAGTTGCCGTTTCGTTTAATCAGCTTTTAAGGTTTAACTATTATTTTTCTGCTTACCCTGGTAGGTAATTAAAACATTAAATTTAAGGTTTTCGTAAAACAAAAATAAAATAACTAAAGGAAAACATTCACTAGCTTGATTCGTTTAAATCCCGAAATAAACAAATACACCCACAAACACACACATACTCTCAGTTATTTATTCATGTAACTACTGGCCGCTAATTATTCTCTTTTGGCTTTTGGTGTTGTAGTTTTAGAAAATTTTAATTTTCTCCTCCTCCCTTTTTATTCTGTGTTGCTTTTTTCTTTTCTAATTTTATGTTTTGATACTTAAAAAGACAAAAAATAAAAAGTGTCGTTTTAACATCCACTTCTATTTCGTACATAAATGTATGACAAATGTACAAAAACATATTAAAATTACTCAAACAGACTTGCAGGATCATTCATGCTATGGTTTATGTGTGTATTTATGAGTTGCTTACATTTTTATGTTGCAGCAATTTTTCACTGCTTGATTTGTGGTCTCATTAAAAACGTGTCAAAATGTATGTTTTAAATGAGTATTTCAACCTGTTCCAACAACAATTGCAAAGCAGTTAAGTTTGAATAAACGAACGAATGAATAAAAAAACACATGCACATATTTTGCTTCATTGTTCAATCTCAAACTGCAATCTGTATGTTCTAAGGTACAAGGTACAAGTGAATATAAACACATAAAGAGTTAAAGAAAAGTGCCATATTTTATTATATTACTTTACGTTTTATAACGTTGTAAAGTTTAAACTTTGTTGATGAATTGTGATTGGTAAGAAGGATTTATATGCACCATTCGCCACCGCATTTACAACCAGAAATTCTATTACACTCGCGCCATCATCAGCAGCAACAGGAAGTTAAAAAACCCCCATGTATTGCCGTTACCATTACTCTTGAATTTCATGTAGTTTACAATTTAAAGCTCATATAATGCAGCTGATATATGTGATTGTTTTATGCTCATACTCACGCTCGCACACTTGCTCTTCGTGTATATGCGTGTGTGTGCACACACTTTTTTTGTGATTGAAAAACTTTTACCACCATCGTTGTTGTTTGTAGCCTTGTAGCGTAGGGCATTAAAATGAAGGTAAAAATGTTAGCTAGCAAAAAAATAAAAAAGAAAAAAAAATAAGAAATTTATTGAGTTACAAAACTCTATTTAAAACCAAGCAACTGTAATCTCGAAAAGGGGATTTTAGATTTACAAATGTTGTTTTATCGTGTTGTATTATTTGTTGTTTTCTACGTTTAGTCGTTGTTATTAATTCTAAGAAAAAAGATATTTCAAGAAGCAATAAAAAATGATACCAGATTTGTGGCGCGTAGTTCTTAAGTTGGCAATTAAATAAACTACTTTTATTGTATAATTAGCGTTGCTGTATTTGTTTACATCTGCTGTGTTTTATTTCTCTATTTAAAACAAATTTTTTTTAGTTCCAAATAAAAAATAACTAATGAAACAACAAAACAAAAAAACATGATCGAGGTAACCATTATCTAAGAGCAACATATTTTGATTGAATTATAAGGTTGTAAACAAATCATATTATTATTGTAGACTACGGGCCTAGACGCTTATAATGATGTAAACGAACGAATTGATGTTACTGATGGGCAGCGGCTGAGGTACGAACACAGGCGGCTAAAGTTGTCAAGTGCTTAATAGTCAGCGCGCTAACAACTTAAGCCCCAGTTTACTCTGATTGAACAACAAATGAAGTTTACATATGTCTATTAAGAACACTCAATGTTTATCATACTATGGTATCATATATGGTTAAACTGCTTTGTTTGTAATTGGAATTTTGTGCAAAAATTATATCGTTCAGTTCAACTATGAGAAAATGTTTCTGAATGGAAATCATTTAATGATTAAATGTAAACAATAATTTATTTATGGTCATCAAAGTAATGTTTAAAATATTTTTAAATGACCATAATTTGTTTGAATCATCAATATATTGTTGCATAGAACATAATATGGTTGTCGCGAGCATGCCATAATTATCACAAACAATTATAGTCTTAACACAGAAAAGAAAATATGTACACCTATTAATTGCTTCAATTGTTTTTTTTAATTACATTTATTCAACAATAAAAATGTCATTAAGTTTAACTCTGGCACCAAACAATAATATTTTTTTCTAAACAAAAAAAATTTTTAGTCGCACGTTATTTGGCTCTAAGTCAATGTTAAATTAAAGCCATCGCTTGCTTTGTTATCGTTTAAACAGAATAGTGGTTCGAAATACATGCCCTTTTGGCAAGTTTAAATGTGCACTGGAGTTATTCTTATACAGAAATTCATAGTCTTTGTTTGGGACTCTCGGCCCAAACGTAATCTTGTAATGTAAATCCTACCTCAACTTTACAAAAATAAAAGCCACTCAATTATTATCTGTTTGTGTTTTGATTTTTTTCGTAAACAACCGCTCTGTAGATTTAACGATATCTACCAGCTATGAACAAAAACTGCACGAAAAATAATACTTGTTGTCAATAAGCAAACCGCTGTATTGTTAATTTTTATATGTTGAGCTGTATCAAACCAAGATGAGAAAATTCTAAAGTAAAATCAACTCTTAAAGAAAAAACAATTGTAACCAAAAAAATCTTCAACAAATCAACTAAAAATCTTTCTCAAACAAAATTAACGGAATGTTTTAAAATTAAATTGTTTTAATGAAATCTCAGTTGCTTTTAGTTAAAAATATTAAAGACTAGTATGGAAATTATGGCACAACAAGTCTATGGAAAGCCCTACAACACTGGATTTATATCAATTTGAATAAACAGAAAAATAAAACGGTGTCATATTGTTGAGGTGAAGCTAGTGAATCGCATAATTTGCACAGAATCCAAAAACACTTCTTTAATTTTTTATTTTACAATGAGAGTTTCGTTCAATCTTGTTTTTTCCATTTTCATCATGCAAATGAATTTAATTAATTCTTTTCGAATATGATAAGCATGGAGGCGTATGATTAATCAGTCAGTTAAAAATATTAATCAGCAGCTTAGCAAATCTATTCAACTGGTATAAATTTCCATGTTTCATTTTTTCAATTGCACTGGCCTGCAAACATAAATTTTCCCCTGTAAATAAAAAGAGGATGAATATGAAGGGATTTTTTAATGGGCGCGGTCAATATGACGCTCGTAATAGGGCGGTTACACTTGTTTATGTCAACATAATTCGACAATGGTTGACTAGATTTTAATTAACATAGCACAGATGCTGCATGGAATTACCTTTCAATTATCACCACACAATTTTTTTATGCTCAACAATTTCGGAGTTATTAAAAAACGGAAATAATTTTTTCTAATAAAAATTTCAACAAAGTCTGAGCGATAGAAAAAAAAACTGAACACTGTTTTTTATTCAGCACTTGCATACGTTAACTTTATCTTACTTTTATTTAATTATGCAAATTTTTCTTTAAAACAAAATGTAATTTTTAAAATATAATTTTATGGTTTTTGGGTTATAAAGTCATCATTATATTTTGCGCGAGTTGTGAGTAAAACTTTCATTCTTTTAGTTATACCTCTGAGACATTTTGCTGCAGTTGCATCAGCAATATCGACATCATTGAAAGTTGTTAAACCTAAAAAAATTTACAACCAAGCATCATTATTCTTATATCCCCTTCCCCCCTCCCCAAGAGCTTTTCTTCGCTTATTGTAATACGTAAGTCGAAAGTTTTTAATTACATTACACAAGTGCTGCAAAAATAAAATTAAAAAAAAAAGAAATCAACAGAAACTGAAGGAGGAATTATTTTCATCAAAAAAACAAAATAAGTAAAACGTTCCATTAAAACGTTACAGTTAGCAAGTAGTTAAGCAGGTCGTCGTATAGTCGAGCTGTCTTCGTTGCCTGTTTGTGAGCCTGTGTGTATTTATGTGAATAATGCATCTGCTTACTGGAACACTGGACAAAGTTTTTATTTAATTATTTTTTTTTTTTTTAATGATGGCTTGGATTTTTTTTTATCATTTTAGGCAACAAGTAATTGACACAAATCGATGAGATATATGTATGTCAAGGTAAAAAAGTTTTCTCATTTTGGAAACATGCATTCTCATCTATTTAGTGTCTCTACCATTACAGGCCCTGTATATATTTCAAGCTTTATTGTCTTTTATTAATTAAATATTTAAAATACATTTAAGCAAAAGAGTAGACGAAACAAACACAAGAAAACATAAAAGACACCAACATCTACAAACACTGACAGACAGTTGATGCCGTAAAAGGAATAAAACAGCAGGGAATATTTATAACAAAAATGAAAAACAAGAATCGGAGAAGCTTGATAAAGTATTTCTTATTGAAGTATTTTTTTTTTTTGTCACTTGGAGAAAAATAGTTTAAAGTATCGTATGCACAATATAATTAAATTAAAGAGAAATAACAAGAAAAACTAAGTGACACGATTAAGAAAATTACAGAACAAAAGAAAAGAATCAAAGACACTTTTGAAAATGCAATTTCAGGAACGTTTGACAGTAACATGAGTGAAATAAATTTCAAAAAAAATTAATTAAAAATCTAAACGAACTATAAGTTAGTTACGCACATACATATACTAGTATCGACACTAATAAATTTCCTTAAACCTGTGTAATTACACTGTACAACGCTTAAGATTATAACAATTTTCTCACAAAAGATTCCGTCAGAGGGGGCCTGTTTTGAAAGTTTATGTTTGGCTTTTATTTTTGGCCCCTTTTTGCACATTTTTATTAGGAAACGGCAAAAGAAATATTTTAATGCTTATATAACTATAAGGTGTGTTCACAACTTTATGCAGAACGCTACGACCAACATTTTGGTGGTTTATTTTAGCCCTCTTGAAACCGTTCGAAAGACTCCCAATAAGCTGCAATATAGCAGACTAAAATGCCCTACAGAAATATTTGCCATAAAATTCTTCTATGGAAAATATTTTTGTAGGACATTTTAACCCGCTACATTACAGTAGTCTTCAAAGACATCAAAACCAGAAATTCAACTTGAATGCCGGAAATAAATCAAAATTTAAAATGTGTTCAAAGGTTAATTTCGTACTTATTCACAATTAGTGGTACTATATCACACAAACCCGGACTTCCAGTGGCTAGTTTGTGCTGAAAATATTTCTAACGTAAAATATCTTTATAAGCAAATTTAGGTCTTGAGGGAAGTATTTATTTATTCTATTTCTTAGGAAATTTCTATCGCCATCAAACAATATCCAGCATATTTCGGGTATAGAGAGTAAAAAAACCCTCCCCTTTTTAAACGTTCTTTAATAGGTCCTCATGTCTCATGAAATTGTTCATCATATTCAAGGGATTCTGTTGCGTGTGGCTGGGTTTCCTTCGACTTATTATAGACCAGTTGCCCATTAGGTTCAGTCATTTGCAAAATGCCTTTTACAACACATTCTACTCAACATTTAAAGGCTCACCTTAATGCTACTGAACACGTACTCAACTGTATACGTACATAAGCAATTGTTTAAATCGCATATCACAAAATTCATGAACATTATTTGTGTTGTGTGAGTTTTCAATCTTTTTTTTCGAATTCATATTGAGGTTAATAGGTAACTCAAGAACTGAAACAACAAGAAGAACAACACAGCAACAGTTTTATAATAACTCTTTCATAGTGTGCACATACACAACAGGCATAAATGTGCAAAGACACCGCACACGTATAATATCAACACACACACCCTTGTACATTTGGTTGAGTCAAAAAACACTAGAAATGTATAATCAGTTCGGTTCAGAGTTCCACATTAACTTCCCCTTCTTTGTGCCAAGGTAAAATACTTGAAACAAAAACAAACACGAAATCATTAGGTCTAATAATTGCACTTGCACGAGTTAAGGCCTGTTGGAGTGTAAGAAGAGTAAGAAAATTTATTTATAGAATAACTTTTGAAAAAAAAAGATTTTCTTTGAGATATAAAAACTTACACTCAAGCACAATTTAAAACACAACGCGCATAAATAAGAAAGATTTTATATAGAAATCAGCTGTAAAAAGCAGTATGAATACATATGTAAATATACATATATGTATGTATGTGTGTAGGTATGTATGCATGTAGTGTGCACTTTATTCAATTTAAATGGCAGTATGAGTTGCAGCATAGAAAATGAAGAAATTTTATAAGAAACCATGTGTATCTAATTGTGTAGCGTTTTTTGTTTTGTTTTGTTTTATTTTGTTTGGGGTAACAAAGGCCCATAAAACAATTATGCTCCAAAAAACACGACATTTGCATTGTCTGTTTTGCACAACATAAACAAGAAAAGCAAAAACGAGTGCAAGAAATATAGAAAGAGCGAATAGAAGAAAGCAAAAGAAAGAACAATACTAACTGCCACTTGCACTTTAATTCATTACATCCGTTTGAGTCCAATATACCGAAACACACATGCACACTTTCGCACACACACACACACACACACACACACACACACACACACACACACACACACACACACACACATACACACACACACACACACACACATACACACATATTTACATGCAGCCATAGTTGAGTTCATATGTAGACATGACATAAGCATTAGGATTGCCTGCTTTGTAAGGTTTTTATCATAGATACTGCTTTTAGTCTCCTAAAAAAGATCGCACACACATTCTTTGCGATTCTTTAAATTGCGTTAATGCTTTCTGAAATTATGCTGTGGCAAAAAGGTATAAGTGCTTGAGTTGACTTAAGCTGAAATGATTTAATAGCTCCATTGTGATTCCCCAATCCAAAAGTGTCCCACCGCAAACTTTCACTTATATAGCTCAAGCTTTCGGGAAGTTTTATTCTAATGAAGTTCTGCTTATCTTATCCATTTGCATCAGTAACTAAGCTTAGAATTACGTTAAGAAATTAAGAAATTTTTTTCCAAACTTAAAAAGCGATCATGTTTTTAAAAATCAACTTGAAAGTTTGAAATTGCTGTCCTGTCAAAATCACACTTGAGCACTTCTTCCTTATTGTTTGATCTTGTCTCGAACTACACGCAGCCTTTTGGTTTAAACTAAACGCAGGCTTTAGTTTAAATCGCAATAGCGATTAATATGATTTTACAAAACATTTCAGATAAAAAGTTCAGCTGAACCAATTTTAACTGATAAAAGGAATAAAAACATTTTCCTGCGTGTCAAGATTTCTAATGCTAGCTGATATAATTACGATAGATGCCAAAATGTATCGGTAGCTATGAACACAGCTAATGTTAATTAACTCTACTACCTACACCTTAATTGCGCAATTAGTAAGTTTGCGCTATTGATGCCTTAATTCAGCTCATTTTACCATACAAGTACGAAATCAATAAATTGAGCAATTAGTACTTAATTGCACCATTATCTGCGACAAATCCGCAATGCAACATTGTATTTTTAGGGAACATAAGAAAGCAAATAACTCTCTAAATACTCTATTCATTGACAAGATCAAGGTCACGAACAAAACAAATACATGCTCATGTCAAATGATTATTCAGCTGCCAAATGCTAATTCAGCTAAATGTGTAAATTTAAAATTTAATCGCCTTAGTTAGGGTGCATATGTGAACATAGTACAAATGTCTAAATGAACTAGTAACTAGACACTAGATACTAGAGTAGTCTTATGTAATCTGTGAAGACATTAGAAAGCGAAAGAGAAAGAGAGAGAGAGAGAGAGAGAGAGAGAAAGACATAGAGGTTATACACAGCGTTGTGATACTAAAGTACTGAATTTAACCCTTTTGTATCATTTGTCACTAGTTCGTGTTGATTTTTGCCGATTTTTGAGAAATTTTCCCACTATTGAGTTATATTTTATTAACGCGGATATCTGAACGCTAACAAAGGTTCGTGTTAAACAGCGTCTTGTATGTTGCTAACTTAATAGACTTAAAGCAGAAGCTTGCGAGCTCACGCTTTTCGTTTCTTAATTTGTTGGAAACGAAGTAGGAAGAATAAATAAACTGCCAGTGAAAATTTTATTAAAAAATATAAAAATATGATGTCTAAACAGTAATTTATATATAAACCATTTTTAACATACCAAATACACGACTTCTAAAATTATTTTACAATACGTTTTTGAAATTAGCAAACTTACCCACTGCAATCAACAATGAAGTACAAATTAGATTTCATAGTATGATTCATAACCATTAAGTATGATTTAAAATTTAAGCCGATAAAACAGTTGAAACCGCAAAGCCCATCCTTAAGTTCATGCTAATATAACAAAAGAAAAGCATGTTTGAGGTAACCATAAACTATGAGCAATATAGAATAATTGAACTATATTGTATTGTTGTAAGCAAATCATATCAGTATTGTAGATAATAATAATGTGACCCTGCTTGGAACCATTGAAAATTATTAAACCGTCATACACAAACACTTTAATTGAACATCCAACAAATTTTACATTTTATGATTATTAATAACATATTATGGTTAAAGCTTTTACACTATTTTATTATATAGTAAAAATTGTTTTATTCAACTCAACCATTTTGCAATTTTTATGGATAGAAATCACTCAATGATCAAACGTAGATAATAATTTGTTTACAATATTTTTCAAATAACAATAATATGTTGGTCACAACAATATATTTTTGTAGACAACATATTATGGTTTTCGAGAAAATGTAACAACCATGTTTTTTCTTTACGTGTACAGCAATATTTAAATTAAATATTTTAAGTGACCATTTCTGGCGCAACCTAATCTATGTAGAATTGTATGCATCGATGCTTGAACATTTAACAATGCAGTCGTAAAGCAAAAAAAAAATACACTAAAATATTCATTCATTATCTTGGGCATATACTCGTTCAAACACATACACTCACATTTTTATGTAAAATCACAATGAAAAAGCAAAAGGTGAAATCTATCTGTGTTACGAGTTAAAACGAGTTAAACTATTTCTTGAGCAAACTAAACTCACAAGAAAAAATTAGTTACAGGTTGCTAGCGAAAAATTATTCAAATTCCAAAGATGACCGACGCTGCACTGAGCTGGGATATAAAAAACACTTTTAAGTATTAAAAAAAAAAAACAGGGAGTTTAGCGAATAACTGTTCTCCAAATTAAAAATTCTGAAGAAAATATAATAGTGACATATTCAGATAAAAAGCGAAAACTAGAAACCGGTGATGCATAAGATTTCATTAAAAAAAAACAATTTCAAATTTAAATTCAACAAAGAACCCTTTTTTCAGTTTTTCGAGTTTAAATAAATGAAAACTAAAAAATATAAAAAAAAATATGTAACTAGAAGTTTTGTGTTTGCATGGAATGTGTCGCCAGAGTTTATCTGATGTGACGTATACGTAACGTAGCGCCAACATACATACAATGAACTACAGTTTTTTGCCTTGTGCTCGAATGCATGTGTATGCGTCTCTATGCTGCAGACTTTTTTGTGCTTCGAACTAAAGAAACTATAGCACAACCGGGTGTTGTACAACTTAGTATGCTCCTCATATGTATGTATGCTTACGTGAATGTGAACGGCATTGCTACCAATTAGTGTTAACTGGCATTCATGCCAGTCAGCTTTTTTATTTCCACTTTCCGATATGCATGCTTATGCATGTGTGTGTATGTATATATGCAGGTGCATATTCGTTTGTGTCCTTTTTTTCTAAAACACTTTGTTAAAGCGATTTGCAAGTGTGCATAACATTGTTTGTAATATGTTTTGTATTTAATCTCGACTCTATTTTTTTTTACAAGTTCTTCGTATTAAATTTTAAATACAAAATTTTCTGAGTTTAACGTAACATGGCGAGTGTTCTTATTTTATAAAAATTTATTTAATTAATTTTATAAGAAATTCCTTCATGTGTATTCTTTTTTCTCTCTTTTCTTTTTCATAATATATTCCAGAACTCAGTTCAGTTTTTTTTTGTGTAGAAACATTTTTCAGCCTTTACTGGTGGCTGGTGTTTTATTTTATATTCTTTTATTTTAGTTTCTTCTTACTCTGTTTTGAGGTTAGATTCTTGTAATCTTTAAGGCATGTTTTCTGTTCTTACGTTTTTGTTGCTGTTAGTTTGTTCTTGGTATTGTTGTTGGTGTAGTTACTGTAATTCAAACCGCAATTCCTTTAGGAAATGTTAGTAAAGTTTTCCTAACAACTAAAATGCACATGCAGGAGAAATTCAAGATGTTAAAAGCAGTGCAGCAGGAGGAAATGCACAAGAAGTAAAAGTAGTTCATAAGTTCCTGTTCGCTATTTTATAATTCGGTCTTATAAATTGTAAAACTATGCAGAGTTTTATTTTATATACTTGAAGTCATACATATGTATGTATGTAAGTATATAAAAGGAAGTATGCGTTTGAGTGTGTGTATATGTGTTACTTCGAAAGCATGTTTGAGTGGTTTAACGAATGAATGCATATTTTTGAACGAGCTTGTCTTTGTACAACTGTCAGCATCAACAACAGGCTTGTCTTCATCATTTCCAAATACTACAAAATAAACTTACCCTTGAGTTTGTTGCAATGGGGACTCGGGGATTGAATGCAAAAGCTTTTCACTGCATCTTTACAAAACGAAAACAGTAACAGAAACTTTTTCTATATTTTCAAATATTTTATTTCATTTAATGCACATGCATGCATACATACATACCGACATACTCGTACATTCATATGTAAATGCTTGCCTTCAAACCAACTCACTAACACAATTCAATCTTATACAAATATTATGAATGATAGATGTTGCAACTACTATTTATGCAAGTAAATATTTTCACTTGAGCGTATTTGTGTGCAGTCTTGAAATATTTACATAAGTGAGCGTTTATGTATGTACAACAGCAGTTAAGTTGTTGTCCTATGTTGTTGTTGTTATTTGTCTTGTGTTTAATTTTAATGAAACTTGTACTTGAGGTAAACACATGTAAATCCTAGAGAGCAATTGCGTGTGGAAAGAAAGGCATCTTGCATTTTGTCTTCAATTCACATATTACTTGTGGATGAATATTTTAATATCTGCACACACACACACACACACACACAACTTAAAACGCAAAAGTTTTCAATTTGCGAAAGCCCAGTAGTTCATTTTTTTTGCCCCGACTAACCCAAATTAGCCTGTAGTGGTATCAGTATTCACTGCACTGCTACGTACATTTGATAGCATGATATGCAAACTCATGGGCAATGAAGAGCAGCAGTACAAACAATGTTCATAACAATTTTACTATCACTTGGCGATCCAGCTACGATGAAAAATACCAATTCGCAATCAAACAGAAAAATTAATTTGAAATGAAGATAAATTGTAGCTATGAAAAGTGAGCAATAAAACAGTATTTGTGTCGGTTATGTGATCAAGCAAACATTTTAAAAAAAGTACTGCCACCGACAGAACTGAAGGGTATTATCATTTTATTTGCAGTTGTGCTAGTAGGCGTAAATGTGGGTTTTCATTTAGATTCTTGCAACATATTGCCATTTAAAATTTTAAAAGCTAAAAAAATGTAGGTCAACTTAAAATAAAATAAAAACATCTTGAAATAACAGAAATATTCTTAAGGGGTTTCTTAAATAAAATCTTATCTAAGAAATTACGAAGCATCCAATTTGTAAGAAAATTTATTGCATAATTCTCAAGTTGTTTTTATAATAAAATATATTGGTTGAGCTTGAGAATATCAACTTCTAAACTTTGTACTTTTCAACTTCTTGTTTAAATGCAGTTTGACACCTTCAAGGACATTGTTGTCACTGTCGAGTATACAGTGCGAACTCGATTTGCGCAGCCACCGATTATTGCAACATCCCCTTTAGCGCAGCAGGCTAATTTTTTTACATTACAGTCTTTATAAGTGCAACTGTTTAAAAAAAAAAACGTCGCGAAAAGTGCAACTTTTCTTTTTTTCTTTCATTAAACTTTAAGCAATTTTTTTGTTTTGTTTTTTTTACTGTTTTCAACGTTATGATCAAAGTTTCACATGAGTTTTGGTCGAATTGGTAGATTCGTATCGTCCTGTTAGGCATCAGCTAGCAAAATTACAAAACTTTTAAACTTTGTCATATTTGTTAACACATTTTGAATAACCATCACCAATAGTTTAACAATACTGAAAGTTCTGAAGTAAAACGATACAAATCTACTAATTTCACCATTAAGTGAAGTTCACTGTAAAGTGAACTTAGTGGAGTGTTTTTATATTGAGTTGTAAATGGTCGGTTATTGCAACTTACGGTAAAACCGACATCCCCGATTTCCTTTGGGTTTGCGCAAATCGAGGTTGAATTGTATTTGCTTTAGTACGCAGTCGTAAATACTTAAAGCTCACATTTGCTAAAGGGAGCAAACAAAAAAGTGTTAAAGTATTCAGGAGAATTCGATATTGAGCGAAGTTTCCATTTAAATTTTATGAAGAATTCGATCGATATCAAATGCCGTAAATTGCCTCTAGGTATGTAAGGAAAATCGGGCTTGAAAACGAAAATTCATTTATAATACATTTGCATTAAACAATTTCATGAAAAGAAAAAAAAAATGGTTGTATTAAGGTCGCAACAACCATGTTATGTTCTGTATAGCAATATATTTTTTGTGACAAACATACATTGGTTATTTGAAAATATTTTAAACATTAGTTTAGTTGCGATAAAAAAGTTATTGTTTACATTTAATTGTTAAATGATTTCTATCTATAAAAATTGCAACATGGTTGAGTAGAATTTTAATTTTAACCATAATCAAAGTATTTATACAAAAAGTATAGTAATTTTAGTCATAATATGTTTTTGTGGTTTAAGCAGTTACACAGATCTTTTTGATTTCTACCCTTCTAAGAGGAATATATTATTCTTGATTTGATATTCAGAACGACAAATGATACTGAAGATGGCGCCTATGGCGATGAGGGAAATTTGATCCAAAGATCTAGAACATATTATTATCATCTACAACATTAGCATGATATTTTGTTACAACCATTCAATATTCAATTATAATATGTTGCCATAGTCTAGGTTACCTCAACCATGTTTTTTCTTTGCATTTAAGCGATTGATTTGGAAATAATTTATCAAAGCGATTGATATTGCATCACATATTTGCTTAGTCTCATATTAAAACACGTATTCGAAACAAATTGATGAATATTTTTGATAAACTTTGTGATCTCTATGAAAATATAACCCAGTAGACTTGTTAATAAAACTAAGGGACTAAAAAAATATTAACTATAAAATTGGAAATGGAATCTTGAGATAATTCTTACCAATTTCAAGGGCTTTTGCCCTTGAGCCGCTTGGACTTATGATCAAATTTTACATATTTATCTTGCTAACACGAAGTTATTAAAGAACGTAAGAACATTGTTAGATAAATGTTAGAAAGTCGTTTTTATACTCGTACATTTGGTATAAAGAATGGCTCATTGCACGAGAGAAAATAAAAAATTTAAAATAACAGCAATTTTAAATTAAATTTTTTTATCTCTGCAAGTTATTTAACAATAAACATACAATTCCTCAAATTCTGGTACAGTTTCAATATTATTTTTATTACGAAATAATTATTTGTCTCTTCCTCTTAAATCCACATTAAAATAAATCATTAAATAACTTTAAAATATTTTTAATTAATATTTTCCATAAACTTTTGTCGATTAATTTTTGTTTATTTATATTTGAAATTATTACGAATTTATTTAATTTCCATGTAGTTAAAATGCCACCTCCGCTTTTAATCATGCAATGTCATCATGTGTAAGTTTAAAACGGTAAACGTGCAATAAATGCGGCCAGTAGTTGAGAACGCCTATAAATGTATGCGTTAATCAGAGGAAGTGTGTGTGCGTGAGTGTGTGAGAATGGTGTTTTTGAGGTCTTTGTGTTTGCTAACCACACATAACTTTCCAATTATTTTCAGTCAACCACTAAAAAAGCCATTGTGAAATTTATTATAAAAATACCAAAAATAACATAAAAATTATTTATGGCAAACACCAAAATAATGCTCTATAAATCAGAAGTAAAATTGTGGTGGTAATGGACTTGAATAAGAAAAAAAGACACAATATTTAAAATAAATTTTGTAAATCGTTACTCGTTTTTTTTAAATATTTTTCTGTAGTATGATTCTAATTCATAATTTTAAGAAATCAACCTCAACTACTACCAGCGTACTTTTCTTTTAAAGCCCCTTCACAATGATTGCTAGCAATGTTTCATCGCTAATGCCTCTGCAGTTTTCTCAATGCATTTATGTTTCCTTTTTATTTTATGTAATTTGCGGATTATTATTATACATTTTTTTTGTGGCAGATTATGTAAAATTCTTTTCGCAAATATTTGTGCGTTGAAACAACATCAACATGAAAAAGTCCTTCAAAATGACAGCGAAAAAAGAATTAATTAATTTTTCCAATGACTACCAACTTACACATGCTGGTGTATTTATAAAAATAAATAAACTTGATTACTTCCAAGTACATACAGTGTACTCGGGGTAGAGTGTGAACACCGGGTAATATGAACAACTGGTTTATTACGAACAGCTAATTTTTTACGTTAATTACGCTAAAGAGTGAACTTGTGTTTTTTTTTAAATAAAAATTTATAACCTCAGGTACAAAAGCCAACGTTTCAATAGACGTTATTATGATAATGTTAGATTTTCTTAGATATATAACCATTTTCCTTATTGTTGCTGTATTTTCAGACGATATGGGCCTAAGTTAGATTAAGAATTATTCAATTATTCAATAGTGGTGGAAGCCTACGAAGTTTATAAGTGACAAACAAATAAGGTTTAACTACAAGTGGTGTCCTATGGCAGAATAAAAGTGCACTAAGTAGAAAAAAGTGTAGGAAAGCGGCATACGGATTGGTTTCTATGCAAGCGCAGGTTGGCTGCAAGTCTTCAAAATACGATATAGAATCAAGTTTTTACAAAATTTATAGAAACAAGCTTTGCTTTGATCTTTGCGCTGCCGACCCGTTTCAAAACAAATTGAACTTTAAGATATGGGAGCATGGAGTATGTGAAGAGCAAGTCTACAACGCGGACGAATCTGAACTCTTTTGTAAAATGTTGACCGAAAAGAAATGATAGACAGCAAGAATAACATTTTTGACGTGCACTAATGTAACTGGACGCCATACATTGGAACCAAGAGGGCAAGAAAATACGTTTCTTTGACACTCTCTAGAGTGAACTTTTTGCACGAATTAGTTCATTCTATCCCGAGTGCACAGTATTCAGGTAAAGTTTAACTGTAGGTGTAAGCGTGTTGATACCCTACATCCTCTTAGCTGGGCAACGTTCATTTGCCAAAATAACACTAAAAGTTCAGCTAGTTCTTTTCGCTTTTAAACGAGTTACGTTTAAAATTATATTTTTAATGCTCACTGCAGTTCAATTTGAGTTTTAGCTTATTCAGTGTTTGTTTCTTTCCAAACCTGTTGCTTGAAGGTGTCTCTGTTTATGGGCCAATTCAGGGCTGTTAGCAGTTACATTTTCAAAAATTCTCTAAGGTGACTCATTTAACATCCAGCTTTTCGATTAGATAATGTATTATGAGAGTTTAAAAATTGGTACGCGTATACTTCAACGAAAACAATAAATTATCAAATTTTTCTAAACTTTTTCTATTAGAAAATTTTAATTTCTTCAAGTTTTAGAGCAGGAAGTTTCCTGAATAGTTTAAATGCTACTAATAGTATAAGACGAGGCAATTATGAGACGTAATATATGTGTAGCAAGTTATGCCTGGAAAAATACAAAAACAAGGACAGCTCTGACCACTGTATCCCAATTACTTACACACACTTATAGAGGATATGTAGGTGTATTTATTGATGTGGTGGCATTTTTAACATGACACAATTTTTATGGTTTTTATGTTACACAAATATTTTTTGATGCACAGTTTGGTTGGTTATATTTTGCAGTTATTTTGTACTTTGTTTATTGTTGTTTTTTGTTTGTGCCTCGTGAAAATATAACTGAAATATTTTGTAAATGTGTGTGAATGTAGATGGATTTTTGGATGCAGCTGTTTATGACAGGCGCGGACCCAACTTTAGCTTTTGGGGAGGAACAAACAATTCCTCAAATTTTCTCAAATTTCTGTATGGAGAAGAGTTTATTTTTAATGGTTTTAAAAGGGGAATTTTCCCTTTTGCATACCCCCCTGGATCCTGTTGTATGTTTATATGTGGTCATGTGAGTGGTCATTTTATTACAACAAAAAATATGTATTCCAACCTTTCAATATGTCACACACTCTTGTACATATTTACATTTGGTTATGTTTGTGTTATTTTTGTTGTTTCTGTTTTTCTTTTTTTTTTTTTTTGTGTAGGCAGGCTTTGACCCTGCATTGCAATTAAATAAAAGTTCAAGTAAATGGCACAAATTTTATTATAAACAAAAGCATTTTCATACACATTTGTCAGAGTTTTTCAATGCAAAGTGTTTTCTGACTACAACACGCACGATTGATTGTTATTCGATAGTTTATTGCAAGCAGTAAACAAACTAAATATTACAATAATCAATTGAGTTATTTTGTTTAATAACAACACAAAACATAGAAAACACAATTATAAAAATATGGATAAAAAATCAAGTTGAATTGAGCACTATAATTTTTTAGTACACTGTAAAAAATATTTTCATTTAACCAAGTTTGTGTTTGTTTTTAATTTCAGCTTTAAAATGAAGTTTTAATTTATGCAGGTATTTATTTCAGCCAAAAAATATATTAAATAAAATTTAACTTAAGAATTATTTGAAGCAATTTAAACCTTCAATCAAAACCTTTAATATATTTCTCGCTGTGTAAGAGCAATTGAACAAATGCCACCTAGAAGTATTTATTTAGAATCTCATTTAATTGATGCATGCTTCAATTTGATCGTCTTGGACAAACAATTTTATATAAATTATAAATTTCCAAACTATCATCAAATTGTGCGTTGAAAATAATTTCAACTTTCATAAGAAATATACATACCTCTGGCCGTAATTAGCTAATTGGAAAATAGTTTGAAGAAATTATATCACAGCCCTGTGATGTTTTCCCCGAAAATCCTTCAATAATTTTCACGAATAAATGAGTGTAACTATGTATGAGTGTTTCAGTAAAAAAAGCCAGCAGTTCTGAGGGTGGAAGTGTTTGAGATAGATACTTTATTCATTCCATAGATACATTATCCTTTGCAAGTAATCAGTTTTCTATCTTCTTTACGAATATATCTCGACCGTAGTCAGTTGATTTTTTTTGTGCAACAAATTCTACCTTTTCTTTTGTTTTTCATTTCACATGACTGCTGCTTAGCCACTTGCACTTCATATTGTTATTAAAATTATACGGTTGGTATCACTTGTTTTTTTGTACATATTTGTAAATGTAGCAGGAAATATGTTTGAAAATAATGTAAAGCATTCTTATACAGGGTGATTGTTTTACATGTATATAAGTTATTCTTCAGAGTTGGACATTACCATTCGGTGAGTAAGACAATAATAAGAATGCTATTAATGTCGATCAAGCTATTTCACGTAAAGAAAACACATGGTTGAAGTATTTATTATATGCGCAAAAAAGGTTAAGTTTTTATACAAAAATTTCGGCCATTAAAGTACTGAGATCAAAATGAGGACCAAGTTATTGATATGTACAATACCAATTCTTTTCTAGGCAACGTGTTAGCTTGGCAATCTTTTTTTTATCTCTTTTATATGGGAAAATATTATGGAGACTATATTGCCAATCTAGCAGGTATCCTAGAAAAGAGCTGGTATTGTACACATCAAAAACTTGGTCCTCATTTTGTTCTTAGTACTTTTAACGGAAGAAATTATTTTGCAATAACTGGGCTGAGATACGAACACAGCCAACTAAAGCCATCGAGAATGCTTAATAGTCAACGTGCTAACCACTTAAGCCACACCATCCTAATACTTTGATGAAACTCCAAAAGAATTTTACATATTATTTCTGTTAAGAACATTTTATGATTCAGAGTTATAATACTATTTTTGTCTAGTTAAAAGACTTTGTTTGTACAATTTACAATTTTTATAGATGGAAAGCAACTAAAGTAATGTTGGTTGTTACAAAAATATATTGTTGTAAGGATAATAATGTGGTTGTCGTGACCATGCCACAATCATGATTCTACTTTGTGTGTGTTGAGATGCTTTCAAATGATTACAGCAATGCTGCAATAGTATAGCGAGAGCTGTGGTTTCACCGACACGGTGTAACATGTTACATAACCTCCGTGTCATTTACCACCGATGGAATGTTTTTCTGCGTGGTATGGGAAACTGCTGGTCTATGCTAACAAGCCAGAGCCGGTTGTGAACTTGGAAAATAGCAATGGGAAATTAAAACCGCAAGTGCTGTAAGGTCAGCTTTATTGCAAATTCATTAGCGTTTCACTTCGTACTAAAACGCGATACATCTAAAAAAAATGCCCTCAATATAAATTTGCTTTCTTTCCTCTTTTCTAATATCTTTACAATTCAATGACTTTTTAAACGCACCAACATACATTTTAATAAGGAATCCCACATCATCGCTAGTGCCATTTCTAGATTGGAACATTACCAGTAGCAGTGCCATCAACACAGTCAAATAGCCAACCATCTTGCCAAGAAACAACCGTCGAGCCAGCAAGGGCTAAAGTCATTTAATATTTTTATTCTTAAGAAATGAAAAGTGTGTGTGTGTTTGTGTATTTTCTTGTGCTTTTTCTTTCACCACTAAAAGCAACCGCAATATGAAAAGGCTATAAAAGACAGTATAGTCACTACATTATGCAGCGCCCACTTTGTGTAACGTAGCTTGATTGTATGTGTGTGTGTGTGTGTGTGTGTGTGCATGAATGTAATTCATATTTTCTTTCAGGCTTCGTTATCATAAAAGTAATAGCATTATAAGAAATCGCAAGTACCATCAGATACCAATAGTCTGGCGTGTATCAACATTTAAATGTGTTTGTGTGCAAAAGAAGAGCGTAATAGAAAACGGAAAAACGTCAGAATAAGTAAAGAGGTAAAGCTTTTTTTAAATTTATGCCGTATGTTTTACAGTTACAAGTTGAATAAGACCATAATAGACAACAGTTTTGTGCATGTTTGCATGTATGAGTGGCCGTGTGTTGGCTGGTATACATAAAACGGAAACGGAAGCCTACTATAATGATGATGCTTTGCTTAAACATATACTACAACCAAATTGTCTTTCTGTTTGTCTATTTGTTGTTGTTGTTGTTGTTGTTGTTCGGGTTGAAAACAAACAGTTTCTCTTTTTTTCCGAACAGGTTGTGCCGTGAAAGAAATATAAAACTCACGACAAGTGTTGTTTAAAAGAAATATGTTTCTAAGGACTTAAGAATAATTAAAAAAACATTAGCAAAATATTTTAATTTTATACGGGAGAAATTAAATTCCTCAAAAAGTTTAATGCGACTTATTTTAAAGATAAAATTTGTGCGAGGCTAAAAAATTTATAAATTACACTGTAGAACAGTCCGAGTATCCTGGAGGGTTCCATGACGGTTTTTAATGTCGCTGACATCTGTTTTCAGGCTACGTCAGGTTGTTGTGCTACTGGTAACTTAATCAATATTTCCAATTTCATGGACGTTCGGAAAGGGTTCGTATATGACCGACCCATATTATTTATTTGAAAGAAACATTTATTCCTTTGTGATCCCAGGACGGTCCTGAAGGGTCTTCCATACAATTTTTATTATTTTTGTATAACTATTTCTTGGCTTAACTTTAACTAAGCACGACGTCTATAGGATTCTTCTAAATCGTTTGATTTCACGCTTCAACAATATTGTGCGGGCATTGCAACTAAATGCTTCCACTTATATCAAGTTTTCATTCGGTGCACTTTCTGGTCCAACTTCTCCCTGTGATCATCTGAGAATTCCTCCATATTATTCGCAAAATAGCTACTATCGATGTGATTGTGAAGTATATGTATTTTAAACGACATGGGTACTTTTAAGTCTGCAACATCCAAAATAACCACAATATAATCTAAGAGAAAAGGAAGTAAAAGCTTGTAAATTCATCCTGTAATTAATAACGTTTTAGGTGTTCACAAGGCAGAGAATTTATCACGGATATGATAGCGAGTTTTTTTGCAGACTTAAACTACTAAAGTTGCTTAAAATACATATTTTTTTTGAAAATGATTGTACAGTGTTATTTTCAGCTCTTCAAATTACACAAGCATTTGAAAATGAACTCCTTTCTTGCCGTAAAACTATTTTTAAAAAATTCAACAGAGAAACTCGGAAAAAGCCCTTTCCCTGGTGGCAAAGAAAACAATTTTAAAATAATTTACCAACTATATTTTTACTCCTGCTCTCTATAATTTGTAAGTCACATACACAATTACACTATAAAATAAAGGTGTGTGGGTGTGGATGTATGCTAAAAGTATTTCAATTCAATTGATGTTGTATAATTATCTTAAGTTGATTTGTTTACTTTGTTACATGATAACTAAGGGAAAAGCCCAACTTTGTTGTTAAGAGAGAAACAAGATGTTAAAAATAAGGATGTAAAACTTAAACTAGTTGAAGAATATGAAAGCGTTGTTTTCTTAGCGTGTTTTTTTTTTTGTTTATTTTTCGTTGTTTTAAGAGTTGCTTCCACAAACAAGCTAAACCAAAGCCACAAAACTATTTCTTATATTGGCCCAGTCATCCATTCAGTCAGTCCTTCATTCTCAGTTAGTCAATACATTTATCCATCTATTAGTATTTGTATAGAATATTATTTCATTCCTGCGTGTGTGTGTGTGTGTATTGCGGCGTATCAAATGTTGGTAAAATGTTTGATTTACGTTTTACAATCCGGTAACAACTACAAAATAAATTCAAGTGGAAATTGTTGTTCTATTTGTTGGTAGTAAAACTTAGTACGTAGTAGTGGTACAAACGTACTAGTAGTAGTTGTTATTGCTGTTGCTCTGATAAGCATTTTGTGGCTTAAAACTTTTCGTATTCAATTGAGAAATTAGACCATTAACCAACTTATATCAGTAACTTTATACTCACTTGTATTTACGAGTATATTCTTATACAAACACAAGTGCATACACTGGCATGGACCTTTACGTTCGATTTACCCTCAAGTTTGTTTATATGTATTGGCAAAAGTCTAGCGGTAAGTGTGCTAAGTTTCAAATCTTCAAGTGCGAGTAAATTGGTTGGTATGTGTGTTTGTGCGAATGCTATTGTGGGTGTATCGAAGGTAAAACAAATGGGTAGCATAACTTTACTCTGCTCAAAATTCATGTTGATTTAACCAAGAAGTTAAGTTGTAATTTTGCAATTAGTTATTTTGATTGCTTGCCATTAAGCAACAGAGAAATTCGTAAGCAAAGAGGAGATAAACACGAATATAAATACAAACAATTTCTTGAAACAGCATAGTGTTGCGTAATGCAAATTATAGCAAGCGTACTTTTTCTAACCAGAACGTACTTTTTTGGAATAATTTCTTTTTTGTTTAAATTTGAGAGATCTTGGTATAAATACCTTAACACAAGTATAATGACAACACTTTTAAATGGGCATAAACTAAATTCTTTAAGATCAGCATTTGAAACCTAGTTTAACATCTAAAGGATTAGAAAATGAAGAAAGGGCCATATTTTTTTCCCCTGAAATTGTTCAAAAAAGCACCAACATTTGCCTGTTTCTACAAGTCAAATTCAATATTAACAACAACAAATTGAGGGAAGCATGAAAACAATGTTTATGTATCAATTTCATTTTCGCTTCCTTTTGTCTCAATTGTGTGTTTGTTTTTTTCAAGATTCTTCAGGAATACTTTTGTTGTATTTTTGATAGGGTAGCAATTTTGTGTGAGTTATACGGTAACAGCTACAATTGTAGATAATTTGAATTTACAATATTTATTTATTTAGATTACTGACTATAACAACAAATGTCTCAATATTTAGTTTACATTTCATCTCAATAAATTATCACCGAAGGGCATTTAATTCCTTTTTTTTCTTTATTAAGCACGTTCATACTGCGTGAATAAGTCAGCCGTTTGCAAGGTGAAAACATTTATTTAAGCAAAATCTTTTCTAAGAAAAGTTAAGGAAATTTAAGGATTTAATTACGTAGTTGCTCCATATTCATTCACTTAATTAAAGATTTATTAGGAGTTGCTACAAGTAAAATATTATTCAATAAATATAAAACAAATTCATTGGGCTAACCCTTTAGTTATAAAAAAAAATTCAAATTGTTTTCTAAGCCCAAACTATTAATAACTTGAATCAAACAGAAAAAGGATAAACTAGCTTAAATTGTTTTCAATAAATTAAAAATTCTTATGAAGAGTGAAACAACGGTATGGCAAATTTAATTGTGGGTGCTCTTTGCTGTTTTCAGCTGCTGTGCATTACATTCGCCACACATAAAGAAAAAGCCACCACCACCACACATAAAGAGCAGCATGTTATGATTGAATTGTAAGGCTGTATTCTAATCATATTATTATTGTAGATAATAGTAATATGATCCTTCTTCGAATCCTAAAAAAGCCTTGAATCGAGTTGCAGCACATTTTTTTTCGGAAAGAAACATTGTATGATTGCTTCTGTGTCATACTTTGGTTAAACGCAAACAAAGTTTTACATATTTTGTTGAATAATAACGTGACAATAATGTTAGAAAAAATTATATTTGTTCAACTCAAACATTTTTGTGGATGGAAATCACTTAATTATTAAATGTAAAGAATGAATAACTTGTTTGTCGCAACTAAAGTTATGCTTAAAACAATTTCAGCTATATTATTGTGGTAGAAAACATAGTATAGTTGTTGTCACTATGCCTCAACCATGTCTGTCTGTAGGATACATTAAACGTTGCATATTTCTAAATTCATAGAAAAAATATGTTCTTGGATTCTTTAGAATTTTACAGAAGCTAGAAAAGTTGCTAGAGTTTGTTTGTTGGCAATACACTAGCGGTGTATCCAGTGTCGAGTATAAAATCTCTATAGGTCCTCGCAGTGCATATAAACTTGGAAACATAGAGCCATAGATATTATAAGTATTTAATAATAAACTTATTCCCACAGAAGCTGTGTGTGCTCGAGATACTTCGCAACAAATAGTAGAACTTGTAAAAAACAGGCCATCTGCCATTTATTATTATTATAAGTTATACTTTAAAATAACACCGTGACCTGCTGGATCTATTGTATAGCCTCGTGCATAGAAAAAAAAAATTTTTTTACTAAATCTTGTAATTATTGTCGGCTTTTTTTTGAACTAGTATCCGACTGCTCAGCTTGTTCAGTGTTCGTCTTGCTACCACAAGTCAATCGCATAGTTTCTTCTAATGTTTCCTGTTCCGCTTTACAGAGTTTGCAGAAGTCACTTTCTATCACATCTTTTTGATTCATGTCCTGGCAACAGTTCAGTGTAGAGTTTAATAACATATGTGCTGAGATTTAGAATACCCTTTACCTTCATACTTTCGTGGTCAATTAGATTTTTCGACTGCCGCATGCCTATTTTGGCTCTGCAGTTGTCCTCGTTTTCTCCTTTCGTGTCTTAGGCTATTTATGAAGCTATTGTTTACGCCACAGAATGGCTTTGGGTCTATGAAAGGTGTGTCTGCGCTCTTGTTAGTCAGATAGTCTGCCATTTGATTGCCTACATGCCCTCATGTTGCGGTACCCGGTAGCAATTGACAGAAGTCGAAATTCTGCACCGCGGCAATGTGAGCTCTTACATATTTACGTAAGCAATTGACTTTAATGACACTTAAAAGCCTTGACTTGGCACCCAAAAACTTGTTTATGATCCCGCATTAAAAAAAAAAAAAACATATTTTGAAAGTCTCTCAACTGATATAGGCGAACTGGTACGACAAGTGCTTAGAACGGCTTCTAGGATTTTTCATTATAAGGCTCACTATAGGTTACTCCAATAGGAAATAAAAACTGCCAGTTCTGCTGTAAATATGAGATATCAGGGAGCTTTAAAACTTAACACAGTTTATTTTGGGTATGAATTTAAAGTCAACCTACAGCATAACCATGCGAGCATGTACACTACCCTCTCATTGTTCTGTTTTAAGCGCATATTAAAGTTGTTGGCGTTAGGTCGCAGTTTTTTAGTATCATTTGTAGTTTTGCGTTTATTATTATTTTTTTATTTTTGTGTGAAACTTGAGTACATTGCTAAATGGCATGGTTTGCTTTTTAATTTTCTTAAAATATTTTCTAATATTTTTTCGTTGTAATTTCATTTCTTTCTTTTTTTTTGGAAATTGAAAACTTTGCCAATTCAGCCATCGCTACACACACACATACATATATTTAGTTGGCCATTATTTGTTATTTATTTTTTCAAATGTTCATAGCAGCCATGACAGCACAATGTTTTTGTGTCGACAAACATATTTGTTATATTACACTACACTCTGCTACACCCCACTAGACTAAAACTCTACTTAAGCAGACTAAAAGTTACAAACACTAAAATAATCTCACACATATGACGTATAAAAATACGTGTACACACACACACACACACACACACATGCATATATGATATTTTAGCTAAAATAGATGGATGATGAAAGAACACAGTAACAACTGTGCAAAAAGGACAAGTGGCCCAGTTACAAATGCTTAACAACTCTGCAGATTTAAATTGCAAAAAGTTTTTACTCTGTAATAAAAGTCTTGCTAAGTATGAATGCGAGTAAAATTCTGTACAATTCATTTATCGGGTATAAGGGAGTGCAAGTTTTGCAGGAATTACTGCAGGAACACACATGCAGGAAAGTTAGAAAGCTGTGTGTCGGTGTATTAGTTTTTGAGTCTGGCAATTGTTTATAAATGTATGTACAAATATGTGTGTACGTATATGTTATATTTTTATCTCTTTACATACGATGATGTTATCTTATCCTTAAAGTTGTAGCTAAAATTGCACACATACATACATACCTACCGTATAAGCTTGTTTTCGTCATTGGTTTATTATATATGTACGAGTGTACATGTGTGTATTTGGGTGTGTGTGTATTGTTTACGTATTCGTTTAGGTTCTTGATGTCCTTGTTTTTGTTGTTTGTGTACTTGTACAAGTTTATTTCTTTATGCTCTTCATGTCGGCATTTTGTTCGGCTTGTTAATGTGGTCGATCGTGGTTGATGTTGCCTCTAGTTCGTCCCTTATTTTGTGGAATATTTTTTTACTTTCTTGCAATTCCGGTCTGCCAAGTTTACTGTTTGGTTTGTGATAGATTTGTTGTCTTTAATATTTGGTAATGGCATCCACTTTTCTTACTCAACATACTTATAACTCATGCATGTAACTAACTTTAAGTTTGTTTATAGCCATCAGTTCGTACGTACGTCTGTTTGTGTCTGCATTGGTATATTTTAACTTCGATTTTCTTGTTTCTACATAGTTTTAAGAGGTATAAACTAAATCCGTTTGATGTTCTTGCAACGTTTTCTCTCAAACATAAACGCACACATAACTTGGTCTAATGTATGGATATTGATGATGATATTATATTGATAAAGAAAAATATGTTCCTGGCAACAAACACGTACAGAAATGCATTTAATACATCGACACTCTAGATGCATTAAAATGGTCGAGATACATTTTTACTTAAGAAATTGCATGTTTATTTTACACTCGTTGTAAAATTGTATTAAGTGTTTTTTTTTTTTTGAAAAACAATAAGCTGAGTGGTTTTAATTTGGAATAGTTTGTTTTTGAGCACTAAAATGTTGTTAAATTATTCCGTTCTTCAGCCCGTAACTGATGTAAATAATAAATGGATTTAGTATCACAAGTAAATAAAATTCAGTGTAACAGGTTTTTAATAATTTTAAAAATTGCTTTTATATCTGATTAAAAATAAAAATTATGACTAGAGTCAGTAATTAAGCAGAACGTTAAGCAGAAACTTAGTTTTTTCCAAACTAAATTGACAAGGAATGACGGAAAATCGTTTCAAAAATATACATCAAAGCACCCTGTAGGAATATCAAATCAAGAATTATAAACTAAAATCGCTAAAATTAAGGTTAGGGAATCTACGAATCGGCCCGAATTAGGAAAGCACTCGAATTTTTTTTATATAAAATTAAAGTAGTGTAATACTGTGTTCAGACCTATGTCGTAATTAAGAATTATAGACGTTGGTGTTCACATATATGCAATTTAGCATACTCAATTAGCATTTGACAGCTGAGAGAGTGTGCGTTTTGTTTGTAAAAGCTTGTGTTTATGAATTTGAAAAAAATGGAGAGAAATTCGGCTCAAAAGGAAATTTGTTAAATATACGATTTTTTTAAAGAAATTATTTATAACGTGTTTTCGTTAAAAACATCACGAAATTTACTATCCCTCAAGCTTATCTGCGATTTTATTTTCATTTTCATTGTGCCTTTCAATGTGGCTTGATTTTAGCATTTAACCAAGTTTTTTCTGCTAACTCAACACACTTCAACAGAGTTGCGTTGGGCATTTGCCTGAATTAATGTTATAACAAATTGAACTCAATTAAGTAGTTAAATTTCCTAATTAAGCAATTTAGCTGCATTTCTGAACATAGTATAAGTTATTTGATTAAATTAAATAATTAAAAATCATTAAAAAAACGTGAGTTGGTTCACTTTTCATAATCACAGGCCCATTCAAGGTATTAATTCATGTTGTTATATTTCCGCAATATTTAAAATATCGGCATGTTACATAAATAACCCAGCTATAGAAACCGCAATATTAACTATTTTTTTGCTCTAATAAATTCCAATTGGATGCAACTAGACTTAGCACAGTTTTAAAATATTTGCTGCCCTATCAAATCGGTTGGAATCCAATACGTATGATGGGGAAAAAATGCAACTACATGCGCTTAAAGTTTTATTGTAGTTGTTTTTATTGTCTTGTGACAACTAATTCCATTTGAAAAAAATTATTATTTGTTTGTTATTAAATTTATGGAGCATAAAACTACATTTACGCTTAATTTCATAAAACATGATTTTAATACAAAAAAAAAGGATGTGTGCAGACACAGCCACTGTAAACAAAGTGTGAAAAAAAATTATAAATAAAAGAAAAAACAGCAACAACAACAAACAGACAATAACCACGAAAAATAACAGTAAGCGAAGAGAAAGAGAAAAATAACAAAAATGAATTTTTATTTTGGTATGAAGGTATGTGTTCGGTTTAGTTATTTTTCCCAAAAAAAACAAGTGATAAATTTCTTTAGACTCCCATGGCCCCGACCTTCTATATCTGGATGTTTTTAAAAGTACAATGAAGAAGCAGTGTACAATGTTACCACAACAACAACAGCGTTCCTTAACTAATATTGTATGAGCTTTTGCCATATCACCAGTTGTTTATAAAGGGTGTTCTCTTTAGACAATTGGTGGACTGTTTAATTATATCAATTTTTATTTATTAAATAAGTCAGCTACGATCACAGACTTGTAAAACAACAATTATCTTGTTCGGATTAAAAATTGAAACTTCTATTTGAAATACTTCCAATCCGGGAACGGGTCCGTCCATACACCACAAATTATGTTCAAATAAAACTAGCAAAAAGTCATGTTTCCCTGGAATGCTTTTCTCATTTGAATGTTGGCTACATAAAAAACTTCCTTTATGAACCGTTCAGAGATTCAAAAACGCAAACAACAGCAATGAAAGCAGGACTTTGCACCGTCAGTGCCTGTATGTGTGTGTGTGTGTGTGTGTGTGTGTACCTTTGTAGCAGCTTAACGGGGACGTATGATAAAGTACTTGTGAGAGTATGTGTGTGTATGTGTATAATTGTGTGGGGAAAATGACAAAGTCAACCAAGAAAATATTGCAGATTAAAACATACAACTACAAAAGAGTTGTATTATTTGGACACACAAATACGAGTGTGTGTGTTTTGCTTTGATTATATTTTACCAAAACATTCTTACATACAGATTTATATAGTGGCAATGAGATAATGTTATTGCTTTTGTGTCGTGGACGAAGGATGATCTCCAGTATGGGATGTCACCGAAATAAATACTAATACCCATCCGAAAAAAAATCTAATTTTTGCTTAGTGTGTGAAAAGTGGGCGTTCACGAACAACGACTTTTTGTGGAAAATTAAACATTTAACTTGACATTGAAAAGATTTGATGCCAGTGCGACTGACTAACTAATAAAGACCCCTTCCAGACATTCAAGCAGAAATGTTTGAAATCAAAAAAGCTTATGTGGCACGAATCTTGTTGTCTTCTTTTGTATTCAGACATAATTTTGTTCTTCCTTCGCTTCTGTGGCTAATTCGCAAAAAAGGACACTAATTTAATAAGGTTACTGGGTTGGAACATTAAAAATGAAAATATTTCCAACAATCTGGTACAATATAAAACGCCCATTCACATACATACTCAGAGTAAATATGTGACATAAAATTTAAGTTTATAAAAATTAATTTTATGTTGAAGAATGCGAGGACGACAGTTTGTTACACACAGACATAAATAATAAAACATTTGAGAGGAAGTAGTTTTCACAAGTGCAAATCATTTAAGAGAATTCAAAGAGTCTAAATGTTTGAGTTCCGGCGAAAATTGGATGCATTTTCTGAGCACTCCCATTTGCATTTAATTTAAGAAAGCACTAAAGCCTTGACTGTTGTTGTTTTTAGTGAAGCTAATTAAAGTCAGAGGCGCAAATGTTTATTCAATTATAATTGACTTGATAGTGTATAGAAAAAATAAAGTTACATAATAAATTTGTGTTGGTATATTGCGTGTTTTATTAAGTACCAACTTGTCTTCAACAAAGGAAAGTTTACATTATTTTGGTGGCTACGTTTATATCGTCCTATATTTGCCTAGTCTGAACTGGCTGCAGTAGTTAAGTTTTTATTTGGAATTGAATTATATTTTAAGCAGACACAAACTAAAAATTTTAAATTAAATTTAATGTTCCTTAACGAAACATTTACTACCATCAGCCCTTACAGGTTTTATTATGTAAATCGTGTAACTCAAAATATGTTTTTATTCCTATTAATCATTCAATAACAATTAAACCTTTATTAAATATTTTTACTAAGTTTTTTGTGTATTTTTCCAATCATTAAAAAATTATACATTTCGTAACACTTTACGATAGACAAAGCAGCAGCTGAATGACTACTTCTTCTCAAGTTTTTATAATTTTTTGTTTTTCTTTTCTTTTCTTTTTTGTTGGTTGTTCATTCCTTCTTTCGGTTTTAATATTGGTTATTATGGCGTTTGTGGCAAAAATACAAAAAAGAAATTCTTTGTGTTTCCCACTCACTCATTAAGCCAGAGTGTTTAATTTTAATGTCATGGCAATGATGGTGGCGGTCGGGATGGTTTAAGAGAAAGAAAAACACATACTGCAACAAATAAATTAAACAAACAAAAAATTGAAGGGCAAGTTCTTCCACACAATAAATTACTATCTCAACCGCACATAAATTTTAACATTTGCACAATGGGTATTGTATAATTAAAACAGCAATTGCTGGCTGTCATTACCTTTAATATGTATAATGCTCCCATGCACACAAACACACACACGCACACACACGCACACACACACACAAGCACATGTTTTTGCATTGATAATGGAATAACACAAGAACGCAACTATTGAAGTGTTAAGAAAATAGTAGTTACTACAAAGATATTTAAGATAACGCTTACATCAAATGCCGCCCGCATATTAACAAGGATCAAAGAACATACACAGCACGCACACAGACACAAACACCCCGTTTTAATTAGCCATGGTGCCTAAAGAACAAGCGCAACGAATTTCCTTTAAAGATCATTCGATACAAGTGCTAAAAAGATGCCGTAAAGAATTTCTTAGGCACGATGAAATGAAATGTGGCTTATGAAACATGAACAGAAAATAAATATTTTACAAAATAAACTGCAAGAATCTATGACATATGGAAAACGAGTCTTTGGGATACTGACATCTTAGCCAAAGAGTAAAAGCAGCCTGTAAAGTGGCAACAATAAAGCAACCTGTCAACGGTGGTGGTCTAAAGGAGAATTGTATAGTTTGGTAACAACGACAATGAAGAATCTTGGTTACCAGAGATAATTGTTTGTAGCTGTTAAAAGCAAACTAGTAACCTTAACGCACCTGACTTGCGGTTGGCTAATTGTTAAAAGGAAACTTTGCCACAGCAATAAATACCCAAAACCCGCTCATAAGGAATTCCAAATGAGTTGTACACAATTTCAACACTGTATTCCCACATTCGCTTACCCATTCAGCAGAGTCTATGTGTTTAAATACACGAATACCTATTTGTCTTTTTTTTATTTGAAAAGGGTACTACTACCTACTACAACCCATGTCATTGAAAAAAAATCTTTCCTTCCACTGCTACGCCAGCTCGTCAGCACACATTTGTTAAAGCAACCAACCCTATTTAAACATTTCAACACCGAACAAAACTTGAATTTTGAAATATAATTAGTAACTAATTACTTTAACGCACACGCACACACTTTCATTTATTCCTATCAGCACACATACACACACCACAACACACTGGCATGTACAAACAATTTTCATACAAGCACAACTTTAGTTTTAGTGTTTGTATGGAAAAGTCTCTTATTTTGATTAGTTTTCCATGTTGAAGCACAAATGTGGGAGTGTGAGTGTTTTTGTTATGTTCTGCGCACTTTTTCCTATTTTAATCACAAAAATTACAAAAAAAAAAAAAACAAAAACCAAACAAATAAAAATAATCACATGTAATTGAAGCTTGTTTAAAAATGAATGATTTCATTGTTATAAAATAATTCCAGTCATAATATTTAAATATATAATGATTAACTAACCACAACATGTAGCATGAGCAAAAGAGACATTCAGACAGGCAGCCAGACTGACAGCTACTTTGAAACATGCAACTACAGGAAAAGTTAGCTGGCCACTTGGCCATTGTATGAATTGTTTTCAAAGGTAATTAGAAAAATTAAATAAATAATATAAAATGCATTTGTTTAATTTACATACTTCGTTCACTTGACCAACAGCTTACATTCGTAATTTAATCATCTGTTTATGAAAAGTTTTAAATTTTTAAATTAATTTAATTGGAGGGTGACATAAAAAAAGTACGTAGGGCTATAAAATAATAAGGGAATGATGCTATAATTAATATTGGGTGTAAAAAAGGTCTTGCTGCTTGGCAACAGATGGCTCAACTTGTGACGTATTGAGAGTTTTAACATCTGCCAACAATATTCAGTACACAGCGAATTGCCTTTGCCACAATAACATAATTTGTTAAGGCATTCAAAATGGAAAATTTGGCTGCAAGAAGTGTTTTTGCGGGGAATTTTGCTTCATTAATTTTCTGAAATAAGAAATTGCTGAAGTCAGCATAAACTTGGTGTTTTTTTTATGTTTTTAAAGGAAAGTGACACTATTAATTAATTAATTTAAGTATTTGTGTTTGGAAAGGGATAGACTAGAGAAGACACTTGGCAAAGTAGAGGGATAGAAAAGCTTTAGTGTTTTAACAACTCTGCAATTGTGTGTTTTATTTATTAACATACCAGAGTTGCAGCACCTCTAGTGTAGTAAAGGCGCCTTAATTGAAGCCAGTACATCCGTTCTATTAACTATTTCACTTACGATTTAGTGCTTTAGAAATATAGCGGCGAAGAATCAAGTATGCTCTCTCTGAAACCACTGGATGTTGAAAACAAAGAACGCCACAAAAGTTTAAAGATTAAAGGTATTGCTCGCTAAAGTTCCGTGGCTGGCTATTTTGGGAATTATTTCAAAGCAAGAAAATTGAGTGTCATAAGAATTGAGGCCAGTGTCAGCAGCTCGTCCTTATGCTGCTGTACCAGTATAAACTATTTTCAAAAGTTTTACCTCACCTGCCGTATAACGGTGATCTTGATCCAACAGCGTGGCTTCACTTCAATCGGTCAATACTTTGAATAACATGACAATTTTACATTTTTAACAGTGGGACCTTTTTCGTACTGCCAATATATATAATTATTTTTCAAATCAAGCATCAAGTTGTAACGGGTGATTTTTTAATAGTATAGAACTTTAAATTAAAATAATACGCATATACACAAAGAAGGCCGTGTGTCAGTGATTACCTGGTGAATGTTGTCTTCGAAGGTGTCAGTCGTCTTTGATTTATTGGCATGGACCAGAGTTTTCGCATAAATAAAATAAAATATTACAACGGTGTTATATCCCATGAGGCATTACGCGAAATTATTTGTTCACCGAACGGTTCTTTCAATAAATCAACATGGCCATGTGGCATGGTGCCCCTCCGAGATAAGGGTAATCAATTATGATACAAACAAGGCAGTGATCATAATCCTTTAGCTGTCACAATTAACTGTAACGTTCTGGGCGGCATCCTTTTTGGTGAGATACAAACTAATGATTCCACCCGCTGATAAGGTACACCAAACAGTGACTTTCTCTGGATGAAAGGTTTTGCGGTAGTGGGTTGTGGATTATCTTCACTCTAAATGCGGCAGTTTTGCTTTTTACGTACGTATCCATTCAACCAATAATGAGCTGCATCGTTAAACACAATTTCCTTGGGAAATTTAGGATTAACAGCGATTTCGTTTTTAATCCCTCCACCTCCACTTGCCGCAAAATCTTCCATAAAAAAGATGAACAATTGTTCATCACGATGCGGAATGAACTCGATATTACGAACTACAGCAGCTCCTTTGGCACGCACTGTACGGCGTGGCTGAGGATGCTTAATGTCTTGTAGTGTAAAACTTGTGTGAAAACGATCCATGGTTGCTCGAATAATTGACTGAAAAATGGAAGAAGAGGGCGATGAGTTTCTTGAACTGAGGCATGGTTTTCGCAAAATGTCCGCACAATTCGCTGGCGTTGTTCAGGCATCACTATATTCAGGATGAAATGGCAAACCAAAGTTAACTCAAAACGAGTAACAGTTGTCAACATATTAGGCAGTGTTATCACCTTAAAGTTCTATACGTTTATACAAATAAACTATGTGTGTGGAACCGATTTAGAACTAGTAGCATTAAATTAGCATCTGCAAAATTCTATTGAAGTTGCTAAAAATCACAATACATTTCTACAAAATCGCCTGCAGGAGTGAAGAAGGCATTGGCGATTGAACAAATTTCAATAGATCTTTAAACTATTTAGTTTTGAAACTTACTTCAGATATTTTCTGCTCGGTTTTAGACTTTTATTAGATTTTTTTATTTTTTTTAAATTAGCCACAAATTTTGAATATAGTTTCGCATATACAATTTTTTTTTTTTAGTAAACTTAACTTCTTTCAAATCAAATTCAAGAATCATTTAATAAATTTAACCGACTTTTTAATCCCTACAACCGCAGCAATGGTAATTTAAATCCATTGTTAGTAATCAACATGTAACACTGGCATCAAAATAAAATAAAATAATAATAAAATATTAAAAAATATTAACATAAGGATGTACTCGTACATATGGATTTGTAAACGTGTGTGTGAGAGTGTGTGACTTCACGTTTGATCGTTCATATGTATGTGTGTGGGTATTGTTCAACTATTTTATAAATGTAAGCACGTAATTATTATTTTTAATGACATCCTAAATGTTATTCATGGAAAATGTTTTATATTTTTCTTGTTATTTTTTTTTTTCTTTATGCCTTTCCACATGACAATAAAATACAAAATTAAAACGCTAGCAATGTGAAAAAGTATATAAAATAGTACACATTGTAGAATTACACGCACACACGTGCACACATACACGTAAACAGAACCCCAATAGATGTATGACTTGAACGCGTAATTTCCTTGTGCTTATGATTTCCGGTATGCGTGTCTCTTTTATATGAAATTGTATTCCGTCCTTTTAATATCAAACAGACAGACAGACACATAAATTTTTCTAGCAAGAACTCAAGCAGTATTTCTCTATGTTATTTGTAAAAATATAAAATATAAGAAAATTAAGGACAATTTTCCCTTTAAATGCGCTACTTTCATTTAACAAAGACTAGAATTACAATAAAAATAAAGAAAAATATCATAACAGTCGATTAAAGGATAAAGGAAAGTAAAAGTGTTTGCTTGCGAAGACTCCTTGACAAACATTGACTACTTTTTGCTTTGTTTTTTTAATTTTATATAGCAACGCCCCTGGAAATTGCAAAATTTACAACAACAACAACAACAAAAAGTACATTCTAAATATCATGTCATATCGCCATGTCACTTACACAATTTCCCAAACTAACTACGAGTGTTTTTGTAGGCTAAATGAAATACGTTTCTTATCCACTGCAGGACATGTGAAATTGTAAAACAAATTTAATTTAATATTTTCCATCCGTTAGAGGCGGAGTTAGTTGCAGAAGAAAAGAAGAGAGCGAAAAAGTAAATGTGTGTCAGCTAGAAAGTCACTATTTTGTGCAGAAGTACTGCAAATGTCATTTCAGATGACATATGACAATAAGTTTGAAGTGTATTTGACAGTTAATTTGATGTATGCATGTGTATGGCTGGCGTAGTTTACAAAAACCAACAGCCAAAAAGAATTTCTCTAATCCACCCTTTTTTTTGGGCAACAACTTTGGAACTTAACGAGGTACATATGTGTGTGTGTATGTGTAAAGTCGTCAGCTCAGGTCAGGTAGTTCACAATAATGTTACACACAATACAAGTATCATTATTTTGTCATTTGATAATTGTTCTTGTGTATTTTTATTTTTTTTACAAACTACAATTAGCTTCTTTCATTTTTATTGAATTGTTTTCATTCTTTTTCTATTTGTTCAAATTAAAGCGGCTTTTATGAAAAGGACATGATGGTGTATAAAAAAAAATAATATAAAAACTACTTTAGTTTGCATTGTTAGCATGTTGTATTGTTATTAATGGCTTATCAATGGGGTGCTGTTGTTGCAACCTACTTCTATTGTTCTTGTTCTTTCGTTACTTCACTCTGCGTCTCAACTCAAGGCAAGTCGTTACAATTCTTATACCAGCCATTATTTCTATTCATCGTTGGCCTTGATTACAATGCATCATCAATATTTCAAAATCCTTTTCTTTTCTCTAACTCTTATGGCCACAACCATATTGTTGTTACATTTTCTAAACCCAGCAGGAGTTTTGATTAGAACACAGTTTTGTCTTTAGCTCTTGTGTTTGGAAAGTAATAACTTTTTGTACTCCTTGCTATACGGTTCGCCTTTCTTTTTGGTTTTTTTTTTTGTTGTCTTGTTCATACATTAAAAATCCATTCACATGCATGTTTTTTTTAATAAAATCCTTGCATGAAAATCACTGGGACAATTAACGCATTTGTATTTAATAAAAAGGGTATTCAAGAGAGAGACCAGGTCGCATCTAAAAATCAAATATCTTCAAATCTTATTTTCAACATCCTAAAATGGAAGTGATGCTTTTGTACGCAAGTTTTAGTTTTAAGCACTTATGTTTTTCCTAAACGCTATTTCGATTTAATTAACATTAAAACAGCCCACTGTACAAAAAAAAAATACTTTCGCAAATTTTTTAGTCTCTTTTTAACTTCTAGAAGTTTATTTTTAAAAGTTTTTCGCAAAATACCAACGTTATCTTACACTAATGAGTTGCAGGTAAAACCTCTAAATATGACAGAAAACTCTTCATTGGGTTTTCCATTGTTTAGTACCGTTGTAAAATTTCAGGATTTTTATCAATCGAAAACTTTAGGCAAAAAACATGGCTGCGGTAACCATTATCTAAGCGAAGCGCAAAATATTGTGATTGTAGAGAATAATACGCAATAAAGTTGTGTACTAGCGTTAGCAATCGTTAGGCTCCCAAATGCGGGAAGGGATATTCCTTCGATTCCTTTTCTGATTCATTTTCGAAAATCCTTGATAGTTGTTCTTGCTGGTGACATCAATATTCACAACTCATCTTGGCTTCTCCCATCGAGCCATACAACTCCGGAACGCCAATGTGTTGAACGTTTCGCCGCTCACAATTACCTTGCGCAACAAGTGAATGAACCAACACATATAAATATTTAGGGTGTTGAGGGCACCAATATAACACCCTTGACCTTTTTCTTACTTCACGCCCTGACAAGTGGGAAGTAAGTGCCAATGCAACTCTTGGTAACTCGGATCATTGCATCATTTCTGCCTCTTTTTCAATCCCCGAACTTCGTAACATTTTACGATGAAAATTTATTTACTAAGAGGGGCTTCTTTAGACATTTTAATTGGTAACTAACTGTTTCTGGGATAATAATATCAAGGCCAAGGCAAAAATGGTAGAAAACATAATTTTGTTTGGAATGAACACAAACATGTTGCAATTTTTATGGATGTCATTTATTTATGATCAATTTTCAAACAATAACTTCATTATATGTTTGCCGTAATAATATATTGTGCATAATATAGTTGTCGTAAATATGCCACAACCATGTCTTTTCTTTGCGTGAAGTGATTTCTTTTAAAAATTATTTATTTCTTTCAGTGTCTACAAGTTCTTTGAATCTTTTTATCGTATTGGAACCTGTGAGTAGCCTAAATGCCCCAGGGTTTATGTCCAAACAAAAATGTGCCTGTAAAAACACATATTTTAATTAACACTTCACAACCATAAAAATTTTACAACGTGTTGCTTTTGTGGGTGTGTCTTTATATCATGCGGATATGAAAATTTAAAACATGGCTGAAATTTCTTTCTTCTTTTTACTCTCCACTCTTATAGAATTCTCTTATTAAAAGCGTAAGTGCATTCATTTACTATTCAACTTCAGCAGCTTAACTGAAGAAATTAAGAAATGATTTTCCTATAAATTATTCAAACTATTAGTTACTTTTTTCTTTCCATAAGATTTAAATGAAAGACATTTTTATTAAGAACTAAAGAGAATTTAAAAATTAGGTCAGGAGGTTTTTAAATTTTTTTTTTATTATTATTTGAGTAGAATAATAATTGCAACATAAATTATTTCTGAAGCAATAAATTAATCGCTTAAATCCATTGCAATACCAGCCAGCCACTAGTTATTGAACTGTTAAGCAAAAATTTGCATTAAAAATAAAAACTACCATCACAAATCTCGAACTCATTAAATTCATTTAATTTATCATCAAGTCGATAACAATTGGTATAAATTTCCGCTTGTTGTTTTCTTTTTTGTAGCTTTAAGTGGATTCGCGAAATATCAAACTGTCTAAATGAAATCAATGATATGGAGATAAAAATATGTGTTAAAATCAACGCCAGGATACAAAGTAGTGAATGGTAATCAGCTGTTGTGTATGTGTGTGTGTGTTAGTGACATGTACTTGCAGCAGTATCATTTCATATATGCAAACATATGTAATTGTGCAGTTCAATACATACATATGTACATTAAGCTACGTGTATTGCCATATGCTTGTGTGTATGTATTGCACCTGAGTATAATACAGGGCAAAAGTATTCGTAAGCTAATTTATGTCCTATGACGTGTTTAATAAATTAATATAAATCAATGCAGATTTTACGATTTGAATCAAAGTATTAGCAATATTTCAAAAGATAAGACAACCAAGTTTTGAATGTTATACAATCAAATCAAATAATTTTATTACGAAATAAATAAGTGATAACGCAAAAGTGTGATATAAAAATAAAAAACAAAGTAGCTTTATTTTACTAGCCCACTGTCTGGCCATATACAAACATCTCCATATGCATACAATCGTATTAATAAATATTTCAATTATAAATTCATAATATAATGGTTTTTTTTCTTTATAAATAAATAATAAAATTTATTTATTCGTATTCGACTGTATTTGCATAAGTGTAGGTTTTGTTAAGTTGTTTTTCGATTTTCCATTTAGTTTTATTTTTGTATTGGTTTTATTGTTTGCACATGTATGTGTACATATAAAATTTTAAAAATAAACACAAGCTTATTAAGTGAAGTAGAGTAATAATGAAAAACATTGTTAAAAGTAGGATGATAATTTAAAAGCCGATTACAAAACAACAGCCAATTAGTTGAAATCAATTCAAAAGTGTGGCTTTCTTAACTTAAAATATTAAAAGAATTATTGTGTAATAGATTTTTGTTTTATTTCATTTTTGTCCTACCGGCAGAAATTGCTAATTGTTTTAAAACAAATCTGATTTTTTCACACGTTGTATACGAAATTAGGGGAAATGGTGGTAACAATTTCTGGACATTGCAGATTTGGCAATCAGGCAAAGAGACTAGAAAATTACTGCTGTAGCAGTTGTTAAAATGAAGAGAAAAGAGTATACAATCGGCTGTGTCTCCTGGGCGGATGTGGTACTACGGCAAATATATTTCTCCATAAGGAGCAGCAACTATTATAGGAATGACTCCACATCAGCAAAAATAAAATGTCCACTCCACCCTTCCCATGGTTTTACTAAAGGTCTGTTTCCTTTAATACGTAGATGGTAGTAAGAGCACAGCTTATTTGTTAACGAAACTATAACGATGAATATAAGTCGTCCATTGTGCGATCTTGTGTTTGGGAAAATCCGAATGAATATAAGATAACATCGGTAGACCTTATATTCATATAACAGACGACTATTTTATGTTATACAAAATAATTTAAGGGGACCTTGTATTTGGGAAAATACGAAGAATTTCGGCAGACCTTTTATTCGTTTAACATGCGACTAATATACAATAAATACAAGAAGATATCGGGGGACCTTGTATTCGGCAAACTGCGAGTCAATACGAAGAATATAAGATAATTTCGGGAGACCTTGTATTCGAAAAAACTGCAGACCACGGTTATACTACCGTGGGAAGAATCAGTAAAGCTCACGAACTATAGTACAAGTCGCCTGCTTGCAACTCATGACCAAACCTCCACACTACATCAAAACACTCTGTCGGGATATCAAATCAAGAATTATATTGTTATATTTATGTATATCAACAATATGGTCCTCTTAAAACGATAGAAAAGTAAAAAATTAGTGTTACTGATTGGCAGTGGTTGAGGTACGAACACAGGCGTCGTAGGCTTTAATTTAAGCCACAGTACCCTTTTACTTTCATTAAAAATTATTATATTGTTTTTGAATAATAAAAATACTTTGTTTGTGGTTAGAATATTAGTAACAATTTTATTATTCAACTCAACGATGTTGCAGTTTTTATGCATGGTGAATCATTTAATGATTAAATGAAGTCAATAACTTGTTTATTGCAACTAATGTAATGTTTACACTGTCTTCATATAACCATTATATGTTTGCCACAACAATATATTTTTGTCGAGAATATAATATGGTTGTCGTGACAATGGAGGTCTCGAAATCCTGTTGTTTTCCTCAACATTTCTCAGTCAAATGAAATTGCTAAACAGACAAGTTAAATTTTGATGAATTTCATTGCTTAAAAATAACCGATTTAAAAGATTTAAAGCCTCTATCCGGATATTTCTCAAGACTTAAATTTCAATTTATAAACAGAAAAATTAATTATATAAAATGCGACACAACTGCTAAAACTCCAACAAAAGTAATTTCCAAGTATGTTTTTTTTTCTCTGCCAATATTTCATATCGATTATTTTCGTTTACTCTTTCTTTACGTTTGACATTCACAGTTGGCCAAGAAATAAATATTTGGATCATTATGACAAGCACCATAAGCATAAAACGTTGAGGACGATGGTGGATGGATAGCGGTAGAGGTGGCGCTGGCGGAAAAACTGTTTAATGTCTGTTATTATGGTTATTATTGCAGCAAAACAACGAAATCCGTTCGCTATAGTTGGAGCTTAAGCATCGGTAGCAGAACGAAACAGCAGAAACAGTAGAAGGGGAATGACCAGAAAAGCAAAAGCAATTCATAAACATTTTGACCCAGTTTCTTTAGTTTTGGTTACAATACACAACTAAACAATGATAATGGCGATGTGGATGACGTGGTTTGTGTTTCCTTTCCTTTTTTGTTGTTGTTGTTGTTGCTTTTGGACCATATATCTGTTTCCTTATGTTACATGGTTTATCTAAATGTAAAGTGTTTAGTTGTTGTATTAGTGTTTTGCTGCTTATGTTCATGTATCTAGACTTAAATCTCTCTTTACTGTTTTGTTGATATTTCTATGTTGGTTTTTCTTTTATCCAATACAACCGACAGTCAGTCAGACAGACAGACAATCATATCAATTCAAAATTCCGAAGTTTTTGTCCTGCCATTTATATTCATATATTTATTTGTTTATGTAACTAAGTGTCCGCATACACACACATACACACACATACACACACATACACATATCCAATACTGAGTGCCAACAGAAGTGTAGGCTTAAAGAAAAAATTATCTATTTTGAGTTTAATAAAAGCGTTTTTGCAATAATCGATTTAGCCAAAATGAAATGTACGACTACAAACATAACATAACTTCACAGTCTGCTTAGCAGTCGGCGAAGAATTTCGCAAAGCGTTTCATTCATTCCCCCTTAGTTTCTTTTTATCTCCTACTCTTGTGTGGCTTATAAATTAATAAATTATGCAATAACCAGCCACGCGACATTTATATAAATAAATTGCTCTTAAACAGTGCAACAAATATAATTCATACAATTTCCCGATGTTTTTAATGACAAATCTAAATCGTTTTTTTAATGTTTGTGTGTTCTTTCCTTTCTAAGAAAAAGAGGACGCAACCATTATGTCTAGATGTTCTGTATGTAGTGCAGGCGTGCATCCAGACAGATACGACAACTAAACAAACTTGCTATATCCGCGCTTGATATTATATATAAAAGACACTGAGAGAAACAAAACCTAACAAATTCAAAAACTACATTTAATCCGGAAATTACATGGCAACATTGAATGCAAGATTTACAAAAAGCTGGCAACCTAACCTTGTTGTATTATTGGCTCCTACCTGATGTACATTCTTTAACTATTGCTATGATAACAAGGCAAACAAGGTCTGATGATGTTATAATTTATTATAATTTTATTAACAATTTTTGATATTGATTGTAAACAAAAGGCGTTTCAATCAAAATGAAACACCGAAAGTACTTTTAGTAGGATATAATAATGGTGCTAAAGTACTTTTCGAAAATATCCTACAATTTTTATTTATTTTAATGTTTGTTTACAAATTTTTTATTTCCACTGTGCTTTCATGAGCAGTAGAAGCAAAAAAAGGGTGCTAGTTCAATGAGCTACCAGGCCTTCGTTTTGATAAATTTTAGGAAGTCTCATTCGATACGGCTATTACATCACAATTAATAACGATCGCTATGGAGCAATAGTGAATTATTCGTTCGTTCCTGACTTATTTCGTCTTGATGAAAAAGACCGACGTAACGTGTCAAATAGCCCGTTGCCAATTGGTGTGTAGACCTCTGAGCAGTCGTGCAACATCGCGCAAATTTATTTAGCTAGAATACTTTATGTTGGGGTGGGCGAAATCGCTAGCCTACGCCGATACGACTGGCTAGCATCAGCTTGTGTGAAAGTTTTAAGTATAATAAGTATATTATCGTTTAAATAAAGGCAACTTGATTGCAAATTCATGGTTTGATTATTTATTTGTTCACTATAGTGCTATGCATCTAAAAAAACACCCTTTATATATTATATGCTTGTGTTTTAGACTACTAAAATTACTATCACCCAATCACCAATTTCTTTTGCAACTTTAATCTTTTCGTTGGTATCGTCGCTTCAACCCTGGCACCAACCACTATTCTCTTCCACATTTTATTGTTTTTGTGGCAAAATTTTATCGCCAATTTCAACGATTTTCTACAAATGAAAACATTTTATTTTTTTATTTTTTGTGGTCTGTTTGAATTAGTTTTATGTCTCTGATTTGAATATTAAAGAAGCCCAGCAACATGTTTAACTCCGCTTCAGGAAAGTATTGGAAACAAAAATGTTATTTTTGACTCTTTCGAATAGTACGAATAGTTGAACATTTTTGAAAACCGGTTTCGGTTGTTCACTCAATAAGAACAAATTGCTTTTTTTTTACAAAATAGTGAGCGGTATGAGCTGGATGTTAAGTAGTTGTGGCCACAATAAATACATATATGAAAATTCTTGTGTCAATATAACTCTTTGCAGCCACAAATCGATTGTTTCATGAGCGTTATAGCAGGTAGTTCAGTCCTGCTGAAAAACATGACCATATCCAGCTGTCCAGTTGAGGTCAAAAGACTTCCGTTCACATGTTGTGTGATTCACTGCCATATTGATGTTTTACGGTTTTTGGGGACACTCGTTTGCAACACCAATGCTTTCAAGAGACCCACCGGTACTTCGACGCAAAAAACGTACTGTCCATAATCGACCCAGTTTCTAAAAATTTCGATTTGTTGACATTTTACGGCCGAGAAGTTTGCGAGCGGTTTCAGGGTAGTGGGGTTTCAGAATGATAGCACGTTCGTATTTTCTGTAGTGCTCCATTTTTAAAAATCGGAACAATCACAGATGACAGCTGTTAAATATCAGAGTTGCCACTTGCACATATGAAATCAACAAAATGTAAAAATCGCCATGTCAAAAAATTCGACCGATGTGAGCCAAAAATACCGGTCGAATAACTTTGTCGATCCTCGTACTTGGCAGACTCTTTAGGCATCTTCTTTTTTTTTACAAAACCTTTTGCTGGGTATTTTGCAAAATGCGCAGTATGTGACGTCACTTAACAAAGTTTGCCCTGGAGTAGAAGATCATGTTCATGTTACTTTGTTATATATTTGTTCTTATTCAGGAGCGGATGCAGACTAAGCTTTTAGGAGGAGGATATTTTTTATATGGAACAAGAATATTTTTGGAGATTTGTTACGGCAAAACGGTTGTTCTCAATTAAATTTGGGGGTGGCCAGATAAATATCCCTTTTCACCGTTCCCGTAGTTACGCTCGTGATATTTGCTTAATTTTTGTTATTTTAGTTTTAATTCTATGCACGAGCAATTTATTTTGTCCATTAGATGCTGTTTTGTTTAAAGTTTCAGATTACTAATACATCTACACAATTTAAGTAAATATGAGCATTTATGTACATATGAATGTGTGTGTGTGAGTGTGTGTTCATGTGTGCGTGTGTGCATGTATACCTGCCCGGCAGTTTTTGAAAGCAGTTTTTTTGTTCAGTTTAATCTTTTTCTTCTGGCTCCCTTGTAATACATGATTATAATATACATTGATGAGAAATAGTTCAACTAGCCAATTGACATCAGACCAGTTACCAGACTGTCCTTTTGTAATTAATAACGGAATAGTTTAGCATGTTAAAACCTCCACCTTAAATTTTGCTCACGATCTGTGAACAAATCTAAAGGGTATATTATATACAAGTATTAGTGAACATAAGGGTGTACTTGTATGTAACGGGTTATCCATTCAGTGGTTTTAAAACCGCCGGTCTGTTATATATCTGGCATCTGAAGTGTCTTATATTTGGTGAAAGATTTACAAATATGGGTTGTTGCACAAACGAAGAACGCGTAAAAATAGTTAAAACTTACTACAAAACTGGCGGTTCAAACGTGGCCACTTTTCGAGCATTACGGGGTGATTGTCGTCGTCATATCGACCCACGTATAAACAAATTATAAACAAATTTGAATAGACTGGCGTTACATACGAGTATGTGGTCAGGCATGTTAGTCAAAGACCTTTTCAACGCTCATAATTCCCTAACATTGAGGCTTTTAAAAACTAACAATCGTCAAGCTATCGCCGCGATCGACTGCTGCAACCATTCTCGAAGCAGTCGTTTAAATGACATTGTATATCGTACGTAATGGCAAGGTCCAGCCTTATACAGCTCAATTATGAGCATCAATCCCCCGGGAAATTTGTCCCTTTTTGCCCTTTTCCTGTTCCACCTGTTCTCAACAATGTTTGAGAAAGAGAAAAATTACGAACTCTGGGTTATCGAATTAGATGATCTTTTCCCGGGAGCAAATGACGGGGAAGAAAAAATATTCCCCAGGAATATTCGTAATAGGGCTGAAAATAAAATAAGAGTTTCATCAAAATCCATAGCTTTATGTGTGTGTGTGTGCATGGAATGGTCTGTTTCGTTGTATAAAATATTTGCTGTAGTTTACATTTTTGACTCTGTTTTTGGGTTTGGTTTTATTTAACGATTTGGATTTTGTTATCTGCTGAAGTTTTCCTGCATTTTAGTTTCCTCTTTTGTGGGGTGCAGTAAAAGTACACCCTGTATAAGAAGAAGTTCATGCCACATACAACTACAACACAACACAAACAATTTGTGTTTGTGTATAAAAGCATAGTTAAGTGTTCGTAAGTTTAGTCTTGTTAAATTTCAGTGTCAATTTTCAAATGGCTAAAAAATTACTTTAAAATGAAAATAGAAAACAAAGCAACAAAATACTTTTAAATAGAAAACGAAATCAACACAAATGTAGAGAATCAAATAACTTTAAAAAAAATCCAAGTACATAAAACTTATTTTTTGGTCATTATTTTTGAAAAGACCAACCAACATCTTTAAATTAAGTGAAAAGAAAGACAGAAAGTTTTTAAAAGCCATCTAATGATTCCTTCACCACTTGTATAGACTACAAAGATAAACTCGCAACACATCATAAATCACTTTTATTACAAAACTAAACTTATTTTAATTAAAATAAACGAGTGGAAAAAAACCAAGGCAAAATTTAACAAATATAAATTTGAAATAACAGAAAAAACAAACGAAATAAACTGAAATTTCTTCCAAGTATTTTGAACTTCGTACTTATGCGTTCATTTACAAAAAGTAAATGTCCTTTTTTGACTCAGCTAAAATGAGAAAAATTCAAGTTTTATTTTTTACAATTCAACAGCAGAAAAAGGGCAAAAATTAAAATGAAACGCAAACTTTTATAATTCGCAATTGTACCAAACCTCGACGGCAATGTGTGAGTGTGTGTGTATGTGTGTGTGTGCGTGTATCAGTTTAATGGTTGCTTAAATTCGGTGCTTCTTTCATTTCATTTTAAATCTTCTGAAGGGATTACAACTTTTCTAGCACACAATAATTAACAATTCAACCACTCGTATAAATTTTGAAGTATTAACTAAACTGCAACACTCATACTCACACAAACATCAACTAACTACTCTAAAGGATAATGGACAAAATGAGATAAAAGCGAGAAATTAACAAAAACAAAAACAAAAGCAAAAAAAAAAAGGAAAAGAAAGAAAATACTGTTCTAATGTTAAATCAGTACGAGAAGAAGGAAGATTGGTTGCCTGTCTAAAATTTATATTGTTGTTGCCTTTGATTATGTGCAGAATTAGCATGAGTATGAACTGAAATGAGTTTCACGTTGTGTTGGCTTTTTTACTTTCGTTCAAAACTTCTTTGATAGCAATTCGCTTGTGTTTCTCATGGCAAAACTCTTTAGGATTATTATTGTTATCGGCTTAATTGTGCAACAGCATTTAACAACAATAACATGAATGGTACTTGTACACGCAGTCATTTGTTCTAAATACCCATTCACTCACTCAAACACATTTCTACAGACCATCATCAAAATGCTAGGGAAATAAAGAGAAAACACAGGGCAACAGAGTGGACTCGGCTGCTTTCTTTCAGGTGTTGCTACATGTTTTTAATATGTAAAACCAGATTTCGCTGCTGTTTTGCTCTTTATTACCCATTCGCTGCAATCTACAAAGAGAAAAAGTAGATGATCAAGTGGCCAATCTGAGATGTGCAAAATATTATTCAGATTGTTGGGTGCACTAATGGAGCTTGTCGAAACAGTCGACAAAACCATGTGCCTGCTACAGTAAGCCTCAGTGTCTTGGGCCCTCACCTGATCTTGTTCTGTCGAGTTGGAAATGATTTAAAGCCCAAAACCGTCCAACGAACTGTAACTGTTAAATCATTTACAAACTTTTACCGATATCTGCAAACTATGTTATAGAGGAGGGCTTTAAAAGGGCCATTTCACGCTTTCAATTTCCCTCTTAGAGGTCTAAAGCAAAAACACCCAGAGACAAAAAAGGGTTGCTTTAGATCATCAAACTTTTTTTTAATACTCAGTCATTTGTACATACGAGTTTTAAATGTGTGTCTGTATACGTGCAGCATGTTGAAAGTTGTGTATTGTGTAAAGTTTTCAGTCATTTATGCCGCACAAATGAATCAAGTGCTATACACATCCATCATTTATTACCCATCATTATTTTGTTGGTCTGTGTTTTTGTTTTTTGTTTTTATTATTTTCAACACAACACACACTCATCTATATTTTACACAAACCGATTCACCATTCTGCCACAAAAACAAAAATTTGTTTAAAATTGTTGAAAATATGATTGTATTGCTGTTGATGTTAATTATAAAAGAGCTAAGCCAATTTTATGACTTGAACCACTCGTTACCCTACTTGATGAATTAAATTCAATGCAAACACTTAATAGACTAATAACGAAATTTGACCTCTATATAGAAAATAATACGCTGACATTATACTACAGTCCATTTCAACAAAGAATATACGATTTTAAATCCAAAGCGTGTCTTGAATGGTTCTTGGCGTAGCTAAATCATTTTCACTCGCTTAGATAATTTTCCTACCAAAACTAGACAAATATAGTGAGGGAGAAACACTAGTTAAAATGACTAATAAAAAGTTAAGTACTCTCCAGTTCTGAAATTGTCAACTGTAGGCATACCTAGTGGTTAGGGTTATCACCGGTTGGTAGGCTTATTCAGGTGAGCGTCACTTATTTGATTTGATTACTATCGTTTAAGAATGTCCAAAGTGTGTTTGTTTCTTTGAGTATCGGAATGTTTTAAAATATATAACATACATATATCCCTATGGAGATGGAAGACGTTATTATTAACACATAATATCCTTTAAACAAATATTTAAACCGCATTGTAATATGATCATTGACGGTAAAATTTAGCGCGCTGAATGGTCGTGCACGATGGCCCTTATCATAACTCGTTTTTATTTTTCATTGTCATAATTAACTCAAGTATTTTAAATGCCACATAAATAAGATTATTATGTACGTGAGTTCATTACCTACAGTGTAAGTAAGCAACCCGCATTTGAAGTCCTTTAACTCGTAAAATATTCAAATATCACAACACTTTCAATTCTTGTTCATTGCATTACATAACGAACATTTCTCTGTGGCGACGGTATAATTATCACAGCATGTTATTAGAGAAGAATACAGGGATTTTTGTTAAATTTGCAGGATTAGCGAGGGCAAAGGTATACAAAAGCCCTGTGCACTTAAATGCTGGCTAAGGTGATTTAGCACTTATGAAAAAAAGCCATGTTATGAGAGAAAATAAGGGAAAGTAGTGCATTGTTGAAAAGAGTTTTCATTTTTAACTATTCCATTTGCTTTAATTAAGTGATGAAATAAAAAAACAAAACCAGATTTTTAATTGAAAATATTCCAAAGGGTAATTGAAGGTATGGATTTTACACTAGTTTGTGTTAAGTTTTTATCCTTTGAAGCTTTAAACAATTTATTTAAATTATTGCATTATTAAATTGCTTACTATTATTTAATTACGGCAATTTATGTTTGAATAATACTTTTTTTTTGGCATTTCTTTATTAATAAGTTCTAATTTTATTTATTAAATTTTAAATAAAATTAAATTCTGATATGACCAGAAGCAAAATTCAAGGTGTTGGAAAAAAACACAATTTATTTCATTCGTAAATGAATAGAAATTGTTTAGCCACACTCAACGGAAAAACATGGTTAACTCAACCATAATTTAACAGCAACACAATAATTAAATTATGTAGTTGTAAGCACATCATGGTACTATACTAGATGATAACAATTATAATATATGGTCCTCTTAGACAGCGACAGAATTTTACATATTATGTGTATTAAGATCATTTTATGGCTAGAGTTATTATATCATTTTTGTGCAGTTAAAATACTTTATTTGTGGTTAGAGTTTTAGTCGAAATTATATTATTCAAGTCAACTATATTGTAACTCATATAAATGGAAATCATTTAGGGATTAAATGTAACTAATAGCTTCTTTAAAGGAAGGTTGAAATGCTCTCAAATAACCACCATATTTGTACCACAACAATATATTGTTGTAGAGAGCATAATATGATTGTCGTGACCATGCCACAACTATGTTTTTTCCTCATAGGGTGATTGATAGTTTTTGAAGTTAGAGAACGAAACATTATTGATTTTGTGAGCACATAAATATGGAGTAACAACTAAGTCGGTGAAACCCAAAAAATTGTCTATAAAGACACTTTCGAAAATAAATCACATTTTATGTACCAAGCATCGCGACATTAAATTTTTTAATATCAGCTGATTTCGGAGGTCCACAGAAAATCACCAGAGAGAAAAAAATTAAAAGCCAAATGAACCCGAGTTTTCAAGGCTTCTTTTTTATTTTTGTCTGACCGGGCTTTACTTTCGCAAATAAATTATGGTAATTTTTACTTGGCGGTTTTCAGTCTATTCATGCAAATTTGCTCGCATCGTTAATTGCAAATGTGTTAATAAAACAGATACGCTACGTTATATTTGTTTAATTGTAAAATGTGTTTCTTTTTCTTTTAGCTGCAACTTTCTAGTGGCACAACCATCATAACGAAATCGTTATGCGAATGTTATTTGCTTGAACAGCAAATAATTACTTTGTTTTTCGAATTTTTATATGTATGTGTTTGTATTGCAGTTGTGTAAGTGTTATGTAAAAATATTAAATTTATATTAAAAAAAATCCCCTCATAAACCAATTGCTGCTGTTCGTGTCTGTCTGTAGTGTAATAATGCCCGTAAAATGTTTAAACAAATAAATGTTGCTGAAATTAAATTTATGCTTTTTTTGTAAAGGTTTTTGCAAGTTTAGAAAAAGCTGAAAACTATAAATAAAAAATGAGACAAATTTACAGTGAAAATAGGGAAACAAAGAGACTTTTTTGTGCAACAAAATTTATGTTGACATTAAAACATTTACAAATGTATATGACTGACTAAACGAGTGAATGCCAGGATTTATGCGTAAAAAGTCGCATTCAAATTTATTGCTACAGGAGGATTTTTTTTCTATTTGGTTTTTAGATGTAGAATAGTCAAATATGCTCGGATAGAATGACTGTTGGAGCATGAGAATTCTTGAACATCAAATGTACGGTTTGCAGTCTGCTTCTTATATTTAGCCGAAACGTAAAAATCGAATTACATCGGGATGCGATTCAGTATTATCTCAAGTTACGGCTCTTGTAGACCTATGATATTGCGTCTCTAGATAACGAGGTGCGCTTAAAAATCACCCTTCATGCACGTTTGGGGGAGTATATGAAAATATATGTGAGCGGTGTCTTTGTATCAGTGAATGAGTGAAGTGCACAAAATAGCAAGTTAAAAACATATTTTAGCAGTTTTCCACATAAACGATTTCATATTAAATAAATTTGTAATTTATTTAAACAATTAAAACTCCTTTCAAATAAAACATAATTAATTTAATGCATTTTTGTTCATATTTCACTTATTTTTTTCATTGTAGTTGTTTCTTTTTTTATTTTCCTCTTTAATCCGGCTTTAAATACCGGCAGGTAATTTAAATAATAATAAATTTTAAAAAATATTAAAAAGGCAAATGAGTAAATAATAATAATAAAAATAATAATGCGAGTATAAAATTAAAAAGTATTTTATTTTAATGTCAGTCATTTATTAATTATTTGCTAAGTGTTCAAGTACGATTTTATGTGGTTTGATATCAAAATAATAAATTTATATTAAACACATTTAGTAATGAAGAGTGTAAATACAATTAAAAAAAAACCACGTAGCGGAAGAAAAATTTTGTACGTTTTAATTTGATACGGCTGCAGTTGTGCGTTTTGAAATTGCACTTTCCGAACTTCTCTAAAAAAGGCCAATAAATCAATAAAATAAATTATTAAAGTGAAATAAATAATTTAACTTTGATATTCGGAAATTGAAATTTCAATACAAAAATGAAATTAAAAAAATGTTGTTCTGGACTAGATTTCGAATGTTAAGAAATGGAGATGTAAATTGAAGGTGGTGTGGGGTCAATTATTCAAAGCATCACTTAGATATAAGTAAAATTTGCTTCTTTCGTACCTGCCTTTTAAAGCAAGTGGTAATCGATTGGCCTTCTTTCTTTCGACTCTATTCTAGGCAGTCGTAATACACGCAAAGAGAAAACATAGTTGTGCCATGGTCACGACAACCATATCTACATCAATATATTATTGAGGCAAGCACATTATTTAAGAACATTGTAAACATTATTTTTTTTTCAATCATTATTTGATTTCCATCCATAAAAATTTCAACATGGTTGAGTTGAATATTAAATTGTTTACTTAAGTTCTAACCACAAGAAACGTATTTTAACTGTACAAAAATAATATAATAATTCTAACCATAAAGTTCTAATTATGAACAATAATTCTCCGGAAAGTTTTTATCTTTTCCAATTTATTCTATTTTGAACTATTATTTCCCAGGGATCTTTTCCCATTTTCTCTTCTCCCTGGGTTGTTGGTATAGAATATTTTTTCGGGAACAATTATGGGGAAGGGGGAAGTTCACAATTGGGTGAGGTGCTGGGCATTCGATGGCTTTATTCGCTTCTATAGGTACCTCAGTCGCTATTATTATTCACCTTTATTCCGCGTTCCGTTTCGATTGAATTTTTTACGATTGCGTGTATTCTGCATTACGAGCGTAGCTATGTTTTTATGATTCAATGGCGGGGAGTCTTTCGGTTTTGGCTTATTTAGCGTCAAAAAGTGAGTAATTTAAAAAAATTAATTATAAAAACCAATTAGAGGTTTCATCCTAAATATCCCCTCCGACGCGACAGAATTCTTCATACTAGAATAATTTGGCCACAAAGAGCTCTTACTTATCTTCTGGCTTTGTTTTTTACTCTCCTTACTTAACTGATGTGTTTATTTAAATGAAATTCTCACCGTATTTAATTCCTCCTTGATTTAATTATTGAATCAATGTTGCACTAAATTTAACTTTTTATTAAAATGTTTTTAAAATTGCTTATATTTTTTTGTTCCTCTTTCGCACGTTCCACAGCGAAACAGCTGGTTTTAAATGTACTTTCGATTTTCCTCATCTTCTAACGATTTTTTTAATACCTTTTTTCGATTCGAGCGTAATTGAATGCGGAAACGTAATTGTAATGCAGAATAGGGCTGATTAATTATTACACTATGGTTATCTCAACCATGTTTTTTCTTTGCATGTTGTTTCTAAATATATTTTTAACGTCGCTTTAGTCAAGACAGACTTCAGCGTGAAGTGGGGTTCTTTGGGTTAAGAAAGAAATGTATTTTCACTAGCAGCCGCTACGCGCTTTCTGAGTTTCTACTGAGTTAGTGTGTCCATTGTAGACATCACCTACTTTATCCAACTCATCCTAAAGGTTGAATTTAAGAAATCATCTTCTTATATTTTTCTTCCCGAGCGTTAGAAGAACACGAGTTTTAATACACCGCTCTTCAATTTGCACAAGTCTGAACACGCCTGTGAATATTTGATAATTCGACATACTTTTGCAAATTTATTTTGTTCTGAAACGTTTACATTTCGTAATGAAAATATATTTCCTAGAAGCATGTACGCCCTACACAAGTAACCAAAAATTTTCTATTAATCTGAAAATATTCAATCCTTTCTCGAATTAAGAAAATGAAAATCATTTTTATGTTTTGATGCATCATCATAGTTTTCTGCAATATTCAAATATTCATTTATTTATTATTTCAGATTTTTTTTCGATTTTCTTTTAAGTTTTTAAATAAAAATATCTTTTATTATAACTTAGTTATGAAGTATTATAATTAATATTTCTTAGTATTAAAACTAAAACTAAACAACATAAATTGAACAAAATTAATTGTGGGCATGATTTTTTTTTTACTAATTTATTACTATTTTTAATTTAATTTTTATTCATTATTAGATAAATTTTTATATTTTTAAGGTTTTTTTTTACAATGACTAGGAACGTAACGTAATGTAATGTAATGTACACAATTCAATTATATTTGGCTTAGAAAACTATACACAAAACTTATTTTAAATTCAAATAATAAATAGTTGTTGTTATAAATAATTTCTTTGTATGTAGTTTGATTTAATTAAATTTGCACTGAAAAATTAATTTTGTAATAATTCGTTGCTTTTGTTTTTCTAGCATTTATCAAATGCTGTATAATTAGTTAGTAATTTATTTTCATTATTTATTTTATTCTCTTCTACTCTTTCCTCTTTTGATTTCTTTATAATTTATGATAATTTCATTTGTTTTTATACAACTCATCCAACGGAAGGGGAAAGAGAGTGAGTGAAAGAGAGAGAGAGAGAGAGAGAGGGAGGGAAAGAAAGAAAGAAAAGGAAGGAAAAAAGAAAATTAAACTCATACTTTGCCAATATAATACAAATTTCTTTGCATTTATTTTTCTTTGTTGTTTTTTTTTAAGTTTTGTTAAATATTTTATTTAAATTTTTTGGGGGTATTTTTTGATTAGGGTCCTTTTTGGAGAAGTGGGGAATTCGTTAAACAGTTTTGAAAAGGAATCAATTCTTATTGTCAGGGAAATGTAAATCGTTTTTTAATTATTGAGTTTATATTTTGAAAAGTACAAAATTTAAGGATCTTGGTTACAGCAAGTAAAGAAGGAAACCCTTTTAAATGGCGGACAGAACGTTTTATAAGCGTAGTTACACGCAAGGAAAAACATGATTGAGGTAACCATAATCTAAGAGCAACATATTATGATGAAATTATATTGTCTTAAAACGTCAGAAAAGCAAAAAAATTATTTTACTGATTGGCAGCGGCTGAAAGAATTGAACATATTATGTTTATTAAGAACATTTTATGGTTAGGGGTTTTACCTTATTTTTGTAAGGTGAAAATACATTTTTTGTTGTTAGAATTTTATTGTTCAATGTTTATGAAACGAAATCCCTTAATGATTAAATGTAAATCTTAACTTGTTTATCGCACCTAAAGAAATGGTTTGAAGTACTTTTATAATAACCGTTATATGTTTCTAACAACAATATATTGTTGTAGAGAACATAATATAACTATCGTGACCACGCCACAACCATGTTATTTCTTCGCGTATACAATTTAACTAATATTTGTTGGAAGATCCCGCCAGCCTGGTATGAATTTCTAAATATAGTAATCATAGTATGTTAATGGGGAACGCGAAATTGCAAAAAATTGTGAAATGCACACACAATATGCCGGCAGCATAGACAAGCTTTCAAGTCTATAGTTAATAGCCCATAATCATAGTCACATTCTAAAGTCGTTAATTTAAAAGTTTTTCTTAAGAGCTTTGCTACCATTGACAGAACGTAAAATGAGAGTGGCATCACTTAATCAGCTGATGCTATCAGCTGATTATAATACTCCTAAAAAGCGGAAACATTTATTTTCTTAAGGACGAAAGTATTAAAGCTCTCTTTATTATATATTTTAGTTTCTTTTGGTGGAACTCTTTCCCTAAATCATCAATAATTGCAAAATTCGAACTTAATTATTTTTCAATCTTTGCACGAACTTTTTTATTTGACGATTAATAGCTGACGATGTTGTTAAATCAGTTAAAACCAGTTTCAGCTAGTATACCTTGTCTATGAAAAACCTGAAGTCGACTCTTAAATAAAGTGGACGTTTGTGCTCTTAAAGTATATTTTTATTTCTTTAATATGCTTATGAGTCACATTGGCTGCAAATAACAAGATCATTGGTTTTTTCGCCGAATAGGACCGCTTGATATTTCGAAAATATATTCATAAAATATTGCCTATGAAGTAGTAAAGGAAACTTTAGGCAAATTTTAATTTTAAAGATTTTCCTCGGCTTCCTATTATATGATGTGAAATCATGATATTCGCCAAAGTAATACTGATATGCCCTAGTTCTGTCGTTATAAAATTTGTTTTAAGTACCAAGTTTTTTGGACCGGAAATATTTCACGATAAAACGAACCAATTTATTTTTACATCCATAAAATTTTTAATGAAAATTAACTGCGAAGTTTAATATTTTTTATTTACAATTTCTTTTTTTATCCGTCTCTAGTAATTAGAAAGCAACTTTCATACAAATCTTAACTACGCAGCTAGTTGGAGACTAAATTTGCTCCGTATTCAGTATTATAAACGCAAAGAAAAAACATGGCTCAGTTAACCATAATCTAAGAACAAATATATTATGATTGCATTATACGGTTGTGAAGAAATCACATTATTACTGTAGATACTAATTCTATGGTCCTCTTGAAACGGTAGGAAAGCAAACAAATTTATGGTACTAATTGGCTGAAGTACTTTGTTTGTGGAAAGAATTTTATTGTTCAACTCAACCATGTTGCAGTTTTTATGGTTGAAAATGTTTAAATTATTAAATTTAAACAAAAAGTTCTTCCTCGCTACTAAAGTAATATTTCTAATGTTTTTAAATAACCTTAAATGTTGGAACATAATATGGTTGTCGTAACTATGCCAAACACAATGTTATTTATTTCCATATAGTTAATTAAATTTGCATAGTAAAACACAGGATGTAATTTTTGGAATTTTTTTTATTATTCAATTTGTTTAAATTTATTCTACTTATTATCACAATCTTACAACGCAATAAAGAATTAATTCCATTTTTAAATCTGTTTTCTTAAGGACGTGAGGACTATGATTTTCTTTCGGTTTTCTATTAAAAAATGCAACATTTTTATTATTAGCTAAAATTCAATTTACTTTAAACCTTCATTCCTTAAAGTTATTTTATGCAAAAATGTTAATTTTAATATTGTAATTAATACTCATAATCATAATCATAATAATAATAATGGAAAATAATTAATTTTATTTCATTTACTCACTTGTAGTGAAAATATTTGTATCAAATTTACAGGATGTGTTTTTTTATATTAATTTTCTTTAAATGCGAAAACCCAACAAAAAATATTAAATTGTATAATTTATTTGGAGGATGACGGTGAGAGAGAACGTGAGGGAATGGAAGTGAAAAACCAACAAAACGTAAACGAAGTATTTTTTTTTTTTTTTTTGTTAAACGCGTTTTTTGTGAAGTGAATTCGCACTTAAATTCCTTTGGCATTTTTGTTGAAATATTTTTTTTTTAACAATTCAAGTGCTTTTTTATTATTTTGATTTGCCATAGTTGTGTTCGTTTTTTATTTATTATTTATTGATTTGTTTATTTGTTTTTATTTAGTTAATTTACAATTTATTTGTAGGCATTTGTTGTTGTCTTTAACGATGGCAGTTTTACAATTTTTTTTCAGTCAACACAAATATTTGATGTTTAATTACGCTTTGAATTGTTGTTGCTGTTAGATTTTGAAAAAGAATTATTAAATATTATTATTGTGTGGCGTTTATTGGTTATTTTAAGTTTTTATTGTTGTTTGTTTATCTGCCTGTTCATTTGTATTTTAATAAAAAACTTTTTACAAACTGTTTTGCTTTTCCTGCATTAGTAGTTGAGTTGTTGTTATTGTTGCTGTTGTTTTAGTTTTTGTGACACTGCCAGCATATTAATTAGTTTATAAAAGTTGTATTCAAGTGCATGAAAAATAAACAAAAAAAAAAAAAAGACAGATAAAAATAGGAAAATGAGGAAATATTTTAAAGCGGTTAAAATTATCAATTACTTTATTGTTGTTCTTCTTCCCATTTTCTCTCTTTGTTTTAATTAATATTTTTATTGCATATTATTAAGTTAATAATTTTTATTTTTATAGTAGTAGATGGTGTATAATTACTTTTGGTGTATAGTGTAGTAGTAGACGTTTAGTAGAGTTTTACTGCTACAACTACAAATGGCTGACTCGGTTGTTGTTTTATTATTAATTATTTTTGTTATTATGGGAAACGGAAAAGTGGCGCTTAATAATTTTTTTTTTCAAATTAAAATTCTGTTTAAGTAAACAACAAATAACCTTAAAAACAATAATTATTTTTTAATACTTCTGTCGTTTTTTTTGCATCGGTTGTGTTCAATTTTATTCACTTTGTTTTTGTTGTATCAATTTTTTTTCCAATAAATTGGAGTGAGCTTTCAATGAAAAGTATGTCAGATCGCAGTCAAACAAATATCTAAAGCAATCATATATTTATGCATAATTTAATTAGAAACTATTTATTCAATATGAATAAAAAAGTAGCATTTGACGTCGGAAAAATTAAAAATTGCATATTTTCAGCTTTAGTTGAAATGAAGCTATTCAGCAAGGATGGTAGGCGTTTGTCTTTGATGTTTTTAAATTTTCGAAATTTTTGCTTGGAAAGAAAACGTTTGTTTTTCATCATATGGACACGCAGGGAAAAAACATGGTTGAGGTACCAATAAGCTAAAAGCCACATATTATAATTGAAAGCCGACGAAACGTTGAAAAATATATGAAATTGAGATTGTTTTTATTTGCGTCTTACACAAAGAAAAATCTGACAACACAAAAATTGGTCATAAACAAGTAAATCCTTAATCATATTATTATTGGCGATAATATTACTCTCATTTTCTTAGAACAAGAGGAAAGTAAAAAATAAATAATATGTTTCTGATTGGCTGCGGTTGAAAGCATGGAATGCGCAGTACTCTCGCACTTTGATTAAACACCAAAGGAATTGAATTTTTGGAACGAATTTCCATCATACCTTGTCAAGTTTCGGCTATGCGCCATCCTCAGCGTCATTTTACGTTTCGAATTGAATATGTTTCTTTTTTTTGTTTGGAACACTGTAGGGTAAGAGTTAATATATTTATTTTCGTATAGTTGAAATACTTTGTTTGTGGTAAAAATATTAGTTTAAATTGTATTGTTCAACTCATCGATGTAGCATTTTTTTATGGATGGAAATTATTTAATTATCAAATGGAAACAATAACGTTCTTATCGCCACTAAGTTAGTGTGTAAACTGTTTTTTATCACCAGACCAAAATATTGTTGTAGAGAACATAATATGGTTGTCGTGACCTTGCCACAACCATATTTTTTCTTTGCGTGCATTTCTAAGATCTAAAATTTCTCTTGGGTATTCAAGAACACACACTCCATATTTAAAAATCATTATTACGAATCGATTTTGCAAATAAAGCCGAGAAATTGGTTTTTAATAAATTTTCATCAAATTTTGATGGTGTTTTTCACCACAATGTCTTTCGTACAAGCCTACTTTTTTAGGCGAAATATTCCGTAACAACCACTTAAGCTTTTTTCAGTCTTGGTAGAGAATGCAGGTAGGTATTCGGAAAAGATGGTAGAACTAGCATCACGCCATAAAAATAAATTTTACACACTTGAGCCTTTTTTCAACGACTAACTCAAATTCACTTTCGCATTCGCCGCATTATAAGATAAGACCTAACACAGCAGTAACATGGATTATGAAAGAAAAAAAAACCAGAGCTTTTAATAAAAAAGAACTTTTAATTACTTTGTCATATTTTATGAGTATTTTTTTTAATCTATTTCAGTTTCAATTTACTTACTAAATTAAATCTTAAGCCAAATATTTACATTTACAATTAATTCACTTGATTTACTTAAACAAAGAACGAACTAAGTTTATCAGTCTGTTAAACCCGATATTTTTGTAAAAACAAAACCAACATTAGATTTATTTTGATTAGTTTTTCAAAAGGGTTTTTTGTTGTTAGTTTATCCTTTTTAATAAATAAAAACTTTACAAAGAAAATTATAGAAAATATCTAAAGAGAATATAAAATAAACAAACATTAAAAAAATACAAATTTTTATAGAAAAATAATTTAATCTTATTAATTAATCAATGAATAAAACAATGAGTAGAAAACAATTAATAAATATGTATTTTTTGTTTGTTTTAGTTTTAAGGTTAGTTTTGTTTCGCTAGTAGTAGTAGTTAAGAGTAGAGAGTTGTGTTGCTTTTTACAAAAAGTGCTGGGAGATCCCTTTATTCTTGAAGTATAGAGAGGTGCACTGCATAAATTCACTGGTTACGTAGTCTGTCTCCTTAGAAAACTTAAAAAGTAAGACATCCGAATCATCTGTTGGGCCGGCTCTATCGTTCGAGGGAAGTCAACAAACGGCTGTTTGTTGTCGAGTCTGAACAAGATGAGGCTGCTGAGGCTGATGCCGCTGTTGTTGATAGTTTGGATGTTACGCCCACAAACTGTTGCTTTCGTCGCCGACTGAAGCGGTGGTTGTGTTGATTTCATTTAAAGATAAATTAGATTCATATTGATTAAGTTCATCTGGACGAGAGCTGTCATTGGAACTATGGCTGCTTGTACTATTGCTGCTACTACTTTTGGCAGCACACCTACAGCTAGTGTTGTCATCTGTTGCTGATGCCGTCAATTTGCGACAAGTACAGGGTGGTTTTTTGCAGTTGAACGTTGTCACCTGTGGGTTTGGGGGCGGCGGAGGTGGAGGTGGTGTAAAATTGGATGAGAAACTAGATTGTAGACCTGTTTTACGCTTGTTGCTTGCTTGTGTTGTTGTGCCCTGTTCGTGACTGCATTCGCAATTATTTGTTTTCTTTTGTAACGTGGGCTGTTTGCAATAGTCCACACTGTCATATGTGGGAGCTACAATTTCACCAGCAGCTCCCCTTGAAACCTGACCATTACTTATGGCATAGTAAGATGGCACGGCATATTCGTGCTGTTGATGGTGCATGTGTGCGGCTGAGGTTAGAGGTTGTTGGCGCATGTGATGGTGCCTTTGGAATTCTAGTGTTTTGGCATGTTTTATTTCTTTGCAGTCTTTGGTTGCTTTGTATCCCAACTCATTTAGGGTATTAAATTTACAATTCGCTGCTGCCGTTGGTATGGGGGCATAGCCTCGCACACAATCGTTTATGGTCGCATAGTTTCCGCATTCTCTATAGTGTTTGTCGTTGACCACACCACCCACACCAGCACCTGGACCCATCAGTCGCCCGTTGGCTGCTGTTTGATATTCATGAGAAGGCGCGTAAATGTTCACCGATGAACGATTACTGAGACAGTTGGTGGTACGTTTGCTACGTATGTGGGGTAAAGCCATACGTAACTTTTGCCAGAATTTTTTGTCATCCCACTCAATACAGGTACTAGTGCGTAGGTAGTGGCGCATATCAATGTCTATATCACGTTGAGGCAAATCGCCGTATAATATGAATACAATGCGTTTTCTGCGTTTAACGATTTCATGCAGAGCACTTTTGTATTCGAAACGTGACCATTCATTATACAAAAAGTTCTTTGACAGCACTAGCACGAATTGTTTGGCGCTTTCGGCGGCTTCAATGATGGCATCCGTTACGTAGGCATTCACATTTATATCACGATAGTGAAGGCATGTTCTGTATCCCATGTCATTTTCCAAAGTATGAGCGAGTATTTGGTTGACAAAATGTTCATCTTGTAGACTATAAGCGAAGTAGGCATCGTTAAGGCGTTCCTTGTCCAGGTCTTCTACGAAACCAGGGGATTTGTAGCACATGTTGAGTAAACAGTTGGAGTGAGCCCAAATCTTCAATTGCCGCCGGTAGCAGAAGAGTCCCGCAACCAGACCGAAGAAAGCAATGAATGCACACGTAGCCATTAGTAAGAAGGGCAATAGACTTTCAATTTCGCTGGCTTGTACATAGTTGGCAACATCTTCGCGCAATGTGCATTTGGTACCATTCTTTTCGCGCAACACACTGGTAGCATTGTTATATACACAGGAAACGCGCGAAGCATCAATTATTTTACCAGAATTCTGGGCGAGATAACTGCGAAATCTCACCAAATAATTGCACTCACATGACCATTGGTTTTCAGCTAATCCGATTTCCACTAAATAAGGATTGAGAGCTAAGTGCCATACCTCGAAATGCAGCAAGCGATTGCCATCTAAACGCAATATCTCCAACTTTCTTAAGGCCTGAAAACTGCCATTGCCAATAGTGGCAATACGATTGTTTTGCAAATACAGCTCTCGTAAGTTTTCCAAATTGCTAAATTCATTGCCTGCCAAACTCTTGATGTGGTTGTCTTCCAAATGAAGAACTAACAAACGTTTCAAGCCACTGAAAGTGGTGTTGTAAATAATTTGCACATTAGAGTTGTTGACAAACAAAACGGCCAAGTTCTTTCGGCCCAGGAACGAGTGACTTGCGAGTTCTATAAAGTTGTTTCCATCAATATACAGTTCGGTGGTGTCCATGGGAACTTTGCGAGGCATTTCAGAGTAGCCAGCACCAGAGCATTCTACAATATTTGTAGACCAGGTTTGGTCATGGAAGCATGTGCAGTTAGTGGGGCAAGTCATTTCGCAATCACAGGCATCAAATTCACAACAATGACACACAGCAAAACAGTGAGTTTTGTAGGAACACAAAAAGTGTTTGGGTTCGGCTTCCATCAGCGGTATATAGGCCTTTTCACGATTATTCAGTAACTTACAGTAAATAGTCTCCAAATCCATAATACGCGGATACTGACGAGATTTTATGTGGTTTATCTTTTGCAACCAATCAATGTTGCAGTCGCAAGTGAAAGGATTGCCTCCTATGTAAAATTCCGGCAAGGCACGATGGTCCTGAACTGGTAAAATACGCAAGCTCTTGATGTCCAATGTGTTGATTTGATTCGCATAAAGGTCTACACGAGTTAAATTGGTCTTGTGCATAAAAGTATCGGGATCTACAGTTGTTAAATGGTTGTCGTTGATGAAGAGCAATTCGATGGAATTAGGTATGGACGATGGTGATATACGTTGGATTTGATTGAAACTGGCATCTAGAGTTTGAAGACGTATTTGTGAGTCCAAGCCAAAACGATTCGATAGTTCTGCCAATCGATTTTTGTGCAAATCAAGCCACTGCAATGTGTTGGGAACATGGGCATAGTCGAAGTGTTCCAAGCGATTGTCGGAAATATTAAGCCACAGCAAGGAAGGCATATTACTAAATAAGCCATTAATATCACTCAATTCGTTGCCATCCAAACGAACGGCTTGTATACTGGACGTCATTTCAAATGCACCTGGTTCCACCACAGCAATACGATTACGAGCCAAATTCAAAATTTGTAAACTGGGCAATTCTTTGAATAAGTGCATGGTAATGTTCTCCAAGTAATTGCCAATCAAACGTAGACCGTACAAATTGCTAAGACCCTTGAAGGCATTGTCTTCCAAAACCGTTATCATGTTTTCACCTAAATCAACGGTGCGTAATAGGCGCATGTTGCGTATTGCTAATGGCACCGTCTTCAATTGGTTGCCATTCAGGTTCAAATCCTGTAAGGAACTGCAGTTACGGAAGGCTTCTGGGTGAACACCAATTAAATGATTATTATCCAAAGAAAGTAAAGATAGCACATATAAACCGTTCAGAGCATAAGCATCTAAATATTTGAGTTTATTGTGCGATAGCAAAAGAGTGTGTAAATTGTTCATGGGAGCGAAGGTTTCAGCAGCAATGTTTTCCAATTGGTTATGCCGCAAGTTAAGTATCTGAAGAGTGTAGAGATCGGTGAAGATTTCAGCATCCAGCTGAGTAAGTTTGTTATGCGACAGATTAAGCAATACTAGTCTAATGAGGCCAACAAAGGTACTGCGATCAATCCAAGTAGAGGTAATTTGATTATAAGACAAATCCAGGGCTTGCAACTGTTCCAAGTTCGAAAACAATTTAGGCGACAATACCGATATTGAATTATTCTGCAAGTACACTTCCTGGATGGAACCAGATTGTTCAGCAAACAGCTCAGAGGGCAAGGCTACTAACTTGTTAGAGCTGAGGTTAACGATTTGTAAATTTTTTAAGCCACTCAAGGCCTTATCGCCAATCATAGAGATCTCGTTGTTGTTCACTTGCAAAACACGCAAACGTCTCAAGGTGGCAAAACCATTGGCAGGCAACAAAACAAAATGGTTGAAGGACACATCTAAGGTTTCAATGTCCAAACTGCAGGGCATATTGGAGCGTTTGCTATCCGGTGGGGGTGTTGCTTCTGAGGGGTGATCTTTAGAGCGATCACGGAAGCCCAACTCGTTGACGTCCTGCAAACGATTTTCACTCATATTCAACGAAATAAGGCCACTCAGTGTGCAGAAGATATTTTCAGGCAAAGACCAAATATTATTGGAGGACAGATCTAAACGTTCCAAGTGGTTCACTACGCTAAAGGCTTCAGGCTCAATGTCAAAGTTAAGTGAAGGCCATAGAGTGTTATGCGTGCGTACTGTGAGATTTCTTAATTGCGTGAGACCGTCCAAAACATGTTTATTGAATCGCGACAGTTTACAATATTGCACGGACAGCTCCTGCAGACGCTGCAGATGGGCAAAAGATTGAGGTTCTAGGGAACTCTTGGCCATTATTTCATCATTGCAAAGAACATGCAGACCCACTGTATGCTCCGAGGGTATAACACTAAAGTTCGTGGTGTCAAACTCACTGTTGACAGTACGCAAATTGCAGGTCAACATAATTTCGGGATGGTCAGACCCCAGTGCCGGCAGGAATTGGCAGTCGTCGGGAGCATCGTAGCGCATATCCTGGCTAGCCAAGCGGGTGTTATGAGCCCCATTAGGAGGCGTGTGCAATTGGTTGTTCGAAACACCGGCTTCACCCATTATGGCATTCGAATGTTGTTGCATTTGCTGCTGAGTCACTTGAGTGGCTAATGAGGCTTGTTGCTGCTGTTGTTCTGGTTGCAATTGTTGTTGTTGTTGTTGTGTATTACCATTTCGAACGATGGTTGCAATACACAGTAAACAAATGATCATTCGGCCACATAAAGCCATGTTGTTGTCGTTTCAAAGGCAAATTATACAAAATTAAAGAAACTTAAAAGAATTTCCAAACAAAATCAAATAAAAACTTCTACAAAAAACGCAATTGTTTGCAATTAATCCAGTTTAAACATTTCAAGTGTTTTTGTATGTTTGTTTTAGTGCTAACGTTTGCTGTTAATGATGTTTCCAAATTTCCATATAATATTGCAAATTTATTTATTTGTATGTGTTTATTGGATGGTTTGTATGTGTGTTTCAAGTTCGTTTTACGATTTTCACATCACGTCACGAACAAACGATTTGCTTTTAGTTTTCTCACACTTTATTTTTATTTGATTTATTTTTTGCTCTTCTAGATGCTTAAGGATTTGTCGTTTGACGTTTACATAAAGTGGAGCAAATTCTTTTTTTATTCTGAATGTTGTGCAGATGTTGTTACGTTTCGGGGGTTTATATTTGTATTTTTCATATTCACACTTCGGTTGTTTTGGTTAATAAGAGCAAATCATTTGAGAATTTTCTTTAATAGATTTAGAACCATCACATTATAATTATTTCTCGCTACACGGGCTTCTTGTCTAATTAGGAACATTAAACGTTATTAAATTTAATAACAATGTATGCGGGAAAGCCACACGTTTAACCGAAAATTTTATCCGTTTTTTTTTATTTTGATTTTCACTTAAAAACACTCGTACGAAAAGACGCACCCGTTTCTCAAGTTGTATAGATTTTGTATGAAAATTTTCTCTTGGGTTTTATTTTTTAATACAATTTTTCTAGAGTTACAAGTTAACGTGTTGTGCAATCGAGTTCTAACTAAAGACTGACTTGTGTATGGTAACAAGCAACCCTTATATAGATGTGATGGTTTAAAAGTGAAATCACACAGGTCACAGAGAAGAAGAGAGCAGAAGGGCAACAGAACCATACAGAATTTACAGTAAAAGGTTAAATAAAAAGAGTGAAAGAGAGACAGAGAGCAAGACAATTGTGTACGCTCAATAATGATGTTTGTCGGCTATTAAATAAAATAGAACGGGCGTAGAAAAGTCATAAAGGAGCGTAAATAATTGTAGCAGAGAGCTAGGAAGAGAGCGAGAGAGGTCGATAGAGAGTAAAGTATTATGTAGAGTTTTTATTATTTAGAGGTTTGTATTTTGTTTTCAAATTATTAACGCCGCACATCTCTTTGTTGTTTTTCATAAGTATATAAGTATTTTTTTTTTATTTTTTGATTTAAGTTTTCATGACTGATAGAATCCTTGTCCAACAGCTGTCGCAACAGATTTTCTTTTAAAAAGTAAAACAGCAAGAAAACCTTAAATTTTCACCACAGCAGGACATCAAAAAGAATACAAAAATCATTTCAAAATAACATTATTTTACGATTTCTTCTTCAATGTTCAAACTGTGTGCGATACAAACAGACAATAAACTACAAATAAAATTTCTTTTCATTTTTTTCAGGAAGGTAAGCAAGCAGCAGCATCATAGAATATTTACTGTTGCACATTCCAAGTCGAGGAATATAAAAAAGTGAACCAGGTTTAATTTTGATCTAACAAATAACCAGCCCAAAAAGCAAATTGCAAGAGAAGCTGAACAAGAACAAAAAGTTAAGCGCATGTAAGTAAATAGACTAAGAGTTATGCGTATTTCCTTTAAAATTAAGAACGACGATGTCCTTTTTAAATCCGCTTTATAATTTAAGCTGATTATAAACATACTCATGCTCGATAAATACTTGTCAATCAGTCTGAAGGTACTTTCAACAATACATTTTGTACCAGTCTCTATGTTTTTGTTGTTGTAAATTAGATTTTATATGAGATTTAACATATCATTTACTTCCGTTTTGCGTTGTTAAAAACATGCTTATTTTGGACCATTTTCCCTTAAAAAACACTTAAGATTGATGACAATTGTTTATTTCTTTTCTCTTTGGGAAAATCAAACATTTTCTTTAAAAGGCGAAAATTTGAGAAACAAACAAACTAAATCGTATTAACTTTAAGACACAGTTGCAGAACCTAACGAGGCAGCTGTTACATTTAACCAAAATTTTAATTAAAAAGCCTATCGGCCTATGACTTATTAACACGGCGTGACTTATTATCACTGCCTGGGCGGTTTTAGGGACTTAAATATCCCTACTGTTTCTTTTTTTTTAATTTGTTATTTTTGTTTAGACATTCAGAAGTTCTCCGTAAATCATTTGGTGAGCTAGCAAGCTAATTTTAATTTAAGTGGCCTTTCACCCGTTGTTCAGTTTGACCCTTAACTCATTCATTTCACTCTTTTGGTAGAACCTCTATTGGCTTCGATTTTTCCAGATCAGCCCAGATCAGTATCCGAGAACAAAAGGAGACATTTCCCCTTCAAAATGAGCCCGTGTTATTAGAAGTAGGTTTTAAGCGAGGTCTAATCCAGCTTGACATCTCGATATTCTTACTTTGCTCTTAGTTTTAAAAATAGTCCGAATGGAATTATTTTTTTTATCCCAAAAATTTCCTGAACTACCCTCGAATAACCTTGCTTTGCTGCTAATGATTCAATTATTTTTTTTTTATATTATTTGAAATCATATAACAAAGTTCGCTTTTCATATTGTTGTTTCAGTTGCTGTTAAAGCAAAACTCTAAAATTTCGATTTCAATATGAGTTTTGTTTTCATGTTTTATTTTTGTTTCGCACAAAGAAAATAAAAAAACTTTTATTTTTATTTTAATATTTTATTGCTGAGGCTTGTAGGAAAACTCTCAAGGTTCTCTAGAGTGTAAATTTAAAATGATTTTTCCTGAAAGCAAAAAGGCACAAACAAACATGCACGCACACACACTGTAAAACAAACTAAATATAGTCTATGTATGTGTTGGCTCTTACGTTGCGGTAAGTAAGGAATTGGCCAATTTTCTATAAACCTCGGTTTTGTTGGTAACTTACAGCCATTAAGTCAAGGTTGTTTTGCGTGCAATAAATTTTCATATCTGGGTGTACGACTACAATTTGCACATTCACACTTAATATTTTTTCAAATATTTGTTGACCGAGCTGCTGCTGTCAGTATCTTGTCTTTAACTTTGCTGCATTTCAAGGATAATGTGTTTATTTTACGTTTGCTGAGCAGACAGCCAACAAATAAGGTTTTTGCCTAGATAAATGCATTTTAATAATTATATTCTCCGAATTGCTATTGCGGAAATCTTGGAAACTGGCATTTGTGTGGCCACACAAATTAAAAAGAAAACCCATACTTTAAATCAAATAAAAGAAAGACCATGAGTTTCTAATAAATATCGTTATAATTGAAATGTCAAAATAAAATTCCCACAGGAAATTTTCAAAACAATAAATGAAGAAAACACAAAGAAAAAAATATCACCACCACACACATGGCAGTATATAGTCGTATTGAAATCTGCCAGTAGCCATTTATTATATAAAAAATTATCAGGCAGAGATGGTACAATACAATTGAATTAAATTGTATAGAAATTTTGTAGCAGCACTTACCTCCATACTTAACTTCCGGTTTCCTTTTTCCTTGTTGCATTAACATCACACTCACAGCACGATTTTGCCATAAACTAAAGACCATATTCAGGTTTTAGAAGATGTGTGATAAATGACATGAATAATACACCTATTGACCAACATAAGGAAAACTGTAACAAATAATGAAAAAAGTCTAACTAAAGATGTTCGAAATAAATGAAGTACTTAATCTTAATTTAAAGTTCTAAAGACATCTTGTTATTGTTTATAAAATTGCAAAGTTAAATCTTCGGTTTCGTTAAAAACGGAAATAAGGTTAGACAAATTTTTAAAACATCTACGCAATGACAAAAAAATCCATCGTGTTTAAATAATAATTCATCCAGCTGTAGGTAGCACAATAATAAGAGCCTAATAAATAACAATTTTTCACTTACAGAATAATTTTTCAAATACATTTTTTATCGCCTGCTGTAAAATGTAGTTCTTGAAGAAACTTTTTTTTATAAAATATTCGGCATTGTTTCCAGTTTTAGAAGCAAAAAGCAATCACTTTGTTTTTGTGTCTTCAAAATATGCCAGTAGTCGGTTTTTATTTATATTTTTACTGCAGTTTTTGTTCAACTGCTGTCAAACTCCATATGAAATATTTATGATATGATGTTGCATAAACATATGAAAATGTATAGCAACATCTAAGCAACATTTTCTTTTTATTTGCAATAATAGGATAATTCGAAAAACCGTGTGTAATATTAAAGAGTGTATTTTTAATTTTGGGGTTTGGATTTCTTTTTAAGATTATCAATAATTGATAAATTTTTGGATTTTTTACCAAATTATAAGGAAAAACCTATGCTTATACTGAGTCGGAGACTCAGCTCGGCAACTAATGTCTGCGTCCCAAAGAAAAGAAAACATATTTTGTATAAGTCCCAATAGCTTATTTCCAGTTGAAGTGGTTGAATCTACTTAAATCAGAGTGCGTTTCCTCAATTCTCCACTGTAGCGAAGAGGCTTTTTTGAGACCGTGTGTTGTCCAAAAATTCTTTCGCAGCAAATAGAAGGTGAATATATTAGCTCTTGTGCTGCCGCATAAACAGCCAGTATTAATTTTTTTTAAATCAACTTCACAGGAGTTTTTAAAAAATTTGTTATTATTTGAAAATTTCAACTTTTTCAAATATTTTAAAACAAAATATCTATAAAGAAAAGAGTTTTATTAATTTATGTTGCTTGTCAAATTTTTCGAATGAAACAATTTATGTTGTTAAGGATATTTTACATATTCAAACAGATTACTACGCTTTAAAATCAAAAAAGAAATCACTGTGTTTTTGTATCTTTAAAATTTGTCAGTAGTCGGGTTTCAATTCGATTTTAACTTCTGAGTTTATGTCTACAAATGTTGCCAGCAACATGTTTCGAGTCTAGCTTAGATTTTAACCTGGTAAGATGTTGCTGTTTGTATTTCTTTAATTTTCATTGATTAATAGAAAACCCAGTTGTGTATCTTTATTAATGCAATACGTATTAACTCTCCAATAATCCAGGCGCGGATTAATGGGCAAGAAAATGTTAATGTTACAAATTAACATTTTCCCAAGCATAAACTTTAAAGGAGTTTGTTTTCGTTGCAACTGGCTCTGCCCCACATAAGCTCTAAGTATACACTTGTTGCTGGTGATTTTAGTTACCAAGTGTACCTCCTACTTACTCCTTAATCTGATAGGAAAATAATATTATAAAGTGTTGTTTTTCCATTTTTAATTTTTCCTTTTTTATATTGAGCAAATAATTTTTATTCAAGTTACGAATACTGCTAAACCACGTACTGAAAAAGTCTTTAGCAGAATGGAATTCAAGCATTTTCTGTGGCTAAGTATATTTTGATACACGATTCAAGCACAACGTATGATAATATGGTTGTTTAATTTTTTTTCGATTTCTATAAATCCCGCTTGATTTGTTTTTAGACTTAAAAATGTTGCTAGCATCACCTTCACGAGACGCTACCTATTTTTTAAGGGATAGAACTATACTATTTGAGGTTTACCTATTAGTTTTGATACAGATCTTGTAAATTTATAACAAAAAAGTTTTTATCAACTTGTCAGAAAGTCTTTAGTTTTTATTAAATTAAAAAAAAATGCCTAAAAGTTAGTTAGCAACATGTTGCTAGAATACACATCCTTAAGAAATTTCTATTTCGTATTTTCGAAAAATATTAGAAAATTTGTGAATTATTATTTATTTCGTCTACTTCATTTAGAAATTCTTATTTTAATTTTTTTACCAGGAACATTCCCTGCTTTGTGGATTTAATGGCTTAAACCGGAACCCTACTCCTTTAGTCGTTAAAAAATGTCAAGACAGTATTTTATTACTCATTTAATCTTACCATAGTATCTGATGGTAAAATGTGTGTGTAAACTTCAAAAACTCCTTAGATATGAGTTGGAGCAAAATAATAATTTTTCTCTTTGAATTTCTATGTTCAGTGTGTCCAAAGGCCTAAAGCCAACTGATGAATATTTCAAGATAATAAATATAAAACCGATTGTCAGAGTATTAACAAAATATTATCTTAAGAATTATAAAAAGTAATTAGCAAAGAAGGTCACATGCTACATGACAAGGATGCCAACGAATGCCTAAGTTTATCTGCAAAGAGATACAAAAGTCATATTAAACATCATTCTCCTATTCAATGTCTTATTTAATGTGTTTTAACTCGTACTTTTGCTACCACAACAACAGCCTTTCTCTATTTTAATTGACACATTTTCTCTACATTTCTTTCCCTTATTTTAGCCAGGGGTATGTGTGTGTGTGTGTGTTGATTAAGTTTAGCTAAACTTCTTATCTAACTGACAAGATGGGTATGAAGTCTTCCAAGTGTGTATAGACTTACACAAGGATTCAAGTGAAGCAGGGCGTAGGATATGGCTAAATTAGCAAACCACTAAATACGATTTTATTGCCTTTTCTTGCTTCATTAAATAGGAATTTTTTCATTGCGTGTGTGTGTGTTTTTGTTCTGGTCAAAATGCAAACTCTAGTTAAATTTATAAAAGCTGTTGTGGGTGGCAAAACGTAAAGAAGGGGAAAAATTTAAGCTACCAACAGCAACAAAAACTAATAGTATTCTTTTATTTGTCTTAACAAGGGTAGAGTGTATTCTACGAGGATTTACTAAAAGTTGGTGGTAGCGGCTGTATAAAAACAAATATAGAAGAAAAAGCTTTTCTAATTATCCGGCTATTGTCTATAATGTTTTGTGGCATATTAAGGGAATCACTTACTTACGTACATACGTCCAAAAACAATACAATTAAATAAAAATCAGTAAAATAAAACAACAATTGCAAAAGTATTCTACAAGTTACTAAGTCATTCACTCAAACAACCAGTAAGCCAACTTAGTAAGTCAGTCGGTCAGTCAAATAAATGTGATGGAAATCAGTTAGACGAATTTGCTTTTTATTAGAAATACATATAAATTTCAGATTTCTGTGCGCTTTTCTAGCGATGGAAGTTAGAAAAGTAAAGAAAATTTTAATGCACGTTGAAGGTAATTAGGAACTGACATGAATTCCTCATTAACTTGACTGGTTTATTTTGGAAAATATAGCAAACAAAAAATCTAGCCGGCAGCGAAAATAAAATAACGAACAAAGTAGGAGCAAAAAAATTAGGACGCGATTTAATTAGACAATTAATTCTTTTTATTTCTTCGTTATTTGTATAAGAAAAACAAAGAATTAATTTTGTAAATTAATTCGGTTGATCAGCTATTTTTTCTTAGTTAATAGTTTTGAACGTTGTGGAATTAAATATTTCCTTAAGTAGGTTTTTGATAAAATTTAGAGACCAAAAAAGTGTACAGTGGCGTCACGAGAAGTACTTCCTAGTTGAACAGTGACACTTTCATAATTTTGGCGGACCATAAAAGATCCAACACTAAAAGATCTGCCAACGGATGCGACCAGAAATGATCAGTTTTCCCAAATTAGGTTAACAATAAAGAAAATAACTAAATGGGAAGTTTCGAAAAGCCATACGGTGCATTTCAATTAAATCCTTTGTTAAACAAGATAAATAAATTTTACTAATAATAATTTTTAGCATCTTATTCCTTTTATTTCCAAAAAATTTTCTAGCTGATTCCAACGCATTTTATTAAATTTAAATTTATTTGTTGGAGGAGGATAAGCATTTCACTGATTGCTTACGCCAGCTTATCAAATCACCCAAGTAAGAGGTTCTTTAAGCTTTCTCATTTGGTTCTATGATTTTCGGCCATAAGCCGTTTAAGTTTTTGTAAAAAGGGTGAAGCAACCGGAGTAATGCAACCCCTCCCAACATATAAATGGCATTTTTATAATAACATGAGTTGGGAAAGAATCAGCTAAAAAATAAGAAATAAAAATAAATTTTACGTTTGATCGAGTGCAATTAGAACAGCTAAATGTCACTAAGCAAAACAGCTGACATCGACATTTTGTCCCTCCTAGATGTTATAATTTAAGATGTTATAATTTCGTGCGAAACCAATCTGTTTACTATGTGAGAGTTGGCAATCTTGAAATTAAAATCACTTTACTTGCTGGAAATTATTAGTCAAAAGTAACACAGTTCGTGTGACGTTATTTGTGCTACATCGAGCATGAACAGAGAGAGAGAGCGTCGGCAGGATAGCGAACACAAACTTTTTCGTGGTCTTCTTTGTGGGGAATAGGTGCAGATGTTCTTTTTCCGTTGCAGTATAACTTTTTGTTTGTCATCGAGTTTGTTTCGTTGTTCGCAACAAAGTTGTATAAATATTTCTGAAGTTTTCTTAGTTGTATTTCGTTTGTGTGACGGCAGAACAGCGTTGTGCAAACAACTGTTCGGACAGCGTTGTCTGATAAGGAACACGCCATTTACAGCGACGGTGGTCATAGTCAGGGCTCTGTTCAGTGGCATAACAGATTTGTGGATAGTCAAGAAGGCGTGTTATACGCGGTATGTTGTAATCTTTCTACGGGATTTATAATTGAAGAAACTTTGGCTCGAGAAAAATGTTTCCGGTGAGGAATATATTTCTTTAGATAATTGGGCTGATTAAATAGTTATTATATATTGTTTAGGCGCGATTCGCTCAACTGTTTTACGACCAAATTTTTAATCACTTTTTCCATGGAACAACAAACAACCAAAACGTCAGCTGTTGAATTATGGAAACAAGGTGTTTATCACGTGTGAACTAATGGCCAAATGACTCAACATAGAGGTATTAAATGAGTGCCTAAATGGCTGAAGTTAAGTCTGAAACATGGTAGGTTATTGTTCTAAAATTTGGCAAGCATTTCAATTTCGTATATAAAGATAAAGCTCATAATTTTAAAAGAGTGTCATGTCAAATTGAAGAAATATTTTTAATTTTACTTTAAATTCAAATTTCACAAAACAAAACAACTTCTCTCGTTCTCGTATTTAATAAAAATTCATGTGAGATTTAAAAAAAATAGTCAAAGTTTTAAATGAAACTTATAAGTTATCGCACTGATATAAAAAAAAAAACAATAAAATATTAAATACGACATTTTAACAATTGTCAACTACATTTTGGAATCCCACATACAACACACACTTATATGCTTCTACACATGCAACGAATTATATATTATTACAGTTATTTTACATACGAGCACATGGTATGAAATTGTGGTTATTTCAAGTAGCACTGGTAGCCGTCCCGTCATATATTAAATTTTTGCACTGCTCTTGTAGACTTTCGATTCAAGTAGTCTGCTGGTTTAGAAATTATAATTAATGATTATTATTCGTTTTTTTTTTGTAGTTGCACATTTAACACATTGTGCAAATGAAAAAACAGTGTTAATAATAATGGTAAATGATTTATACGCTGATATTGTAGCAGACATAAATTTTAATAAAATTATAGAGGTACAATAGCATAGTGATATTTAATTAAAAGCAGAAAATGCTATTAATAAGTAATATAAAATACAAATGTTTGTGCAGGATTAAAAGGATTATGAAAGTTTTCTTTGTATTAGTGTGAATATGCGTATGCTTATGAAGAAGGTAAATAAACATTAATAAACTCACTTCACAGTCATCAAACTCAATAAGATTCCCTACAACATTGGACATCTGCAAATCATCATTATTAGAATTTTCGTTTCAATGAGAAGTAAATTAAAAAAAAAGTATAAATAATAATTAGCATTCCCAACAAACAAGACAGTCGCAAACAACAGTAAGTCAGACGTTTTACATGCAAAAAACAGGATGATCCATCCAACAATCACGTCATTAGAGTAACAAGTGTTGAGGGAAAACGAATAAAACAAAAATTCCTTCAATAAACTGCAACAGAATTTAATTATGCATTAGTTTCCCTCTCAGCATCAAACTCATCATAATCATTATCGGCATGGCCGTCAACATTCGGAACACCCAAGTCATTATCAGCCAAGAACGAACAACTGTCATCATTTTCATTAACCTAGAATTAGAAAGCAAACATCGAACAGAAGACAAAAAACCTAAAATAAAACCGTTCAAATTCAACTTCCGCTTCCATAACACGCCACACATACATAAAAACCAGCTATGAAAAAAAACTAAAATTTTCTAACGAAAAAATTCATACAATCCAGCATTTACACAAACATTAATCATAATCATAAAGAAAAGAAGCCAACAAGGAGGAGCAAGGACAACTACAACAACAACAAAAACACAAAAAGAAGTTAAACAGGACATCTGTGAAGTCAGTGATAGTTGCAGTATTTGAGGATGACTGGCTGAAACTTATATTCACACTCAGAAATAATCATAATCATAAAAAGGAAGATAATCATTATTAAACCAAAAATACACAGACATCTTTATCATCTTCTTATAAGCCACACACAGTTGAATAAAGGATAAAAGGAATTGTATGCCATCTAACAACACCAACAACAACGAATAAAAATAAAATATGAAAGAAATCATTAGGAACAGCCATGGCTGCTTGATGTAGTGATAGAAAACAGCGTAACAAAGGTAAAGGGTGTAAAAGGGAGGAGGGAGAGGAGAGGGAGAGAGAGTGAAAACGATTAGTTAAAGTTAAAATTCTACCATTGACTAAACTAGAATAACGTTGATAATGAGATGAAAGCGCTCAAAATCCAATTAACACCTCATTTAACCGTCACTTGATAGTTGTTGTTGTGATGTTAATGTTACTCAGGGTTATTATCGCTATATCATCGTAAACAGAGATGCCTACACTTGCGAGAGCACGAAAGAGGGTTTGCAATACAGCAATTGCTGATCACAGGGATATCTTTATAACGCCGCTAAGTAGATGAAGAACAATTAGCATGTTCTATATGATGACTTTGAAAGACCATTTCTAACTGCCTTTAGAAACTTTAGTAGTGCTGCTAACCCATCTTAAAACATTTTTCAGGCTTCTAGACTAATGTAGTGAACACTGCCACTAAAAATTTTCCGATAGCAACCTTCAAATGACGTTCAAGATGTTAAGGTATCAACGAACGTAACGTCATACCACTGTTTACTCAAACGAGTATTGTGCGGTAGTGTCTCTGGTACTACGTCGTATTACGCAGGAATGCTGTCGCAACAATATATCGTGCAAAGCGGTCAGCAAAATATTCCAAAAATAAATAATGCCAGCATTTCTAATCCTAAACATCTGTGCCCTTCTTGGGCTGGAATTCCTTTGGCTTTAATTCGCCCCTAAAGGCCACCTTTTAACTTAAAATTTATTTCAATAAAAAGTGAAACACAAATTTTGAATCGCTCCATGTTCAAGAATCCATTCACAGGAATTGTAAAGGAATCAGCTGTATTTTAATCTGCAAGGACTTTTTATTAAAATTATAAAAACTTTACAACAATTATTCAGACAATTACGCGAATTTTTAAGCCCTACTCGAGGCTGTCAGCTGGCAGACACGAAGGTATGGTTCGCTGTAACTGAGTGCTCTGTTAGAAGTTCTGACTTATACCCACTGGTGGTGGTGGCCGGTCTTGTCATAGCAAGAAGTCTGGTTAAATAAAGTGAGCGGAGAGAAGTTAACACTCTCTTATAAAATTCCCTAAGCCGCGGTGGAACAGCATTTTATATCAATTAGAGTTATGAATCAGGAAGCCTCGGGAAAGGCCGAGAAGTTTATCGCTGAAGAAACTTCGGGTTTAATTGGCCAAGAGAGGAATCCTGAAGTAATGGACAAGAATGCGTTGCGAACAGTAGTCGGGTCAATGTGTAAAGGTGCTTCTGGCGTTGGGCCGTGAGACTTCGATAGAGATAGGCAATGAGGTGGTGGAGAGGTTAATCTCTTCAGGACCTCCGGTGTATATTGATAAATGGAGCAATTCCAAAGAAGTGGACAATAAAACCTCGCAAGGGGTGGATGGGTCAGTCTCCAAAGGTATTCTATAGGAAGCGGATGAGGTGGTAGTGCACATTGTGTGTGAATGCTGACACTTGTGGGCCTAAGCCTTAGACAAATGCTAGCAATTAAAAGAGATTTCGTGAAGGAGAAGAACGACAGTAGTCACCCGCCGACAGTCTGCAATCATTACAGTTAAGAGTAAAGGCATGAAACTTGTATTCAAATGCGAAGAAAGGAGGGAATCAAAAAGGGAACCACTAAGTTAGCGGTCTGCTTCGATATATTAATAATAAAAAGGCGGTCTCTAAAAACTCTCATTGCAGGATGTTTAAACATTTCAATGGCAACTCGTTTCGTTATAAAACGAATATTGAAACGAACTTGAATCTGCTGTAAGATTTAGTTAGAATTAAGCTGCTTCATTTAGGGGAAAAAAGATAAAACACATTTTCCGAAAGTGTGAAAAATTAACGGAAACATTTTACTTGTAATTAAAATGCATACAAGGCAAGCAAAAGAGAAGTAAATGAGAATGACAATCAAATTGTTACTGTCAAAATTGAAAGTCGCTTTAATAAACAAAAAAGCCATGAAATTGTAGATATTTGCTCTTAATTAATACCGAATTTCACACATTTATGCATTTAGGTTTGCATGACTGCTAAAGTATAAAATTACATGCAACATGCTGTGCCAAAAGTGTCAAAAAATAATTTAAACATGTCATTTGATTGCAATATCGAACACTATTCATAGTTGCACTAAACATTTGTTCAGCAGGAATTTTCCTTTTTTCTTTTTCTGTGTGTTTGGTTTGATTGTTTGTAGAGGTGGGTAAGGTTTTTTGTAAAATTATTTATATTCGCTACATTTGACACCTTTGAGGAAATCACAGTAGGCCGCTTGTAAAAAAGTAGAAAATCATATCATTTATGCAGCATTTGGGCTTTTCACTGGACTCTGGTGGTGTGAAAAGCGTCTGTCAAAAATCTATTGTTTTTCAGTTGACTTTCTATTGTTAGACAGTTAGCTACGGCCTTTGTATCAATGTTTGGCACACATTTAACTGCTACAAATATCCAGCCTATCAATTACCAGCAAGTAATATACATACTACATATGTATTGAATTCAATTTAGAATATCTTTCAAGACAGCAGGATAGGTGCCCTGCAGGAGTTTAAATTTAGTCAATATCTGCAGTCCTTTGTTAAACTCTTAAAAACGGCAAACACAGGGAAAATTTAATTTCAACTTGACCTACGGTAGGTAGCAAAAGAAGCTACAAATCCCACAGATTCTATTTTTATTATATTTGTATGGTGACAATCAAACAGAATTTTAAAATACACACGCAGCCTACACTATTCAACAGCATGCAAACATTAAATGTAGCATCATAGAGCACAGAGAGAGAGGGAGAGAGAGATGACATTTTGCACAAACAATAACAGACAAATAGGCAGCAAAAGAAGAAAAATTCACCATGGTCCACAAAAATACACCACACTATCCTTTGGAGACTTTTCTTACACAGAGAGTCGCAGAGCGGGATAGAGAAAGTATGTGATGAGAGAACGACAGCACCCAAAAAAAACGAATTGTAAGGCCCATATATTTATTAATTAATTTATGAGGTTAAAAATTTTAAACATTTGTTAGACGTTCTCTAATGGAAATGCAATTATTTTCAGCATTTAGGGAGAGGGTTACTGCTATTATTTTTTCTTTTTTGCTATTGCTATCTAGCAAAGGATATTTTTGATTTTTTACTGTTTAAATAAATATATTGTTTACATTTGCTTTTCTTTTCTTTACGAACTATTACGAAGAAAGTTTGATTAAGTTTATACGCTCTTCTCCAACATTTTAAATAGTAGGTTTCTCTCTCTCCCTCTCTCTCTGAGTTTATAGCTCTATTTTATTTCTTATTCATTTTTAACTTAACAAGACACATCCTGTGTGTGCAGAAAACTAAAAATGTTCAAATCTAGTTACAGGAAATGTTGCAAATATTGTAGGAGTTTTATTTTTAGTATGAATTAATGTTTAAGGGCAGACAGATGTTAACCAAAGCTCATGAATGTTTGCCTGGAGTGTTAAAGTGTTACAAGAGCAACTAAAAGTAAAACGGAAAACAAACAATCAATTCTCAAGTATTCAACACGAATAATTTTGATGGAAATTTTATTCTTGTTGAGTTTGACGAAACATCGAAAAGCCGTTTTAGAAGTCTTAAATAAAATAGTGAATTTCAGGCACTGTAAGAAACGCATTTAGGTTAAACTATGGGAGATTCGGGTGATTTTCAGTGAATTTTTGTGAAAATAACGGATTTAATAATGTGGAGGGGGGATATCAAAGCAGACCGCTAAATTTGGCGAATTTTTATTATTTGTATTATTGCTCGGTTATTTTAGTTGTAAAATAGTCATGTTTTTAGACTTAATTAACGTCAGTCAAGGTTTCAGTAAAATTAAACTTCTTGGAGATTTTTTAAAAAAATTTTATTTTTTCCACTTAAAGTATTTTGGATAAAGTTTTTCTTTGGTCCACCATATTTATTTAATTTTTGTAGTTTTTGATTGTTTTTTTTTTTTTTCTTTATGAAAGCATCGATTTTTGTATTAAAATTTATTTAATTCTTTTCGGATTTAAACGTGTAGTGAGGGATTTCTCTCATCGTCGCGATTCCTAAGTAATTTTTGCAAGTTGTTATTAGAGTTTTTTTAACATTTATATATTTGCGATTTTTTCTAAAGTTATACATTTTTATAATATCCGCATCGTTGCTGGTTTTAGCGTTTAATTTCTGAATAAGTAACCTTTTGCATATTAAGCCTATTACTGTATTCGATTTTATGAAATATGTTTGTTAAGCAACCAGGCCCAACGGACGCCTTTTTGGACGACACTTCACGAAAGGAATGTAACAAGAAAGGGCATTTTGCTGGTAGTGTAACTTCGATTTTGGGACTTGTGAAAAATATGTTTTTTTCTTTGTTTCTTGAGGCTGACATTAGTTGCCGCTCCTCTGCTATAAAATGAAAACTTTTATCAATTATTTACAAGTTTTTATAAAACAAAGAAAAACTGCAATGAAGCCCAATACAAAGAAAACTCTTAAAAAATACTCACTGTTGTTTGAGTTTTCACGTGAAACATTGCCCTTCAAATTATTTTGTATGAAAAAAAAATTGTTGCATCTTTCGTTCTTATGCACGTTGCATGTACGTTGCAATAATATTTCATATGTTTTTCACAAATTGAACAGAGTACAACTTTGACAGCATTATTCCAAAAATATTTTATAGAAATTTGTTGTATGGAGTTTGGTGACTTTACTGTTCTTTGTTCTTCATACATATTTTTTTTATTAAAGAAAAATTCTCTTAAAAAAGAAAAAGCCTTATGAACATTTCTGCATATAGTCACCTTGTTCAGCATGAAAAGGTGACAAAGAACCATTTAATAATAAAGTTTAGCTAACCAGCCCTCCCCAAACTAGATTCAAACTGTTTATATTTTTAGATTTTCTTCTTATTTTTCGGCATTATGAATTTTTTTAAATAAATCATGTGGGTTTACTGTTACTATGCTCTGTGTATGTATGTGAGTGTGACTGTGTGTGTGTGTGTGTGTGTGTGTGTGTGTATGTTTGCGTATAATTTTATTATTATATAATGCGATAATAACATCAAATTTGATATAATTTTCTAAGGCTTTAATATCCAGCATTCTTTGTCATACACATTAGCAGCAGCAACGTCGTCATATTTATCATCATTTGTGTTGGAATGAGTACCTGTTTGTTATCCTTAAAACATAAATGACTAAATGACATTATTTTCGTTTTTAGGTTGTGAAACACACACGGTAACAAATTTTATTTATTTTTCTTCTCCATTAATATTTTTTTTCCTTCGAGTATAGCAAATGCATGTTCATCTTTAATATTTGAATGTGTTGGCTGGCAAGGCATCAAAGAGACACAGCAGCAATAGGAGTAGCAGTAGATTGTCACAGCTCCAACAAACAGTGGCTGAAGAAGGTGGGGTTGTATGTGAATGAGCCAGCTAGACATACATGGGGTTTTTTTTTAAATAAAATTGTTGAAAAGCCATCAAGGGCGCCAAAATGGCTTCTAACTTTGTTTTAAATGCATTAATTCTTTTTCATATGAGTTTTAGTTTGCTGGTAATATGGGGTAACTGTTATGAAATGCAGTCGGATAATACATACGTGGGGAGATTGGGACTCATTGATTTTTGTCTTCTTTCATCTTTTACATTTGTTTAGCATACAGAGTTACAAATGTCAACACACTAGAAATTTTAATGTTGTTGGTCATATATTTCTGTTTAGGTAAATGGGTGCTTTTAAAGCAGCAAGAACTAAGAGCACATTTATCAGTGTTCAATTTTAAGATATGTATGTCACTGATACGGGGGCGACGTATCAAGGGAAAGATAAACAATTTTCGAAAAAAGCTTGATGATATGAAATGTTTTCATTAAATCCGCTTTTATATTTTAAATTTGTAAGGAAAACCTTACTTTGGAAACCCGTCCGTCTTTCATAGAGTAAAGTAACTCTTTAAGTATTCAAGTATTTAGATGATGGTAACGAGGACAGAGTTTGCTTTTTGTTTGTTTAAAGTTTTACTTTGTTAAAACAACACTCAACTCGCGTTATTGTTTTGAAGTTACAATAAAGGGATTTTCATTAAAAGCAGGTAAATATTAACGAGTGACTCGGTTATCAATCAAATCATAAAATCAGTCAATCAAATCCTAAAACGCACATGCTGCTCGAACAATGTAACAGCCATAACTATCAAGCTATGAATAGGCTACCATGATTGTGACATGGCCCTTTTAGACTTCTTCTTGTGAGGATTTCTAAAGTCGCAGTTGTATCTCAATAAGCCCCAATGGCGCGTGCCATCGTATGATAGGCATCGAAAATCGGATCTTTCGGATTTGCCACAGCCACCGTAGTCGCATTGATAACTCCCACCAAACTTATTTAAACAATTTTTAGCATTTATTCGTACCCACAGATGTGTTTCGGTAACAAAATTTATATTTTTCACTCTAGTGATTTTCCAAAGACAATCCTTTCTTTAATAAATATTTCATATTTTGTTTCGTATGTAGAATTGCAGGAGAGCCGAACAAAGATAAAAATACTTTAACTGGCAATAAATTTTCAATATTTAGATGTTAAAAATTTGTAAAGTAATCATATAAATATTTTTGTGTGAAAAGCAAACATTTTTACTAGCAGTTTTTATAGATATCTCAAGTTTTTATTTCGTTCTTGTTTTATTTGATTTTTTTCTTTAGCTAAAAGAGACATTAAACTACGCGTAACACACTGGACAAGATATAATACATAGCTTGAAGTGAGAGTATCATAAATTGTCGTAATGAGATATATTAATCAGAATCTTTTACTGCGATCGATCAGTGCTGCAATAACAGGGCATAAAACGCCGCAGATGAATTTCTAAGATCTTGAAAATTCTGTATCCAGAATAAAAACCTTCTTAGGAGGATAATAATAGTTGATACAAATTAGAAAACAGATGTTGTTTTAGACAAAAAATTTTGAATGTAAAATGTATGATGCCAAAAGTCCGTTAAATCGAATGTGTGATGCCAAAAATCCAAGAAAAATTTTGGATGAAATTGTTCTGAAAATCGTGTGCGTGAAGCCAGGCAATTTTCTTGACATCAGTCTATTTTTTGACAAAACTTCTTCTCACGGGTTTCGATCTAGAACATGCAAAAAATTATGAATGGTTTTTTAGAAAGTTTTACGTTCCAGGCCAAGAAAACACAATCCCACACCATTATTTTGCTGTATATTTATTTATGTTTAAAACAGGATGGTTTTTCTTTCTAAGAAACTACTTTTTCTCTTAAACAATAATATTTTTTTGTATGCTACCGATTTGCTGCTTTTATGCAGTCTCGTGCACACAAATTATTTATTTAAATTAATTTACCACTCCACACATTTATGAGTGTATGTACAAGTATTTAGGAATGAATGCATTTTGTGAAATTCATGAAATTTACATTAAAGTTGGGTCAATTTAAAGCGAAAATAAAATATTATAATTATACGCAGTTGCATAGATTTGCACTAATACACATACTTAAGTGAGAGTTTATAATTTATTTTAATTAAATGCATTCGTGGAGGATGCTTATGAGGATGAATTCATAAGCTTGACATTATATTGGCTGCAGCCACCAGCATTTTTTGTGAGTTTTTAAAGCATTTTAAAGCAAAATGAAAATAATAGAGAGTAGGACAGACACATTTCACACCAATGCAAGGGTAAATATTGGCACAACAACAAAAACAATGCGAGTGAATGCCACCTTATTTTTTACGCCTCCGTACTAAAGTGTTACACTTACGTATTGTGGTCATTTTATAAATTCCTTTTTTTTTACAGCATTTGTATGTTTTTAAATGTTCGTGTAAGTGAACACAATTATAACAATTTAAAATATTTAATTTTATAAAATATAATTACACTTGCTGCCATAAAATGCTTGTTGGCTCCTTGTATGTATATAGAGCTACGAGGTGTGTATGTGTGTATGTGTGTGTGTGTGTGTGTGTGTGTGTGTAAATGCAACACACCCGCATTTACCAGAGTGCCAAAGTTAAAATCCAACAAGCGCAAAAACTGACATTTACATATGCACTCTGTTGAGGTTTACACTTGTAACAATTTTAAGTATCCACCTTTTGTGTTTTACCCCACACGCTCTACATACTTTATACTTCATCACTCCATCAACTCTCTCTCTCTCTCTCCAGTGCCGCATGCAACATCATACTAACTGCATATGTAAGCAGATCGTGTTTGTGTAGAAGAGTCTGCATAGAACCCTAAAGTCCCTGGAGTGTTAAAACCATTTACAGCAGCTTTAATTTATCCGAAAGCATTCCATTTACTATAATTGTTACATGAACAGGTTTCACGAGGAACCAACAAACTTTTGGCTGCTCCCTTAAACTAAAGCTGTGTGTACGCAAAGGTGTGGTGTGTGTATGTGTGAGTGCGTGTGTTGGAGAGTTAAAATTGCACAAAAATTTGACATACATACATATAAATATTTTATATTAAAATTTATTAAGGGCAACGGCAATCTTGAAAGGCTTTTCGAAAGTTTACGGAATTGGGAGGGATGGGTGCTCCGAAGTTAATAAGTACAAGCATAGAAAAAACATGATTGTGGCATGGTCCGACAACCGTATTATGGTATATACAACAATATATTGTTGCGGCAAGCATATAATGGTTATTTAAAGCAATTTTAAACATTACTAGGGTTGCTAAACACAACCATAGTATTTTAGCTTTATAAAGAGAATATAATAATTGTAATCATAATATGTTCTTAATAAACATAATGCGTAAAAATCGTTTTGTGTTTAATCATGACATGATTATTATTTTATTATTTAATGTAGAGGGGATATATAAGCAGATCGCCTACTTTATGGGTCCCTTTTCGAACCCCTTTCTTTCCATGAATTGATTTCAGGCAACCGGTTTTTAATTTATGACCATCTTACTTTTATTCGAGCCTTGTGCTACCAATAGCCTTTACACTTGGCTGCAGTGATTTCATACTGTCGACTGGTAACTGTCGGCCTTCTACCCCATCACAGATATCAACCCCTTCACTACTTGTGACGCTTAATTGTCTATCCCTATCGAAATTTCACGGTCCAGCGCCTTAGGAGTACCTTTAGAGATTGACCCGTCCGCTCCTTGCAAGGCATTCTTGTCCCTCCCTTCTGGCTTCCTCCCTTCTTCAACTAAAACCGAAGTTCCTTCAGAGAATTCATATAATTCCCACGTGTAATGTTCAAGCAAGTCTGTATTAAAACTGGACATCGGCTGGTGTCCACAGTTCGCAGACCAAGCTCCCTTTTAGCGACGCATCCCTGTATTAGGGAGTGTTAACTTCTCTCCGCTTAGCTTATTTAACCAGCCTTTTTGCTGGGACATAAACCTGTTACCGGGTGTGACCAGAAGGAGGTATGACAGGGCAAGCCATATCTATGTGCTTGCCGGCTAACTTTTGACTATAAAATATTCTTAATACACATAATATGTAAAATTCATTTGGTGTTTGCCTAATATGGAATCATACAATGCTTGTTTTCGAACTCGCTTGATAACTTTACTATCTTTGTAAGAAGTAACATATTATTATCATCTACAATAATAATATGATTTGTTTACAACCATATAATTCAATCATAACATGTTATTTATGAATTATGGTTACCTAAACGGAGTTTTTTCTTTGCCTGTGTATGCAAAGTCATTTAAGCGTATAGATTTTTAAACCAAAACGGAGCTTGGCTTAAGATACTTTAGGAAGAGCTTTTTAGGCAGTAGAAAATACTTGTTTAAAAAGGATTTTATTTGCAAGAACTTTTTACCCTGCCATCATGCAGCTACACAACTACGTCTACGTTGGTGCTATATTCATAATATTTTATATATATTTTACTCTCTATGTCTCATAAGCAAAAAATATATATTTCACTGACACACATTTGCATGAGAACATTGCCGTCGACTTTATTTTATCTTACATACATTCTTTACCTGCAGCAACATGAAATATCTTTAAATACAGGGCAACAGGTTTCAAATATTTTGGTATGTAAATATTTTCTTATTTTTGTTCTCTTAGCCAGCATTTAACTACACAGCATATTTAAACCAAAGATTTTTATTTTGGACCTTCCTTTTCTCAGCCTACTCCTCCCTTGTTGTTGTTTTTTTTGGGCTTTTTTTGAAAGGCATCCAAAGGCTTTTTTTTTACCAAATTCAAACATTTTTATTACTCAAGTGCCTGCTCAGATTTTCAGTTTTTTATGAAACATAAGCATAAAACCTCATACATCATTTTCACTTGGAACTTTAATACGACTGCTAATAGAGAGTGAGAAGTGCTTTTTTTTATTACATGACTGCACAGCAGAAGTTATGAGAAATAATATTTTTTTACCTGCCACTTTTTTCTATGGATTTGTATTCTTTGGAAAAATATTTTTATTCATTTCTTTTGCCAGTTGATTTACATTCTTGTAAAATTTTTATTTTGGCATATTTCTTATGTTTTATTGTTGGCCATTTATTTTATTTTCTTTCTGCAAAATTCTAATAGTCAAATTTGCACAATACGCATTCGTATGTACTCGTATGTGTGCACATGCTTACACACACGCATACACATAAATACCTGGTTTGTTTGCCTGTGTATTTACATCCATTCATTACGTTTAAGTGTCGTGTATTCATGCTTTCATATTCATACTCGTGTGTATTTGAACATTTCATGTAAATAAATTAATTTTTGTAATAGAAAAATAAAGAAAAGTAAAATGCATGAGATTTTATAAATTCTAATTGTTTTAAATGTAGGTTAAATTGTCTGCACACATACGTAAGGATAAATGTGGATTATAAATTGCACCGAACAAAATTTAATATTTTTTAAAATGCAAAATAAATTGCTTGTAGTAGGAAAACGAGCTTCCTGTCGTAACGGACGTGGACAGGGCCTGTGACACAAAAAATGTCTTAGTCTCAGGCGGCGTAATTAACATTTTCGAACTTTATCCTGAAGTGCTTTTGCTGTGTCTAATGTCTCTGGACACTATGACAATTTGATTTGTGTGTCCTTATGGCCATGGCCGCAACCAAATCTTATATGCTAGAGACTGACACCTACGTCGTGCAATTTTTTTTTTATCAAAACCACCGCCTGAGAACAACAAAGTGAGTGTTTCGTCCCCCAAAGATGGCTCGCCATCGAATTATTGTTAAGATTTAATTTAGGGCAGATATCGAAGCAGACCGCTTACTTTATGGGCCCCATTTCGACTCCCGTCTTTCCACAAATTGATTTCTGGCAACCGGTTTATAATTTACTTTCATTCGAGTCTCGTGCTACCAACAGCAGTGACTGCAGACTGTCTCATCACGGTGTCTTTTGTAATTGCTAGCTCGCTTAGATCCTCCATGGCATTCACATTTAATAATTGTCTGCTGGTGGTCCTAAGCCTTATACTAGCCAGTGCTAGACATTTACACTGTTTAAATGTTCATCACATCAGCAAAATAAAGAATGAAATCACGCATATTTAAAAAATGACTCTCGTGCATCCCGTAAGGCTATTAAGAGTGGCACATCGCGAACTAATATGATGTCATACTTAAGCTGGTTCGAGTGCAATATCAACCTGATATTCCCTTACAAATCTACTGATTTCGAAGTAGTAGTTTTGCTGCTACGTATTAGTTCTAACTTCGAAATTATTAAAGTTTTATACAATTTTATCTCACTGGCTACAGTAGGGAGAAAAAACATGGTTGTCGCATGTTCGTGGCAACCATATCATGTTTTCTACAACAATATATTATTATGGTAAAAATATAATGGTTATATAAACTCATTCTAAGAATTACTTTAGTTGAAGAAACAAGTTATTGTTTTCCATTTATCCACAAAATGGTTTTAACATGGTTGCACCACAACCAAAGTATTTTAACTATACACCATAACCATAAAATCTGCTTATATGTAAATTTCTTTTACGGTTTAACCAAAGTGCCAGGGTGCTGTGACTTCAGTGATAAGCGTGTTGACTATTTAGCATTTAATGGCTTTTGTCGTCAGTGTTAATAACTTTTTTCGAGTTTATATCGTTTTAAGAGGTCCATAATTCATTATAATATATTGCTCTTAGATTATTGTTATCTCAACCATGTTTTTTTTTCTTTGCGTGTATGTTTTTCTATGCATGCATTTGATCATTTTGTGGTAAACGTGTGATTGCTTGTTTGTATTTGTTTTGCCATATTTTTTTCAATAATAACATTCTGCATTTATGCCACAATTGTCAAACAGTATTTTAATTTGTACTGACAGCGATGTCACTTGCAAATTGTGTTGTTGCATCTGCTCACGCATACATACATACACACAATAAATTTGATCTAATTAAATGTGTTTTTTTGTTTATATGTGGCTTCAAAGTAACTGGAAATAAAATTAGCACTTGAAGTAAATTGTCGACAATTTAATTCTTGTCTGTCGGTGTGTTTGAATTAAAGCATCAAGTGCGATAATCTGATGAGAAAATAGTGCAGCCATGTTAAGTCTAGTTTCTTACTTATTTGTGTGTGTGTGTGTGTGGGTGTGCGAGTTTGCATGGGTTCATTATTTACAGATGTGTTTGTATGCATATACAAATTTATGTTTGAGTGTTTGTTTGGAAATATGAAAGCACAAGTAAGTAGTGTGTAAAGCACTTAGTTGTATTTATGATGTAACAACTGAGTTTTGTTGTGGATACCTGGCTTAGGGGGGTTATCAAAAGATCTGTTATTTATTATTTAATATAAGCCTAATTTAGTTTGATTTGTAATTTGTCCAACAGGTTGAATTATGGTCCATCAACACGATGGTCTGTAATACTAAAAACGAAAGGAAAGTTTTTTGTTGTTGTTATTTAAATCGTTATATTGTGACTTTAAATAACTGGTGGTGTTAAAACACCCTCTTGGAATGTATACAGCGATAGAATAAACTGCTCTAGCACCTTACACATCCAAAGGTTGTCAAGTGTGTTTTTTTTTTTCTTCAACATCCCCAACGTAGTTGTCAGCTCCTTTGAAGTTTAAGAAATGTCTCCTAGTAAGGGGAAAGACTCACACGTGTTGGTTTACGAATGTCAAAGTAAATCCAGTCGTATTTTTGTAATTTCTTTTTTTATACCTTCTCGCTGAAAATAACGATGATTGGTGTGAGTTAAGAGAGCTACGGTTTGCTTGAAAAGTTTATTTAAAAAAAATCTACTTCAACATCACAAAACACAGGGGTTTTTAAGGATTCAAACAAAAAATTTATGCACAGAAATCTAAGAAACATAAAGTCAAATCAATAGTTGTCTGCACAAATAAAGTTAGAAACATAAACAACATTAAGGATGCAATATTTATGCGAAACTGAACGCTTTTTCAGCAACGTAATGGTAGAGAGAATTTGTTGTTGGTTTTAATGTTGCAGTAGTAAGAAAAAACCAACTGTCTGTGTGTTTTCCCTCTTTTTTTTAATTTCCTGATCAAATTCTTAAATCTTAAAAGCCGCTTTTACACCAGACACATGCCCTCCTACACACACACTTACACTTTCATGACCAGTGTGTTAGTGGCATTTAGTAGTAGTTGTTAGTTTTCTTTATAACCATTTGATATTGGATGCTGCTTCTCCTTATTTCTAATTTGGCTCGTGTGTTTGTGTCAACGTTTTAGACATTTTACGGATTTTATTAGATTTTATTTTGTCCTGGTTAGTTTTCGTCCTGAGTTTTATGTTGGATGCAAGTAGTTGTGTTTTTCTGTTGGTGTTGGATGACATTTGTTTGACAACAACGTACTCAAATTTTGAAAAAGGTATTTCGTGAACAATTATAGATTTTGAATACTGAACAAACCGAACTGCAGGCTGACTTCAAAATGGTTATGAAAACAGACTGGGGGGTTTTCGCAGTTTGTATTTTTGGAAATTCTCAATTGATAATATTTTCAGATTTTTAAATATCTTTTATTAAAATAAAACGGTCTTAAAGTAGAGTTTTATTAAAAAAAACATTAATGAAAAAAAGTCTTTTCAGATATTTGTAGCTCTTACAGAAGTTCTAAAACGGTTTTGGAGATCGCGAAATTTTTGACCAGTTAAGTAATTTGTTATGGAGCTTTTAAAACCTCTTCCATTCTTTATTAAAAAAATGCAAAAATTATTTTATTGCTGCCCGATTTTAAATACTGCCGGTGGTATATAATGGACTTTTGTTCAGACTTATTTTCTCTAGATGTTATAAACCAGCCTCATATGGAGTACCCTGTATGTATGAATTTAGTTCGGTATTTTTATTTTGTTTGGGTGTTGAGCAACTCGTTACAATCGTATTTATGTCAACAGATTTAAAGGCACTGAAAACAAGAATAAAACAAAAAGAAAAACACATGAGTTTTTAAATGGTTCCTACAGAGTTTCATAGTTTAAAGAGGGTTTCTATTATTTTTATTGGCTTTAAGGGTTTCTAATTGTTGTTGTTGTTCGTGTTGCAGGAATATATAAGCAGTGGACAAATTAAAAGTCCAGGTGTTGGCGCATAGGAAAAATTCTTAAAAGGAAATTGGCTTTCGACAAAAACCAAACGGTTACACCTTTTTTTAATTAAATTGTATTTGTGTGTTGAAAGAAAAGTTAAAGGAGAATTACAAAACCGATTGATTTGATTAAAAAGGTTATTTATATGTCAGTTTCACTGATAAAAGTTACATTTAAAAAGCCTTTATATGCTATTCGTAGGTTAAAGAGCGTCTTATTAGGCCAAGGTGTAAAGCAATAATAATAAAAAAAAAAGCAGGAATCTTGTACTTAAATATCCAGTAAAGCAACATTAGACTTTTTTATAAATTCAATTTAAACGATAATTACATTAAAACATTGGAATATTAAATCAAGAATCAAACATTCAAACAATTTTTCTTTAGTTTGACTTTAACGCTTGTTTTCAATTAAAAATATTAAAATTCAAATAGAATTTTTTTTTTTTTAAATAAAAATTAGTTTTTCTTGATTTTTCTTTATAAATACAAAACATGATGTGAATTAATTACGAGTAACATCAGTAAGCAAAAGGTAAATGAACACTTGTTGTAGCAATAAACATGTTTAATATTCCTTTCTTAAATATTCTTAGTAGCCATTTTAGAACAAGAATAATATTTGATTTTAAATCATGAGGAAAATAAATACAGAAAATAAAAATTTATATTCTAAAACACAGTAATTATACAACAAATTTAGATTGAAATTTAAATGTGGCAATTTTCCATGGAAAAAAAATTATGTTAATGAGAAAATATTAGAAAAATAATTGTTAAGTAATTTTAATTTTTAGGCATGAGTTCGTTTTTTCTTTCTATTCAGAAAGAGAATTATTTATTTAATATGGACAACCTTTTTTTGAAAACAGTAAAAGTTGTCCATATTAAATAGCGAACAATATCTCCCTACGTTTAATGACCAAAGAACTACTAAAAGTACGCATCCTTGCTGATAAATTTTCTTTCAAAATTTTTAGAAATACATACCGGTCTTTTGTGTTTTATATATCTACGAGTTCGCAAATATCAGCAACCGACATATAGCCCTACACCATTAATCCAGCATGACAGTGTTTGTTTCTCTTGCTAAAGAGCCATTGCATACGACAGATACCTGTGACGACAATGCGTTATTCTATAACGAGTACTAATTCTGTGTATATCATTTGGCTTGACAGCAGAGTTTTGCACTACAAGAGAACACTATTCTGACCAAAGGCCAACATGGTGGTGCTATTCTTTTGATGTGGCCCTTTATCCATTAACCATTATCGGCTCCTGATGCCCGCAAATCTGTATTTGCGGAAAAAAGTTCTTCAAAAGATAAGTAAGCAGAATAACGATGATGATGAGTACAAACACATATAAAACGCTAGTAAGTTCTTGTACAAGGTTGCATTGGTGGCACTGTGAACCTTTTACTGACTTTAACAAATAAAATTCAATAAAATCCTAAAAAAAATATGAAAGGCCATTTCACTAGGAGTAGAGGAATTGAGCGATAAGTTGTAGTCAAGTAAAAAATACATGAGAAAAAATTTAAAACCGGGTTTATGCAAATAACCGGATTATTCCAATCTTGGAAAATTGTCAATTCAAAAAATTCGACCGCTCTAAGCTACAAAAAAACAGTCGAATAAACGGCCAAACAGCTTTCACCATAACTCTACTATTAAGTATTCGATGGCTTTAGGCGCCTGTATTCGTACCTCAGCTGCTGCTAATCGTTAACATCAGTTTCTGGTATTATTATCCATTCCTAACCTTGTTTTTTCTCTGCGTGGAGATCATTATAGCGCAAATAATAGACAGAGTTGTATGTACATCTCTACTAACAAGAGGATTTTCAATTGTTTCAATTGTTCAATAAAAAATTCATGCATCATTCAAAAAGCGATATACAATTTTATTAAAACGTAAAAATCAATTTGCATATTTCTTTCCAAATAAAAAATGTTAAAGTAATTAAAGATATCTTTCTTGTAATGGTACTCTATACTTTAATATGAATGATACCATAGGTGCATGTTTTGACAAAGAGATAGCAACTGAGATAAGAATGCGACCCTGCATGGTCTTCTTTCTTCTTAGCACTTTGTTCTTCCCGAGTGAAACAAATAGGCTACCAATCATCCCTACTCCTCAAGCGTGTCTAATTTAAAAATACTCTCCCTTCACTACAATATATCAGGAATTCTCCTAAGGCTTTTAATAGTAAAAGAAATAAGCGACTGTGGAGTTTTCCATCACAGTGGATTTCTACAAAAAATCACCATACTATACGTATACGTATGCATAGTATGTTGCAATGAAAAGTCCGAATTGTGTTACGGCAGCTTTTGTTAAAAATACGAATACAATAAAATATCCTTGTCTCCGTCAAAATGATTACTTTACAATGCAGACCACACAGAGACAAAAGAATGATTAAAATGGGCGTAGCATAAGTTCTCATCTAAGAGCTTTAGGAACATGCACATTTGTGTATGTGCGTGTGTGTGTGTCTGTGTGCCTGTGTGTATGTATGTGCTTTTTTAAAGCATTTCTTTATATGTAGAAAAGTATAAATTTAACAGCAGACCGACCACTCAGTTACTACTTCATTTTTAATTTCATATGAATGTGTTTGAGTGTTTTGTTCGTTGCTTGTATTTATTGAACAAACACAAAAAGCTACTTAAACAAATGCTGGATTATCCTCTTTGGTTCTTTTATTGCTTTTAGCAGGAAATAATAGAAAGAGTTAAAAAAAAAAAAGTGCAGAGAAACTAAAATATGAAAAGAACATGTGTAAAGGAGTTGAAGCACTCAACTACAGCAACGAAAAAACGCACAAAAAGACAAAAGGATTTAGTTAAATGAAGTAAAATGACGAAAGGCATGGGATGTCTAGGTTTCTTTTTTTTGTTTGAAGATTTTAGTTTCAATTCGTTTTTTCAAGCCTTTACGAAATAGGAGTCGTCCCTTTTTTTATTGCAGTTTCACTTCTCGAGAAATTTTTAAGTACTTGCTGTAGAAGTTTTTAATTCCATCTTTTTTTGCATCTATGACATATTTTCTACTACAAATGTTTGTACGGAGCCTGCAAGTGTGTTCGTTTCTAGTATTGATGAGTTTTGTTGATGAAACTCTGCTGCCTCTCAGTGATGTTATGCAACTAAGAGTCACTGCATGTAAAGTATTTGTGCATACATACATACATACATATGTGTGCGTGGGTGTGTTTTTGTAAAATAAATGGAGTTTGTTTTTAATATGCTTATGTACTTAAATATTCTTATCATCAACGAAGAGTTAACTGTAACATTTTTACACCCTCATACACTTGAAAACTTACACAGGGAGGCGAACAAACGGTGACACAGACATGTGTTTTTCTGTTTTTCTAAATTAATTAAAGGAATTTTGTATAAAATTTAAATGAAAACTAGGAGAGTGTGTTTTTAATGTACATTGCTGCACCTTCAGCAATGAACAAATAAATTAGTGGGTGCATTGAAATTTTCTTGTTCTTATTTTGTTTATTCACTTTAGTACTTTTCATGTTGCAAGTACACACATATGTTTGTGTAAGTAAATTGTTGATTATTATGTAAATGATTATGGTGACAATGATTATTTATGTGTGTGCCCATGTGTGTGTGTGTGTCTGCCCGTCAATTTGTCTTTAGTTACACAAACACATGTCTCTTGTACAGTTGTTGTCATTTAAGTTTTATTGCAACATAACAGCAAGCAAACAATTTTAATGGGTTTATGTTTCATGTTGCAAGTTTGATACATTCTTGTAAACTCTTTAGTGAAGCGTTTCGTTTGCTGTAATTTATGTGATTTTCTAAAGTAATAAATTTTAATTTGAGACAAAAAAACAAAATCTATTAAATTAAAGTTTAACAAGTTGTATTTTGTTCATATGCAAACATAAAATGTAAAACAACATCTATCCTTAAATATTTGTTTATTTCTATTTAATATAGTTTATATATCTTTAAATGGAAACATCGAAATGGGAGGACAGAATAATTTCTTCTAAGTTTTTGGAGAACAGTTCAAATGTTAGAAAGGGGGTAGAGGGAGTTGAAGAGGAAAACCTTTAAGAAGTGGAAACCGCAAAATTTTAAAAAATAAGCTTTACTGCACTTAATATACGCAAAGAAAAATCATGGTTGAGCTGGGCAGCTGGCAGACACAAAGGTATAGCTTGCCGTAACTGAATGCACTGTCAGAAGTTCTGACTTCTGGTGGCAGCCGGTAACAGGTTAGTGTCACTGCTAGGAATCTGGCTAAATAAGTCGGGCGGAGGGAACTTAACACTCTCTTTTAAAAAATCCGTATTCCACGGTGCAATAGCATACGCCAGGGATTGGTGGCCAAAATGCTGCTCTGGTTATTAGTCGATCTAAACTTTTAATAAAGACTTATCCGTATACATAGAGTTCTGTCTGGGTGAACATATTTTTTTCCATTTCACGTGAGAATTAAAATGAATTCTCTGAAGGAACTTCGGTTTTAATAGGCCAAAGGAAGAATCCGGAGAAGATGGAGAAGAATGCTTCGTAAGGGGCGGATGGGTCAGTTTCTGAAGGTAATCTTAAGGAGTTGGACCGTGAGATTCCGATAGGGATGTAGGAACTTCGGTGCTTATTGGCCAACCCATCGAATGATTAGTTGTCAACGCGCTTACTACTTAAGCCAGAGTACCCTTATACTTATTTTGAGCACCGAAAGAATTTTCATATTAAGGTTCTCAAATACATATTATGGTTAGACTTATTATATTATTATATATTTTTATATTATTGTGGTTAGAATTTCTTTGTAAAAATTGTAATGTTCAACTCAACCATGTTGCAAATTTTAAGGATAGAAATGATTAATGATGAAATTTAAACAATAACTTGTTTATTACAACTAAATTAATGTTTGAAATTTTTTCAAATAACCATTATATGTTTGCCACAGCAATATATTGTTGTGGTGAACATAATATGGTTGTCGTGACCATGCCACCATCATGTATTGATACCCTAAATAACCATAGCAATTTGGTCTCTATTACGTTACACTAGCCATTTAAGGCCAATGCACTTGCTTTCCCCTTTAAAGAATTATTACTCTGGAGGAAAAATGTCAAGTCGAACTCCAAATATTTAACGCAATTTTATAGGTGTTTGATTCATTCGTAATCGGTGCCGTTGGTTTGCCCTTAACTCGATACATTTGGGAGGTTATAATTAAGTTTCCTGGAAAAATGCAAACATTTGATTATTCTATATTAAATTTATTATACAAAATACTGCCAATAAAATAACTACAACCGCATTAAATCAATTTATATATTCTTGTGTTCTTTTATTCAACTCCTTTGCCATAGCAAATAGAAATTAATTGTGCCTTTTTATGGTCAATAGACAAGGTCAAAATTGAAACCCATATCCAAGTATCAGTAATCATCAAACATGCTTTAAAAAACTACACACATACATTGAAAACTACAAATAAGCCGACCGACAAGCCAACCAAACCAGCCAACCAGTATTTTCCTAACAAACACATTTGTATATTTATTTGTGTTTAGGCCACTATCAAAAACAGAACATCAATTGTTCAACAACAATTATTTGAATGCAGCAACATAAGGCCAAAGAAGGCTCGTTTGTTTGCTTTGGCCATAAAGCAGCAGACGACTACAGACAAAAATGACTCGCAGACTGTAAAAAGTCAAAGAAAAATACACCATATGGCAGTGGTCCAACATGACCTGCCTGTCTAAAGATAATATTGAATACATTTTTCACGCATTTTACACTACTCGTATTTTGTAATGCCAGACCAGAACATTAAACGTTCTGTTCCTTTTTTTCCTCTTAACTATTTAGCATTTGAATTTTGTTGTCTTTTCTAAGTCCGTTAACCCATATGTTGTGGCTGGCTGTGACTGACTGGTTGTTTCTACTCCCAACTCTAAACAAAGAAATCAAAGAAAAGAAGAACAACAGATGAACATCATTAAAACTGATCGCTTTGAAACTAGTATTTCAAAAATTTGTTACACATCAGCTTAAATTTACTACACATGTTACATAAAACGGAATGAGTCTACGTTTTAAAACGCGCCTTTTGTTTTTGTTTCTTCTCCAAATTTATTCTTTTCTTAATGTCATGTTACAGTTGTTCTTGGCGCTCTTGTTGTGGCATAATTTTGTTAGTTTTTTTTTAAGATCTTAAAAAAATGATTTAAAATATTGAAAATCTTGTTCTGACAACAAAATTTAAGATTAAAAATAATCGTTGAAATCCTTGAAATAAACAAGGAAAATGGGTGACATAAATCTTATAACGTTAAAAAGGATTTTCTTGTTTTGTTCTGAATGTAGATAAACCTCAAAATTCTAAACTTCTAGTTGCTCTAATTTGTGACATGAAAAATCTTAAATAGTCGGTTTGTATTTTAGTATTATCTCGAAATCTATCTTATCGTACTCGTATATGCGTCATTATGTAGCAACTTTTTAAAAGTATGTAGTTATGAAAAGGAAAATAAACAATTATATGTGTTTTATTGTGTAACACGATGCCTGCAACTATGATGTAGGTACAGGGGGACAAAAAATCAGGGCAACGAGTAGGAGTAATTTCTGCTTAACTGATTTTCCCAAAATGCACAGATTTTTTGATGCAATTAATCGAAAAATAATTTAACCGAAACTCTGTTAATTCTCACAATAATTCAAGTAACAGAATTTCGTTTAATTGCGCAATCTGATCAATTAAACAGAACATTATCTTTGACTGCTTCACAATAGAATTCTTACTTCTTGAAATTTTATATTTATGGTGGCTTTGGGCCACTTATATTTTGCGTTAGCTTTATATTTTAAATTGCGTATTTCCTTATGATTTGTGCGTGTGATTTGTTCGTGTTCGACCTCCTGTTACAAGTTAAGGGGGCTGCGCACGCACAAATCCCCAGAAATTGGACGCTTTCAAACATATCTGATTTGTTCGACGTGTTAGTGGACTTGTGCGCAAACGTCAAAGTATCGCGCGGATAGGTAGTAACTAATTTTTAGTAGAATTTATTAAAATTTTAAAAGAGTTATCCTTTTTAGTTAGTTCGACGTTTTGTACCACTGTAACTCTTGACATTTTCTTGTTGTTTATTAATAATGATCATAAACACTATTTAAATTTTATATTATTTAACAAGATTTTAGTTCGGTTTTTGATTTGTTTTTCTGTTTTTAAATAACACAAGTGTCAATTTTCCTCACTTTCCACTTCGCTGTCGCCCTTAAGCAGAGAGTGTATAGTTTTTCATTCGACTGCCAGTACTTTCTGAAATCTTCTTAAGTTGTTTTTCTTGTAAACGAACTAAGTAGAGAAATCTTGAAATCTTAAGTACTTGTTAATATGCATATAAAAATATATTTCTTCGTATGATTAAAGAAAACATTTGTATCCTTGTTAACGTAACGTGGAGAGGCAACATAAGGAAAAGAGGTTTCTTTTTTTATTTTCATTCCAGTAAAAATTTTATTATATTTGGCTTCAAATTTCTAAGGAATTTGGAGGGCAGATGCCGAAGGTAATGCTGACAATTGTGTTGATGGCGTTTATTGCAGATGATGGCGATGATTTGTTTTTGTAGGGTTTCCTGAGAAAGTATCGTTGCACTTATACAATCTGTTAAATTATAAAATGTTTGTTGATTTATTTCCTTTTTTTTTTAATACGATTTAAGAGTTTATTGAAATTGCTATTGCTTAAGTGTCAAGTAGGTTGCAGGCAAGTGTTATGAAATTTAAGACGAAATAAATTTAACTAGAACTGAATTAAACCTTAAGAAGCCATAAAGCTACTGATTTTATATTGAAACCATAAGGGTTTTATTCCCTTATTTGAATAAATTGTTCTATTTGCTTCTTCGTACTAGTGTTCGGTACGAAAATTGTTTAATCACTCAGTTTTCCTTTAAGAATTTCACTAATATCCCAACTAAAATTATCTATTAAGAAGAAGGAGATTATTTTCTTATATCGAAAAAAAATATATATCCTAAAGCCATTTTAATCTCTCTCTTCAAAAATATTTTATTTTTTTAAATTCACCCTGGCAACAGATTATCTATGATAATGTTTTTCTTTTTCCATAATTCCGTCTATACAATAATAAAAACTGAAACAGTTCTTATATTAAAAATAAATATCCCACACTCTTCTATGGATGGCTGCAAATGCATTAAGTTTAAATTAAAAAAGTAAAAAATGAAAGAAAGTCATGCCCAGAAATGAAATAAAAATAAATAGACGCTCAATTATGCATAAGAGCCGCATTCCCATGAGCAACAGGGGCCGAGTCATGCTGCCAGCCTCTACACACATGAATATGTGCCTGTATTTCTGTGTGTAAGTAAGGATTTCAAGCAGAAGCCAGGAAGTAAAAGAAATCTAGAAAGTAAAATAGCAGTCGCGACGATTTCGAAATGAACTATGAGGAGACAGAAACAATTTTGAAATGCTCCATGAAATCAAAGGAAGACATATTTCAAATGCAATTAGTTCCTTGTTTTTAGCTTTGCGCTCCTTTTTCGTAACTTGATTATTTAAAAATATATATTGTCTATAGGCGAAGAAAAAACATGGTTCAGGTAACCATAATCCATAAGCAGCATATTATGATTAAATTATCAGGCAAATCGAAGCCATGGATACCAAAAGAATTTTACATATTTTAATATTTAATAAGAAGATTTTGTGGTTAGAGTTATTATATTTTGTTGTAAGTTAAAATATTTTTCTTGTGCTTAGAATTTGACTAGAGAGTGCAACACTCGGCTATGTTGCAATTTTTGTGGATGGAAGTCTACATATATATTCGTGTACAACTTACTTTATGGGTCACTTTTCGACCTCCTGCGTTTATCGAATGGATGTCGAGCAACCGATTTGGACTTTACGACGACCTTCTTTCATTGAATCTCATGCTAACACTAGCCTTTATTCTTGACTGTAGTGATTTCAGACTGTCGACTGGTAACTATCGACCTTCTTGCTTATGGCGAAATCTCTTGTGGTTGCTAGCATTTGTCTGTTAACTTCTGTCCGATCGACTTACCTAGCGAGACTCCTAGCAAAGAAAATAACTTGTTACCAGCCGCCACCACGAGGAGGTATAAGTCAGAACTTCTAACAATGCACTTCAGTTATGATCTTTGTGCCAAATGGCGACCAGGGAAATCCACAAATAATATATTCAAACCATAGCTTGTTTATCGTAACTATAGTAGTGTTTTAAATATCCACCAGTATGTTTGCCGCAACAATATATTGTTGAAGAGACCATAATACGGTTGTTGTGGTCATTACATAGTAACCTTTTTTTTTGCGTTTATGCTTCAAATGTGCAGAGATAAGTACAACTACACTTAGATCTATTCTGTTTCAAGTGGAGACTAGTTTGTCTGCTGTCGCTGCTGACCATTGGGAACATGGTACTAACATTTTTTCACTACATGTAGGGTACACAAATCATAATAATATGTTAAACACCAAAAAAATAGGATTTAAAAAAAAAAATTAAACAAAAGTAAAAGAAATAAATATAAATCCTGCCACCTTGGTTCTACACTGGTTCTAGGATGCTGAGCTTTTTCAATAAAAATAATAATAACAATAATAACAAATTATGTTTTCAATGGAGTTTTAAATGAACTACTCCCACCATATACAGGAGCAGCAGAGTTTATGCAAGACTATGTTCTAGGTGCAAGTAACATTATCACGGAAGTATTGCAGCAGTCATGTTTTAAGATATAAAGACCTACTTAGTTATTTCGATTCTTACAGCCAGCAGCTGTAGGAAACTGAACGTCGTAACAGGAATGTAAGAGCCTCCACACAAAAGCCACAAGCAATTCCAACAGGAGAAAGAAAGCAACTGGAGAAAAATTTTATGGCATCAAAATTTAAAAGTCAGGAATCTAAGGATAATAAGCACGAAGCCATTTTTGATAAATCTCTTAAAATTTCTTTCATACTTTCCTTTCGGCTTCTTCTACAGAATTTCTTCTATTCAACCAAAGAGCGAATAAATGAACGAATAAAATTGTAAAAAAGGCAGCAGACAACTATTCAATGCGCTTTATTATAAAATAAAATTACTAAGATAAGAAAATAGTGAAGGAAATAATAAAAATTGATACCAAAGCATAGCAAAGCATGGAAAAATTGATTTTTGCTTGCTAAACGCCAGCCATAGCTGAAGTCAGCAGCCACAAACCCAACCAGATATATAACAAAAATAATAAAACTACACAGATACCGACATTTGAACGCTTCGACTTGACAGCCACACAGAGCAGTCAAACAAAAAATTGAATGAATGTCAACAATTATTATCGTGAAATATTATGCTCAATAATCATATACTTATAGCACAAGAGTGATAGTGCAGTGATAGAAGGTTTTTTCCTTCAAACTCAAAAGGCGGGATATTCAGAGTAGACAAGAAACAATGAAATGAAAGATGAATACAACAAGATGGCAATAAATTCAAATTCGTTACGTAACATTTAATAGGGAAACCGCAGAAAACTACAGGATTCTCTAAATTTAAAATCACACAGTTCAAAAAAAACGAAATAGAAATTGTAGCTTGTAACGCCTCCCATGGTTAAAATTTAAAAAGTAAAAATCAATTTATATTAATTTCCGAAGCGTCGTATTACTAACGTACGGCATCATATTTCGTAGCATTTATATATTTCTCAACAAAAAGGGAGGTCCTTTTTGTAATAATTTTTTTCTTCTAGTTTTAATGAAATACTCTTCGCTTTACACCACATGTTGTTGTTTGTTTTTAATGATCTTTCAATGATTTTTTATTCTAGAAATTTATTGTTTTAACAGAATTTGAACGATCAATAAAAAAAGTTACTTTTACCTTTTCTTATGCCGTCGGTAGTTTTAGCTCATGTCTTTTAATATTTTCAACAACACCTCTTCCTTTAATTTAGTTTTTTCGTAAATTTTATAGTTAACTCGTCCTAAATTCGTTAGCCAACTAGTCATAGTCATGCTTGGACCATAACAAATTTACATTTAATTTCAAAATTGTTAGTGTAAAACACAAATAATATTTAGGGTAAATTTTCTATTTATGTGTGATCTATTACTCGCTCATTTCCAAACCTGAATTTAAATATTATTCAACTATACAAAGGCAAGCAGAAATTGTGTATAAGCCGAAGCAGAATGCAATCCAAATCATAAAGTAACAACTTTCATGTTTAAATAAAAATATAGACAAATAAAAGGATATAGAATTTTAAAGGGCAACTTGTAAACAGTTACTGTCACTTCCATGCAATTGTTTACGAAATGGCAAAGCGAAATATTTTGGTTTTGCATGTAAAACATGTTTTATAAATGCAATACCAAGAACAAAAATTGCAATGAAGCTACAACTCACTGCAACTAATTTGTTTCGAGCTAAAGAAGTGAAGAAATATTTCAGAATTATTGTGCGAAAAGTGCACGTCTTGCTACATAAACTTAGAAAATTGTTTAAGCTTTAAACAACATTTTTGTGGTCACGACAACCATATTGTGTTCTATACAACAATATATTGTTGTTTCAAACATATAACGGTGATTTGAAATCATTTTAAACATTACTCTAGTTGCGATAAACAAGTTATTGTTTACTGGATTTCTTTTAATCACATCCAACCATAAAAATTCAATTGAACGATGAAATTTTTACTAAAATCCTAACCACAAACAAAAAATATTTTGAACTAGATAAAAATAATATAATAACTCTAACCATAAAGTGTTCTCAATAGACATAATGTATAAACTTCTCTTGATGTTTAAGCAAAGTATGAGGTTGCTGTCTTGGGTGATCGATTATTCGATATTAGCTAAAACCGATTAGCAAATAGTTTGAACATTGAAAAATAAAAAAAATAAACGACTTCGGATTTAAAAATTATGTAATAAAAAAACCGGTCTTTAAAAAAACTTCAAAATTTTTTAATTTTTATTTATTACTGATTTATTGCTGGACAAAGCTCAACGTCACTTTGCTCCTTAAACGTTTGAAGAACTGCCATGCCCACAAATTTATCCAAGCACAAAATTTAAGAACTGTCGTTAATTATTAATTTTAATCCTTAAGAAATCGTACTTTCGATTAGCTGGCTTATCAGTTAACCATTATCGGCTGCCGCTGACGACGAAGTTGTATTTATAGAATCCAGTTCGTCAAACGTCGAGTAAGCAAAGTAACACTGATGATCAGTACAAATAGATCTAAAAAGTACAACTTTAATAATCAAATCGCTAGTACCTTCTTGTACAAGGTAACACTGGTGGCACTGTGTACTTTTTGCTGGCATATCAAATTTTCTAAAATACTTAAAAATATGGAAAAGCCTTCACAATAGAAAAGAAATTGCACTATAAATTTTAGTTAAATAAAAACAGGAATTTTTAAGAACCAAAAACCGGTTTGGTAAAGCAAAAAACCGGGTTGATAAACTTTCGAAAGATCGAAATTTCCAAAAGTTCTATCGCTATTAGCCCGAAATAACTGATCGAATTACGTTTCGTCGAACACCCTAGTGCTATGACTTACCGACATGATTTGTTTACAACTAAACAGTTCAATCATAATATGATGCTCTTAGATTAACGTACCGTATACGCCAGGCCTAATGCACATAGTGTGTTTAAGGCACACGGAAGTGCGCCAGGCCAAGTTCAGGCCTAATGCATACAGTGTGTTTATTACACGAAATCTTACGAGCTGCTTCTACCGCCGTCAAAACTTTGCTTCCTTTAACCATTAAGTAATGAAACGTGAAACATAATGACTCTACATATAGGTAACCTCATATGTCAGTGTGCCTAGAAATAAGTACCGATCGACTGACAGGGGTCTTACACAATACCGTACCGACCGATCGACAGGCGTCTTACACTGCCTTGCCCACCTACAATACCCTACCGACCGACCGACTGAGCGGCAGGGGTCTTACCCGCACCTACAATACCCTACCGGCAAAGTCAGATGCCTGCAATGCCGTATCCTATTCCGTGGCTTCAGTATAACAACAATGCGAGCCCATTTACAAGTTCCCTAGGAAGTAGCCCCCGCTCACTAATACATTTCCCACAGATTACTTCCAAATAATGCGCTATGGCCTTTCTCGAGGTCTTTTTACTCATCTCTCTGCAGGTATACCGTCAATATCTGGCGATTTCCTACTTCTTCTAACCCGGCGAATACTGTAGGGTAATACCGAGCCGTCAGGGAAGAGACGATCCATCTCCTTGTCTCGTTAGGCATCCTTATCTCGGAAAATCAGCTGCACATAGATAAAATTTCAGAGCACAAATTAATTGTCCGCCGGCAAACAAACACTATGAATAGTCCATGTTTTAATCTCCTTAAACAAGGATAATTCTTCATTTTCTTAGATTTTCTAAAATATCTTCAAGTGATTAAATTACTTATTTATTTAAGTCCAATGAAATTTCGTTGTGCAATTCTAAACCAAATTAAAACGTGATTTGTTTCTTCTTTTTTTTTTTTTTTGTTATTTTCCCATTCATTGCTACAAGACTACCTGCAAACGCATTGTATAAAATATTTGAACATAAAGACACGTACCTCTACATACCTACATATATGTATATACATACATACATACTTAAGTATATCGTATGTTGTATAGATAACAGGATATTTAAAACTTAAAGTTGCTCTGTTCACCTATTTTTTACGTTTAAGGAAATGCATGTGAGAACCTGAATTCAATGAAAAACGCTGCCAAAATTTATTTTATTCTTCTTTGTGTTGTAGAGACATTTTAAGAATTTAACTGTGTATGCCCGTGTGGATGTGTGTATGTGTGCATATGTGTATGTGTGTATATGTATGTAGTATATGTAATTACTTACTGACTTAGTTTTGGGGGTTTGTTAGAAAGTTGTTTTCTTTTAGAATCGTAAAATCCAACACTCACTTTTAATTCAATGCAGTGTTAACATGTTTTGTGAAATTGTAGAATTTTAAACGCAGAGTTTACGACTGCTGCTCTTCTTGTTACTTAAACTTTTCTTGGCTGATATTTGAAAAGAGTTGTGAAAATTTACTTTTAAGTTGTCTCTGCTTGCATTACGAACAATGTTTTCCAATAAAGCGGGAATAAATTTTTCTTGCAATTTATTTAATATTCATAGTTTTAGTTTTAGTGCAAGTAGAATGTGGGTGAAGAATTTAATTTTAAGTCATATTAAACAAGAATTTGTAAATCAATTCTTACGCTAAGATTTAAGTTATGCTGTTATCACCACTCAGATTTGAATAAGCCTGCTTTTAGGTTTCCGATTATTATGGAAAAGAACGTCAAGTCTTTTTGAAGCTGAAGTATTACATATGTACTAGCACTCTTTTAAAGAATATGGTTGTGGCATGGTCATGACAACTATATTATGTTATCTGCAACTATATATTGCTGTAGCGAAAATATAATGATTATTTTAAAATATTTTCAACACTATTTTAGTTACGATAAACAAGTTATTTTTTAACTTTAATCATTAAACTTATTTACATTAAAAAAAAATTGCAACATGGTTGAGTAGAACAATACAATTTTCCTAACCAAAGTGTTTGAATTATACAAAAGTAATATAATAAATCCAACCATAATATGTAAGCTTTCTTTGGAGGTTAATCAATGTAACAAAATCGGCAATGATGCAATTTTTTAAAACATTTAGCTGGGCAATTAACAAGTTATTATCTTTTGAATGATGACTTTTGTTTTACACAAATCACAACTAAATGCCATGGTTAAGGTTCATTCCCGATGCCATATTCATAAATTATGTATTAAAGATACCTCAGAATCATTCTCTGCTTTACATTTAACCAATTTCAAACACTCCACATACACACACACACACATATATGTACGTATACATATATGTGTTGGCATGTAAACATTAATGTTTCTTCCCATCAAGTCTTCTTCATATAAATTACAAATGTGTTGAGCATCATCTTCATGCCAACATACACACATTTGCATAAGTAAACGAGAACTGGATAATATTTGTTGTTGGTCTTGATACAAATGCTGTTGACAATGACATCGTCAATGTCAATGACGACAATTGTTACAATTTGATAATACATGTGTAAAATTAGAAAAAGGATTTGATGTCGCTGTTAATTTAAACACAAATGTGGCTAAAACATACATACATATATCCTTTTATTAAAACACCTACATTGATAACATGAAAACAAAATGCTGTTGCCTTGTCTGGCTTATGAAAAAGAGTTGCAGATGCAATCACAGCTCTAGTAAATTGGCAATTGTTTCTGATAATTACATTATCTTTACACGGCATTTATTAATGAAAGACAACGAACCATGCCAAATCACTGCTCTTGTCTTTGCAATTTAGATTTCTATTAGTATTTATTTCAGTGTCATTTTAACCGTTTTTGCTCCTTCTATTACAATATCATGCCTTTCAAATGGCATCAACTTTAATTATTCATCGAGAAGTGTTTATTTAAGTTTTAACCAGCAAATGTTGTCCTTTTTAAAATCTGTTTTTGTTGCTTGTTAACACTTTGTCTGCTGTTTGAAGTGGTCCAGCCAGACAAATTTATTATTAATTAAAATAAAATTGAAATGCTTCTTATAAACATAGAATTTGGTTTTGGCTTTTTATTAAAAACCAAACAGTAAAGAATATTACTTAAGTGTAGTGAAAAAAATAAACTTTTGGCATGAAGTGAAAAGTGATACTCTAAGTGAAGTGTGCTTAAAAGGCTACTCCGCGGAGAAAATGTTGGCTGTGAGTCTTTGTAACGTTTTAACCATGAGGTGTTTTATCTTGTCAACTATTGAGGAGAGCTTCATAAGTTCAAGTGTAAGATTTGTATGGACAGTATTCTGTGAGCTGAAGAGCAAAGATGCAAGGAATGCTTTTCTAATACAAAGTGCTTATTTTAGCATAAAAATTCATATAAAAGCGAATAGTCTTTTATTGCTGTAAGGCAGGTACCTTCAATGTTATATCTTAGCGCTGAAAAACTACGCATATACCAGAGTTGCAGGAAGCCATTCGAAGGGAAATTTAAGACATTCCGCTATTACACAATTCAATGCATAATTTCAGGGAACATCTGAAGAAATATGTTCAAGCTATGCTACTAAATTTTTGGTAATATTTTCTTATAGTTTGAGTTTCTACGCAATGAAAAATAAAATTTTCTGATTAAAAATCGAAACATTTATTGCTTTCTGAAAACCATACGATTCTCGGTAAACACCCTATATATATTTTCGAATGTATAACTCATCCTAAATGCAAATTATATTTATTATATTCCCTGTTGTCTAGTTTTACTGCCAGTGCTATACCCTTACACAACCTACACAAAAGTAAATAGCTGCACGATTTCTCCATAATCCCTACCATACTTATGCTTTCAAATAGACACATATCTTCTTTATCCCTGGCGATAAATGGTGAATATTTACGGTGATTGTGAAACATATGAATCTGAAAACACAACACACGCGCACTGGTGTGTGTTGCTGTAAATATAACAGATTTAATTAATATTTTATAGCAAAAAAAAGCCCCAAGTTCTGGTTTGAAACAAATTTAATTTAATCAAAGAAAGTGTTGTTTGTGATAATACCACCAGCACAATACGACACCGAAATCAAAAGTTTAGGGATATAATATTAAATATGCATCTGAAAGACGACTGGGGGCGGCTGGCTGACTGGCTGAATGCCTGCCTGGTAGCCTGCCAGCTTGTAATACAATAACGATAACAATCATACAACAATCATAATCGCAATAAAGCCGACATATTAAAACATTGTATGTTTAATATGGGCTTTTGTGTATTTATATTCTATGTGGCATGAGTAGGTGTATGTGTGTGTGTGTGTGTGTGTGCGCATTTGTTTGTAATCATGTAAGCGTGTTAGAATATTAAATGAACTATAGGTGTAATTTAAAGTCATATACACGCATACATTGCTGGCGTACATACAAATATACTTGTACCTTGTGTATTCATAAACACACCTTTAACTAATTTAATTCGATTTTAGTGCTTGAAGCAAATTGTTTGTTCCCTTTAGCAATGAAAGTTTTTATTAGTGAGTGAAAGTGTGCTCTTGCATGATAACATCGGCTCATAACACAAAAGCAATCAACAACATTTTAAGAATTTTATTAAATTTAATAGCAAATATTAATAAAAAAAATAATAATTGTGTTCATAAGCGAATGTCTGTCTATGCAAAATCTACTAGATTTTGGTGGTGACTCTGGGTGCGGTTACGCATTTTCTTTTCTTAATACATGTTCATAATTCGTTTGCGCTCTTTATTACAATTAAATAAGTAGGTTAATATTTGTTTTCTTCTCGTTCGGATATTTCTTTTTGTCCTTCATGTTATGCAATAAAATTGTATGGAGTAGCTTGAAAACAGCCATTTACTTTAACCTGCCGGCTCTGTTTCTTTTTCTTTTATTTATCCTATCAGTTTTACAAAATCCAAACTACTTTAATCTAAAGTGCTTTTCATTTTAAATCGCATAAACATTTTGATAAACTCCCCTCTTAGTTGTTCTCTAAGACCGATTCTTGAGCGCATGTTTTGATAGGTTGAAATCCTTAGAGCCCTAAAATCGAATTAGGCTTAAGAAATGAAAAAAAAAGGCAGGCATATTTACAACATAATAAAGAATGCAATTTTATGTCAACTCTAATCGCTTTTGTTGCAAAAGAATAGACAAGGTAGATAATAATAAAAGTCCTTTAAAAACAATAGTATTCTCTAAGTCTTTCACTTTAACCTCTGTTACCGTGAACGCAAGTATACATTTGGTTTTGTCTATTGTGTCATTGTCTTGCTGTTTGCCCCAGCTGCAGTTCTACACTCGACTTCTGTTCTTATGATCTTGGCTTAAAGGCTCATATCATCTTTAGAATTGCATAAGCAGGATTTAATTTTATTTAACAAGCTGTGCAAGTGTTTGTTGTTTTAGAGATTTTCCATATCTTTTCACTCACATGTATATACGTGTGCTTGCGAGTGTGTATTGGTAGTAGAAGTATCATTTATATCGAGTCCACAATAAGTGCCAGCAGCTGCTGCTGCTTACTTATGGTTGTCAACTGTTTAAGTTTTTGTTTATTTTTCTATTCTTCACATATTGTTACTTTTGCTCTCTCTCTCTCTCTCTCTCTCACACTCTCTTGGCTCCTAGATAATTGCAGAAGTGGTCAAATAAAGAGTACTACAAGGACATAAGTAGTTTTACCTTTTTGTGCCAGAAGTCTAAATGAAGAATTTAAAAAGTTAAATATTTTGGCTTTGCGTTAAATTTTGTTAGAAAGTTTGTTAACAGCTTAACTTTAGCAATCTCTTTTGTCTCTAAGGCCTTAATTGAGCTTAATTTACTATAAAAGAACTCTATTTATATTTTATTGCACCATTCATTGAGTGTTTTGTGAGCAGAAAAAAAACTATGTTCAATGCCCAAGAAAACGCCTTTTCAACAAGGTATCGGCATCACCAATACAACTACAATTAATTTTTCATTGCAGTTGTTAAACTCTGCATATAAAAAATTAAAACTAAAATAAGAAATGGCAGGTGAAATTGACGGTTAGTAAATTTCATTACATTTTGAGTGACATTCGGTGTCAAATAATTAGTTTCTCAAAAAAATTTCCCTTAAAGCCGAATTTCGCTTCATTGTTTCAAATTCACAAACACAAGCTTTCACCAACAAAATGAACTCACTTACTGCTGTCAAACGCAAACTGAGTAAGCTGAGAACACCAAACTCAATTTAAATTTTAATTGACTCAATTAAGGTGAATGTGTGAAAATTGTATTCAATTTTTAAAGAAAGCAATTTTACTTGGTAGTGCAATTTTTTGTCCTTCACTGTTACCTCTTCGCAATGGGCTAACGACATTTTGCTATTTTACTTATTGCTTTCATTACTTTAAATTGCAATCCTATTTTTATTTCTACTTATTATCTTTTCTTTTCCTTTTTATTGCTAGTTTCTATTCGAGTACTGTTTGTTACTTATTATTCGCTTACACATTTTATTGATTTGCTTTAGTGTGTGTGTTTGTGTGGTTGCTGGTACTCTTCTATTTGTCTCTCGATGCCACTCACTCTCTCTCCCTCTCTATTTTTCAATATTATCGAATTGTAGTTTAAGACCAAAACAAGCAAACTGCCGTTGTGTTGTGTCTCAGCTTGATGGGTGTTTTTTTGGAAATAAAATGCAATTTGTTGGAATAAAACTGGCTTTATAGTTAGCGTTGGGATCTTTTTGAAGAGGGCCACTAAATGCTTCGATTTAAATTAAATAGAAATAACAAAAAATATATTTGAAAAACTAATTTTAAGTTTTAAAGGTCTAAAAAACACTCTCCTGCTTAATGGTAAAAGTGCAGCTGCAATTGTTGTAATTTTCCAATTGCTTTAAAAATTGTTGGGGTGGTTGCACTTATATTCGTACTCCTTTGCATTGTAACACACACACACACACACACACACATATGCACCTACACACGTACACACACACACCATCTAACACTTGCGTATATTTGATCCTTTTTAAACTGAAATTGAATAGTGTTTGTTGTTATGTTTTTTTTTACTTTTTCTTCATATATGTATAGTGTTGCTGCAATACAATAGGCAAAAATAATGGGGCAAATTGATTTTAAATTGCTTGAGGTTGTTGTTGTTGTTGCTGTCTTCAAATAAAAGAGTACAAATATTCAAGATGTTGCTTTTTATACAAAAAGAAAAAAACATGACTGTCGTTTGCTTTAAGAAATGTTTAAATATTATTTTGTTGTCGTCTTTGTTGTTGTTGTTTTTTAATTCCTTTATTGTTAGAGATCATGGTAAATATTTGTCAAAGTAATTGGTAAAACATATTTTTTTCATTGGATTTTTATTTTATTTTTTGTTCTTACACTTCAGCGTGTTGCATTGTATTCTGTGGATTTTGTTAAAAGAATGAATAATGCCGGGTTTCCTTAAATAAAGGAAATAAGAAAAATGACCAAGTACAAAAAAAGGAGAAAGGAAAAAATAGAGAGTTAATTGTTCGTATTGTATGTGCGACAATAGAAACAATTATTGCAATTTTCCTATTGAAATTTTTCTTTACATTTTCTTCTGTTATTTCTGTTTGATTAAAGTAGCAATAGACATTTGATTTATAATTATTGTGGAGTATTTTTTCCTGGGAAATTGTCATTAAAGAAGTTATAAAGTAACAGTGGGAAATGACAGAAACTATTTGACACTAAATTTTAAAGTGAGATTCTCAGAATTATTGTTGAATATTTTAGTGTTCGTAGGAATTTCTGTTGTGTTGTCCTTATGTTTTGAAATATTATTTGTCACTAAATTTATGGACACTTAAATATTTTGATTATTAACAGTGAATTCTTAGAACTGCAAATCTGCTAAATTCTAAATTACAACAAGAAAAACCAAACTTGTAAAAACAAATTAAAATATTTTACACAGTGTAATAGTGATATGATGATAATACGACAGTATAGTTAGTGAAATTTAGAATTTAAGGGTTGTATAAGAGCTTAAAGTTTCTAAATATCATATTAACCACTTCGGTACGAGCGTCGACTATAGGCGACGGTCACAGATGGCACCATACAAACGAGCATCGCCTATAGTCAACGGCCGTGATATAAACGAGCACGGCCAAGTGTCGTCTATAGGTTTGCGGAGTGTTTGCTCGCATAATTTTAGTTTCGTTCAGACCATCGGCCAAAACAGTTTCACATCTGTAAAACGGTAATTGTGAAATAGGATTTATTATATTTAGTTCTCTTTAAATTTTAAAGAAATAAATAAAAGCGCGTTTCGTGGTTAGGAGCAAATTTAAAGTTTTCTCTTTTGAGAGTTAGGTATAAAAGCGCTTCAATCTATATAATAGCTTTAAATATTTATCCTAAACTGAGACATACTTCTTTAGTAATTTTAATAAATTTTCTAACGCATGCAAAAGGAAATGCATATCTACCTAAGAGATATGCCATCATGTGTCGTCGTCAGTCAAACTAGAATCAAATTTACCACGGAAATTGAAACGAAAATGCAAGGGCTTCATCTTATTCAAGTCCCTTTTTCCTGTTAATTTTTTTAGCCCCTTAATTTTTTATCGTACAATCTTTCAACTTAGCAAAGTTTATAAAACGTTTTTGTTCTGACATTAGAATATAAAATTTATAATCCTTAAGATTTATTTTCTTTCCCACAACTTTTCTTTATCTTCATGTTGTTAGTATTAGTAAATAAACCCTAATATATTAAGAGATCTAAAAGTATTTGGCCGATATAATTAACCTTTTACCACAATATTATAAAGAAAAGGATTAATCCTTGTCACTGCATAGACAAAACGCCCTTTAATTGCCGAATGGAAATGTTTTGGCAACATTAATTTTTCTCTTGCTTTTGTTTTGTTCAATAACAAAATCAACATCTTGAAGAACAAACCCTTTTTAGAATTTAATACGTTTAATTTTGTGTTTAGCCAAGTGTAATTTTGGTAGCTTAAATTGTATCTGCTTTTGCGACAAGACGAATTAAACAAAAGAACAAAAAACAAGCAGGAAAATTAAGCTTAAATACACTGGCAATTACTGTTAATATGAGAAGACTTTTAATATAATTTTTACAATTTCCAAAAGCAAAACTTTTTTTTTTTAATTTAACATTTGCCTATTCAACAAATTGCCACGGAGAGAGACTGAGAAGCAAAACAAAACAAATAAAATTTAACAGGGAATAAGGACACTTAATCATTCTCGCACCAACTCCAAAAATCGCAGGCTGAATGAGAAAAAGGCAGACAATAAAAAAATAATTTGTTTTCTTGGCCATGCTTTTACTTTTGTACGAGTAACTCAAACAGAATAGAGCGAACAAGTGGCGAAAAGGAACATTTTTAATTATAGAAACAAACAAATGCGATAAATGCGTGATATTGTTCAAACGGAACAATAGAAAAAACACAATACAATGTCACAACGCCACAGAAAGTCAACGAAAACCGCATTTTATGTTTCTTATCCTTTTTAAAACTTGAAAAAAAAAACTAAGGAGAATGAAAAATGAATAAAAGAAAAATGTGACTTAATTGCCGTTTTGTCTGTGATATTTGAGGTTTCTTTTTTTCTTCACAAAGAACGCACAAAAAAACTTTAAAATTTGAGGAAAATGTCTAGGAATACATGCCACAACAAACACTTTCTGATTCAGCTCAAGAAACCGCAATCAACTCCAACAGCTCTGCCGCCGTTGTCATTTTAACACAATCAAAACAATTCATTTGACTTTGGCAATTCAAATTGTTGACAGCGTGAGTTGGAGGACTTAAACACAAGAAAGTGAAAGGAGTTAAAAAACATTAAAATGGGACAACTTTTATTTTGTTTTTGTTTTCTTTAAAGTAAGGAAGTCGTTTCCTTGTAGTTATTATATTTTTTTGTTATTTTCCTTTTACGTTGATTAAATAAAATTTTAAAACTCAGTTCAATTTTATAAGGGCTAAGATGGCCAGTTGATTACTTTAACTTTGTTTGTTTGCTGGAATTCGTTACTTTCTTTACAACCACCCAAAACACACAGCTTATGTAATGATGGGAAAAGAGACTTTATGATTTTTCATTAGAGATTATTTACTTGGCAGTCTAAAAAATTAAAAAAATTATCTTTGATCAAGACAAACCTAGTCCCGCCACCTTATCATTGCATTAATTTAATTAGCTAAAAACACCCTCATTTTTGGGATACAAAAGTGTTCGTGTCAAAGAAGAGGAAGGAAGAAATTTTAAAATTACTTTAAAGTCCAAAAACAAATTAATCATAATGAAAGATATATTCTTTTAACTGTTACTCTGTTACTGTTGGTGCGAACAGATGGCAGAGCGGATATGAGAACATTTGCTCAAAATCCAGCATAATGAATCTGAATTCTGTGTGTTTGAAACAATTAATTGCAATGTTTGCATCGAATTTCCTTTATCCTTGTCTCAGAACGAAAGATGAGACTGAAGGTGGCACATAGCCGAAACCGCGTTGTCTCCAAAACAAACTTGACAAGGGATGGCGAAAATTCGTTACAAAAATCAACATCAAATCATCCTGTCGGAATATCAAATCAGGAATGGAATTAAGTTTAATTTAGTATTTTAAGCGATTCAGTTTCAGGCAATTGCGGTTAGAAAAAAATTCGTTACTAAGCAACGACTCCGTACATCCATTATCACTAGTACTGCTGAAGCCTTCGCACACAGCGCATTATGGCAAAAGAAAATCTTCTTGCGAATATATGCAGTCTAATTATGAATATCCGGAAGGGAATTTTATACCTACATACTTATATGTTTCCGAGAAAAGGTCCATCCCCCTTATTTCGATCTCCCTGGGAATAAGAAATAAGGCAGGCAGAAAATTAGAATTGGCTCTAAGATTTGTGCAAATCAAGCAGATTTTTATATTTAAATTTATGTGCATTAAATAATTAATACACAGCTTTTCATATGGCTGCGGAAGAACATAATGCTGAGGAAAAGAATGGAATTAACTTTTTTCCATCCACTGCTGCTTCTATTTAGTGGGTCCACAGTGCACTTAATTCACTCTCAGTTTTTTTCCGTACCCTTTAGAGTTCCTGTCTCTCACGCTTAAAAACCCCACGAGCAATTTCTAAATATTTAACTATTTTCCCTTTTTCCGACTGTGTTTAGAAAAAAAGGAAAATGAACAGAGAACAAATCTAGGCGAATTTTTAATTCATAATGGGAGGAATGGAAAGAGGGAGAATATATCGCGGAATTGTTATTTTTAATTGGGCTGAATAAAAATAAATTGAATTAACTAATAATTACTCTAAAAGGTGTTTCGTGAACAAACAACATTCATTTTTTGTTTGCAATTAGTTTTTTCTTGTGTTAGTATTTGCTGCTGCTTTTGTACTTTTCAAGCCACTACTAGCCACAACTTGGTATTTTTATTTTATCGAATTTCCAACAAAGGCTTATATTTGAAGCCTCAAGAGAATTGCATGTTCATATATATCGCTCATTTACTCTAACAACGTCATAACTCAAAAAATATCATTTAGAGGCAACCTAGCGTTTACACAATGCACTCATACTTTTGCACTAACATACTCGTTTTTTCACCTTCACTGGCTTGCAATTTTTAAAGACAGTGACTGTGTTAGACACTTTTATGAAATAAAACGACAAAGAAACGAACAGTGTTGAAAAGTTAAATGTTCTGTACAAATATTCTGGATTGTGGTAAAATAATTCTTGTAGTTTTATCTTATTTTATATATGTATATCCAAGGCCAATTGCATTAGTTTGTTGTTGTTTAAATATATATATAAAAGACAATCGGTATCATTTTAGAGCTCGAATCTAATAAAAATAATAAAAATAAATTTCTACTGTTGCACTAGAAATACATCCCTCTGTTGTTATTGGAAACTCTCTCCGGGTAAATGCAATTATCAATCTCTAACGTAAGTAATATCAATCAATATCAATCAATTTCATCCCATTCTGTTAAATATCCAGTTTGTTCAATCCTAGCACTAAAGCATTTTGCACCCAATTTACACTTTGACGACAATTTGAAAGTAAACTTTAACTTGACTGTGTAAACATTCATACAACTTCTATGACTTTCGATCATTCTTTATAGGTATGTACATGTTTTATGAAATAACGTGCTGGTGTAAATGCAGGGTAAACGCGGTTGAAGTTTTCTATTTGCTCCCACTACCTAAATGCAAAAAACAAAAGCATATTCTGAAAAGTAGAACAGATATAAACATGAAAATTATATACAATATAAAGCGTGACTTAACGAACAATTCTGCATCAATAACTCCAAAAAATATTTTTTTAGTTATGACGTTCTAAACAAAAACGAACTTTTAACAGATTCTCTTAAATCTTTAAACCACTTTTTATTTTCAGTGTTTGAAGTTTATTTCTTATTTTGAATATGTACATACTTATGTGCATACATACATACATATATTTGTATATACATAACATGTACACAAATATGTATGTAAGTATGTATATTGTTTAAAGAATTTAAAACCCGTATTCAAAGCTTAAGAAAATTTATTCCTTAAATAAGTAGAGTAAAAGTGAAAGAAACTATTTTATTAGTTTAATTAATTAGGTTTTGGATCAAAAAAAATTAATTTATTAATAAAAAATTCTCTTACAAAACATGGTCTGGCGATTCCCTCAAAAGCTGTTTTTTTTTTTTTTTTTAAATCCAAAACTTGGCAATTGCTACTACTGTTAATCTTATTGCTATTGGAACATAGATATTTGCATTGTTATTGTTATTTGTATTATTATGTATTAATTTAGGTTCCTCTTGATGCTCTCTCCCTCTCAGAATAATAACATTTTCTGTTTTGCTCTTCGCTCTTCCTCACTTTTGTTTTATTGCTTCACTTGTTTAATGATTTTTAGTTTTTAGTGGATTTAAAACAGTGCGTGTCGGGGTTTGTGAAGTTTTAAAAAGTTACATGTGAAAAGTTTATTATTAAATTAGGAAATATTATTATTAAATATTATATGCATATGTGTGTTAATATATTACCTTGTTGAAAGTGTTACATTATAATAATATATTGTAATTTACGTGCATAGAGAAAATCTTAATACGTGTGTATAATAGTTTTATATAAAAGTGGTAAAAAAAAGTCGGGTCTTTTAAATAATAGTGTTTTAAGCAAATGCATCATGAACATACGTATGTACATAAGTATGTATGTTTAATAAAGTAAATTAATAAAGCGTTGTGAATAAGTTTCCTTATTTGTTTTATCGAGTTGTTCTTGGATTTTTTTCCCGTTATTTGTCGTGCGTATAGAAAAGCAAAATCATTGCGAAGAGTAAATAAAAAACGGTGCAGTGAATATCTGAGGGGTTGCCATATTTAAAAAAATAGTTCCCCTATAATAGATTGATATTTTCAATGGTGTTTTTCAAACTTTGGCGTAGTATACATAAAGGAATCGCTAAAAAGTAACATTTGAAAGTTTTTACAAAATCCCAATTATATTTTATATTGGCAAAATTGCATTAAATCTTCTTTTAGATTTTAATTATAATTAAAAGGCAAACAATACAAATTTTTTTCATATTCACAAAAACTTTAGCCTTTTCAAATTAATAAAAATATGGTGTTTTTTTTTTGGTTGACACAAAATTTTTGGGAATGTTGCATCACTGTTGGCAACAAGTATTTGTGCAATTGCAAATCTTCGGGCAGTCTAAAAGGTAAGAATTTAATTTCTTGTTTTTAATACCATTTTTATGTGTTGGCTATATAGAAATAGCCATTTTATAAAAAAATATTCTATTATAAAAGTGTGAATTATTGGATAGACTAGGATTTTGTCCGATTTCCTTTGCAAACATTTTTAAGAGTTGATTCTTAATTTTGATATTCCGACAGGGTGTTTTTATGCAGATTTTTGGAACGAATTTCCGTAATCCCTATGTGGCTATGTGCCATCTTCACTGTCAGAACGAAAAATGGCAATGAAGGTGGCACACAGCCGAAACCGGTTTGTTACCAAACCTGACAAGGGATGACGGAAATTCGTTCCAAAATTCTAAATTTTTAAAAGTCTTGCTTATTAAAGCTCGATTTACATTTGCAGCTTAAAAAATGTTTAAACCATTAATATAAATGAATTATGACTTGTTGGCGAAGTTGAAGCGACTGTTGGAAATGTTTAAGGTACCAACAGACGACATGTTTTTCACACTGTATGTGTCAAAATTTACATATGTAAACGGAAACATGTCGTGTGTTACCTTTAAAACATTGCTTGTGTAAAAAACATGAAAAAAGTCATAAGACATTATTTGAAATAGAACGTGCTCTATTTTCTTATGTTAAACATACAGCAACAAATGTCAATGTCATTCGAACAATTTCGTCGGAAGTTGATTATGTGCACTATCATTAGCCGTCTGAATGAAGTATTTTGCAAGGCAAATAAACTATATATATTTTTATAATTTAACGTTGTCGTTTTATTAAAATAAGTCCAAAAATGTATCGATTTTTGGATACAACCTCAACGTCTTGTTTAAAAAAGAAAAAATTAAAAAAACACATTTGCGTGGCCACTACTTCAGCGACGGAACCAAAAATATTTCAACGGCTGCAAGCTATTTATCAAACAAACGACGTGGATATTTATTTATTTTTGGGCAGTCAGCTGTTCTCAATAAACATGACCGATGTCATGTGTGATACAACATGTACGTTTGTGGCCAACAATTATAAACCTTATGTAAATTAACCAATATTGACAGACATAAAGAAAAACATACGAATCGAAAGCTTAAAAAACACATGTAAAAAACATGTCGTCTGTTGGTACCTTTACTTGTTTTAAAAATGTAGCTCATAAAGCGCATACAGATTTGCTCTATTTATCCAATTTATTATAAAAAACCTTCATTTGCACGAACTACACAAATTATAACCTCTAAAATTGTTTTATACTTTCTTGGGCTGGACAGACAACATTAACGCCACACATCTTACTTTTTTCGTCTTTTCTTAATCTAAGATTGAAAGAGTGAAATAGTCAATGTAAAAAAAGAAGACTTTTGTATTAAGTCCGTTCGTATGGTAAATTTTTGATTGGGTTGCGTTCAATTACGTCAAATCTAATAAATGAGAGAATGTATGAACTGAGAGACTTAATCGTCTTATAATTTCTTCTTTTTTTTGTCCGAAATTTAATATTTTTGTATGGAGCTTCTTTAAGCTTTCTCCTTTGGGTTGAACATTTTCTGGCATAAGACATTTATGTTTTTCTAAAAAGTTGGGTAGCGAGTTTCCTATGAGCTCGCTAAAGAAACGGGAGAAGTGCGCATAAAGACTAGCTTATCCAATCCTCCAAACAAATAAACTTCGTTTTTATAGCAAAATGAGTTCGGATAGAATGAGATTAAAAAAATTGTCTGGAGTAACCATTAATATTGTTTAATAACTCTAACAATTTGAGAGACACAAAAACCCCAACACGGTTTACTACTGGCGAAAATGTTTAGAACAATCTCAGCCAAAGTTTAGAAAAGTAACAAAAAAACCATATAATTTTTGATGATTTTCCCTTTAGTGGAAAGAAAATGATTTGGCTGAAATATACGAGCGTATTTCACACACAATATATTGCAAACAGTACGGGAATGCCCCCTACAAACAAAAGATGCAATAGTGCTTTTTGTTTGTGTTTTTTTGTTAGCCAGAATACTTGCGCTGGTGAATCCCGTTGAAAGCAATAGAAGTTGTAGAAGGATCGGTCGCCTGAAGAGAATAGAAAACTTTTCTTATTGTTTTTCCGTTTTATTTTTTGTGTGTTTATTTTTTCCCGTATTACTCGTATCTCGTGCTGCTTCAACTTAGTTCATTTAATTAAAAGTAGTTTGTTATGTTTACTAATAACATAATAACTTGGCATTAAACTTCTCTAAGTGACTCGTTAAATATCAAACGCAAACAATGGAAGGAAGCACATGCTTTGAATTGTTTCTCTTGCTTTTTATGGCTATGTGCTGCTGCTGCTGCTGTTGTTGTTGTTGTTGTAAATTCTGTTGAAAATGTTGCTGCTATTTGCTATTACTGTCACTGGCAAAAAATGTGAATTGTGTAGTATAAGAAGCTTTAACACATTCTATATGAAAATTGTCATACTATAGTGCGATTAAAATATACGAATGAAAACAAAATTTTTCGTTAAAACTTGTCTCTCGTTGAAGATGTGACTGACTTTATTTGTATGACTTTGAGAGTGTGTAGCTGTTTATAACAATGGCAACCATCAAAATGAGTGTGTCATTGTCAACAATGGTATCAAATAATGTCAGTAGCAACAATAAGCTAAGGCATATTTAGTTTGCAATGTTGCTGACTTTAAAATTCTTCTTCTGAGGCATATGAACATCGTATATCCCGGCAACAACAGAGCACATTTGCAGTATTTTCAGCTTGATATTTGCACTGCTACAAACTCAAATATACATATAGCAAGAGAGCTAAGAGTGCACAAAAGAGGAAACGAAAAAATTCATTAATGTTCCTCAACTCTATAAGTCTAAAATACTACATGGAACATATGAATATAGGAAAGCAAACGCAGAAGTTTCTTTGATATCTTTGTTATCTAACCCGTTCAATTTGAAAATTCTCCTGAGAATGCTAACGAAAGGTGATACTTTTAAAAGGGATATCAAAGAAAGTCGCTTTACTTTGTTGTCTTTCAAGGTCGCTTGGTATTGCTGCCTGCCATAGTTTATATATAGAGAACATATTGACCATAACAAATGATAGAAGGTTGGCAAAAATTGCGTTTCACTTTGAACTTAATTTCCTGTCTGTCATCTTCTAATTTTGCCTAGAGTCGTCAGTATGTGGTATGTGAAATTCGCTTACTTAAGTACTTCTTATGCCTCAAGGCTTCAGCAAAAAAGCTTTTGGTAGAGGCAAAAGTTGAATTTAAACTTATAAGCAAATATTCTACATACAATCAAACTACACTTCATTATTACTCTCATGTGTTTTAAAAAGGAATAAAGTGAGTGTCCATAAACTTCCTGCTTTTGTAGTCGTTTAGGGGTTGGAAGCTAAGCTATAATATAATAAAATATTTTAACTTGCTCAAACAACCTTCCCCACCCCACCCCGTTACCTTAACACTCATAACTGCAAAAAACTGAACTTGAATTAAAAGTTATTATTACCATTGTTATGCTGAACAAAAACCCTTGAAAGTTCAAATTAAATTAATTAAATTATTTAATATCATTGTTGCCAGACTCTGGCTCTCGGGGGTATATTATTTCAAATTGTAAATATGCTGCTTCATTTGTTGACTAATAAATATTAAACGTTCACACATACACGCATACACACCCAAATACTTACACACTCACATATTAATACTAAAGTTGAGTAAATTTATGCAGAAAACCACCCTGCTCATTAAACATTGAACGTTTTGTGGAGTGAAACAAATATTTTATAAAATCTACAATATTTGCATTTTCATAATTTGAATGCATTGACTGAATAAGAGAAGAAATAAACCACTGCCACATTTAAATAAAACAACACATCCACCACAATGATGAAAAATAAAAAAAAATAATAATTCGAAAATACAAAGAAAACCAACAACAAAAGGGGAATAATTTAAATTAAAAGGAATACGATGTCACAACTACTAAAGCTTTTTCCGCATAGACTATTGAACTGAATCTGTATCCGTGTCTATGGCGCTTCCTACCGAAGGGCATAAATAAATGAATTGTATCAGCCATGATGGGAATGGCTGCGTTTGCATGTGAAATAACAAACGCTAAATGCAATTTATATTAAAACCTCAACACCTACAACACCCACTTAAAACATTCATTTCTTTTTCATCATCCTTTTGTTTTGTTGCTGTATTCATTCATATGAAAATGGCAACTACAAAATGTATTGAAACAATAGCAGCAAAGAAAAGATAATAATAAAATGCAATAAACACACCCATCTAAGTACTAAAATCCAATGCTTGTAATATATTCACCTACACGCATGCTGTAAGCAACAGCAACAGCATGCAACACGAGCATACGAGCACGCACATACATGCATTGTAAAGTAAAAACAATACTTTTCTCCTCTATTGCTTGTGTGAGTATGTGTAATAGAAAATAGTACAAGAAAAAGCCACAAAAATGTCGGCAATCGCAAATAACAACAGCTGTCGTGGTACCGGCTTTGCTGTTACTGCAAGAACACCAACAATATTGCTGTTGTTGGTGTCATTACTGCTGTTGTATGGCGGCGGCACTAGGTGTTGCTAATAGTATGTGAACCATTGAACCATTGTTATGAATGTTCTCATCAAAGTCTGAGATGTGTTATTGCTATCACGACTACCGCCACCACTGCTTCTATTAAATTTTCAATTCAATTTTTGACTGAGTAAAGAATTGATCAAGAAAATGGGACCAAACATCTTAATAATTTAATATTTAGTACTAAAACTTAGCACTACTAAATGCAAGTTTTTAGAAAAAATCCCTTATTAAAGTATTTTTTAAAAAGAAACTTTTTGAACGTGCCCCTCCTAATACTTTCTAAAGGTGCCTTCTTTTGAAAATAGCAGCTTTTAAAAAAGTTCCTTTTGAAAAAAGTTCCTTGAGAAAAAAGTACGTTTTGAAAAACGTTCCTTGAGAACTAAAAGTATCATTTAAAAATGTGGTTCTTTTAAAAAAGTCATCGTGTTTTTAAAAAAACAAAACACGTTAAAAATAATAGAAAAATGTGATTTATTACGAAAAAGCATGTTTGGAAATTTATTCCTCAACAGACAGTTTTTAATTTATAAAAATGTCCTTGCTGCTTCCCAATATTTTAGGGTATTTTAAGTCCTAATAATACAAATAATCGTTGGTCACATTACACTGAGATGCTACAATTTTGCTGCTACTTAAGACTATAAGCAATAAATATCATCGTAAGTCATAATGTCAGGAAAATGTGGTGGCATTCAAGCACATTGCCGTCAACCACATTACAGAACACAATATACCGTGATGAGGAAACAAGCTTCAACACATCTTTATATGGTGTCAATGTGTGCAAATCTCACAAATATGATGAGCAACCCATGACCCCAAATGCTGAGACGTGCATAAATAATAATGGAAACAGTGAAGAATATATTCCAGGATTTGCTAGTTTTTTTCTTGGGTGCTTAAGGTAAAATGTTCGTCACACCCCCACGAGTCAAATTAAAGATCGTCTGAATTAAATAATACTTGACTTGTTAACTCAAATTAACCTTTTTCCACTGGTACTAATAATTAAGCCTTTTCCCTTATTTTGAGCCAACTTGGAGAGTTTTAATTAAACTTTCGAGTTGTTTTGCGTTGAATATTGGCCCCGTTGATATGGAAGGTTGGTGGCCGTTTAAATGTAGTTCATTTAATGTTGGATGTTTGTTGCTTTATTTACTTTTATGTTTCCTTTAGCAAGGAAGTGTATTTTAGTTTTATTATACGTTAAGAGTTACAAGCTTTCCACATACACAAAACCGTACACACTTTCATAAATATTTAAGACAAACTTCGGATGTGAAACTGAAAACGATGGAGAAATGTTAAACAAAGGCTATTAGCAATAAACAGCAGACATAATGTCTGGAAAATCTCTTATGCTACTACCATGGGTGTTGATGCTGCTACTCCTACTGCTCGTGCTAGTTGGCTTGCTGGCTTGCTGGCAGACGACTGAGAAACTGGCGGTGGTGTTGCAAAATTGCGTTAAGAGCACGACATTTGTAAACACAACAACACTACGTGTGGCTGTTGTACGAATATGTATGACTAACGAAATATTCCAAACAAAAGGGAGTAGTAATACTGCTAGACACTGACAAACATATTTATAATTCGCTGTTTGTTGTTAACAGTTATATGGCATTCGGTCTTTATATTCCCTCCATTCACTGGTGTCTGTGTGCATGTTGGCTTTAAATAGTCTTTCGTATAAAGTAATTAGTTTATAAATTAAGATAACAGCAGCAAATAATAAAAACAAAACTGAAAACTAAGGAAAAATGTTATAAATAGTGCCCGCTTTATTGTTTGGGGAATCGTGCATTTGCATGAGCAAATTGAAATGCAAAGTACGAGCAGACTGTTTCGATGTGGAAGATAAAAACAAAACGAAATATGATGTTTGTAAATCGCCTCTTAGATCCTCAAAAATTGTTAATAGAAAATAAAATTATAAAATAATTGTTGTTACTTAATTAAAACTTGCAAAATTATGTTGCTAAAAGTAACGTTTTTTTGTTTGGAGTCTAGAATAATATATGAGATAATTTTAAGATATGCAGATAGTTGCAGAAATACACACTTACCTTGAAGTTACCATGGCCGTGGTTCATGCTCGTGGAGCTAGACTAAGCAAAGTATTATAAGAATTTATCAAATCAAAAAATCGGATAATCACAGAATGATTTACTTTAATGTCACATGAGCGTTACATGGCTTAGAAGGATTGGAAAGAGTCATTTATTATTATTATTATGTCTTAGTTGTGAGTTTTAGTAGCACCGCGACCTGGTAGTAGATCTATTGTGCGGCCTTGTGCCAAGCTAAAACAATTTCTTGATTTGATATTCCGACAGGGTGTTTTGATTAAAACAATTTCCTAACCCTTGGGGGTTTTATTTTAACTAGATTGCATGAACGCTAGGATATTACCGTTTAGGTAGTTAAGTCTGTGTCTTGCCACCGCAGGGCAATCGTAAAGAATATGTTATGATGTTTCCTGTTCGTCTTGTTAGAGTTTGCAGGAGTTACTTTTTGTCACAGCTATTTAATTCATATATTTCCCACAGCTATTTAGTCAGCCTATTTGGGCTCTCCAGTAATCGAGTAGTCCTTGTATTTGCCTTTCACGTCTTAGGTTATTTGTGAAGCTATTGTTTACCCCTCAGAAGTGTTATGAACCTTTAAAAAAAAAAAACCGTCTGCGTCCACTTTAGTGCTATAGTCTATAACTTCTTTGCCTACATGCCCCTCATGTCCCGGTACCCACACTAACTTTATTAAAAACCTCGCTGCTACGGTATCTGGCAGTTAAATGCCCTCCCAGAATAGACTTTGATTGGAACGAGTAGTTAGCTAATATCGTCCTAGGTAGACATTCTCTAGTACAGAGCTCTATAGCGTGGAAAAATTGGATGATGGTTTTTCCATTTCAGTAGCTTTTCGGTAATGTGGCATTACGATTCCCGTCCCCAGGACTGCCGTCTACCATCTTAGACCCAATGTGTACCGTAGGTGAGCGTGCTGTTTTAGTACTATCTCGTTTGCCCAAACGTGGGTTCAGGGATGATTACTTTAAAGTGCTTGGAAAAGTTCTATTTAAAAACAAAAGTTCTATTAAAAACAAATGGATAATTTTAAAAAAATTCAAAATTTCAACTATAAAGTTATGCCCAAAAATGTTCACAATTCTAAAGAATTGAATATTAAAATTCCAGATTGTTCTATCTATACCACCACACATATACAAACTGAGTCAAATATTTAAAGACACAAAAACTATTCCATTTTGAGGAGAACAACACATTCTTCATACACATGATAAGAAATCTACAACCGGATGTTGTAATACACTGGCACGCGCAAGTGTGTCTGCTGATGGCTGATAATTATTTAACCAATACATGAATTGATTAATTGAATTGGTTCTCTTTATTATTTCTGCTGCTCTCAAATGTAGGGCTAGGCGTTTGTTAATATAAAAGTATTAGAATTTATTTATATGTTTGCAAAGGATACTCCAGAGGGAGTCTTCAAAAATATTTAACAAAAGACGCTGATGTAGGAGTGAATCGGGCCTCCATTGAATGCTTATCAAACTAATATTGTAATAAGCAAATGTATTTTTAGCATAAAATTAATCGTACAAACTTTGTATTTATAAATATAATTCGAAGAAAATTTACATGAATAAATATCTACAAAAAAGATTCTTTCCACTTATTTCGCTCGTATTCGTAACTGGCTGCCGCATCAATTTTTTTTCAGCTTCCAAATGAAAGAAATAATTTTTCTGTTTTAAAATTCAAAGAGAAACCAAATTAACAAAAAATTCTGTTGTGGCATAAACAACTTCGGCACAAGTTTTATAATTGTAGTCTATTTTCTAAAATACACAATTGGTATTTGCTTGAAATAATTTATTATTCCATTGTATCCGTTGTCCTCTCACCATCAGACATTCAACTACCTGTGAGAACTATCTCTCTCTCTCTCTCTCTCTCTCTCAACTAAATACCAAATTTACTTGTAAATATTCGAAGTATGTTGACCTTTAGTTGGCTTTGAGGAAAAATTATTTTATTACTCTGCTGCATAGCGTCAACTAAGGAACTTAGAGCAGAGTTTCAAAGGAAAAATTTTTGCAAAAAGTATAAATATCCTTTATGGCTCAGGCATAAATGAAAGGCAACATAAAAAAGTTAATTATTAAGATTCCTTTACATTTCTCAACACTAAACCCCGCTTGTACTTTTCAAAATTAACAAATTGCCACAATATTCTTAAATTTCATTGGTTAAACGAGAACTTGATGTAAAAGGAAACAAAATTGCAGAAGTTCTTTAGTCCTTTATTTCTAGTTGCTGCTGATGGTCAAGTTTGTAAATTTTGCAATTTTACTGGTCAATAAAATGTAGGTTTTATGTATGTCCTGGTAGGTATTGAGCTGGAATAGTGTAGTTAAAAGCAACTGTATCCATGAGTGTTTGCATGTAGTGGGTGGTTATTCTGAAGGTTTGAACTAAATGCACTTTCCCATTTCAGATTCAAACAAATTCTGTATAGAATTTGCGTAATTTTCCAAACGAGTTAACAATTATTTCCAAGAAACTCATTTGATGTCTTTCTTAAGTTTTTTTCTTTTAATTTTCTCTTAATTTAGTGATGTCAGTGCTTGTTGTTTTCATTGCTGTTTTAATTAAATATGACTTCTAAAAGATATTTCTACGTTTTGTTTTAGTTTGTTTTCTAATTAATTTCAAATACTTTTTTTTTTAATTTTTTGTTGGCCCAAATTGAGTTTATTGTTTTTAATGATTCTCAAACCTTTACCACTTTAGTTTTTAGCTTTTTAATGCTTTTGGGTTCAATTAAGAAGCATCGTTTATTTTGCCTTCATTCCCAACAGCTTCTCTTACTTTCCGCTTTTGTTTTTCTAACGATATTTTTATTATTTTTCTACAACTTTTTTTAGCTGGATTATCAGAGTTTCCTCTTTTGCTTTCCGTTTAAATGTTTTGCTGCTGCTTGTTTCTCTATTGCTGTAGTATGATTTTTCGAAATAAAGGACTATTAAAACGTCTCATAGGTATATTTAGCCATTAGCATCCTTAAATTTGTTTCCATGCCTTTCCGTTTGTGTCTTTGTTTTTTGTCTTTTCCATGCCATCGAAAATAAAAGAACATTTCCAAGTTTTTAAGATTTGAAGTGTTTTTGTCAGATTTTCTTCATGTTTTTTATTTTTGCAAAAGATAATTTTTATATTTTCAACAACAACGGCAACAACATTCTCTTGTCTCTACACTTTTGTAAAAGTTGTTTTTTGTTGTGTAAATTTGCATAAGTCAAGCTTGCCAAATACAGGGACAGTCATAGACAGCACACAACATCTATTCCCATATAACATGCTTTTGGTTACAGTCGAGGCCACATCTATGAGAACATATTTTGCGAACTGTTATATGCACATTGCTCGGTGAGAAAAGCTTCGCTCTGCGCAACCCTATAGCTGGACTTTTGTCTCATTTTCTATGGTCCTCAAATTCTACAAATATTTCAGATAATACATTTTTATTCACATCAAAATACTCTAATCATCGCACATCTTTGTTGCCAGCGTCTGTAAATGATAAAGTAAATTGTTTTTACCCCCTGAAGCTAAACGAAATTCTTTGGCGCCAAAGTTAATATTTTCCAAAGGCCAAAATAGAGTTGTGACTTTAATGTTGCTGCCATTGTTACTCCAAGTTGTTTATGAAGTGTTTCCATTTTCATTTCATTTCTTAATGTTCGCATATATCTTCAAATATTCTTTAAATTAATCTTAATTAAGCGCAAAAAGGGTTAGATAAAAAACCGTCGATAAAATCCCAAAACCTAAAAAAATGAAAAACACTTCTTTTTAAAGAAAAATTGTTATACTTGCGCATACTTTGCATATGAACTTGGCAGGTCGTTATACTTTATTTTGAAACATAACGTAAGGGGTTGTTAACATGATTATTTTTGGCACAAAGTACTTGGCCCTTGCCAATACAAACACATGAGAGTGTCTGCAACTAAGTGTGAGTCTATGATTATGTAGATAGGTGAGTGTTCGTAACAACATTAAGGCCAAAAGCTTGTCTTAAATATCATTAAAATGATGGATGGCTACGACCTTCTTTAATTTCGAAAAAATCTGTTGTTTATTTTCTTACTCCCACCCTCCAATGTAACAAATTGCCGTTCTCCGAAACAGCAACAAAAGTAACAGGGCCAACTAATATTTTTGCAGCAAAGTAAATACGAATATCAAACATGTTTTTGTTCCAAACCTGTTAGTATGTTGTTATGTTTTACTTGGCTACATCATGGTGTAGATTGATTGATAAAAACCGCTCAACAAGATAAAGTCATAATTTTCTTTATTTTCATGTATGAACTTTTGCCTGTTTGGAAGAAAATACAAGCAAAAGATAAAACAGTATTTACATGGTTATGTTCATGTGTGTGTGTGAGTTTAAATGTAAACAGGACATCATGTCTATAGCGCAGTATAAAAGTAAAAGCTTCATTCTTCATATTTTATTATAAAGATATAATATAATTTTTTTTAACACAACGAAAAAAAACATTTATAAACTTTCAGGGTTGATATCTGTAAATTTCATATGAGTGCAGACAAAAAAATAGAAACACAACAGCAACAAACAAAACAAGTCATCTTTTTGACTGCTATCACTTAAACAATTTTTCATTTCCATAATTTCAACCATGTTCTGTATGAAAAAAAAAACAAACATTATTATGGAGTATGGGTATCATGAGCAGTATCTGAATGGAAAGTGTGTATTTTTATGATATGTCAAAAATTGTTACCCCAAAATGAAAACATGCTGCAATATCAGCACCACAAATTCAACCACAATGCCTCCAGTTTGAAGTTCAACAAAAAAAAGGGGGAAAAGAACAAAAAAGATAACAGTTTATTCGCATTTATTTATTTCATTTCTGTTTTTTTTTTGCTTTTATTGTTGTGTAACACATCTTGGGGTAACTTTTGTTTTAATTTCGGTATTTTTCATCATCTTTCAGCCAAGTGAACCAACTGCATGTGCATGTATAGGTGTAAGAAGGATACTCTTTCTCGTATTGTTATGTGTGTGAGTTTTTACAACGTTTCGAAAAAGACAAACGAAAAAAACCATGAATTCAGATTGCATGTGCCACAACAACATGCTGCATATTCGAGTTTATTGCCACTTTCAGAACTTTTGATTTCTGTTTAAAAGATTTTTGTTGCAGATACATAACTACTCACTTTACCAAGTGCACGTGTGTCTGTGTGTTTGTATGTATGAAAGCGTTCCCTTTACATTCATATGCATGTGTGCCATTTTGCCAAAACATCGACAAAAACTGCAGCCACAATAACAATTACAGCTGCAGCAACTACAAAAAATAGAATAAAAGAAAAAAAAACTCAATGACAACGAAAACCGATTGCAATTGCAATATAGTTCAGTTGAACAGTGCACACTAACCTAACCACATTCCACACACCCCCCAAAATCACGCAAAAAAAACAACAACAACGACAACGCCAGAAATTAAAGCAAAAATACCGAAATTGAATCTGATACAAATTCCAATAAATTTCGTTGAACGTTACAAATTTTTGTTTCTTTTGTCTTCTTATGCACTCGTAGGTATTGCATGTTTATACAAATGGCTATTTCAAAACATTTTTGTTTAACTTGAACTCAATAACTGCAGCCTAAAATTGCATTGCATACCAAATGCATTAAATAATCTCTGTCTAAACTGTATTTAGTTGTTATTGCTTCAACAAAATGACAACAAAATTCGTAAACTTGCATTCAAAATATTGAATAATTGAAGGTTCATTAGTTTTGTATAAAGCCTGGTACTCTGTTCAACATTTCATAATTCATATGAAATATTATTGGAATAATGTTGTTGCAGTAGTAGTATGTTCAACTTGTGGAAAACATATGACATACGAGTATGTATACGAGTAGCAACATCTAAGCAACAATTTTTTTTTTCGTACGAAATAATATGAAAGGCAGTTAATATATTTCACGCGAAAATTCAAACATTGATGTGTGTTTTTCGAGAGTGGATTTATCATTTTTCGTAGGAGTTTTTCTTGTTTTTTTTTTTAAATTGTAAATAATGAATAAAGGTTTTGATTTTATATCCAATTGTAAGGAAAATTTACTGAGTCTGAGAAGCGGCAAGTAATATCAGACTCAAGAAAAGAACAAAAAAATGCATCTTTTTTACAGGACCCAAAAGCTGCATCCAATTTTACACATGAATCGAAGTGCCTTTTCTCACGTCTGTCCTGGAAGCAGAACCTTGTTGAACACCGTGTGTCGTGCCAAAGTCCTTCCGCAACAAAAGCTACTAAGTGCTGCCGCATAAGCAGTCAGTATTAATTAATTAATTTTTTTTATAAAATGTACAAGAGTTCATATGAAATAAAATGTTTCAATTTTTTTAACTTGAATTTGTTTAAAACAATTGAAATCAAAATCCATAGGAAGATAGGAGTTTCGTGTACACATGTTGCTTGCCAAAATTTTTCATGTGAAATAATAAATGTTTCATAAATTCGAACAGAATTCTAGGCTTCATCAAACACACTTCTCACCATTTTTTTTCAAATTAAACAATTTAATACACGCAGGTGCAACATTAACAAAATATGTACATGAAATAAATTAGTATATTTAATTGAAGTACAAATTCGTAGTATAGCAATTCGGAAATATTCGTTGCTAAAAGCAGAAAATCGATATTCATATAAAAGAATGCGAAAATCTAAAACATTTTCTAAAAATTGGAACTAAGCTTTAAATTTAAAAAAATCACTTGAAACAAACAAAAAGTTCAGTCACTAAGGATGCAAGGCCGGATTAACTTTTTCTTTCACAATAAAAACGCAAAATTCGGAAAATTATGATTAAGTGTTGTAGGCGGAATAAAAAAATCGCTAAAACTCAAGAAACGACTTTATGTCGGAAAATACCTGAAATTAAAAACTGGAACTAAAATTAAAGTTTCTAATTATTGCTTGCGAAAAGACGCTGAATTAGGAAAACGTGAAGTATAAAAATAAATCAAAAACAGCGTAATTTAAGCATAAAAAATCGCTAAACTCAAAAAAAATCTACTAATAAAAAAGTCATAAATTATAGTTTCAAAAAAATAAGATAAAAAGTTCCAAAAAAAGGAAAAAAAAGCTTAAAAAATAACTTAAAGGAAATCACTTTATTTAACTTGCTTTATACTGAGTTCAAATGCATGCGTACTACTTTAATCTTAAAAATAACACAGTGCGAAGCCCTTTTTAAATTTCCATTTTCACTAAAAGTCGTTGTGTTATTTTTAAATTCATCTTAACATATGAATTCTTTATAAACATGACTAATATTCCATATTCTGTTTCAATTTGTGAACTTTCTATTATTTAGCGTTTGTTTTTATTATGCTTGCGATTCCCCCCCAAGAATTAAAAATAATTATGTAGTCAAACAAACCAACAATAATCTAAACAATTCATTGTTGCTGTTTTATGTTTGTATTTATATGGAGAAAGGAGAATTCAATGAAAACAATTTTTGGAAAACTTATTTAAAATTTTGTTCTCCGCACATACACATACAAAAAAAAGAAGAAGAAAAAATTGCAGTGGCAGCAACATCATTGGATTGTTGTTTTGACTTTATGATTTTATCAAAATCGTTGCTGCTATTGCTGTTGCTTTTATTGTTTTCAAATTTCTTTGGCTGCATGCAATATGCACACATGCACACACCTATATACAAACATACACATACACATGCATATGCATATTTCACAGTAATAAAAAACCAAACAACTGCAACAATAAAATTGTAGTTTTTGTTGTTTAACTGTGCAATCGACTGAATGTGTAGATATTTGTTTGTCTGTCTGTTCGTTCGATCCCCGAAATGACGCTAGTGTCTGTCTATGTATTTGTTTGATGCCCAAAAAACAAATATTAAATGCAACAAGAGCAGCAGTTACAACAAAGTCCAAAAAACGAGTACCGAAAATAAAAACATCATTTAGCAACAAATCTATTGAGCATTTTAAAACCATCAAACACTCACTCACACACACACACACACACACACACACACACACACACACACACACACACACACACACACACACACACAACAAATTGTTGGAGGGGGAGTTAGATGAACATTATTGTATTTACTACGAACAGTTGGAGCAGGAACAATTTTGCGGTTGTTTGCTGCCTAGTGTGCTTTGGGCACATTCAAATATATTGGCGTTGCATCGATTTGTCATTTTGACGCTTTCCAAATGCAACGTAAAACACTGGCATATGCCAGTAGTTGATGTCTTTACCGGGGGACGTGAAAGAGAAGTGCATCTCACACGGTCTGACGGATGGATGAATGATTGTACGAATTGTTGGGAGTGGGAAGTTAGTTGTAAAAAAAGCGTCAGTTGTTTTAAAATTTATACTAAATTGCATCGCGTAAAATTTATTGACCAAAGAGATTTCAAATTACCACTGCACTCACTAGCTCACGACAGCAGTAGACGAACATGCAGCCAACTGTCTGACGGGCTGGTTGCTGGACTGGCTGTTTGGCGAATTTGACTCACATATACGACTCGTGCAGCAATTTCAACAACGTGTTTGTATCTGCTCTGCATTTTGTCGTTGATGATATAATTGTTGGTGTTCCTTTAAGTATTTATTTGCCTTTTGCCTCCTCCTTGTCCATTGCATAGTAAAGCACTTTCTATTATTTATCTACAGCAGGCCTAACAGCAGGCCTAACAGCACAGCACAAACCCAACCAATAAAAATGTCGTTCTTCATGCTTTTGTTTAAGGACCCACTCCGTCACTCTGCCACCTTCCCTCAAATAGTATTTTAGCTTGTATTTTATGTTGGGCTGTATGTGTGTGTTTGTCTGTGTATTTCTATGGGGTATTGGAATTTTTGATTGATTTTAAAAATTTCACGATTTATGTTTGCCATTTTTGCATTGTACGCTCGTACATCATGCACAATAGCTGCACCAACTTATTTATTTTCTATGTATGTATGTATGTAAGTCTGGACAGGACGTATCATTATCAGCAACATGCTTTTACTTACGCCCTACTTTTTTAGATGGAGTTTTAGGAAGGCCTTTAATATCTGAGACAAAGACGCTCTACTTCATTTTATATTAAACCAAGAGTTCAGTTAAAAAAAAACTTCGTTCTTCATTTAATTTTAAAAACTGTCATTTTCTAATTTGAAAGGAATTACCTCTCAATTTAGACCATAATTCATGTGACATCAGCTTGTCGAATAATTCACCTCCAAAATAGGGTTTTTTAGAAGAATTTTTGAACAATAGTTTTTATTTATTATAAATTCATAAGGTGCCACTCTAAGAGTGAAATATTTAATTGGTGTTAATGTGTGTGCTTTCAAAATGCTTTTAAGAATTTCTTTGTGTAGGGCTACAAACTGATTGCACATACTTCTGTTTAATTCTTTCTGTTGGTTGCATATTTGCTCAACAAAATTGTGAACTATGGTAACTATTCTCTGTTGTAGCATTTGTAGTAGTTTTTTTTTATTACAATTGAATATTATAGTCGGATGTATGCATGCCTGTGCATGCATATATATGTATGCATATCTCTATATGTAATTTAGTGTAGCTGTAGTAAAGTTTTAACTCCACTTTATTTTTTGTTTCATTTCTTTTTCATTTATTCATCCGGTAGTAGTTTTTATTTCGTTTTAAATATTTTGTTTTTATTTTCGTAATTTTTAATAGTCCTTTGGGAAATTTTTGTTACTGGTTGATGGCATAAATATGTGCACTAATGGATGAAATTAATTATTCACTGTCACAAGGCTTAAAGTATGATATTTATACACAGTCATACGTACAGTATGATTATACTTTGCATACAGACAGACAGACAAACAGAACAAAGAGCTCAACAAAGTGTTGAGTTCGAACAGAAACTTCCATATAGCATTGATATAAGAAGAGAGAGAGAGAGAGAAAAAACTGGCTAATGAAAGGTTAATTTGACAAATAAAAACTCACGTAATTTTATTTTGTCCCCTTTTTCACTTAATATTACTGACTTTATTTAAATCAATATTTTCATGATCTCGTAAATTAATTGGAAATTCAGAGGATTTTTACCGATTGTTTCTTATTCGAAAATAAAGATTTTAAATATTTGTTCTTAAATAGTCTAAACTGCTTTAATATCTCGGCTAAAGATTGTAAATTTAATGACAGCAGTTTCAATTAGGAGCTTTCCCCCAGGGGAAAACTTTGGATAACAGCAGAGTTGTTACAATAACAACAACAGCAGAGCTGTTACAAGATTGCGTGGTGTGTTGCAATAAGAAAAAGGGGAAAGCGTTGCTCACATTGCGTGCAATGTGAAGCAACGAACGATGGGCTAAAGGCGCAGGTACATAAACTGAAAGGTCTGGCGGGAAATAATAAAATGTTCGGCCTGAAAAGAACAAAAATTCGTTTTTTAAAAGAAATCTTCCACTTTTCATTACAACAGCTGCTTTTATTATATATTTTCATGGTCACCTCTGCCGAAATCTGTTGTTATATTGCGAAAATTGTAATTTTGTTGTACAGTGTTATTGATTGAAAGCGATTCAAAGTCTCAATCAACTTATTTATTTACGAGATTGTAATATCTACACACCTGCAATATTATTGTGCAGTTTTTGATGATTACAGAAATATTTAAAAGCTCTGAAAATACTTAAAAGTATCATTTCAATATTGCGATAATAATTTTATTTTTTATCTTGCAGGTACAGAAATCAATAAAATTGTAGAAAGTTAAGTTTATAAAGCCTCCCGGAGTAACCGGATTTTGCATAGAAATTTGTTTTTGTACAACTGTTGCTTGTTCTCGTTCGGTTTGTTTTGGTTGGTAGACCATTTAAAAAAACATTATCAGATAATTTGTTTCCTAAACATGCTGCTTTGCTTTCGGCTTAATATTTTGCCATCCCTCCTTATCCAACAATTGTCACTTCAAACAAATATCAAGATGAAGTTGTGTATGAAAACACCTCCTAAAATTTCCTCCTCTGATTTCATTCTACTTCTTTTTTTGCCATTTTCTCTTTGAACGTTTCTATCAGCTTATCAAAAATCACACTAGATCCATTTTCATGTTTTGTTTAATCTTCTCGAACTTTTTATCTTAACAAACTATCTGGGATGTTTGTGTACCTTTACAGGCTAGTGGTGCTAATGGTGTTAGTCTTGAGTGTCCTTTTCGAAAATCTCTCTCTTCCGGTTTTTTATGTTGTGTATTCGTTGTCGTTGCCGTTGCCATTGTCGTTGTTTTGGGTTTTATTTTTATTGCTGTGATTACATTTTCATAACATATCACGTTATTTATCTTAGATAGTGAGTCGTCCACTCAGTCCATTACAGTGCTAGTGGCAGTTCATGATATGTACGAGTACAAGTAGCTCTTCTGGCCAAATTATTCGGGGTTAATGATTTCTCATAGGTTTAGATTTTTGCACTTGAAAGCAGAAGAGTAAAATCGGTTTGGTTTATGTTTATTCGACATTGTTACCAACATTTTACCATTTCGTTCCATTTTATCTGATTCTAAAACTAGAATGCTGTTACGTTTATTTCTTTTGTTGTAGTTTTTTTTTTTTTGTACTTTATGATGGGATCTTTTTGATTGTCTTTCCGTCTATTTCATTTCCTTTTCCACGCTCATTTTATTATCGATTGTTTTTATAGCTGAAGACAAACACTTGTCGTTTTCGTTTAAATTAATTTACATTTTAATGCTTTCGACGCTTTATGCATAAACAACGATACAAGATTGATACTCGTACAACATAAAAAAGCTGCTTCGTAAATTCGAAAGCAATGAAATTATGCACGTATAGACGTGAATTGAAAATGTATCTGGGTCTTGCATGCTCCTCGTAAAAAACATTTTATTATTTTATTCATTTTTAGGCGGTTGTCATTGACAGCGTCTGGTTTGGTTGGTTTGAGTGGTTTGCTGGTGTCTCCGGTGGTGGTCTAGGAGACAGTTTTTTCCGTAAACGTTGTTATTTGTTTTCTTGTTTCAACATTCGCTTCACGTTGGATGAAAGGAGACAGGACCTGTTTCTCCTTTCACTACATTTGGTTGTCACCACAATTTTAATTTGAAAATTCACGTCAAAGGAACTAAATAACAATAAATTCTTAACGAGATCTCATCAAAAGCGTTAGAGTACGAGGCGCTATCTAACTGCTGTTACGTGACTGTGACAACTTCTTTGTTGTTTTAGCAAACAGCTTAACGTTGTTGTTGTTGATATTATGCTGTTGAAAAAAAGCCTAGAAAATATACGGTTCGTTTTGTTTTGTTTTGTTTTGTTTTGTGCCATAATTACCATTAGTTATTTGGTATAATTATTTCTTTTGTTGTACAGGAAATAAAATAAATTAAACATTCTTGTCAACACTCCCAAACTCTGCCATTACACCCACTCTTAAATCGTTGGCCTATTTGTATTTATTTATAACTTTAAGAAAACTCACTTGGTAAAGAGTTTCTTTCCGATTTAAACAAATACAACATGTTTGTCCATTAGTTGTTATTAATGTTTGTTGTTACTGCGGAAAATGTACTTGTAGAAGTTTATTATCATTTATTATTTGTAACTATTTGCATTTGCAATGAAAATTTATAAACTTTAATAACTGAAAGTTCCTAGAAATATTCTTTTTTTTACACACTCTGTTTACTTTTAATGGCAAAAGTTTCGTAGTATTATTTCACCACAAATTGCGAATGGGCTTAAAGAAAGTTCTTTAATTTAAATAAAAGTAACAAGATTTAAATAGGACCATAAGTTGTTACCCTAGAAAAAGGTACATTTTTAGCTTGAAAACAGCTAGTTTTGCAAGAAGTTTTATAAAAATGTATTCTTTTGTAAAGAAATTAAAGTAAATACGTTTCTTAAAGTTGCTATCTGTGAAGAATTGCAAGGTTTTTTTTTTTAAATGACATCAACGACCCTTGATTCTTGATATGATTTTGAAACAAACTGTGGGAAAATTACAAAAGAACCTTCATATAAACATGGCACATGCCGTGGAAAATATGAATACGTCAGTGCCAGAAAAACATATTTAAACCACATACTTAAATGAGACCAAGAGAAGTAAACCACAGATCAGCACGAAGCTACCCACTCTCAATATATTGTAAAGAAGTATTGAAAAATTCTTTAGAACTGTCAAACGCGCACGCAGTAACCAATACCACAGAATTAGTTGAAGATCGTAGGAAGAAAGAAACTGGTACCATTCGATATTATCGATCTAGAGCCATCAATACTCATAGCGGAAACTATAAACTATAAGCAACGATTTTGGTATGGGAAACTCAACCCCTCTAATGCTCAAGGAAGTATTTATGCAGCATCTAGACAGACAATATATGGAACGAATTACTGGTCTAGGAGTAACATTCTACCCATCATAACTGAATACAGAAGGCACCAAAACAAACAAATTCATTTTCCAATAAACACTGGCTTCTCTCAACCCCTACAAAAAACACCACAAAAACTAAACTCTTTCTATAAGATTTTAAACACGGAGGTACCCTATAATAGCCAAACTACGAACTTTACCTGCTACTAAACTTGCTGCCGGTTCACACATGACAGCTTGATGCTTGACAAACAATAAGACATCAACGAAATTGGTGACGATATCGTTAAAATTTGATAATAATAAATTTTCGCAATAACAAAATTTCACAAATGTGTCGTTGGAAGCTGCTTGATCATGCGCTGGTTTTAGGCTACGTTACGACACATTAGATTAAACATAGCACCCTCTCCAGGACCTGAAGTCATAAACAAAAAAATAACGTTTTTAATGTTGCCGCCTTGGGTATCAAATTTGGGTACCAAAGACATTTTTTTTATTAAGTTCCATTAAGTTTTCCTAAAAAGAGCAATAAGAAAATAAAATAATTCATTTGACAACTTACCTTCATAATATAGAATCATCAGCGTGTTCTCCTCCTATGTATTGATATGAATGCAAAATTAACATTTGCTCTGTCGGCGTTATATTTCGTGTCATGATATTAATCAATCAGATGTGGATACTATGTAACGTGCGCATATCTGGTATACGCAGATATAATAAGAATAAGTATGGATACATACAAGTATGAAAGCAAATCACCAGCATGACAAAGAACCGAGTGAGAGTATGCACAGATACTTAAAATTGCAGATCAGCTGTACTTACAGTACTCTTGTATTTGAGGTATCGTTTTGCTGCTCTCTGGTGGGTAGCATACGAATACGGCTATCAATTTTAGATGAATCTATTGTCTTGTTTCATAATTTTTAATGCATTATTTTTAATGCATTAGTTGGGCTTTGAACGGAACTAATTTTGTTTAAAATCAAGAAAACATTTTTGAAATTAAAAAAAAAATTTATAAAACAGACTAAAATAGTGAAGACATCGCCAAATTGGGGAAAACTTACTTATTTGGCGCTCTTTTTTTTTGAATTTCACGCATTGACAAATTCAGTAGTTTTATGAATTAAATAAAGAAATACTGAAACTTTCTTTTAAGTGTTAAAGCCGATTTTTATAAAGAAATACTTCAACTTGTTTTTAAACATTTCTGGTTCACAAATTATTTTCCACTGCCAATTACATGCAAATAAAGTTGCATAAATTTTTAAATGAAGCCTTTTGTGTGGCGATTTTATGAAAGTGAATTGCTTTAATTTCAACAAGTTTGGTTTCGTTTTGGTCTTGTGCACTTTTCCTCTCGTGTACTCATTTATGGGCAAAATGAAAAGGACATGACCATAAACATTTTTCTTGTGGTTGTTTTTTTTTTTTTTTGTTGTGTCCTCTTCTAGGATTGCCCGCCAAATACTCGTACGTGCATGTGTGCGAATAAATATTTTTAATCGAGTTTATGTTTTTAAATGGCTGTTGTTGGCAAGCGGCACCGAAGGCAATTTTTTTTAAACGTTTGTTAAACTTTTGACGAACTTGAACTTCACAAACGCTGTGTTTGGCAGACTGTATGTAAACTTTTGTGTTTTTTTTTCCTTTTAATTTTAAATCCCAAGTCTCATACAATTTAACGTGCCTCTTCCTTAAATGGGTTTCTCCGATGCATTTCGAAAAATAGTGTAATGATGGCAAGAAAGGGAAGTAAGCCAACACACACACACACACCGCTTGTGTGGCATGAAAAATACACACTATTAAAACTTCGTGTTGCAGTAACAGCCCGCATTTAAATTAGAGAGTAAACAAAAGCGACAAATTTATATAATTGAAATAGCAGACGCAGTTGTTGGTTGCTGCCGCTGCTCCTGCCTGCTGTTGAAATTCAAATAGACGTCAGAGTCTATGCAAACACTTGGCTTAAATCAACAACACATAACGAATAGAACAAAAAACGTACGTGAACAAAAAAAGGAAATTTTACAGTTAAAAAACAAAATTTTGTAGTATTTGTAACTGAAAAGGAGTTTAAGCTGTTTTCAAACAGTTTTCATTACAACAAGCAAACTCCTCGTACGCGCATGAAACAAACATCCATCAGGTCGCCTTTTAGAAAAACTCATGTTGTCATCGTTTTCATTTTGGAAAATGAAAATGGCTCGGTTTTATTTCGCAAACAATTAGGAAATATTCCATATACTCGTACAACAGCAACTGCTGCAGTACAAATTAAGAGTTTCTATTTATCCCGCATTGGGGAATTTCGGAAGCCCTGCACTAAGAGTCGTGTTTAAGCGAAAAAGGATATAAATGGCAAAAGAAGACAATATTTCTTTTTGATGGGGGTAAACTACATCATGCTTGGATTTCTTTGTGTTGCAAACTCAAGGAAAAAATTAAAATACCGCTTAACCTCTTGGTCTTGCATATGAAAAAAAGGCTAATGAATGAAATCGTTTTCGGTTCCAACGACGGCTTTGTGTGAATGTTAACTTTCGAGACATGTTAAAACGTTTTTTGCCCTTGCCTATTTTTTTTTCTTCTAGCCGAACTATTCAGCAGCATTTGTTTATGGCTATAAATACAAAACATATTTGGTTGTTATGAGCTGCGCGTTGTTAAACAACTTTCATAAATACCCTGTTGTCTAGAGCTACAAATGAACTGAACTTTCAAGTTTGGATAAATATGACTCTGGCTTTGCTCCCTTCCCTGTCTTCTGCTTTTGTATAAAATTGTGTCTTGTCTTTTTGTTTTTAGTTTTAGCCAAAAATATTGTTTACTTATTAATATGACTGTGTGTGTGTCTTATTATGTCGGATGTTGCTGTTGTTGATTTTCCCTCACTATGTGTTGCAGATACAACATGTTTTTCTATAAAACGGATATAACAAGATTTTGTTATATTTCGTTTTTCATTTTTTGTAATTTTCTTGCGTTATTTTAGAAATTATTTGACTAAAAACGTTTGTTTTTAAGGCTATTGCTGCTGCTGTTGTTGTTGTCCTGGTTGCCAATGTTGTTCTTTCTCTTCATTGTTGGCTGCCTTTGTTTTTGTTGGGGAAATGTTGTTCACAACATTTTAGCATTTAGTTGTTTGTTGTTCTTATTTTGCTATTTTAGTGTTTTTTTTTGTTTTTGTAAAAGAATAGCAAATAGCTTGTCTGGTATTTTAAAAAAAATGTTCATTTTCATACAATTTTTTCAATATAATTTTTTTTGTATATTTTATTATTTGTATTTTGTTTTATGTTGTACGTTTTTTATATTTTATTAGCTTGATGTTTAGTGTGTGAGTGTGTGTGCAGGACTGTTGCTGAATTCGAAAAGCAATATGCTTGATTAAATTTAACTTTTTACTCGTTGCTGTAGTTGTTTAGGTAATAAGCAAATTTACTAAATTTAATTCACCAAACATAAATCTATACTAGCAAATTATATTGAATGTCCTGTAAGAAAGAAATTTAAATAAATGTGGATTTTTCGTTGGCTTAATTTTTAGTTTGGGTAGGGGAAAAACTATTTATCCCTGGCATCGTAAATATTAGTTTAAATTAAGTAAATAGATTTTGTTAAAAAACAATTTAAAATTGGAAGTGAGAGTGCTTTTGGAAGATGTATAACCAATATCAAACGCTAAATCGCTGTCGTTTTATGTGTCTCTCACTCTCGAAGAATGAAGTGCGATTGGTTTAACACCTGCAGCAAATGATTGATCGATGAAATTGCGAGTCTCGTAAATTAATTTAAACTATGTAAAATGAAAATTTAAAATTATTTAGCGGTGATTAGTCGTTGCTGCAAATGGACATGCAAAAGTGCAATAGCAAAATATTTTAGCTTTTTTTTATGAAATTTGTTTTGTTGTTGGATTTCATTGAAAAACTACCAAACACTAAATACGGCTATTGTTTATTAGAACATTTGTAGCATTAGCTTAATCCATTTGTCTTTCGTTACTAAAATATTTACTACACAAATTCAGGCAATATTTTTTTGAAAATTATAAATTATATTTTAATCGCAATAATTTAAGTCCCAAATTATTTAATTATATTTGACAATTTGCATAAAATTTGATTGATTTGAGCGTGAAAATAACTGTAGCACACCAGCTCTGAGTCGGTTTGTATTGAGAATGCAACATCGGCAAATTGTTTAAACAGCTTCGCGGGTGACCCTTCCATTGACGGTTGCCTTTGCTCTAACAAGCGAATAAATAACTCGTTTTGGACCAACAACCACCCAAAAATAAATCTGCAAAGAATTCATTATATTCTGAAGTATTTAGGGATTTAAAATAAAATGTTTTTCAGTTTCTTATTTTTTTATTCTCCCTTTTCAATTAGGACAACGTGGTACATTTTGATTTTGTCGTTTTACAGCGGAGCAATTTTAGACTCTAATGTTAATTTTTAAATCATGATTGCTTTTTAAAAAAGGCTTTTGTATATTTTAAAAAACAACTTAAGTCCTTATAAAATCTTATTTCCAACCATATTGTAAGTTTAGTTTAGTTACTGCCTCTATTGAAAAAGATAAGCAGAAATATACTTCAATATCACTTCCCGAAAATTAGAACTAAATAAGTGAAATTTTGCTGAGGGGTTGTTCTTTTGAATTGGGAAATCGCAATAGAGCTATTAACTTGTTTTGAGCTTCTTTCTCCTACTCTATTTCTTATCTTCCTAGATGACCTTCTTCGTCAAACTTCCAACCCTATTTATTCTTTTGCAGATGACAGCAACATATGCCATTCTTACTCATTCATCAACAGACCAAGCCTCTTAGAGATTGGGGCCATGAGGCACCGCATGAATGAGTCATTAAATAGTGATCTTGTGACGATCACAGAATGGGGTCGTGCGAATAGGGTCGATTTTAACCCCAATAAGACCCAGTGTTGTATGCTAACACACAGAAGCACGACGGACTTTGCTGCTCCATCTGTAGTTATGGGTTGTATAGATATTGAGGAATCGGAAGCTCTTGATGTTCTTGGCATGAAGATTCAATGTGATGTCCGATGGACCCAACACATCTTTCAAGTGTCGAAAGAAGCATTCAAGTGCCTAGGCTTCCTCAAACGATGTAAGAATTACCTTACCCCATCCGATCTCCTTACAATCTAGACCACTTATATTCGACCGAAAATAGAATACAACTCTCATGTATGGGCCGGTGCTTCAAAGTCTATTTTGGAGTTACTCGACAGCGTACAGGAGAGGGCGAAGGTGCTGATCGGTGACAGTAGGGTATCCAACTCTATTGACTCTCTTGAGCATCGACGCAATGTGGAATGTGTTTCACTGTTCTATCGCTACTACAATGGATTGTGCTCTGATAAAATTAGGGATATTATTCCCGAAACCCGGTCATTCATACGCACCACACGTACTTCATCAAGAGCACATCCATTTGTGGTCGAATGGCCAGTGGGTGGCACAACGCACTACAGACAGAATTCGTTCTCTAGCCGGACCATACGTATGTGGAATAAGCTTCCAGCAGAGGTGTTTCCTCCCACTTTCTCAGTGGAAAAGTTCAAATCAAATGTTAATAAACACTACTCCCTCTGTCCTCCTTCCCATAACCTATTTTCCTAGTTCTAGCACAATGCATTGCATGAATAGGGGTCATCCCCTGAGTGCTGGTCCTACCATAAAAAAAAAGTCGACTTTAACTACTTATTTCTTACTGCCACAGATATGAAGACAAAACTTGCTTCTAAAAACTTTTCTTGAAGATATTTTTTGTTTTAAATGGATAAAAAAGCGCTTCATTTAAATCAGTTGCAGAACTGAAGCAACGTTTTTTGCAATACCTGTTTTTGTTTAGCAGACTGTTATGTTTCCTCAACCTACAGACATTTCCTCATTCATTGCCAATTATAAAATTTAATATAATAAAGTTCGTATTTAAATTTGTTTACCCTGCTTGTAAGATGTTAAATGACTTTTACCCACATAAAAGGAAATCTTGCCAATATTGAACGATGTAGCACCGCGGTGCACCGTTGTAAATGGAAAAATTAAGAACTCTCAACAAGTCAATAAATTTACTAACCCGCGTTTGAGCGTTATTCTACTACCCAATAGTGAAGTTTGCCTTTTTTTATTCGCTAAAGCAGCTAAGATTTTTGGTTTCTGCTTGAAAACCACATAATTTTACATCATTAAAATTAAATATCTTTTGAAAAGGATCCTATATATCCTTTGCAAACCGAAATACTTTAGACAGACCATTATATTCGACAATTTTTCTATGAGCAAAGAATAGTAAAGTAGATTCATTATAGAGGAGGTTGTGTTGTTTTTATGAAAAGCAAAACGAGTTTAGTTACATAAAAAAGAAGAAAAAAAATAAAGGTCTAGCTTAAGGGCAGTAAAGTTTAAATTGCAATACCAAATAGACGTCTAACTCATGTTTATTATAAAATGGAATCTATGAAAACACACTAACACAATCCTGTACTTGTTGTACATCGCATAGTAATGGAAGTGTATTCTATATTAAAAAGGGGGAAAAAAGACTTAAAGTCATACAAACCCTCCTACATACGTTGCAAAATTTATGGTAAAGAAAAGCGAAAACAATTTCATAACAAATGCGTTAAAAAAAAACAACAACAAGAAATATGAAAGAAAAGAGCAAAATTGAAATTTTACCCTTAATTTAATTTTGATATTAAAAGCGATACAGGAAATTAAGAAGAGATTCTTATGGCTTTAGATATGAGTTAATTTATGACCGTATGGCCCTTAACTCATACTCTTTTATTACTCACTCACAGCTGACTGCCGGAAGGCTGAACATACTCGCACTTTAAAGCTTTAGAGCAATTTCCCACCGCATGTAGGAAATTTAAGAAAATCTTTAAAAATTCTTTTCTAAAAGATTGATTTAAGAAAAATATGACGGGAGTAGGGTGGTTGTCCAATGTTTTTATGGCAGATAATTTAAAAGAAAGTTTTATTCAAAAATGACAGCATATGGTGACAAAGTTATTTCAACATTATGTTGTGCATAATAAACAGTTTATTTAACTAGAGGCTTTTGTTGATTTCGATGATGAAAAGCAGACCATAAGAGTGTCTTTAAAAATACGAATACGGATTTGGATGTGGCTGGCTTGGCTGTCCATACACACTTGTCACGAAATGAAATTACATTTACACAATTAATTCGTTTTTTCATTCTTTTATTTTTACCTACATACCCAGAGGTTGAAGGTTGTTGAAGGTTGTTGAAGGTAATAAATAAAGGGCTAAATGCTGGGGCCTCATTTCGTTCATTGAGTTGTGACACAGTTTCATTTTCCAGTTGGAGTTAGAGTCTTTCCAGGGTTTCACTAAAGGTCTGCGCTTCCTTTAATACGTAGTTGAACACATCTATTTTTAAGGATGAATGTATATTCGTCTACTAGGTGATTAGGTTACGGCAAATACAAGACCTTGTGATAAATTCGGGAGACCATATATTCCAAGGACACACGACAATACTCTCTATTCGATACAATATGGTTCCGAGGGTCCTGGTATTCGGGAAAATACGTTTCAATACGACGAAGATCTTATATTCGATATGGGAGACCTTCTATTCGCCTACCATGCGGCGAAGCTACGATTAGTAGAAGGTAATTTCGGGAGACCTTGTATTTAGAGAAATTACGGGCCTTAGGCTGGTGAAAGAGAAATCGGAAAAGGTCTCATGCTACATTTCAAGTAGTCTCCTTGCAACTATATTTCCTATGGTGGCGATATCTGCGCCCATTTCTATGACCAAACCTCTGCGTTATATCGAATAATTATTATAAACTAAATGAGAATTATAACGTATCAACAATGTTTACTTTGTATTCCTTAGTATATTAACTACCTATTACTAATAATGTGTGTGTAGTTATAACATGTTAGATACTTATTACTAATGTTTGTGCCGGTTTGCATGTTTGTAAATTTGTGTCGGCACGTTACAGAGTGAAAGTTGCAAATTTTTAGAGTCTTAATTCTTTCAGAAGCCAAAGGTTTGTGAGTAATAATTATTATTATTTTTGTAATTAAAATGAGGGGTACTATTTTCAATTTGAAAATACTGCAATAGATCTGCAGAATATCTATTATGTAAATTCGAATATCCACCAACATGAAAGTTCACTTAAAATAAGCTCCTCCTTTGCTAAAATGAAAATTTTTCCTGTTTTATATAAAAATAATTCGGACATATATTTCAACTTTGTGCAACGAAACTTGGATTAAATGCACATACAACCTTCTGCTCCAAATACCTTGAGCTAAGACGCACATTTGCAGGACAAATTTGCATATGGAAAATCTTAAGAAGTTTCTCATTTTCTCGTATTTTTCCGTTGGTAATTTAACAATATCGTTATTTAAATATTCATAGAACTTAACATCAAAGCTCACTTGCGACGTTTTAATTGAAAACCTTTTACATAATTATACAAATGTATTGAAGTCTTTAAGGACTTCTTGTGTATAGACTTTCAATAAATCCAATAGAAATAAATAAATGAAAAAAAATTCTTGCTTAGCAAAATATTTTATTTCTGCTGTCAATATGTCAACTAAAGAGTTCAATGAACCATTCGAAATCATCCAGCCGCTTGTGTATCTACCACGTCCTTATGCTGGGGATACTATTCATATGTCATGCACTAAGCGGGGTAATGACTGTACAAATGTTTGCGTAAATTGTTTAAAAACGACTTCACAACTAATACGTATGACTGGTTTTCATACTCACCATTCATTGATGCATTGATACAGACATTGCAGTCGTTCGTTAGGGTGGAGCAGTTGAAAAGCTCCACATTTTAAAAGCAATAAAATACAAATAGAACGATGTTTTTGTTTAAACTTTATAAAAATAATTAACAAAGGTTCAGAGGATATAGTAACTTCTTCCTTTTTACTAGGTTTGAAAAAATTTAGCAAGGAATTTTAAGGATCATGAGAGTTTTTTCACAAATATTTGCTTCTTTATGACGGCTACACAAGGTTTTTTAAACCTTGTATCGTTTTTCATGCGGAGTATGTATAAATATTAGTAAGTAATAACTTTAATTAGTATTAGTTATCAACTTTTGGCACATGAAACATGAATTTCAACAGGAAACATGGCTACAGACTATGCAACATTAAATGGAACATACGTATGTGTCCTCTAAAGTTTTTTTCGTATGTAGGTAGCATTATTACACTGGTCCTTATTCTTTTGCTAAACGTCAAATGTTTTCACATCTCACACCTAAACGGAATATACCGAGATTTGGCTATTTCTTTCTCGGAGTTTTGCAAGTTGGCACAGTTGTTCCTTGCTACATATGTTTAGTTATATGCACATAAAAAGTACATATCTATTTATAAACCTCTTTAAATGTAAATAAAGAAATTTTTGTTTAATTTTCCTGTTTTTTTCTTGGCTTTTTAACTTAAAAATTATTGGCCTTACATGAAATATTAGGAGATATACTTTAGTAGGCAATTTTTGTCAGCTTTAATTTTTATATAAAGCAATTTTTCCTCCTTATGAGAAACTAAAAAAAATCGCTTTTAGCTGGCCTCTTCCCACTAACTCGCTGCCTCACCACCAGGGATCTTTAATTTCTTTAAAAATATGTATCTGCGCGGCAATTTTCAAAACGCCCGAAATTATTTCTCCCCATATTTTTATGTCTTGTGTGGCTGGTCTAAGGGCAATTTTTTTTTGTAATGACCCATAAGTTAGCGCAATTTCCACACTTTGCCGTGCCTTTTTTGCGTTTTAACATTACTACGGAAAAACTTTGCACAACCCTACTTAATCCTCAAAAAATTCTCTCACTCATTGCCAGTGATTTAAAAACGTTATCCAAAATTGTGAAACCTATTTGTTGATGTAAATGTGTTCGGGCGTACTTATTTTGTAGCTGTATTTAAAATCTTGTTTCTAAATAAAAGAGAGAAAAAAAAACACTTGACAAAAGAAAATTCAATTCATTTTCTACTAATAGCAGACACAAAGTTCGTATTAGTGAAAGAGGAAAGGAATACTGTTTTAGTTACTTGGTCCTTTGATATGGTCTGAAAATGGATCTGTGTTACACTTTTCTTCTATTTGTATGTGTATGGATGTGGATTTTATGTTATGTTTTGTTTTCATATTTTCTACTTGAATGTTTTTTTTTCACATTTTGTGTTTTGGTAACCAGCCATACATACATACCCTTAGGTTGTTTTGGCTCTTTGTTCCTTCACCCTTTTCTAAACTTAAACTGTTTAGTCATGAAGTCAACTTGAAACAGACTTTCTCGCACATAATCAAACAAACGAACAAACAAACAAGTGCATGCAAGGACAAGATTCATTCATAATAACAGTTACTAGCTTCAGCAAGTGGGTAGTTATGTAGAGGTGTGTGTGTGAGTATGTGTGCAAATAAGTTTTTAAGTAAGTGTCTTTTGTCTAAATGTAAATATTGTCAAATGATGCTTTGGGGGAAGTTCACTCTATCTGCTTCTTTTCTATTGTGTTTTACTTGTTGTATTTGTTAAATGCCATATTGCATTTATGTACTTTGCAAGCTATTAAAAGGTCAGAACAAACACTCAGGAATATAGACTGATGAAAACCTTTTTGCCTTCTAATAGTCAATAGAGAAGAACATCCAGCAAAACATATGTTGCTGGTCGGTCCCCCATTAAAGAGAACTCCCAGAACAAAGCGTAACCAATTAAAATTTCAATTCCACTACGCATTATGTTATTTGTTTGGGTTAGAGCTTATGGCAGACGAAGCGAATGTAAATGATGATAATGTAAGTAAAAATATGCACAATATTGCTGCATACACAAACTATACTCGTATATCAACGTTTTTCAATGCTCTCGTCCTTTCTAGAATAGTTCGAAAGAGACAGAAAAATATTGGGGGTTTTTAATTTTATTAGGGATTTGTGATTAACATCAATGGCCACAATTAATTAATTTAGTTTGATAACTGCCGAAAATAAGTGTGTGAGTCATTACAACAAACCCACTCATACATTCACAAACATACCTGCACATTAGTACATGAATACCAAATATCTGTATTTAACGGCAAAAAAAAATCGGAATTTCAGTCTAGGCAAAAGAATAGAGAAGAGATGTAAAACAACCAAAAGGAAATTATATTTAACAAGTAACCACTGTATCGACTTATGCGCCCAAACATACAACATACGCACACATACCCATATGAAGCCGTTGCAAATGTATGTGGGTGTGTGTGCATGAAAATGCATTTGTGGCAAAGAAATTTGCTAACAACCTGTCCAAAACTGATGGACTGCCTGACAATTTTAAGGCAGACTTCATACAAACACATCTAACCAAAACACAGCTCAATAGATAGATATTGAATGTTTGTGTGTGGATGTGTATGTGTGTAATATCCTGCACAATCCGTAGTGGATTTTCTGTGCAAAAATTATGAAAACAAAAACTTAAGAGGATTACTTTATTGACTGGCATTACTAAAACGTCTGGCTGTTTGCAGAGTTCTAAATGTCGGAGCCCGTTTTTCAGGTGACACTCATTATTGTTGCTGTTGCTGTCGTCAGTGAATGTTTTGTTTTCTCCTCACAAGAGGATTTTGGAATAGTGAATACATTTAATAAATCAAATTAAAATAACAATTACAACAAAGTCTTAGGTTTTGTTCTTGTTATTGCAATTGTTTTACTGAATTTGTTCACAGGATTTAACTACCGAACATGATGACAGCTGGCGCGTTGTAATACACTTGGAAAATATTTGTTCTATTATTATTGTTCAAATAAAAAATTCCAAGTATTTTTTGTAATACAAGAACCCAATATATTCCACAGCTAAAAGTTGGTTTCAAAGGCCAGATTAATAAAGTAAACAAATTTTTCTGGAAGTGCAAAGAATTACTTTTGCCCAAACAATAAGGGAATTATTTAGTTGAACAAGTTGACTTTAGTGAAAGTGCAATTAGTAGAAAAAACCCAACAAGGATTCTAAGCAGGTACTTAAAAATTAACAACAAGAACGAACATATTCTTCAACTTCTGTGAAATACACTGACGAGAAACATAAAGCACGAATGCAAAAATAAATCCAACAGCTGTTGTCGAAGCAAATGGATTAAACCTAAAATCCACGCCTCTTGCAAATTTTTAATTGCCACAATAAGATTTTCAGCTAAATTATTATGAATACGTACTAAAATGTGCTTCTGGTTTGACAAGCACATTTTTCAATCAATTAAAAAATGCACGCACACACGCACTCTCACAAATACTAATAATACTCGTAACAAATCAACATTATTAGCCACCCAGACATTGCAACAAAAATTATTTATTTATGTACATGTCGTGCCTTTCATTATTATAAACTTAATGCCAGCTTCTACATAAAATATACTTTACACATTAACACATTGTTTTATTTGCTCACATATACACTTATAGGAGTGCGACTACGTACAAGGACAAAACTATAATAAAAAGGAAGTAGCCATAATCTAAGACCAACATGTACTATCCAGATATTATTTTATTCCTGCAAGGAATACAGGGCTGCAATAAATTTATACCATTGGACTTTATCTGGGGCTAGTATTTTCAGCTCGGTTCACGATGTATTTTCTACGAGTATGTCTGCTCCGGTCTCAAGTTGCCGCCGACAGGTATGCCTTGGCCATCCTCTTTTTCTGCTGCCTTGAAGATTCCAGTCGATAGTATTTCTGGTGCCATCGTCTTTTGACCTGCGCAGTGTAGGCTTAATACATCTCCATTTCCGCCGTCTGGATATTGCTTGCTGTTTCCCATAAATGTTGGTTGCTGATAGTAATTGGCCAAAAGCTTTTTGGAATTTTGCGAAAGCATCGATTCCTAAATACTTGTAGGGTGTTGATGTCGCGATTTGCATAATTTTGTTTAATGGGTTACTAGTTCCTTGTGAGCTATGCGGCAACTGGGGTCTTTGTGTAGCACTTTAAGTAGTTATTTATATTAGTTTCCTCGGTATGCCCTTACATTTCAGTGTGCTCCACTCTTATTAAATTATATGGTTGAATATAAATCATATTATTACTGTAGATAAGCAAACGAGGATGTTCCTGGTTGGCAGCGGCTGAGGTGCGAACACACGCGACTAAAGCCATCTTATACTTAATAGTCAACACGCTAACTATAGCATCCTTATACTTTGATTGCACTCCAAAAGAATTTTACATATTATGTCTATTAAGAACATTTTATGGTTAGAGTTATTATATTATTTTTGTATACATAAAATAATTTGTTTGTGATTAGAATTTTATTAAAAATTGAATGGTTGAAGTCAACCATGTTTAAGTTTTCATGCATGAAAATAATTTAGTGTTTAAATATAAACAATAAATTGTTTATTGCAACTAAAGTAATGTTTACAACATTTTCAAATAACCATAATATGTTTGTCACAATAATATATTGTTATAGAGAACATAATATAATTGCCGGGACCATGCCACAATTATGTTTTTTTTTCTTTGTGTGTATAATTACAGTTAAACAAAGGAACACGCATGAAATATATTGCACAATTATAAAAAATAATACAATTCTATCGGTTTACATGTGTGTAGGTGGTTTTTTATGCAATATTTTCCTTATGGCCGTGTGTGTGTATTTTAAAGATTTATTAACATAGTAGCATGATAACTTGTAAGCAAATTATTAAAATTGTTGCAAACAACTTCTGTCTCTCTCTCTCTCTCTCTAAACAGGAAAGGCCGAAGAATTCATTAATCATTCCGGTTTAATTATGTGTGTTTCGGTGTACATGCGTGCGTGTGTTTTGCGCAGTGCAGAGTTTAGTTTAGTTTAGCATGAGTGTTAATAACATTAATTAAGGATAATCAAGTAGAAACATTAAACATAAAACACAACTATTTAAGCTGATTAACAAGTGTTGGTTAATCAGTTCCGAGTATGTGAGGCCCTTTTGTGAAATCAATTGTTAAATTTTTAAACAGCAGCGGGCAAATAATAAATGAACAATAAATTCAGCCGCCTACAACTCTATTAAAGTACTTACTGTTTTTAAGCTAAATTAAATCATAAATTGCTACAACATGTTGTATTAAATACCGTGATAATCTGTTTATTATGTTTCTCTCTGCCAGCTAATAAAAACAGAATGCTCGTACTCGTATCTGACTGAGACGTATGACTGAGACTTCTCTGCTTTTCAATTTAATAACCTTAAAAGCCTTTTATGTATATTTAAACCTTGCTGGTGTTCTTTTATTTTTTTGCTTCTTCTTTGGTAATTTTCTTATTGCTGGCAGTTGTTGTTGCCTGTTTGAGGTTTGTTCAACCTCAAAATGTCTAGGTTTTCACCAATAAACTTTACTTACAGAATCATCATCGAGTATTTAACGAAATATGTTTTCATTGAACTTGCCAAAATCCTTTGCTGGGCTCTGTACAACATTTTTTATGCTGGTGGCTTCTTATTGTTGTTGCTATACTACGTTTTGTTGTTAGCAGCATTATTTCTATTGCATGCATTCAGTGTCTGGCCACGTTTATTGTGGTTCAAGCAATAAAATCGATTGATATTAGTCCGAGTTCATTGAACAGTATTTCTTAAATTGTTTAATGTAAAGCGACACCTAAACTCTGTCGTACTGTGAAACTTAATCATGACCGATTTCACACAAGTTTTTTAAACCGAATTGCTGAATGTACTGCGTTAAATGAAATCAATGAAGTCAAATATTTTTAATTGTTTCACACTACCTGTTAGTATACATATGAGTGTGAACACCATCAGCGACTGCTTAATATTCTTATTTAATTTATGGAGTTTTCTTTTTAAGTATCCGTAGTCTCGTGTTACCATTAGCCTTTACTATCGATTATAGTGATTTCAGACTGTCGACTGATGACTGTCGACCTTCTTCCTCATAATGTAGTCGCTTGTAATTGCTAGCATTTGTCTAAGTCTTATTCTATCCAGTGCTAGACATTCACATACAATGTGTGTTACCGTCTTAGCCTCTTATTCAGGAGTATCTTTAGAAGCTATCTCGTCCACCCCTTGCGAGGTTTTCTTGTCCAACTCTTTATAATTCCTCCATTGGCCAATAAACACCGGAGTTCCCACAGAGATTAACCTCTCCAACTCGTGCGAGGCTTTATTGTCCATCCCTGTCGCAATATCACGGTCTAACGCCTTAGAAGGAGCTTTAAAGATTGATCCCGTTCCCCGCGAGGAATTCTTGTACATCTTTTCCGGATTCGTCCTTTGGCCAATAAAAACCGTAGTAGAGATTAACCTCTTGCGAGGCTTACTGATTCATCCCTAGAATGGAGAAAAATATGGCCACCCACATACAGCTCCATACGCGCGGGTAAAACGTGTATTAAAGCTGGAGATTGACTACTATCCAGAGTTCGCATACCATAGCACCCTCTTGGCCATGCATCCCTGGCGTATGCTGTGTTGTCTTCTCTCCGCTCAACTTATTTAGCCAGACTCCGGAGGTATAAGTCAGAACTTCTGACAGTGCACTTAGTTACGGCAAGCCATATCTTTCTGCCTGCCTGCTGCCGACCCAACTTTTGTTTACATTCAATCATTAAATTATTACCATCCATTAAAATTCAGTAGAACAATTCTATAGCTTTTGTAACGTGGTTTTGTCTAAGGCTGAGATAGTTTAGTTGTTACCAGGGTCGGCTTACGGGTCCACAAATGCTTAAGCAAACTCAAACTTCATTTAACTTCTCCAACTCGTGCGAGGATTTAGAGTAAGGTAATCGTAAATTACAAATCTGTTGTTTGAAATCAATTTCGGGAAAGAAGGAGGTCAAAAAGAGATCCATAAAAGTAAGCGGTTTGCCGCGAAATCCTTCCTACATAAAAAAACAAAAAATTGTATATGATGACAAAAGTTATGTTTACATTATTTTAAAGTAACCATATTCTGTTTAACGCAACTATATCTTTTTTTCTAAAGAACATAATATCGTTGGCTTCTTTAATATGGCGTTGTAAACTTGTAATAAAATCGTTATCCTAAATCGATAAGTTTCAGCTGAGAAGATTTTAGGTAGAAAAAGCTCGTAGGGGTACAGATTGGGAACCTCCGGTCACTACTGCACATTGAGAAAATAACCAATCGATACTTTAATATTATCCAATGCTTTTGCAAAGGGAATAACTATAAAATCTTGATTATCTTAATTACTTTGCATTTGTAATAATAAAACCTGGCAATAACAAGTTCAAGATTATCTTTACAAAGGAAATCAAGGTAAATGATAGGAACTTTAAATGAATCATTCGTTAGCCTCCTTCACGTGTGTTTGTACATATGTACATACGAATGGGCTTTTCTATTTTTTACCAGATTATCGTTTGAAAATATCTCACCACACTGTGTACTGCACTTGATGCTTTAACTAAATATTCTATTCTCAAGGGCACTTTAATCTACAACAATTTATTATATAAACATTTTGTAATTTAAATACTCCCACCACCCTACTCCTTCTCATGCTCTCGCCGCCATCACCAATTAGTATAATTAGTTTTTGTTTTTATTTAATTAAATTTTTTAATGCAATCATAAATACACAAAAGCATTAAGTCAACCAGGCCCATAACTAATAGAAATGTGTCGTTAAGATTTGTTTTGTATAGAAATAAAATTACTCCCAGACATTCGTTAACAATCGTATTTCTATACGTGCATATGAATATAAATATGAATGAATATATGAAACTGATAAATTATTTATTACAACAAATTGTACACATGTCGAACAAAAACACATTGACACAACACACTACCCAACACCCCATGTACTACAATACAGTTCGTTGTCTTTCCTTCTACCCATGTAAAACTTTTTTTCTTTTTCAAAGTTTCGACTTCTTTTCAAAGAATTTCTTGGACTCGTTTTTTGTTCTTTAAAATTTGCCCTGTAAAGGAAACTTGAATGAAAACTAAATGCTCAAGTATTGCAGTATTATGACAAAAGGGATTTGTTGTAAGTTCGAGTAGAGTTGGAAAAAGAAACACACACACACACTCACATGCGCACATATGCACAGATGTTCTCTAGCATTTTAGATTTTATAGTTCTAATCCACACGAATACAAATCATCAGCGTCGTCATCAGCAATAAAAAAGAAAAAGAAGAAAACCTACAACCAAATGAATGTACGAGTATCTCGTTATTAAGTCTTACATGGGAGAACAATACAATTTCTATTTATTTTATTTGTAAATACTTGTACAATGAATACGAGATGATGCTACACATCATCATCCATAAATCATTGTGTTCCTCTAGGTCTATCAGAACTCATAAATAACAACTTTGCTTGTATGTTCGTTCTAATTGCATTTATCCACTTTGTTTGGCATTCATTAACATGCCATTGACTTTTTAATATTTATAGATCTTCTTTTATCACAGTGTTACGCCACCGTCGTCATCTTGCCTGACGTGTGAGAAGAAGTACTACGAGTGTTAAGATTTGAAGAGGCGTTTGTTATCTTACAATCATAAATCATTTTAATTAATAATTTTATATGAAGTTTACAAAACAATAATTGGAAAAATCAAAGTTTGTGACAAAATGTAGCTAAATTTACTGGGTTGTAGTTGGAATATTTTGACTGTAGCTTCAAGAAGTCCTACGAACCCACAGAAAAAATTCACGTTTTGCCCCACCATGATTCTTTAAAGTACTTTTGAGTTATTTTTTATTGTCCTTTTTTTGCACAAACTCTTTACGGAAAGAAAAACCACAATTTCGGCGTGGTCACGACAACCATATTACGTTCTCTACAACAATATGTTGTTGTGGCAAGCATGTAAAGGGAAATTAAAACCATTTTGAATATAACTTTAACTGCAATAAACAATGTTTACATTTAATATTTAATCATCAAATGATGTTCACCAATAAAAATTGCAACATGACTGAGTTGTCCAACTCGGATTCCAGTATGCAACAAAACCTGTCGTACACGGAAGACTAATCATCCAGAAGTCTGATATATTTCAATAACCGGATGTAATCAGCTCTACTCCTTCAAAAGGTTTAAAATTATTTCATATTAAATACCTAAGTCAGCGTTTAGACAGGAGTGGAGTAAGATCCACTCTAAATACGACGGTCGTCATGTTGGTGGCTGCGCCTAAGGTTTTTAGTCCAAATTTCATAACAGCTGAGTGTTGGGAATGACTTTAACCTGTGACCATCTATATGGAATTTCTTTTTCCATTTAGTACAGTCGAAATACCACCCCACTGCTGTTTAAAATACTTTGGAGTAGATCCTCTTTAGAAGCCTCTTGCCAGGGAAAGATTTTTTTTCGCGGTTTTCCACTAATTTCGCGAATTGGTTGGAACTTTTCTTAATATTTTCCATTTCCAATATTTTTGTCAAATAAACTAGTTTAGAAAAAGCGCGGCGATAAAAACCAGCGCCGACACAGTCATCCATAAATGTCAACGTCGAGAAAGGGAATACCGATTTAAAACCGCCGACACAAAACGGTGTCGTGTAGTGTCGAAGATGCTGAATTACCAACTCCGACAATCAGTGACAAACGCCTGTATTTGGCCTGTCGGCGAGCTTATTCGAAGTTGGGTACACCTGGTCGCGCCATGTTGCTTCGGAAGAACCAGGCAGTGGTGCAATCTTTCTGCCTAGCAGCATCACAGTTTGCGTACAAATTTTCAAAATTAAAATTATTAATTCTTGCAAACATATTTCATTAAATGAAGTTGTTGCAATATCTGGCAAATTAGTAGAAGATTTTTAGTTAAAAAATGTCTTGACTTGAGTTAGTGCACAATCGAAGTCAACTCTTAATATTTTTATAACATTTTTGTTCTTCGCTGTAGCTTGTTAAATAGAACAACCAAAGCAAATCGATAGCAATATTAAGTTCAGCTAAAAGCAACAACTATTCATTGAGAGCTCATTCTTAGGTTTTGCTTTTTGTTTTTTTTTTTGTTTTGCTCTCGTTTCCTTCCACCTTTATGCAAAATTAATTTGACAATGATTTAGTAAGATTCAATTGCTGAATGAACGAAAGACAAAAAATAAATACAACTGACAAATTGATGAAATTCACACACACACATACACACAATTCAGCTTAACATTGTGTTGTCAAGTATTAAGATGATAACGATGTTGATGCGCCAAAATACCTTTCAATCATGAAAAATTTACAAAATACGCGCAAATACTTAAGCGTTAAGCTAATAATAAGAAGATGCAGCATTACACATCGTCACCATCATCATCATATCATTGTTCTCATCAACAGCCACTCCGCTGCAATCGTTTTAGTCGTTGGCATTGATGAAAATGATGATGGTATTGGCATTGGCAATGGCAGCTTCGTGATGTATTCTTGTTAATGTTGTCGTTGATTTGTTGTTGTTTTTGTAAAAGTAGTATAATTTTGCACTCGAAACGTTGAAGAAATAGAACAATAAATTCTCATCAACTTGTCAGCTATTTGTATCTCATTTTCCACTCAAATGAATCATTTTGAATTCACTTGTCGTCATTACAGTGACAATAGATGAAAATACTAAAAAGCAAAAAAAAAAAAAAGAATGGGTCCTGGAAAGATACATATATCTGTCAGAAAGCGCTGGTTGAAAAGGGTGGCAATACACAAAAGACATTCTAATACAATTTGGAAAATTTGTTTTCAACTGACGGTGTAGCTGTATGGCGGCAGGTACTCAATGTATGTATGCAATGAATGCCTATCGCCAGACTTTCATTTCCTGCAACTAGCAGGGATTTTGGAATCCTTGATGTCGTTTTTCATTCTTGTTTTGTTGCTGTAGATACTGGATAAAGAAATACCTTTGTAGCAACAATTAAGCCATCATTGTCACTCAAGCGATTGTTTTGTTTTTTATTTAGTTTTGCCTGAAGACTCAGCAACATATTTGTTTTTTTTTCTAATTAACTCTGTGTCACCTGAGTTAAGGGTTTCATACACAATTAACATTCCTTAAACTAAATACAAGTATCTATTGACTTGAGCTTTAACATTAATTCGATTGGCAAAATCCAGAAGTCTGGTGCTTAAGAAATTATAAAATATTACGCAAAGAAAAATATGGTTGCGACATAGTTACGACAACCATAATTGTGTTGTGCCCAACAATATATTGTGGTGCTAGAAATATAATGGTTATTTGAAATTATATTGAACATTACTTCAATTGCGATAATGAAGTTATTGTTTACATTTAGTCATTAAATGATTTCCACCCATAAAAAGAGCAACATGGTCGAGTTGCACAATACAATTTTCATTAAAATGCTAATCACTGCCAAAATTTATTCATTGTGTAAAAATAATATATTAAATCGAACGATAAAATGTTCCTAATAGACATAATATATAATATTCTAGTATTATGGTGCAGTGGCTTCTGTGCTTAGCGCAATCACTATTAAGCGTTCGATGGCTTTAGTCATCTGTGTTCGTACTTCAGCCGCTGGCAATCAATAACATTATTTCTGCTTTTATAAAACTCTAAGATATTATTATTATTATCTACAATAATAGTATGACTTGTCTACAACCATATAATTCAATCACAGTATGTTGCTCTTATATTATGATTACCTGAACCATGTTTTCTCTTTGTGTGAGAGGCGTTTTAATGTTTGGGCATATTTCCGAATTCTATTTGCGTTGAGTTAATATTTCAGAAAACCGGAAAGGTGCAACAAGTTTTGTCATTTGATGTTGTGCAATTATCCTATTGCCTGCCTCTATTGAGGAATAAATTTCGAAAGGCGCATAAGCAAACTGCCCACAAATTAAACCAGTAACTACCTTAATTACTCTAGAATTTGTACCTAAATCTCTGCCAGCGTCTTGTCCTTTAAGTTCCATTAAATCTACGCTCCACTTTTATTATTACTTAACACGTACTTCGTCATGCATATTTATCATAGTAATTCCAATGCCTAACAGCTGTTTGCAGTTGTTATCCTTGTTGCCAAAGAACTTAGTTTTAACAATTTTATTTATGTTGCAAATCATGTCTAGTACTAACTGTTTTGTGGTGTTTATAATGCATATGGGTAAACATTTTATTGCTGCAACAGATAAATCAAATATTAAACTTTGTGATTTTATACTCTACAATAGTTTTTTTTTCTTGCACACGACTGTGCTGTTGAATGTGGCTTGTACTTTAACAGCAATATTTTTTCATTTCCGCTAAAAACGCAAAGTACCTGCTTACATACACACACATACCTCAACGTGCACAACAAAATCTCCGTATAGGTGAGCGCGTGTTTGTGTGTGAGTAGTGTTGATGATATAAAAGTCTATAGAGTAATGGGAAAGAATTGCTAAAGTTTAGCAATGAAAAACTTTTGTGCATACTGATACAGTTTTTCGAGAGTTTTCCTACATCACTACCACTTTGTCCGCCAAAGAAACAGCAGCGACAACCACCATTTATTTGTTAAATCAACTGCCGCCCTTGGTGTCTCCACTCCGTTGCAAGTTTTATCTTCTGGATGCCAATAAAAAAATTTGCATCTTTATCATCAGCGTTTCATTGCTCAACTTTGCTTTGTGCCACCAAAAAAAAAAAAAAAAAGAAAAAAACTTATCTACACTGGAGAAAGCGTGAAGGAAAAGAAAAAAGCAGAAAGAAAAATGTAGCAACTATAAGATTGTTAACGTTTTTCTGCTGTTACCTACAAGAACTGCAGATAGTCGTATATAATGTAGCTAACGATGCAACGATGACAGCTACAGGATAAATCAAGGACGATAACGATAAACACCAAAGTGTTTTTTTTTGCACAAAAAGCCAAGAATAAATGGGGAAAACTGAGCAGGGCAGAGAACAAACCAAGCGGCAACAAAGTTTCATGTACTTTTTTCTAGTTGTTGTTTTTATTGCATACTTTATAAATTTCAAAGCTGTGCCGTGCCTTCTTGCGCTGTTAAAAGCAACGCAATGCAACAACGGAAACGGAAGTGTTGCAAAGCAGTGGTAGATTACAAAAAACCAATGGGGGTAACAACTTGATTTAAAAGTTTATCGTCTTGTTTTTTCCATGAAATTGCTTCCATATTTCATATTTTCCACATTCTTTTTAGCTATTTTGTTATTTGCCGTCATCCCGAAATAATAAGACTGCAACAACAGCATTGGAAAAATGCAAGAAGTTGTCAGAAATGAATTATAAATATTTATGCAAAATGGCTTAAAAGATGGACTCTTAAGTACTTGAGCACTAGAAAGACGACTGTGTATCTCGCGAATAGAAATAAATAACAAGTTCAATTTGTGCAGCATAAAATAGTCAAAACTTTATTATGTTGAGACTGGGTTCACAATCGCACTTTTTTTTACAAAAGTCCAAAAGATTTAAATTCGTTACAATCCTGAGCAATTGAGAAAATTCGTTATTAAATTCTGAAGTAAAAAAAATTATTGTTACTGATTGGCGGAGGCCGACAAAGGCGAACGAGTTCTTAATAGTCAACACGCTAAGCACTTAAGCCACTGCTGCATCATACGCTAATTCAGCACCAAAAGAATTTTACACATTATGTCTCTTAAGGGCTTTTCACACTATCAGATTGAGCAAAATGACTTGTCAAAAAGTCAAATAAAATCAGAAAGTGTTACAGTGTGAAAAGTCTATGTTATGAATCGGATAAAAATACGGATGGCAATTTTACAGTCGTATGGCTCTCTCCTTTTGTTTGAGAGACTTTTCTTTTTATCACGGTTGCATTTTTACAGAAGCAAGCGGAGAAAATACCAACAGCCGCTATGGACCAAATATACAGGGTGTCCGCTGGGAAGGTATACTACTTGGTTTGTTTATAATTTTTGATTAAATGAAAGAGAATGGATCGTATATTGATAAATGTTTTATTTAATGTCGGCAATTATGTATGGAATAAAATATCAGATAAATGTCCGCCTCTGTTAGCCTCACAAATGCGAGGTATTTCATTAATTTCATCACGAACATTTTGTTTGAGTTGCTCCAGCCTTTCTGGTTTGTTTGCATAAACTTTGCTTTTCGGATATCCCCATAAAAAGAAGTCCGGAGCAGTCGAATCAGGCGACCGTGGAGGCCAATCATCAACACCATTCCTTGAAATAACTTGCTGCGGAAAGAGGTCCGCAGTAATTCCATTGTAATCCGGGCTGTATGCGATGTGGCACCGTCTTGTTGAAACCACATGTTAGTCAAGCCCAAAGCATGCAGTTGTGGCGTTAAAAAGTTTTCAATCATATCACTATATCGCTTCCCATTGACAGTTACCGTTACGCCGTTTTCGGTTTCAAAGAAGTAAGGTCCAACAATTCCTCCTGACCTAATTGCACAACAGACTGTCACATTAAAATGGATAATGGATTTGAGGGTTTTCCATTGCCCAGCACCGACTATTCTGTTTATTCACGTATCCATTCAAATGAAAATGTGCGACTCGTCACTTATTATGATTTTTTCATGAAAATCGGAGTTGTCATGGACGAGCTGTAGCATCCTGTTGGTATATGTAAAGCGCGGCGGCGTAAATGGTCTTCTGGAAGAAGCTCTTGTGTCAACTAAATCTTAAATGGAAACAAATGAAAATCTTTGTGCAAAATTGGGGTCCAAAGTTGTTCTTTGAAGACCGAGCTCCTGAGCACGGTGCCGAATTGAACAGCAGTAATATTTTCAGCCGATCTTGCAGTACGTTGTGGTCCATGCTTGGGCCTATCAGCTACAGTCCCCCTGTCTTCGAAATCAAAATCATTCACTACACGATAAATAGTGCGCTTCGTTAACACGTTGGTTATCCCAAAAATTTCACGTAACTTTCTCATCGTCACAGTAATCGATGATTGATTTTGATAAAATGTTTTAACGATTAAAACACGTTGGTTTACCGAATATTTTTCCCTAATAAATTTGCCACGTCTCTACTTCACGACTGCCAAATATGAACTGTCAAGACACTAGTGTTTACCAAAATGTCGACAAAACAAAGTAGTATACCTTCCCGGCGAACACCCTGTACAAGTCGAATGTTTCGCAGCCGATCGCGTGCTGCAGCAGATATTTTTTTCCAGTTTCCACCGCTACAAAAATGGCCGATAGGCATATCGATTATTTTTGTCCATGGAACGTAATAATTATGACTGTTTTCATAAAAATCAAAACATAATTGTTATTCCTTAATTTCTTATATTTTTGGGCAGAAAAAATTTCTTGATTTCCATTTTGTTTGTTAAAAATAATTATAAGCTCTTGGGGTTTTTTTTTCAGAAATAATTTTTTTTCTCCACTTTTATTAATTTGTCCGAAATAATTATTTAAAAATTTTGTTTTTTGAGAAAAAAAATCAGCTTTGAATAATTGTTTCTGTTAAAAAATTAAAAGTCGCAACTTAAAAACCATACGATGAAAATTGTGTGCTTCGATTGTTTTTGTGACTATTTTTTTTCTTTCTTTGAAAATTCACAAATATTATTTTCAGTACCCGATTGCGTTCAATCCCAGTGCTGAACATTTTTGTACGTATTTTACTACTTTATTTTGCAAAATTTCTGTACTTCTTCTAGAAAGATCAGAACTAAAGTTAAAAGAAAAATTTTCTCTCTGCTACTTGCTCGAAGTAAGCTACTACGTCCTTTAGTTTTATTATTTCAATTAATGAGATTTATTTTACTTTCGATTTTTTTGATAGTCAAAATGTCTTTCATTAGGTTCCTCTCTGCAAAAATTCAACGCAAATCTAAACACTTGTGTAACATAGAATATTATGAAACGCCGTTTGGGGCCATTTTGTTAGACTTGTTAAATTATTTTTTTGTGGTTAAAATTCTATTAAAAATTGTACTGTTCGAATCAACCATCTTAGAATGAATTTTTCATCGCAACTTTGTTTGCCACAACAATATATTGTTGTAGACAATATATTATGGTTGTCGTGACCATGTCACAATCATGTTTTTTTTGCGTGCAAAATGTAGAGCTCGTGTTTTATTATATTAATAAAGAAATTTGTTTTATGTCACTCCCGCACACAAATTTTCGAGTTTGTTGAGTTCAACATGACGCCAAGCAAACAAGCAAAATTTTAATCGTTGATCTACAGAAAAAAGGCTAAGGGACTGATATTGCAACAGGTGTTTCTTTAACTTGTAACAGCTAAATGTATTCTTGGACCAACTTCTGAAAGAAGTTGAAAGAGAATTGCAATTTTACTAAAAAAAAAATCATTTTTAGAAAGTGGTTAATTTTTCGATAACAAAGGCAACTTACCAAGCATAACTGACGGATTTAGCCAACTCGCACCAGCCACAGGAAGTCAATATTTAGTGCAGACCGGCATCAACCTCAATCCTTACTTCTTCGAAAGCAGTGAATTGATATCTTCATAATGGTAAAAAATGTGTACGCCGCGCATATGCTTTGATTAGAAACGTAAAACATGGAACACGCGTCCACCTTCTAAATGCATTTTTCTTTGTTTTTAATTTTTTTTATTGGGTACAAAATATCATAGTTCTTCTTCCGTTAAGTGAACCAATTTGTTACGCTTTAGCTTTTGTTTTACTAATAAAAAGGTCTTTTTACAATTACTTTATGACTTTTTTTTCTCGTTGCTGTAAAAGCCTTTTCAATCAAGTTGCTTTTAATTGTTTCATGTTTAACATCAATTTTATCGTTTTTTGTTTTTCCTTCCTTGGAGAACAATACAAAGTGTAGTTTTTAGATGGCATTCATTAAATGGCATTTAACTTCTTGTAGTTTTGCAATTTTGTTTTTTTTTTTGTTTAGTTTTTGCATTCTCTTCAATCTTTTTAGAAATTTGTACAATAGACAGCTATAAGAGCCTGGAAGAGGCCAACATCAACGTCATTGTTCCAAAGTAGTTACAATAAAAAAAAAGCAAATCGTAGAAAATTCTAACAGTCTAACAATCTTTTGTATTGTGGTTTAGTTTTGCTTTTGTAATTGAAATAAACTCTTTTTTATTATCATCATCATCGCCACCGTCATCATCATCATAAACGCCGTCTCTCATCAAGACAACCATTGTTCTATTCACACTTTCTGCATAACCTCAGGGGATATTTCGTGCAGTACATCCTGTTCTGATCTTTAACAAGCAGCACAAAAGCTTCTAATACAACTCGACTCGGTTCGACTCGACTCGACTCTTAAGATGAATGCAACAAAGTTGCATGATTGCTAAATGTGCAAGAATGTGAGAGTCAGTGTGTTGATTTTGCTTAAACAAACTTGTTACAACAAAACACTCGGATACATATTTTCTTTTGTTGCCTTAACACAGTGGCCTACATTTTTTATGTCATCATCATAGTCAAGGAAGAAAAATGAAATATTGAACTTAAATTCGTGTTTCCTTTCAACAAAAGAAATTAAAATATTCTGTTGTAAGTTTTTGTCTTGTTCAAATTGCACTTTGAACATTTGTCGAGCAAAGCCAGTGAGAAACTCTTGACGCGACATGAGTGTTCCAATTGTGGATTGACGTTGCTGTCGTTTCAGCTGCTGTTACAATTTTGCTAAATATGCTCTGCATTGCGGTAGTATTGGGGCCAAGAGCCATTTCATTATTATCTTTGGTTTGTTTTCTCATTTCTTTGTTTAATTTTTTGTTTGTTTTGTCTTTTTATCCACCATTAAAAGGAAATGCAACAGGATATTCAAGTCTGCTTTTTTTAAGTCAAATATAAAGATGTCTCTCTCTCTCTCTCTCTATCTACCTTTCTCCCTCTTATTTCATTTTAAATGTAAATTTAAGTTTTAATAATCCATCAGACTTTGTGTGTCGAGCTTTGTTTTAATACAGATTTCTTTTGGTTGTTCGTTGTTCGATGTTATTTTTGAACTGTGTTGGTTTTAAGATGTTTATTTTTAATTTCGGTACCCCCCATTATGACTGTTATTGACTTGTCAAATTTGTTTTTAATTATGATTTTGTCATTGTCAGCAACATAAGGTTGCGTTGAACACAGATTCATAAACTTAATCGTATGCTAAGAGTCGAGCTGTCATCACTTTTTGTACATGATTTCACTGTAAGTTACTAGGGTTGTCTGATAATTGTAAAAAGTATAAAGCAGAATTGTTAGAATATTCGTGTTGAACTGGCCACCGAACTGGCAGGCGTTTGAATAAGTTTATGTAAAAATATAGTAGATGTGAAACTTAATACTGCCCCTTAAAATTATGGTGGTATCGTGGTACTTGTTTATTTTACACCTAGCCTACGTACAACATGCATATCTGTGGGGCATGCAATATTTTCATCACTATTACAACCATCACCATTTGCTAACGAATCCAATTTAACTGTTTGTAATACAAAAGCATTAATAAGTAAATACGTATGCACTCGTATGTATGTAACGTGTCGGTTTTTTTGTTTTTGGTTTTCGTATTTCCCGTATATTTACATATTAACGTTGCCACATTATTTTAGCTGTATTTAAGTGACAACAACAACTCAAAAAAACAAATAGCAACCCTCATAAAAGTTTTTGTTGCTGCTTATGATGATGAAAATCGTTTACATTTAGTTTTTGTTCGTTTGGTTGTTGTGTTTGCGGGAAATGTTGTGGATTTTGTAAATCACAAACAAAAACTAATGAATTTTCTTCTCCCGGCAATTGCGAAGTAATAAAGACCAGAGAATAATTCGAAGAAACGATTTTATGTTGTTATTTATTTTTTGATTTAGCAAAAGAAAGTTAAATTTCAAAAATTACCCTGTCAACGCAGCAAAAAAAGTTTGAAAGGGGAATTTAAGAAAAACTGAACAGAACTATCCGAATGTAAAATGGGAGTATGTAAAAAGTGTAAACCAAAGGAGCAACTTACATCTAGAATTTGCATAAAAATCATCAATTAAATAAAGAACAGTCCTGCTGAAAACAGTTTCCAGAAACTTATTTTACTCCAATAAATGCCAACGTTAATTTCCAGAGAATTGCAGTATTAGTCCAATGAATCCGGACTTGAAACTCGTTTCTATAAAGATACTGACACAGAACTTGTCCCTCAGAGATAAGATAGGTCGTACCTTATTGTACCCGTTGTCATTATGTAACACGTCCTGCAAACGTAAACTCAGGGTGAGTCGAGGTGGATTTTTCCTTCTTGAAAATGGACACGGAAACAAACAAAAAATTATGGCGGAATAGCCAGGACAGCCATGTTATGTTATCTACAATAATATATTGTTGTAGCAAACATATAATGGTTATTTGAAAACATTTGAAACATTATTTTAGTTGCGATAAGCAAGTTATTGCTTACCCTCCATCAAAATTCCAACATGGTTGAATTGAACAATAAAATTTTTTCGAAAACTCTTACAATAAACAAAGTATTGTAATTATACAAAAATAATATAATAACTCTAATCATAAAATAGCAATAATTAAAAGATGAGGGTGCTATGGCGTAAATGGTTAGCAGTCGAAGGCTTTAGTCGCATGTGTTCGTACCTCAGCCGAAGCCAAATAGTAACATCAATTTTATGATTTTCTTACGTTTTAAGAGGACCATATTATTATCGGCAATCATAATATAATTTTTTACATTCAATTAATTAAATATTTTTTTTCTTTGCGTGTACTTGCCATTAGAACTCTTCACGGCATTTGGGGATAATCTTTAATATAATTAAATAATATTGATTGAATCCCCCGGAATTGGTCAAAGCATTGCCCGTTTTTGAAAAATCCAAGAAGTTTATCAAATATAGTTTCATAAAATTTACATGACTGCGAAACTTAAGGCCACAACCTTTTCTTTTACTCTTGTCTTAGGGAAACTGGCAGTCAGTAGTATCTTTAAAACTTTTTTAGTTTTCTTCGTGCTTTATAGAAAAACGATTCTTAAAAAATGTTTGCTGGGCATTGCACTTCACATGCAAATAACGAGGCTCCAAAAGTGTTAACGTGCGATTTTAGTACAAATATTGTGTTTATATGACTGTGCGATGGCTGGTTGATGCACCCCGTTGTCACAACATGAACGATGTCGCATAAAGTACCACCTCCATTTTAAGTGTTCGCAGTTGTTTGATTGATTGCGTGACTGGTGTGGCGACAATATTAATGAAGTTTTGTAAGCTTAAGCATAGAATTGTGCATATTTGACAAAAATGTGAAAAAAAAGCCACAAAATGCAGCAGTATATGAAAACGGAAAATCGACCAGAAAATTTTGTTGTGCAAATTAAAAGCAAACAAAAAAAAAAACAAGTAGAAAAATTACAACGTAATAAAGTGAAGTTTAGCGGAATCCACGAACAAAAGCATTAAACAAATTGTTGTTGCTGTTATTATTTTATTTGTTTTTTGTTGGTGTTGTTGTTGGAAAACTGACATTAAGTTGTATTACAAAAGGCCATGTTATAACAGTAAAACCGGGAATAATGGCATTACAACTAATAACATTAACAACAACCTTGTCAACTACAGTGAGCCAAACAGCCATACAGCCACACAGTCACACGGCGTTTAAAGTGCGCTAGCAGGCGGGTGGAAGGCCGACTGGTAGTAAAAATTAACAGGAAAAAGGGGTTGGCTTGTGTTTTGTGGGTGTTGCACATACACAGGCAAGCAGTTGAACTCTTAATTGAACTGCTGTTTGTTGTTGTTTCAGTTTTTGTTATTTTAGTGTATAATTGCAATATTGACATGTGTATTTACAAAATTATTTAACGGTTTAGGCAAATAGTTAAACACTAAATAAATTAATTTATTTACAAGCAGCATATCTATCGCTACGTACTAACAGCATGTGGGTGAGTCAGAGTAATTATAATAGGATTGTAAGGATACAATTATAAATCGGGGATGATTTTTAGTTATTATTGTAAAACAAGTGTATGAATTGAATGAATGATGATGTTGTGTTTAAAGTTTGAGTAGATGGCTGTCTGTGCATCATTGTGCCTTGAACATGCAGCAGCCTTCAAAGGATTTTATTTACTTGTAACTGTGTCAATAGAAACACATACTATTCAGATGTATTTGCTTTTACGAGTTTGATATTAAATTAATTGTTTAAGCAAATCTTGACAAAAGTTCACTCACTCACTCAACCGTAGAGGTAACAAAAATTAAACACAGATGTCTCGTAAATGAAAATCTACTTCAAATACAACTTTCCATTAAGACTTAAAAGGCAAATAGAAACATAAAAACGTTCTTTAGTATTCAATATTTACCTTTCAACTCTGTAGTTATTTGTCAATGCAAAGAAAACTTAAACAAAGAAAACTTAATTTAAAATCACTAGAAGAAAAAATATTGAAAATGTTGCACTTGTTTTCAAGGCTGAGTGTAATTTTATTGCCAGTCAGTGTGATTTATAATGTGAGGGTTTGCTGAAACTCTGCAGTATGTTTACACTGCCCGTATTTGTTTAATCTCTTGCTTTGTAATAGAAATCAAAGTTAGTTTCGGTTTAGCAAGAGGTTCGCAACAGAGAGTAGTATGAACTACTTCCGTTTTCATATTTAAACATACAAAACCCTTGTCAAAGGGCCATTTATCTATCAAGGGAAATGCAACCTGTAAGTCGAACTTAGATTTCGAGTCTGTCTTAAGTTTTTTTCAATATATGTTTTCTTAAACTTAATAAAGCTTCTGTTTCAGTTGAGTAACTGGAATTTTATAATAAAAAGTAATCTTCAAAGAACTGGTTTTTGGGAGTATTTTCTTTCTTTTCTAAACTTAAGATCTCAAAACTGGGTATTTCAAATTCGTCTTGGCCAAAGATGTTACCCTTTTTTAATTTTATCTAACAAAATATTTAATATTTAAAAAGTATTTCGCAATGCAACAAATTTTTGTATTCTCTATTGTTTTTGTTTATTTGTGTTTTGACAACAAAGTTGCCCAATACACTTGAATGATTTGACAAAGTCTTTCATAGAAATGCACGCACACACATATATACCTTCACATACATATCAAAAATGTATTGACATTTATCTTTGGAAAGTAAAGAGTTTTTAAATAAGAGCAGATCAATGTGAGTATGAAGTAAAACCAACAAGTTCGTTATTCTTTCAAAGGACCAGTGTGGAATTTAATATAGTCGACGCTCGACTTTAAGAAGTTTTATGGAAAAAAGTCTAGTTAAGAGGAAATCGTTAATGCAAAATATCAATGAGTCATCCGCTGTGTGGCCGTTCTGCTGGTCCACGTTCAAAGCGTTAAATTTAAACTAAAATAAATTGTTTTTGTTAATTTGTCGCGCTCTTCGTGGGCGGTGACGGTGCTCTAACGCCGCCGGACTAAAATCCTCTGCCGCCTGATTAACCGCTTGTGGGTTAGCTTTGTTCTATTCATCCAGATAATTTACCGATAAAAATTCTTTTTCTAATGCTGATTTGGACGAGCTGGAATTTGACATACGGACTCGAAACAACATTTCCGCCACAGACCGTCAGCACCAACTTGCCCATATTGAAAACCCCTTTATAAATGGGGAATTTAAACAAATATCATAAGGTACGCATGTTGCATGTAACATGATTTACTGGCTGAAGGAATGAGTGAATAAATGAAAATGCAAGACAAACCAAAAATAAAATGTTATTGACGTCCTGTAAATGAGTGCGTGCGGGTGTGCGTGTGTGTGTGTGTGTGATGCGTATCCGGAGCTTGAGCTTAACTACATATGTGTGTATAAATAATATTTATACTGCTGAAGAAACGGACCGTAGAATAGGAAGTAATACAAAATATAAATATCTCTTGGTATGTCTGAGAGCAATCGTAAAAGTTCGTTAAAAATCGTTTTTGTTTGGAATATTGTCTTGCCTTCGCCTTTGGAAATATAAAAAACTGAAACATTTTTCCCCCTTTTATTTTAAATACAAAGTTGAAATGCTTATCATACGTCAGAAGCCCAGAAGCGGTTTTCTTTATCGCAATCGACTCTCTTCTGCTAAAAGAACTTTTCATTCAGTCCTCGCAGAGTAACTCGCATCCAATAAAGCTACCCCATCATGATGTTGAAGTTAGAAAGACTTTAGTTCTTGCTCTCGTATTTGAGTTTCTCGAATCTGGTATGATTTCGGCATTTGCTAACAATTTGTAATGTGATGCATATAAACAACAAATACATGTACATATGTAGCTTTTAATAATATTTCTCTAGTTTTGTTTTCTTTATGGCAAAAAAGTTCATTTAAAGAAAAATTGATAAACATATGCAGCATTTAATATTCTCAAAACATGCCTCGTAATACGAGTATGTTGTTAAAATTTTAGCAAAAGTTTGTAACAAAGATCAGAAATAATGGCAGCACACTCAAGCATAAATATTTGTACAAAGAAATAATAAACAATAAGATAGAAATTTTGAAGTTACTCACATTGCAGTTAGTTGCAACTTTTCAGCTTTGTTCGTATGTATTCAAGTGCAAATGTTGCAACATACTATTTGTAGACAAATGTGTATTTGTTAGTAATTCAGGCTTTAATTTGTCAATTGTATTAAATAAGAAATAGTCAAAAGTGATAATAAATGAACAATAAGAAAGAAGTATGAAACATGTTCTGTTTGGTTTTATTTTAAGTGTGTGTGTGTGTGTGTGTGTGTGAGTGCTTTAAAAACAACCAGTGTACGTAGAGACTACAATAATTTACAAATAAATATTTCAAGTTGAATTGCTTGCTTTGCCTTCAATTTCCTAAAAACAAAACAAAGCCCTTTAATAATAAATGAATGTCAGAATAAAAACGGCCGAACTTTTTCTCTGGAAATTTTTTTTTTTATTCTAGTTAAAATAAAAACCAAAACAGATTTTCTAAGATAAAAATAAATTCACAAAAGAAAGCACATGAATTCATGTGTAAAATAACGTCTGGTCATAAAAATGTAGATGTTGAATGTTGCAGTGGCTGCTTATGGTTAAGTAACCAAATTCCAAAATGGTCAGACTGGCTCTGAATCTCTTAAAAGCTGACTTAAGGCCAACTTTTGCACTTGTAACCACTTACATTTGTAGTCATGTGCATGTAATTCAATTAAATTAAAATTTACCATTTTTAAATATTTTCCTACTTTTCTTATGTCCTTTCATTCGCATAAAGCCATCTCTTTCGCCGTCTCAAGTTTTAGCATTAAAGGGCACTTTTTTCTCTTGTACTTGATGAGAGCCATTTAGTACTTTTTTATATAAAATTTTCAACTACGAAAATAAAAAATATAACAATAAAAATATCCCATTCTGCAAATTATTTATGACGGTGGGATTTTTTCTGTAGATAATTTTGTTGTAGTTGTTGGTGCTGATCCAGGAAGGGTAATGAAAAAGAGAAATTTCCCCCCTCCAAAATCATTCAAAATTTACATTTTCCCCTACAAAATTGTTTGTTTATGTTAATTCTTTCCCTCCCAGAAGCCTCAGCTGTATCCGCCTGATTTAAGCAAATGGCAGACAATGATTTTTGGACTGTAATTTTTATTGTTGTGTTATTTTTAAAATTTGTTTAATGGTTATAATGAAAATCTTAATTTTGTAGTGAATATTTTAAGAGGGTTTGACGGCCAAACGTCCTTCCACTCGCTTTTGGTCACTTGCCATTGTAATTATTTTAGTTTATCTGATTAAAGTTTTTGTTTATGATTAACACAAGAAGAATATCGATTTAAATTTAACGGACGCTAACTCCGCCATCTAACGGTAATACTCGTTCTGTTCCATATGACCGATCAGCTGTTATATATGGTATAATTGTGTGTATACCGTGAGGCCCAATGAATCAAGTATAAATACAATGCATAGACAGAATTTAAGTAGCAATGCCGTAAGACTATTTAATAATTTTAGAAATTCATTTAATTAATTGGCCCAGAATTTTAGTCGACACAACTCATTGTAGCTTAATTATCTTAGAGTTTTCCTCAAGCTAGTTATTCAAGCCACCAACTTGTATTCCAACTACTAGTGTTGTCATGTCAGCCCAGCATTTTATTTGCCCTGACAAGAGAAGACAGTGCGTGAGGTGACCTTAGATCCCTTAAGCCACAATTTTATTCGATCCAGTTGTTTAAGACAAACAGTGGATAGACACCCCTCCGATGGTAAGCGATTGAGCTAGAATTTTATTCGCCCCAACCCGGAGCAACAGGAGGTGCGTGAAAAGAGAAGACATCTCGTAGCTTCGGCCCAGAATTTTATGCGCCCCGACAAGAGAGTTGACTCTCGTCCCTGCACCTAGATTAACAGTCAGACGCAGAGTTCCAGCTGAGTGGGAGGCACAAAGCTTTTAGTATTCTTTTTGATTCAGTCTAAAATTTTATTCGCCTTCACAACAGAAGTTAAGTACGTGAGGTGACCCTATAACCCTTAGGCTAGAATTTTATTTGAACCAATTGGTTTAGGCCCACCGTAAGTTAATACCCTCTTCGACGGTTAACGATTAAGCGAGAATTTTATTCGATTTCTCTTAGCTACAGGACAGAGTTTTATTTGCCCAAAGAGAGAGTATGACCGTGTCCGCTCGCTAAATATATTTGCTATATTCCGAGATCGTCAGATGGTGTTAGAGACTGGAGGGATTAGTGACCAAAACGTCCATGGCGAATGGTGGCCGAACGCGTACATCATGACGGGCTGTATGTGGTGATTTAAGTTTAGTAATAAAGATTATAATGTTTATTGTTAAAAAGCCTACAATACATATTTTTGTAACGAACCCAGAAGACGTGAGTTTTACTGCTTTCAACGGTAAAAACACGTCGTTATGAGATGCGTTAGTGTGTGATTAAAAATTAACTTCTGACATTTAAAATTTAATAATTTTGTTTGTATAATAGGGGTTCTTCTTTGAGTAGTTGTGTAAGGGTACCATTTTAAGAATAGTATGTTTTTAAAAGGCAGACTCTTCCAAAGATACCTAGTGCTTTTTTATTCTCTTGAAAGTGCTTTTTTTATTCTCTTGTGTAACACGTGTTAACCGCAATCAGATTTCTGGTCGCGCCTGAGCTTAGTATTAGATAAAGCTGTATTTTTAATATTAGGCGCAGAACGCGAAAAAGGCAAAAATTCAGGAACTGTCAGGCACCTTTTGGTTTAAAAGAAAATTTCTTATAACAACACAGCAGTGTCCTGTAGCAACTCTTTAAGCTTAAACAAACGTTCAATGTTGTCAATTGTTGTTTTTAGTTTCTTGGTTGTGATTATTTTCTGTTACGATTCTATAAATATATTGAGTTTTAAAATACAGTTCAACCTTTTCAAATGGATCGTGTTTGAACAACTAGTAAATATTGTCCTTCTACTGAAATGAAAAAATAGGAAAATAATTTAGAAAAATAAAGGAACATCAAAAGAGACAATCAAATTAAGAAATTCGCATAGACAACAAGAACACACTATGAAAATAAAAAAAGAAGAATTGCAATCAAATAAATGGTAATATGACCTTTTCTCTGCTGTTCCACCAACCCCAAGCCCACTTAAATTTTACCTTTTGTCCTGGCTCATGTATTTGTTTTATTTCTACTGATTCCACATCTTTGACAAATAATAGAACTGTTTCATTTTTAAAGAGAATGTTTACAAAGTCCAAAATCAATGAAATTCTGTTTCGTATTTGTTGTAAATCCCAGAAAACACAATAAAACACACTGGTTGAAAATAATAAATTGTTGAGTTTTGAACATAAGAAACGAGTTGTTCTACGAGAAGATCCAATAGAAATTATTTTTAATACAATTATTCATTGACATGTTTGTTTAGACTTCTTCCTTTTGTGCTCCTGTATTGATTCTATCTCTTATTTTGGATTTATTTGGATTTGTTCGTCTTATTTTGTTTGTTTTTCGGTACCTACACAAATAATTGTGGTTTTGGTGTAGCTGTGACCGTCAGTATCCTTGACAAAAACGTTGCAATTGAATTTATAATAAATTTAATTTCTGAGAAGGCAGTTTTATTGAATTGCCTGTGGCCTTTGGAACTCAATGTAATATTTAATTAAATACTTAATCAATATTTGCTTTAGAGCTGCCAAAGTAAAGATGAGTTTTTTTTAGAAAATAAGTCATGCAGACAGGTATTTAAGTCTGCGGGATTTTTGTTTCTTAGGAGAGGACATCTTAATTTTATTTAAACTAATAAAATATGTTTGATTAAAAGTTTAATAGATTGCTTTAATTGAATTAATTAATTCAAGCAAAGTCAATCTTACCTCATTACAGGGTTTTTAACATTTCCAGTTATATTAATTTCAAATTTATTCGAATACATACGAATCGAGCCAGAATTTTTAAATTAACTGACATAACAAACGTTTCATTTTTGTCATTTGGAAAGCGATTATTAAATTTTCTGCCAACCCCAATTCAGACTGATTTTTCTTAAAGCTTTGAGTGTCATTTACTGACATTTTTAAAAACCAATTCATTTAAATGAAAAGCTAATAAATTGTGGTCGATTTTGTCGACTTCAAGAGTTCTGGTGCATGCAACCAATACTCAGTTTCATTGCCGCAATATTAAATTTGTCTTTTGCCGACTGTTATGTTTTAAACAGATGCTAAACCCTTCAGGAAAAGGCTGCTTTGTCAGCACATTAGTTTTTTTTTTTCAATATCACTCAGCCACAGTGATGGAAAAACAATTTGTCAATCTCGCAGGATTTCAAGTGACAGTAAAAGCATAAGGGACTGAGTGACACCTTAATGCCAGGGAATGATGTTGGCAAATTTTAAACACTACAAGCGATATTGAAAATGTGATTTTTTTTTGCTTTAGTTTAAAGGAAATCTTCAATAGCTTCTCACAAACGGGACAAGAGGGAGAAAAGTAAAAAAGAAAAAATTTCATCAATATTTCTTCTCTGTTCAACTTTTAGTCAGTCATGACATGTGAAGGCGTATTTATGGTATTCAATTATATTGACTTGCTCAAGAAAACGTTTATTACTCAGCAGTTTGTTAAAACACACAAAATTATTGGCTTCGTTAAATAATTTAATGATTGCTGATGAAATTTGCTGCCCTGCGCACGAAGCTCTTCCAAGTATTTTTTAATTCTGATTTAGAAATTTCTTCCTTTTTGTAATAAAAATTGATTTGTAATCATTATTTATGTAGGTCATTCTTTGTATGTCGTGCAAAGGAAAATAACGTATGTGTGGATAAATTTATGGAATCCTTTTGATTTATTGTTGTTTCTATAGCAAATCGGTTTGTTGTAAAAAAAAGAGTAATAAAGTTTTGTTTCACATAAAAATTATCTCTGGCCTTTATATATGATGTAGCTGTATTGATGCTTCCAGTGAGATTACAGTGTCATATGTTATTTCAGGACTTGATTGTTTTTAACTCTGCCTAAAAGAAATATTTTGTTTTAAATGCAAATATTTTTTCAAAACATTGAGAAAATATGAAAACAAAATTATAAAGATTCTCCGACGGCCAGCTAATTAAGAAACAGCAACTTCCTACTTTGCTCTAAAGATAAGCCTCGACTCGTAGTCCTTCATTTTTTTTTTTAGTACATTAATGATTTTGGAATTTCTCTCAGTATATTTAATACACCGATTGCTTTATGCCTTATTCATGATGCATGCAAAATATCTTTAAATTTCTCTAGTTTCAATTTCCATTTCCGATTCCGAAATGTTTGTATTTGTGTATGTTTTACATGGGAAAACTTAACCATACTGCAAACGCGAACATTGTCCAAACAAGAGCGTAGAATTGATTGCAATGTTTAATTTTTTGTTGTTGTTGTTGCTGCCGTTGCCATTTCATATCAAAAGCATCATCAGCGGTTGATTGTGACGTTCATATAAATTTGTTTACCAAATTCAATCACACATTTAAATAAACCTGCAGTTCTGACAGCACAAATAATGCTAATGAAAATGCAATTGAATTTAGATGGAAGTTTTTAACAATTTGTAAAATTGGTTGCTCCTTTCGATTGTAATCATTAAAGCCATATGTGTTCTGTTCATCAAATAAAACACCTTGTACATGGTAAAAAACATTCACGTATGTGTAATGAAACTTTAATGTTTAGACCGACCCATTCACCCATTTATATACAGCCTATTAATTTTTTTCTGTAGACAGTCCAGGTTGTGCGACATTAAGCAGACATCGTCGGCATAGTCCAAGCCGTGGAATCGTTGGTTTAAAAGCCTCCCAATGTCGGCTGATGCGTCTGTATTAAGGTAGGGTTCGGAATAGAACTGAAGAGTGCGTGCAGCCTTGTCTAACATCGGTATTTATATTTAAAGATCTGCTGTATTGACCCTTGCACGGGGCGTCGCGGTTTGCTTCTCAAACCGGTATACCGATTTTGTGCAGCGTTGACCATATCGAGTGCATGTTTATGGTATAAAAAGCTCTCTCAAAGATTTGTATTGCCAGACCCAACTTTTGCATAGTTGTATAAAGCGCGTTTTCTTCTTGGTTCTCCGCTGCATTACCAAGAGGTTACAATGTCTAGTGCGAATACAAATTGTTATTATTCTGTCTGATAGTGGTCTATATTCCATCAAAGTCTTTTTAATTTTGTCCGTAAGCAGTAATCCGACTCCATTAACTTGGTTGTCTGGTTTCCACTGGAGAGAACATGGTGACCCGTAGCTGTTCAGAGTTGACCGCTAATCTTTCATATAACTTCGCAAAGCCCTGGAAAATCTAACCTATATCGGTCCATCTCGCTGCGTACTTGAGACAGTTGGGATGATTTTGATAGGGTCCTTACATTCGATGATCCGAATCGTGTCCTTGTACGAAACCAAATTTGTTGTGCCATGTTATCCAGTCCGTTTTTTATTATTATTGTTATTTGTGTTGTTTCGTTGATGGTTTGGGTTTTATTTCTCGACTTATCTGGTCTGCAAGCAACCCTTGTTAACGCTAAAGGGATACGTTCGTAACAATCGTGCCGCTATACATAGACACGTTCTTCTATTGACCCGCTTGATGCAAGACAGACCCCGGCTTGTAACCGTAACTAACACGGTGAACAGTCGCTACATTGTTGCGAGAGGTCAGGTTCCATGCTTTTATTTAGGACGGCACCTACTCACCCTACTAGATTGTCCAGAGTTGTTTCTTTCGTGCTTCACTATCCACAACCTGTGACCCGCCCAGTAGCCTTGAGCTCGGCTCTTGCGAACATGCAATACTGCAACATTGAAGACCACAACATGCTTTCGTCCTTTTTGCGTTGCTGCTTATCAAAAACCATCAGCAGTTCAAAATATTTTTGCGCGAGTAAATTTAAGTGGCTGAAGAAGCACAATCAACAAAATGAACATATTTTTTTTCTCTGGAATTTTTTTTAAAGATTATTTCATAAAAATTACTGTTTTATTTATAAAAATGTTCATGACACGTGCCAGAGTAGAGTTAATATTAAAGTGCATGTCTATTTTGTGCTTGTGGCTTAAACTCTATATTGAAAAATCTCTGTGTAGTTTTTATGTTTTTCGTAAAAATATTTACTTGTTTTTTGCATTAAAATAAAAATAATAATAATAATAAAAAATCATGAATACTGCTGGCATTATTGCAACACAGTGGTGTGTGTTGTTGTCTCTTCTTAATGTGTCTTTTGTTTTAAACATTTGTTTGTTTTTTGTTTTTTGTTTCTTCGAAAATATGAAAGAACTGAAACTATTTTTATTGTCCTCTTAAGCAAGTTTTTTTCGGCGTGTGGGATTTCTTTTTTAAATATTTGTTGCAGCTGTTTTTGTGCCACAAGTTTTCATTCTTCTGGGAAAGTTCTTTGTATTTGTAAAGTTTTTGTGTTTTCAGTTGCTTTTATCATTTTGAAGTTTCCGTCAAAACATCATTCGGCTTGTTAGTCTGTTTGGAGTTGGAGTTGTGTTACCACTGCTGGTGGTGCTTTAGGGTGCTCTCTGACAGATAAGTTTGGCTTAGAATTTGTGTGAACAACACTTTAGATTTTTAAGAATCTTTTTCTGTTTGTATTTGAGCAAAATTTGTATTTTTTTCAATAAATTTTTAAGTTTGAACTCAACAAAGGCTCTAATACAACGTTTGGCAAGGAAAGTTAGAAAAGTAGAGTTTTAAACTGCAAGTCCAAAAAGTAACTCTCAATAAGAATTATTTCTCAATTTGACGAAAGTTTCCCAAGACAGCATACGAAGCGATCAAATAAAATTCAAGGTTTCCCCTGCATTTGCATGTATTTCAGACGCGTTTCAAATGTACTTCCATTTTGTTTTTGTCTGCAACACAACCAACCATGTGCGTACAGTCAGTCGAGAGTCAGTTTTTCATGCACTTGTTATTTCTTTGTGTTTTAAACACACACAAATATCTGGATAGTTTTTCCTTTGTTGTTGCTGTCGTTGTTAAATGATTCTCTTTTTTTTTTTTGTGCAACCAGTCTACTGACACATTGCAACAGAACTCAGCTGTTGTATGTTGTTTTATGATGAATTTGTAATATGTTGCGAAATCAGTTTTAACATGGCTTCTTGTGGCAGGAAGTTTTTGTTGGTTGCTTCATTTGAAGAACAAGTGCCAGGAATTACTTAAAGTGGGTTGTAAGATTATGAAGTAAGTAATCGGTTGAAGTAACGTAAGTTTTAAGCTAGACAAGGCAAGTTTTGCCAATAAAAGAAATATTTGATTTATGATATTGGGAAACGCTCTACTCTTCGCTGATTGAGAAAGAAGACTTATCAAATTTGTTGTGTAAAAACTTCACTGTCTGTCAATGATTAGGATTTCCGTTTTGATACCTGTCGCTTCTGGTGGATTTATGCAGTCATTACATGTGGCATTTAAATGTTGGCAAGTTTCCAAAAACCCTGTCATGTTTAGTTCCTTATATTTCATTACACTCAAGTTTGCAACTGCAAACACGCATACTCACATTTGCTACCACAGCCACATCGCTAGGGCAAAGTTATTGTAGCCACCACGACTCCCCAGACTATAAGTGGCCGTTTAGAGTCACGTTTATTTCCATTTTTCTCATACGTTCTTATTTTTCTCACTTGACTTTCTGCGTTTTGCTTCTTCCTGCTGTAAGTGTTGGGAAGGCCAACATGTACGATGACAGCTCCCCAGAGAAAACATGTGTGCAATTTAGCACTACATGAAAAGTCAAACCAAATCAGCAGACCTAAAGTTGCTTCTTTAATAAATATATTGTTTTTGTTTTCTTGTAAATTTTTTGTGTTTGCAATAGTGGTGGGAGTGGTTGTTGTCATATTATAGTCATGACTATGCACGAGTATCTTTTAAGGGGGGGTTTTTAAGACAAATAAACTAACAGCAATAAGAAACAAACAAAATAAAAAGAATCATAATAAGAACAATGAAAAGTTCATTCAAGTGGCGGACATGTATTTCATATAGACAACACACACACACACACACGCATAACAGTTAAGTTTGTTAAACTGTTGTGCGGCAATAATCATAACACTTTATTACTTTCACCTACATCTGCTCCTTGTTGTACGCCATTGACAAGTTTTTGAATATGCAAATGGGTGAATTTTATTGCAATAATCAGTAAAATTTTATATTAATATCCAAAACTCCTCGACAACTCATTTGCAAGAATGACATAAACACCACCAGAATTTTACATATTAGGTTTACTAAGATAAGAAGATTTTATGTTTAGACTTGGAGAAAAATCCCAAAGTAGTTCCAGTTGGCTGACTTTTCGCAGGTTAGCAGTAATTAGCAGAGATGAAGAAATAATCAGTATTAAAAAACATCCTTAGAAATTTCTTGTTTGACGAACAACAAAACAGCCAAGAGGAGCCAATTGTTAGTAACGTTTGTCTCCTCAATATGCTCAAAAGTTCATGCATATAAAAGGTGTCCTACACTTTGGCTTCCTAGAAGAATTTGATTAAATTTTTGCATCCCAGTAACACACTTGTAGTCTGACAATAAAAGTAATGTCGTTTTTAACGCACATTTTAATATGACAACACCGCACAGCCAGTGTAAGATGTATTTACAATGACTGCTGCGTCTGTTACTGCTATTGGCAGTGTTATTGTGTTCAAGTCCCCCGTGTACAGTATAGGCTACAACTGCAGTTATTAACTCGCCGACACAAACACCCATGCAAAGGCACACTCTTCGACTAAGCGATATAAAAATGACACCAGTGGCCCACCACATCTGAATATGGTGAGTGACACTGCAACAACTTCATACTACAAACGTTATTGTGTTCTTCTTGCCTTTTCTCATTTCTGTTGGCATAAATTATGCATTTACCAAGTGTGAGTATGTATAAGTTTTGTTTTTTGAAGTTGGCGATTTACCCCGCTGTGTTTTGCTTGTATTGCCAAAAGAAAGGCATTAAAAACAAGGCCCGGGTAAACTTAAGATAAGCATCTCCAGTCAAACAAATACCCATAAATATTTTCTGATATGGAATGTTGGTAACAAAAAGTGTCCATCCACTCACTTCATGCATTTTTGCTTGAGCCCCATAATGTTAGTTAATGGTGTCGCTGGTGTCTACATACAATGTGAATGTGTGTGTGAGAGTAGTTTTCCCTCGTTTTTTCTATAAATTTTTGTGTATTTTACATATTCTAGTTTCTTTTTCTCTACGATCTGTTTCTTTTTGCTGTTGACGATTTCAACTGAAAGACTTGCACAGCGTCAACTGCTGGCTGGTTTTGCGTTAATGTTCATTCAAGTTTCTTCCAGTCGCAATGGTATGTTTACACTTTCAAGCCTTATTCGTGTGTGTGTGTGTGTAAGTATATATTTCACTTAACTGTGCATGTGTAAGTGGAAGTAAGTGTAAGCAATTTGGTTAATAATTAATGAGCTTCAGAGATTGTCGAGTTAAAACCGCTACAACTACAGCAAAGTATTAATACTCATGCTGTAGATTGACATCAACAGCCTGTGTGTTTTGGGCAGCCGTAGTGTTTGTACATGGTAAAGTACATACTCTTGAATTCAGCACTATTTTTTTTGGGCTTTTTATTTTATTTTATCGCTTTAACATAAAAAGCGTTACTCTGTCTGCCATTAACGCTTCCTTTTACCACATCGTGTCCTTTGGTAACTTTTAAGTAGTTTTCTTTGCTACTACCCTTGAAACGACTACTGCCACTACTTATATTTGTATGTTTATTGGACTTGCTTTTCCACATGTTTATATTTGTTGCTAGAGTAGTTTATACATATTTTATGCAGGAGCCCAGCATATAAAACATACATGTTTAAGAAGACGACAGCTTCTACAATAAAACTAGTGCTGAGTACTTTGTTGTGATTCATTTCCTTGGCGGCTGTAACTAATGGTGGCACTATAACTACAGTTAGTAGCTGGTAAATAATTAATTCATCTCTATCCCTTCCTAACACTAGCAACAGAAAAAAATCTAATAAATATGCTCCAACAGCAAAGACAGTCTTTTAATCTTTTCTTTAATAAGACAACTTAAATTATCCTTAGAGCATTAATAGGAACGTTGTAAGCATCTAAAGTGTGTGTTATTAGGCTTATTTCATTCATTTTCTTTTTTGTTTTTTTCATCAATAATGCGAAAGCAATAAAAAGGAAATAAAGTAGCAAATAACTGTCGGGCCATGACTTATATATACTCTATTGCAGCCAGCTCAGGAAAAAGCTGCGCCTATTTGTAGGCAACACTAAGTATTCCAAACAACTTGAGCTGTAGTTTTCTAAATGTAAGAAAAAAAAGAAATCGAAAAAAAATATTGTAGAGATCCAGGTGCTTGGAAAAATATATATCAGCTATTTTAAGTTTTGTATATTTCAAGTCCTATTTGTTTGATAGAAAATATAAGTTATTTCTTAAAAGAATTTTCTCAAATTCACAGAAAAATATAATTAATCAAATGATACTTCCAACTGAAGTGTTTTTGAAGTTCGTCTTTAAGTTCTAATTATTATTTTATATATTTCTTACCTTACACTCATACACACACAGTAGTGCCCTCTACAAGCGAATATGAGTGTATTGGTGTTAAGCACAAACAAATATATACAACTTTATATCGGGAATAATTTATAATCCAATTATAGTAAGAAAATAAGCCACAAAATGCCAGCAACAATAAAAAACTCATAATTGACGTAACTAAGCAACTGAGACAAAATTTGTTTTGTTTCTAAAAAAAAAAGAAATCATAATTTTCCTACCTGTACATTTCGCTATTAGTGAAATCTCATTACACATTGGAAATGGATCGCTGCTTAAACGCACATATATATTCTGGCTAATTGCCTGACAAGGTTTTAGATTACACTCCCCTTCAGAAAAATCTCTTTATTATCCACCCGCCATCAGCAGATAGAGCGAGGTGGAAAAAGCCCGAAAAAGAAAAGACCATAAAATTGTATTACAAAATATTTTCATTAAAACACCAACAAATGCCAATGTAAGCGTTCATTTGTGGCAACAATCACCAACACACATGCATCTATACGCAGGCACATTTGCTGGCACACTAACCTGGTTGAAAAGAAAGCATACTTGTAGATAAACGTTCATCATTAGAATGGCAGCTGCTGCTCCACCCAAAAATAACAATCAAATGTTTAGCCTGTCTCATTTAGATAGATGGGCTCAATGGTTGACTGCTTGGTTGAGTGGTTGGTTGGCCATTATCATTTCTAATACTTCTGCCTGTCTTTAGCAACTTGTATGTAGCATAGAACGCGTCATAATGTAATCTGCTGCAATTGCGGAAGACTTCACACACACACACACGTAAGAATCGAGGCAGATTGAGACTAAAACTGACAGTTTTACAGCGCAATTAACTTTAACCAACAACGTGTAAATGTGTTGGTGAATTGTGTTTAATCATCCTGAGGTGAGCATGTGCTTGTGTGATTTTAATATGATGGTAATGAAGGAATGAGTCCGAGCAAACTTTAGGAACTGTCTTCTTGTAATATTTTTTTTTCGATATTTTATACAGTGCTGCTCTTTTGTGCGTCGAAAGTTTTTCTTTCTTAATCGAAAGACCAAAAACGAACTTAAGTCCAGAGATGCGAAAAAATCTTTCCTGTTTAAAAATTTACAAATTTCGATTAAAAAAAATTTCTTCGAATAATAAAATATAAAAACCGCAGGGCCCGGTTTGATACTGAAGCAGAATCAACGAAAGGAGTAACAGCTAACTAAACGCAAAAATAAAGTGTGAAAATGGCGATGTAAACAGATCAGCTCATCAGCACAGCTGACGACTTTATTAATACGACTGGAGGTCAAATTCCATTCCGCCACTGAGCTGAAAATGCCTAGAATTCGCCGGTGAGTCCACATGTTTATCAACTTGCCTTGGTTCTAACCCAACATAAAAATAATTGTAAATGTGAAATATCAAGAAGACTCTCGTATTCTAGTCTACAATAGACGCTAACTTACTGAATTCACTCTTTCAGTATTCTAAAAAATTATCGTATAATAAACATTTTTCTTTCGTAATTGAAAGAAGAAAAAGGACTTAAGCGCAAACAAATGAACAACAGTTTTCATTTAAAAATATACTTCCCAAGACCTTTAGTAGCGCAACAGGCGTATTAATCTAGAGCTGTTGGATTGTTTTGCGCATATCAATAGCTATTGGCGTCGCCTTCAAAGAGCAATGATGACAACCAAATTAGAAAAGATCCTTTCAATAAATTCCATATTATTTCCATTCAGAAAAACAAGACTTAGCTCAGAAGAGTCTGATGCAAATTAAAATTGGGGGTATGTGTGTTAAGATTTATTCATTCTCACTATGTCTTTGCTAAAGCCCCTTTCACACTATTCTCCAAGTGTTTGAATTTTTGTTGGATTTTTGCAGAAAGAATTCTACTGATAATCGTTCTGAAATATAAAAATAAAATATTCTCATAACATTGCGTGTCTACACTGTAATACTAGAGATAAAATTAAAAACCGGGTTTCTTTACTTCGAGCAACCATCGGAGAAAGAAGCTGAAATGATGCGGCGGCAGTGGATTTTGATAGATTTGTAAATAAGCAACAGTGGCCGTTTTGTGCCGGTACAAGGTGAACAAAATATCGTCGGCAAACCAGTCGACTTTTGCTGCTTTTGGTTTGCTTCTGCAAAAATACAACCCTGATAAAATGGAAATTAAAAAATGTTTTTATAAATAATGAGAGCCATACGACTGTCAAATCTCCAACAATATTTTCTGACACTCTGATTACATATTGCTTTCACACTATAATACTTTCAAATTTTGTTTGAATTTTTCACAAGTCGTTCTACTCGATCTAATCGATCCAATAGTGTGAATGGGTCTTAGGAAGAAGGGCAGAGGGAAATAAGATTATCCTTCCGGCTAATCCTATTTCTCTTTACCTTTAATATAATTTTAATATTGAGAGCAACACAGGTTAAACGCATTTTTAACTCAAACGCTGCCAAGTTGAATACATTTAATTTGCACTAAATTGAAACTTTGCAACAGGATCTTTGCTAATTTAATGCTTAATTTGTCGACATATTTTGACCAACAATCGCATGATATTTTCTAAATATTTATGGGCGACTCACCGTTGGTGTCTGTCTGTCTGTGTATGTACAGATTAAAATGTCATTGTTTGCCTTTGCTTTATTCACAAATAAATTTCTACAATTTACATATTCTTTGTAGTTGCTGCCTGAAATCCAATTAAAATCTATACAAGCTTTTATACTTTTAACATTCTTCTGTTGCAAGACATTCATATAAACTCCAATCATAAAAGGAGAAAATTTATAGTTATGAGGAAAGGAAAGGAAAAGCAAGAAAGAAGGAAAATGTTACAAATTTATGCACATACATTTTACCAGGCGACATACGAGTAGATGTGTGTGTACATGACTATGTGTGTGTGTGTGTGTTTTGTCGTAAAATATTATCTTTATACTATATATAATTTTTGTATATATTTAATATAAATATATGTACATAACTAAGGGCAACAATTTATGGTAACAATTTTATGACACTTTCTCTAGAACTGCACACCAATAACCCAACAAACATTTCGGTTTAATTTTTACAACGTGTTTGCTTTATAAACTTCTAACATGTTATAACACTGTGAGATATTTGAAATGGTTGCCAGGTCTGGACTTTAGGTTTTACACATCATCTTTGTTCGAATGTCACTTTCTAGGGTTGGATAGAGCAAATGAAATAAAAAAACTCTTTTTAAGAAAATTTACATTTATTGAGTATAACAAACACTTCCACTTACATAAACAAATAAAGAATAATCTACTAAACTTCGAAGGAAGCTTACAAATTTTGGCAAATGGCAGAGAGGAAGGAAATATGGTTAAGGCTTGTGGTGGGGGATGGAGTTGAAGGTGACATGTCGTACTAGCAGCTGGAAAAGTTGATAATTGAGGGTTACAACGATGTTAAATAAAATTCTTATTTTATTTTCATCTCTTTAATATGGGTCACCAGAAACAAAAGATGAAATAAAATAAAAAAGGGTTCCGTTGCCTTCCTTCATGCGTTGGATTTGAATTTATATTGATAATAGTTGTCATAAATATATTTAAACACAATATGTGAGATGTGAAGAATACATACATATATTATTATGGGTGGCTTTTGGTAACCCAACTGGCCATGTCTTTGGCACATCTTAAACATAGACTGTCACCAGCAAGACGATAATACGCAAAACTCACTAAAGAAGCAGGTTAAGAAAATATCAGCTGCAGGACTAAATATGTCTCTTACAGGACTTCAAAAAGAGTTTTATCTCCGCATTGCTGAGTGCCAGTGGATTGTTGTCGAAGACAATTTATGCGTCATATAACAAATTGGAAACCATCGTACATACATAATTGTTGCAAGACATTGCCGCGTAGCTCCATGTGGCCAACTGGTCAGTATTTAAAAGAAAAAATTTATATAATATGTGTCTACAATGCTCATTTGTTTGTAAAAATTATACAGCTCATTAAGTTTGAGCTTCCAGTTAAATGAACATAGTTCTTTCTTTGAATATCTTTGTTTCATAATTGTCTCATAAAGAACTTTACGAGTAATACAATTTTGTTGATGTGTTATCTAACGACAACCAACATATGCACAAATATAAACACGATTATTTTGAAATTAATTAATATCAAGAAAGAATTATGTGGCTATGTAAATTAGGTAGGAGGTATTTAAACTTTAAAGCAAAAGGCTTTTAATTGTGTAATCAAAATGCAAGCATAATGTTACAGCAACATTTTACGATAAGGGTTACCGTATGTCGGCGAATTTTTCAAAATGATTTAATTTTGCCACTCTTGTCCATTTTTTATAACTTTCTTGGGTCTTGCCAAGTTTAATCTAATTTGTATTCTTTAATTCCTAAAAGTAACTTTATATAACTTCAGACGGATGATCGGCTATTGTTTTGTATTGGAGTTGCCAAACGAAATTTTTTATAAACTCTGGCGGGAAAGCTCCTATAAATAATTATAAATAGCCAAATCTCGCATTATTCTTTTGAGCTGTGAGATGTGAAAAATTTGACGTCCAGCAATGTAATAAGACCCAGGGTAATACCAGCCACATACGAAGGAATATTAGAGGAAACATAGGCATGTTCCATAAAATGTTGCATCGTCTGTAGCCTATGTTGTCTGTTGAAATGCATGTTTCATTTTTGGCTTCCATTCATCGAGAGCAGTCGCACTCTGATGTTTCGTGTATGGTTTACTCTGTGGTTGCATCATCTGTATTATAAAACTTGTATCCTTTCATGTTCCCTCATGTCTAGCCGGAGCGAATATTTGCGACAAAATAATTCATGAACAGGTAAATATTTTATTTCTTTAAACATTTAAATATTACTAATCAAACTTGTTCGATAGCTTGATAGATTGAAAAGAAAGGCTGAAAATGAATGATTAATTTTTTGTTTTTCTTGTATAAGTTTTATTTAAATAAAAAACGACAACTTTGTCTATCTAAACTTTTTCAAAATTCCCAGTGGTACCTCTTATGTGTTTAGTTGAATCACATATTTATAAAAAAATCGGATTATTATTGTAGATGATAATTTTTTGGTAATAATATGATTCCCTTAAAACGTTAGAAGAGCAAAAAAATCCATGGTACTGATTGGCAGCGACAGAGGTACGAACACGTGCGACTACAGTCATCGAAAGCACCCTCATACTTTGATTAAACGCTAAACGAATTTTATGTATGTGTTATATCTAGTAATTGCATTTTATGGTTAAAGTTATTAATTTTGTATAGTCGACATACTTTGTTTGTGGTTAAAGTTGTTGGAAAAATTATATTCTTCAAGTCAACCATGTTAAAATTTTAATGGGAGGAAATCATTTTAATATTAAATGTAAACAATAACTAATTTATCGCTACAAAAATTATGTTGAAAATGTGGCCAAATAACCATTATATGTTTACCACGAAAGTATATTTTTGTAAAGACCATAATATGGTTGTTGTCACCATATTACAACTAGGTTTTTTTTGTAACTTTGAAATTATTGCACACTGCGCTGAATTCTTAATATCCTATAATGGAAATAAAATGTAACAAGTAAAAGTGCTATTTTTAAACCTCTGCAGAACGTTTTGTTATAAAATACTAATTCTGGCAAAAAAGTATGATTTATAAAGAAATAATTCCGGAAATTCTTCTATAGAAAAAACTTTCCAACAAACCTAAAAAAGCAAGCGACATTTTCATGGCCTTTCTTTCAAAAGTATTTCCATTGAAAAAAGTTTCTGAAATTTGTTCTTTAGAAAACATTTTGTAGAAATCTTTTTGGAACTGAACTCCGCAAACGATATAATGGGTAACTCATTTGCATGTCTTTAGAACATGTTCTTAGTTCGCTGCTTAAGTGGGTTTTCTCAAAATATCTGAGTATAGACTTATCTTTAATGTTTAACATTTTAATTTATTTAAACAAGTATTGACCTACTTGTAGGAAAATGTTGAAATCTAATTAAAAACTTTTGTTTTAAAATTTCCTTCCGGATTTTCCTGTTTTTTAACAAAAGAAATAAAACTCTTAAAACCAGCCTCTTACACTTACTTTTACCTGTTTGTAGAGGAATTAAATTTAATTTAGACACTTTAGCCAACTCAATGTAAGAATTACGCAAAAGTAGGTCCTTTAAGTGAAAAACAGTCCTTAAACTCCAAACAAGCAGATTATAAAGAGGTGCAAAGAGAAAAAACAACACACACACTCCCACATAAATACCCTCTCGCCCACTCACAGTCACCTCGGCAGTCATCTACTCATGTCGAAGTTAGCTGAACTTTTCATTGTAACTTGTTTAAAGTTGAGTTAAACCAACCAACCGCAATCGTATGTGTTAAGGAAACCCTAGAGTCTAAGGCTTCTCCTAAAAAAAGCCCCAAGTGACAAAACTTATTAGCAAGATCTCAAAAGTGACAGGAAATAAACTTATTTATGTTTTTATGAACGAGAAATTTGTTTCATGAAACTAAAACATCATTTCCCTAAATTAATTTGTTTGCCAAATATTTGCACGGATACGCTCAAAATGGGCAAAAGAACACACATCAAATATTTCACATTTTCAGTTGAGTCCTTTTACACCTCTAACCGGCAGAAGGATGATAGAAATTTATGCATTTTTCAAGTGTGTTCAAGTTGAGAAATTTTCTTGCAACAAAAAAAAAAAAAATATAGAAGAAAAAAGAAAAACAAGGAAATAATGTAGTGTTACGACAAATAAAAGAAATACTACAGGTGCAAATGGTAGAAAGAAACTTTGCTTTACTTCCACTTTTTGTAAAGGTGTGAATCGATAAGTTTGTTCTCTTTTGTATGCGTCTTGTAACGGAATTCCTTTTAAGGTTCCAGCCAATATGCAAGCATGTAGCATGTCTTTGAGTGGCAGGAGATGAAGAGAGGGACGAGGGAGAAGAGAGGGAAGGAAGCTCAAGGACATTATTTATTTACCCCCCCCCCCCCCCCCCCCCCACATGCATATGTATGTACGTGTTTTGTTATGTTTGGATACGAATAAGTGGGCAAACACTTGTGCGAGTGTACACGAGTGTGGCATGTAAATGTAAGAGCTTTCCAAGTGCATTCATTGTATTCACTTAAAGGAAAGACAAAGTTACTTTATCAGGATGTTGGGAATGCATTTAAATTGCAATAGACAAATAACTAGTAGCAGTATTGTATTGTAAAGTTGATACATATTTCAAAATTTGATTTTCTTTTTTCAACTTCTTAAAAAGTTCTCTATGCAATTCAGAGAAAATTGAGAACAATTTATTGAGTTCATCATAGAAAAACAAGAGTAGAAGAAGTTAAAAATACAGTTTTCTACAAATCATTGAGCAATCAAATAAGAAGTTTTGAAAACTAGATTTCAAATGTTTGCCATTCTATTATAATTGCCTCTCGAATAATTCATATTGTAAATTAGCAGAATTATTAATTCATTTTAAATTCAAATCAAATTTATAGTAAAATTTTTCTTTTATTTTGCAGATTTCCACTGAACGCTTTTGGTACAAGGATGTCACGAGAATCTTTGTAGTTGGTAAGTGATACAAAACCATTGGTTCTTTATTTTAAATAACTTATTGCTTACAAATGCTGTCACTTAGTTTTAATTCGTTTCAAAGAAAATGTCGAAATGTTTTGCCATTGATTTGCCAGCTGTCACAAAGAATATATTGTACTTTCACAGCACTAAAACGGTGATTATGTCATAACTCGCTTTTAAAAAGACTATTTGTGTCAAACACAGTCACGAGTTTTTATTTGTAAAACCTTAACATTGAGTTCAGTTCAATGATGGAAAGTTAATAGAAATTTTTTGAAGTGTATTTAACATTAGTGACTAACAAAAACTCTATTATGTTGTCTGTTTGTCTGTTTGTCATGTCCTGCTGACATATGGGAGCAGCAAACAAGTTTTGCCATAACAATATCAAACACATTCACTCTTTCTTATAGCCATTGAGCTTAAATGGACAACTACATGAAGAAAATTGGATTTTTTAAATTTAATATTTTTTTTTTTTGCTAAAACTAAATCTTTTTCTTTATAAGCAATCAATATGTTTGTATTTACGCTCTGGGTTGTATAGAAAGCAAAGAAAAATACTTGAGTAACAGTTGAATGTTTAGTTTTCTTGCAAAACAAATTTTTTTTAAGGATCTATAAAAGTCTTCATAAATGTTGACAATACCCGAAATATATTTTTTACTTTTTTCTAAGCAAAGCAAGAATGCTGTAGCCATAGAGAAACTGCTTCAATATTTTACGAGCTGTTTTTTTTCTTTCGCCATTGCAGAAAATAAATACTCATAAAATGAATTATAGTTATTGCTGTTGTTTTATAAGTTTTTCACCAAAAAAATTCTATAAAGATTTTGTAGAGCTAAAGCAAAGGGTGACATGAAATTTTTCATACAAAAACTTGTGGACATAAAGCTAACAGTCTGACATTTTTACTGCTGACCGCGTAAGTTTTAATTTGCGATGAGAGCCAAACTAGGTTTTATTTGAAACCAGAAACTTATTTGAATATTTCAGATGTTTATCACTTAAGAGAGGAAAAGTCTTAGAGAACTGGAAATGTATAAAAGAGGACTCGATATGCTTACATGCAATTGGAGTTTTTCATAAACAAGTTTGCAAAAATGAAATTGTCAAAATAGCACATTTACTTTATTCTTTTCAAATCCGTTTGGACAAATATAAAATTAAAAAAGGATGTTTTTCGAAGCTGCACAAGTGATATTTGCTTCCAGTGATTTTTGCACAGCAATAGTGAGTTAGTGCTGTTCTCACTCCAGTCAATTTCTTTATCGAAAATTTTCATTTTTAATTGCACATTTTTGGATACTATTTATTTCATCATGCTCGTCTTCATCAGAATCCACAACAACCTGATCAGAGTGATCAATAACGATGCTAAGTACCCTCAACCCAGTACTAATCAGATCGAAGATTCCCTTTATAGAGTACTAAATGAAAGATTTTTGTCTGTCCCGTCTATCGAGTAGTTCCCTTACTCCTGTGTTCCCTCTACCCCGAGTCTACTGTACTGAGTTTATATAATTTCAAACAAAAAATTGACTTAATTAGAAGCACAACTTTATGCCATTAGGATTTGAGTGAGATTTCGGACATGTGGTTAAAGCGGCTGACTCGGAAGTTGCGCATTCTAGAAGTACAATTTGTGATCAGCTATTCAAGGATTTACAGCCTTATCTAAACAATATTGCTTTCCAATTCGTTTGTTCGCATAAACTAATCGTTTCATATCACTGCAGAGAAAATAATCCAAACTGGTTAAGTCGCACGATCTTGACTGGACGATTTCAGGAAATAAAACGTTCGCAAAAAGGTTGCCTGTATGGCATATGGCATCGTCCAGTTGGAGACGTACGTTTTCAGCCAATAGGGGGCACGCTTGATAGTCGCAATTGGGTCTAAGGTGCGCACTGTACGAAGTTTTTTCGGATGTGTATTATAATTTGGAGTAAAGCGATGCACGGTTAAAAAGTGCTATATTCAAATTGTTATCATTGGCACATCTCACAGCAAACGCTGCGCCCATTATGCTGCAAATATTTTTAAACAGCTCGCTAAGAGCCAAATTAAAAAAATATCAATATTTATTTCCAAACAGCAGCAGAAAAAGCAACAAATATACACTATACACTAGAGCTTTTGCTATTTTTGTGCTGTTGAAAAAACAAAACAGCACAGCCATACTAAATGCGTGCTGTCTGTCACCTCTCTTCCTCTTGATGTTTTTTTATTTTTAAAAGTTATAATGGAAAATCTTATGACATGAGAATTCTCGGCACTTCTAAATTAATAAATCAATTTATGTTTATGTAAAAACTCACTCCCTATTATTGCAAAGCACGGTTGCTGTGCCATTTTAAAATGCTCTCAATGTGGTTGCTGTCATATTTGTGTTGCTGCAAAGTCGTTTCTCTTGTGTTTTCTATCATGCGAGCATAGCAATAGCAGGTAGTTCGGTTTTTTGACAGCAAATATTTTTGTTTTACGCTATTCCTGAGCTGTATTAATTTCTAACAGCAAACTCATTATTAATAAAAGTTGTGGGACTTATAGCATAGTACAGTACATTTTCTGTGCAATTGCTATTTTACAGCTGTCATTTTAAACACTGGTGTAATCCCTGCCGGAAAATGGACGCCGTTGCTACTAAATTTTTATAATTTTGGTAGCACAGTAAAATTTTTTAAAACTTAAAATATTTTTTGTTTTTATTTTATTACAACTGGAGCAAACCATGACCAAAACATTAATCAGGATTATTTACTAACCACTTTTGTACACCTAAATACAAGGACAACCGCACAAATGCACAATGGTAGTGATGAGCAGGAATAAATAACAACTAAAGCAACAAAATTCCAATGATAAAATGACATGGTTATTTGACATGGTCAGAAATTTCACTATTACAATATTGACACACATACACATACACACGCCAAGGTAGATACCATGCACATGTGATCATACATAGATTTCGTTATTAACAAATAACAATACCTGTCAAAGTCTTGTCAAAAAAGGAACAAAAATGGTGTAAATTTGTAGGGATTTTGTATAAATTGCTGTGTATGAAAGCCACCTGTACGTTACGTAGTTTATGTGAATGAGTTTCTTTTTTACTCCAGTAAAACTAAAATTCAGCCAACCAACAAATAAACCATCCAGTGAATGTGAGAATGTGTTTAGTTTTACTAATGTCCATTGCAGTTGTTTACATCATACCTACACAATCTATGATTTTGTATTTTTCTTTGCTGCTGTTGACGTCCATCCAAACAAATTTTAAGAGGTGCCAGTAAATAAAAAAAAACATAGAATAAAATCGTAAACAAACATCATCCTTATCGCCCTCATAGAAACGAGTCCGGAAATGGTTAATTCCAAACAAAAAAAAAAAAAAAAAAATCAAACAACAACAAATCAACATGAAAGGAGTACAAATGCATAGAATTCATTGAGGACAATCCACTTTCGCTTTGAACCCCCAAGCAGTTCAATAGCCAGAGAAACCCCTGAAAATTAAAGACTGAAATTTATTGGATTTATTATTTCTTACATCAAACTAATCCTTACAGATTTCATTAGCAAAAAAGAACTATAATTTTTTAAAAAAGGACATTAATGGTAAAACGTACCTCAGAGAGAAAATTAAAGCGAAATACTTAACTGATATTTATTTTGTCATAACAGTCTCGCTTCCTTGTGCCGCTTTAAAAAAAATTCTTTTAGGTGGCCCTGTAAATGACTGATTTTCAGTGTTAAGGACCCGTTTCCACTGTTTGGAGTTTCCAGAAATTTAATTTAATTTAAACGTTGAGTTACTTCTTTGCTTGTGTTGTTACTCAGCATTTTAGCTAATGTTGTCTCAGTGATTTTCCATTTGTCATGTCATGGAAAATAATTGCAGCATTTTCATTAAATTATCTTTAACTAAATGGACGTAAACTTGAAGAATTAGTTCAAAGTTAGCCCTGACCAGATGAAAGTTAGAAACGACTTACATACTAAAGTGCTGCCAGGAAAATATTTTTAAAATAATATTTTCTTATTTTACCTGACTGAGGTCTTATTTTCCATAAAGTAAAAATTCCTTTAATCTGAGAATAAAACAGAATCTGTCCAAATTAACCTTTTTTCTGTGTGTAAATTAGTTTGAGTCACTTTAGAACCTTGAGCACTTGCGTGTAACTGATTGTGTAGGTGCCAATTCTTTAATCTTTAAATATCCCATGTCTCTATATTGTTTGTTGCTAACTCATTGGACATGATTACACATGTTTCCTGATTGTGAAAGTTGTATTTTGAAATTGTTCTTTCTTTAAATAAGCAGGGATTGTCTCCCACACAGGAATGACTTCTAAACGCTTGGCTAAATTTTTATCGACAATATTTTTTCTTTTAAGGAAAAAACGTTTGTCCTTTGTCTCACTTATTGCTGGTTTGTCGTTTACCCCCACATGTCCTTGGCATAACTTATAGAAATTAAATATAATTCAATTGATTTAAGTTTGTTTTTTTTTTTTTTGGTAGGAAAGGAAATGGGTCTGGTGCCTTTGTCTTTTTGAACAATACAAAATCTAGTTAAACAAACATGCATCAGTGAATCAGCTTAAAGTTACACACTAGTGTTTGGGAGTGCGTAAAAGGATAGAACGAAGTAGTGACAAAGAAAGTTCGTAAAAGGAAAATATCTGACTAACTTCTTAACCCATTCCTTTAACAATTTATATATCTGGCTGTATGTTGCATGATTAGTTGAGTGTATGTGTGTGTGTGTGCTGCGCTTTTAAAATTTAGTAATATTGTTTATAGTCATGTTATTTTCTTTGTGTATTTCCCTGTTATTCGCTCTAATGGACATGGTAATCGGCAATCAATGCAATACACTTTAGCAAATCACTGAAAATAAGTGAAAACATTGTTAAGAAATTCTTTATCAATTTGACTAAGTGACAAAAAATCGCATATAGAAATCTATGTTTAGGGTATCAAAATCCTTTTTTTTTGACTGGAGAACAAATATCAATCTCATTTGCTTAACTATGACTTTATTTAAGACATAAAACATTCTCAGTTGCACAGTTGCGCAATGTCTTAATATTTATGGCTGTTTCTCATAGAGGGCACCACATTGCACTTAAGGCTTTAAATAATTTATTAATTTTTTTACATAGTACGATCTCTGTAAAGGTCACTCACTATGCATGGAACTGGACGCTTTGCATCGTATGTCACGAGCAGTATGCTCCCAGATATTTGACGTGAGATATTTTACTCTGCAGAGTAATGATTTTCTCTGAAACTCTGGATTGAGAGCGAGAAAAGCTGCTGGTGTCAAAGTAGTGGATATGCTAGCATACTGAAACCCCTTTCACACTGTACTGCAAGTGTTTAGATTAACGTTAGATTTTTGTAGAGAGAAATTTTATGATACTCGTTTTGCCTGTCAAAAAAAAAACTAAAGAAAATATTATCATTACATGGTGTGTCTACACTATCACACTGGAAATAAAATGAAAAAGTTGTATTTGATTGCTTCGAGCAAGTAGCAGAGGTAGATACCGAAACAGTACTTTCAGCGGCGGGTAGCGGTGGGTCTTGAGGTTTTCCGGCGGCTCAAGTTTTCTATAGTTTTTTTTTCTTATGGGAGAAAAGTATCAAAATAAAGTGGTAAAGTACAAATTAAATACATTGATAACCAATAAGCACTGTGGCCATTTTGGTGCCAGTGCCAGCTGAACAAAATTTCTCCGGTTGCGCACTGTCAGCAGTGAACCAGTCGATTTCTTTGTTTGCTTAACAGCTGTTTTTTATCTTCTTTGCCTGCTTCTGTAAACATGCAGGCCTGATAAAGTGAAATGTTAGCGTTTAGACATTTTTCGAAGAATAATTAGAGCCCTACGAATGTCGAATTCCCTTCCGTATTTTTGGCAGTCTGATTACATATTGCTCTCGCACTGCAATACTTTCTGATTACCCATTTCACTTGAATTTTTGACAAGTCGATTTACTCGATCTTATATCGGCGAAAAAAAGCGCAGAAAATTTGCATAAGTGAATGAAATATTTATTTGGCCCGATAAATGAATGCCTGCCATTTACTTTTTTAAGATTATTTCATGCAAAAGTTGCTCGCTGCTACGCCAGCACCACCCCTGAGGTCCAATTTCGGCATACTATTTTTCGGCATTTCAGCCGGTATCTCCCCAGTGGCAACCTGCCTCCAGAAGCAATATTTTCCTCGGTACGCACCAATGTCCAATAATGTGAAACTGGTGCGAATTTCGGCCACAACACCTTGAACAGCCCATTCAGTGCGTCGATTATGACGAGCATTAAATGGACGTAATTTACGAAACTAATTTCTCACACACCACAAATTTTTTCATACCGTTTTTAATCATGGAAGCGTTGTTCGTTTGTTAGTCGTCTATTCATGGTGAAATGACAAATTTTAATGAACACTTTTGCTACTTGTCAAAAAGAGCACAAAAAATCACGCAATAATTTGACAGGCGCTGAAGTAGCAACTACTTATAATTTTACCGAAGCACTCATACATCTTTTTTAACATATTAAAAAATTCATGGGCCCTCCTGGCAAATGAACTTCATTAAATATAACAAGTAACTGGTTACGCACTTGTTTACAAATATCTAAAAGTTAATGTGTCAAACGTTTCCGGGATAGCAGCCTTCCACCGTTAGTCTGTGTTTGAAGCGAACTGAATGAAATAATTTCTCCAAATCTTCTCTGTGAATATTTGACATGTGTAAACAAATTGAAAATGTTTCAAAATATGTTGAAGAACTTAAAATAATAAACACGAAACATTTTTATGAAAAATTAAAAAAAGTCCATCTATCTCATCTTTGGTATGTTCTCAGCTGCTGGTATGGCCATCAATTTTTATGTTCATGGAAAAGCGTGAGCACGAGTGTGACATATTGAAATATAATGTGAGTTAACGACCAAACGTCGATAGACAAAATTAGCCAAACCGATTAAAACACTTTAACATTTTGTTTTTATTTTTTCTATTTCACAATTTAGTTTTTTTGTATTTTCACAAATACAAACTCATTGTGGCGGCGATGATAACCAAACTTGAAATGATAATCGTTTTTCCACATCATTTCACGCACACGGTTTTGTAACTTCAATGGGTGGCGGCAAGGCCAGGGCGTAAGAAATACACAGTAGTAGGCAGGTTTACTTGCAAACAGATATTAATTGGTATGGTTACGTGTATCACTTGAATGTTGGTGGTGGTGTTGTTGGTGGTGGTGTTGTCGGTGCTAGGGCTTGTGCTGTCTTTGGTAGGGTTTGGGTTGATGATAATTAAATGATGCCATTTTAACATTTAACGTTTCCTTAATTATGTGGCCACAGTATTCGCTTAGATATCAAGCATTTCGTGGAAATCATATAAAGCGTGTTACCAACTGCTAACTATGTAAAGGGTGTTTTTTTATACTTAGCCTTTGAAATTTCACAATACCAAATTAGTTTATGACTAGCAACAATATTTGCCGTATTTTGAAGATAGTTTTTCTTCGTATTTTTAGGTATGAAGTTTGGCATATGACAATTTTTAAGACAACTTTTACTTCTGCGAACTGATTTTTGCCATCCTGTAACTACTTGACGTGTAAAACTACAAACAAATCAATCCTACGAATAACATTTGAATTTTTTTCTATTACGCCGAAGAGGTCATATGCCACGAAGTTATTTTTAAAATTAAACCAGTATTCCATTTTAAAGTTCGAAACGCCGAAAAAAACACTCTTTACTTAAGCAATTATTCAGATAAACTTTCACGCGTACTTAACGAAAGACATATACTCGTCGCTGTTAGAATGGCGTAGTGAACGGAGTAGATACATTTTCAGTTTAATTAATTTAAATGCTTTTTGGTTCAACACCGCCCTCTGTGTCCTTGCGACTCGAAATTAGAAATATTTTCTCGAAATATAGATTTCTTAAACTGTTTTAATCTATTTGAATGGCATAAGAAAAGAAATCTTCGAAGTTATTTTTAAAATAAAGTTCATTCAAATCATGTCAAATAGAAGTAGAATTAAGCAAAAAATTTAATGATGGAAAAATTCCTCCCGGAATAATCTCGATTTAATGAAAGACGTCCAGTTTGAAGTTTCCCTAGTAATTTTCGCTCTCTAATAATACTACTACTCAAGCTTGAATAGGTATTTCTATAATGCGACAATTTATCGATCTTGGATTTTTCAAAAGTAAAAAAACTGTTTTATACGATTTTACTCTTAAAATAAAATGCAATATATAATAATAAAATAATAATTGGTGCACTTATTCTAATAGCGAAGGGTGTGTTTGTATTAAGCACATTACGGGCCAACATAAATTTTCACTAAAACTCAACAAAGACTTTGATATAAAATTATAACGAGATGGATGACTGGACAGACAACGTTAACACCCGCATTTTAATGCTTATTTGATGTGTTTTTATTCAATAGAACTAACGTTGCAAGCAACAATGTTACAAACTAAATTAAGTTGTAAATTTTGCCAGTTACTTTGTCTGTTGTTCAGCGTTCACGTAGCCACATACACACATATGTACATATGGCTTTGTATATGTGTTTGTGTAACTTTTCTAAATAAGTTTCATATTAAAAGCAAATTAATTTCTAATTTTAATGGTTTGACAATGATGGATGTGATTTTTCAATTAAATGGGAACTAAACACGCACATATTTATTTATTTACTCACACTCTGCCTTTTTATAACGTCCCCTCGTACATGTAGTGTAACACGAACATACATGTACACATACTTCCATACATATGTACGTGTGTATGCAGTTAGATTAACTGTTTACAAAACTGTAACTAAATTCAATTTAAAGCAGCAGAAGCTGTTTTACTGCTACTCAAAATGAATGATGACTTCATTTGTTAGTGAGGAAAACATCTAAATAAACGAATCAGCCAGTAGTGCGCCACTCTCTGCCTGCCATGCCAGTAAGCGAGTGACAGCCCAGAAAAATAAGAAGAAAAAAAACGACGACAACGACTGAAGAAGTGTTTATTGAAAAAAATTAAAAACAATTTGTCGTTAAATGAATTACAAAATTGATGTGGGTGGATATCAATCAGAACGGCTGCTTAATGACAATAATTAACTTTGTTAAACTTATTAAAAGTATAAAAATATTACACTACAACGGCTGCAGTTCAAAAAGAAATGTTTTAATTTTAAAGTTGTAAACAAAAGTTTTCTTTTTAGCGAGGGAAAGGAAATATAAAATAAAAGCTTGTTGCAGCCAAATCTTGTTTTACCCTTCACTTTAAAAATAAAAAAAATTGTCTTAAAATTTTTAGAATTCCAAACCCGCTGCTGTTGACTAAAGCGAATTTAAAACAATGTTTTTTATATTTCTATTTTAATGGTATTTGCAAAACGTAAATTAAAAAAAAATAGATAAAATAGAGTAAAACTATTTTTTTTTTATTAACTTTCTATCTTATCGAACGGCGGCTGCAGGATTCTTCGAAATCGTCTTGATTCACACTTCAACAATACTTTGCGAGCATTGCAGCTAAATCCTTCCCCTTACGTGTATTTGGTTTCCATTTGGAGCGTTTCCTGGTGAAATTTCTCGACGTGTTAATCTGAGACTTCTCCCAAATTAGCTGCAAAATATCTGCTATGCTATAGATATAATTGTGTATCATATATCGCGTTAGGTGATACCCGAAAAAACTTACTTCAGATTCGGATTCCGCGACCTCGCCTTAATTAGAAGTCGTCATTAAACCCTACGGGATATTCATTTATTTGGAAATTGTTGTATTTTATCTCTTTTAGAGTTTCATCGTATGCTAAATTTCGCTTGTTATTGAGGCTTTTGTGAATTAAGAATTTTTAGTAGATTTGGCAACTGCTCTTAACAATTATTTTTGGGATTTGGAGGATTTTTTGAGTGTGAAATAAGCAATCCTTTCTTTTCTTCTCCTAACCTCTCTTTTCTTCTCTTCTCTTTTCGTCTCCTCTCTTCTCTTTTCTTCTCCTCTCTTCTCTTTTCTTCTCCTCTCTTCTTTTCTTCTACTCTCTTCTCTCTTCTTCTCCTCTGTTCTCTTCTCGTCTCGTGTCTTCAAATCTAAGTTCCTTTCCCCTCGTCTCTCCTTTTCTCCCATCTTTCGTTTTCCGCGTTTCATTAAGTTTCGATCGCACACTAAATAACGAAAATTACTAAAAATTTTAGTTTCGTTTTTCGATCATGTATTTTTTTTTTTTGCACAGGCATTTTAAATCTTTTATTACAGTTTTTCCCTTTTTATTAAAGTTTCTTGACAAATTTTTCGTATAAAGAATTTCGTAAAAAGAAAAAAAAAAAACGGCATCAAAATGTAAAGAAAGTTTCTTAGTTTTTGTGATTAAGGAAATATTTTTTTGTTCTTCAATTTTAATACAATGCGGTTTTTCTTTACTTTTAGCTCAAAAGTCTGAAAAACTTTTCTTTATAGTTTTTTGTTAGTGTGATTACTTGTCAAGAATTTTTCCTTTACAAAAAAGAATTAACAAAAACAGGATACATTAAGTTCTTTCTACCCTTCATTTTATTTTATAATTCTTATTAAATATTTTCCCTTTAGTTCCCTTTTTACGCTCATTTGACGTTGAATTTTTTCCTTATGTTGATGTTGACGTCTGTATGCATTTTTACATACACCAATACATACTTACATATGTACGTACAAATACATATTTATGATGTTTGTACTTTTTACATTCCGTTGAATTTTCTATACTTTAGATTAAGAGCCTGTTTGGTTTTTGTCTCACAGTCAGTCAAGAGTAAAGGAGCAGTCTGCAAATAATGAATAAGCAGCAACGTAGGCAAATACCACCACCCTAAGACAGCGTCTAGCCCTTTTTTTTAGGTAAAACAAGAAATAGAATGAAAAAAGGAATGAAAGTAAACTTGCTTTTCAGACTTAAATTAGCCGGTAGACTAAAAAGCATTCCACAAGAATTCTTTACAATAAATTAAAATCCTGTTGATTAAATAGAAACTGCAGACTAATTTGTTGTCTAGGAGAAAGGACTTTTTAAACATGAACCCCAATCCAAATCGTGAATTGAAGAACACTTCGCATACTTGATCGGCTTCTATTAATAATTTCGTTAATGTTATGAATATTTTAATTAAAATGAGCTTTGATCGAAGTAGTATTTTGCTCTTGAAATTTTCGGAAATTTCGTTTTTCATTTACATCTCAATTCTTTTACGCTGACTGTGGGGAAACTTAAGTGGCTGTGAATGTGAAGCGTATTGAAATAAATGAGTGAATAATGAATGAATTGTGTAAATAGCAAAGCAGCAGGAAAAATGTATAAAAATTCAGTGAAAAAAATCATAGAGAAATTATCCATTGCCAACTGTAAAGCGTGTGTCGAAAATTGTTAATAATCTTAGACGTAAATTATTTCGCAAAGGAACCAAAAATGTTCTTGATATAAATGTAGCCAACTTTTACCAGAGGTTATACAATCCGTTTGATTACTATTTTAAAGAATTTTCAGAAATGTTTAATAATTAATTTTCGCAGGATCAGGGTCTAATGTACAAATATACTGGGTCTGTGAAAGAGTGCTTGTACATTGCAGTCACTTCACAGTTAGAGCAATTTGAAATCTCTTAATACAGCAAGCTAAGCCGCGGATAGGTTCCATAGTACTATTTCGGGAACTTTCTGGAAACTGTCGGAAGTTTCTCAAAACGAAACTTATTAGTCAAATTATAAATTATTTTAAATTTCGGAAGAGATCTTCTTATACGAAATTTCTTCAAAAGATTGGTGACTATGTGGGTTAAACGTTGAAGTTGTATTCTCTATTAGAATTCTTAAAACTCTCATTGAGTTAAAGAAAGTTTTCAACGTAAGCTAGGCTGCGCTCTTCATAAAATTATCGCCAAATCAGCGCAACTCGCATAGACAAGCGATGCAATTTCTGTTGCTTTTTGCTTAAAAGTTTTTAGCTCATTGTGTAGAACTCTTCTCCAAATGGCGTTCGTCAATTTTTTAACATTTTCATCGTACCTTCAAGTGTTGTTTGTTAGGAGGCGGTGGAGTGAAGTAGTCGTAACCAAAAGTTATAGCATGAAATCAAAAGAATCAACTGAAGTTTAGCTAAATAAGCAAAGTATGTGTATTGAAGTAAAATAAATAATAAAGTACGAGTCTAAGTACAGAGTACAAAGTATGTACAGCACTTCATTATAGTAATTGTTTGAACAGCATTATAAAAGGTAAAAACTTAAAATGCATTGAACTCTTACCTGAAGATTAATTTAATACAGTTCACTTCAATTCAATTCAATCGTATAAGTTTGAAGTAAATATAAAAATCTAAAGGCAACCAAAATGAGAAAAGGATAATTGTAATGGTTAATAGATGAGAGTTTAAAAAATAGAAATAACAAGAAAGGAAATATCTGGGAAGGCATGAAGCGACATGTGTATGCTGCTTAAATGTGTATCTTGCAATAGAAATATTTATTTATTGCCGTTTTATTGATGGGAAAGAATGATGATGAGTCGGCAATTAAAACTGATTGCCAAACGATTTAACAAACCGCCTTTTGTAAATAATAACAAAAAGATTCCCCGCACAAAACAATTTCCCATTATGAAAAATTACTACTCGTTTGAAAGGTACACAAAATTTGGGGGGGGAAAAAACTATTGCATTGCTAATCAATTTAATCAAGCGTGTATAAGGTGACTGAACGCCTAATGATTTATTTTAATTGTGCAGAGGAGCAAAGACTCAAACAATTCGCTGATCTTGATCTTCAGCTATCAGCGAGATTTTGAAAAAAAAATAGATGTTCAAAAAGGAAAGCAAAAGTTGCTGCAGTTCATTTTAAGAATGAGAACAAGAAACTAATTATTAACCAGGTAGTTGGTTAAATATGCAGACTGTCTGCAAAGGATTAGTTCTGCCAGACGGAGATCGAATAAGGGTTAGTTTTTCGCTACAATGATTTTTAGAGAACTTATTTAATATAATTTCTATTGGCAGCTGCTTAAAATTAAAGGATTTACCGTCTGCCCTTTTTGATTTGTTGTTTTTAGTTTATAAAATTTTCAATAGAAACCTCTTAATAAGGAATTAAAAAGCCAAAAATTAATTATAGAAACGTTCATCTAATTTTCTATTTATTCGCAATTAATCCCTGAAGTATTTACGGCAAAATCAGAACAAATGCTTAAAGAATAATTTTTAGATTTTCCGTTTTTACAAGATTTATTTGGATGACAGCTTTGCTTCCTTTAGCTTCTGCAGAAATTTATCGTTTGAGGTACAACTTCTTGTGACAAAAAAAGTTAAATTAGACAAGTAGATTTAAATCTGAAACATGATACATTCACTTGTATGCATTAAAAATTCTGACAGCTTTTAGTTGTAGTATATTTTTTCAGTTCGGCAGCAAAACGTGTTGAAAAAAATGTGAATACACTTAAAGAAAATCAAAAGTAGCTGCAGCAACTTAAATGGTAAAAAAAAATTTAATTTCATATGAAAACTATTACAGGGCGAGTCGACTGAACCTACCAAGGACCATCATGTGTTCAAAAGGAGCTAACGTTTTTTTAATTTTAGCAATTGTATGGGTTATGTTGTGTTTAAGTGCCAGGATCGCCTGTGGATTGTTTTCAGACGATTGCGCCTTAAAGAAACCACACAAAAATGGTCAAAGTCGTCATTATAACTTGCCATGATGATTTGTGTTGAATATAAAATGACGCAAAATTTACGAAAGATTAAGCAATATATCCGCCTTGAATTTACAAAATCTACTCGTCTTTGTTAGAGAAGAACCTGGTAGAACCTTCACGCGAAGAAAAGACATGGTTGCGGTAACCATAATCCAACAGCAATATATGGCTGAGTTAAGAACACAGGCGACTAGAGCAATCGAATGCTTAATAATTAACGTGATTGCCACTTCAGCCACAGCATCCTCATCCTTTTGTTGAACAACAAAAGAGTTTTACATATTATAGCGTTTAAGAACATTTCATGGTTGGAAATATATTATTTTTGTAGAGAAAGAATACTTTGTGATTAGCATTTTGCGTGGTTCAACTCTGCCATGTTGCAATTTTTATGGATCGCAATCACTTAATGATCAAATGTAAACAATAACTTGTTTATCGCAACCAAAGTAATGTTTAAAATAATTTCAAGGAACCATTGTATGCTTGCCAGGGTAAAATATTGTTGTAAAGAAGATAATATGTTTGTCGTGGCCATGGCACAATCATGTTTTTCTTTGCGTGTTTTTGTTGCTCTGCCAACCGATTTGAAATTTCATTATTTAATATGTCTCGAAAGAATAATGTAGGTTTTGCGTTTGGTTTCAGATATCAATATAGGGACAGTTCAGGCTGATATGCCTTTGAAACAAGTTCCAAGAAGCTGTTGCATGCCTTCTATTCTCGAAGCATAAAGCCAACTTCAGTTTAATTTTTCGTTCCGAGCTCAGAAAGAAATCTACAACAAATCACCCTGTCTGAGTATCAAATCAAGAATAAAATGATTAGCTTTAGACGATCCAATGATTTTTCCAGTAAAGGTAAAGTTAGCTAGAGATAGATTGGAAATTGTTTCTGCCCCTATATTTCCAGTGTATTAATCCTCGCTAAATCTCTGTTTATACGGTAAAACATTACAGTTGTATTTTAGCTTAAATATTTGCAGTAAGCATGTTTGAGTATGTTTGGAAATCATACAGTGGACCGCCGATAATTGCAATAGTCAAACGTCTAGTCATACAAAGTGGTGCTTCTTAATTTTTTTTATAAGATTATCGTATGTTGAAGGAGAAAGTTAGGTTTGCGATAAACTACCTTGTGACGGAACTCTTCTTTTAAAAATGTAAAGTTAACAAATATAAAATCTATGATTTCTTATATTAAGGAGCCACTGTATAAGCAAGAAAAAAAACTAGTGTATAAAAAACTATCGTAATGCATGCATAAACATGTTTGAATGTGTGCATTTGTAAGTAGATTTTGTGTCTAGTGTATTTGTAAATATTTTATAAGTTTTGCAACCCTGATGTGACAAATCTCACGTGTCCATGTTTTTGTGTGAATTTACTTTATACTTGTTAGTCTAAAATTAAATTTGTCTCAAATTTCAGACAGCATCATATATTTGAAACACAGAAAGTAAAAAAAAAATAAAAATAAAAAGAAGTGAAATAATAATAAAACAGAGAACCAAAGTAATGTTGCTGTCAGAAGTGCAGACGTCAGTGTCAGTCATTTTATCACCAAAAAAAATCTCTCTTTTTTATAATTCCTTTATTTATATTGTTGTTGTTGTTACTTTATTACAATTGCCGCACCCAGTTGTTTCACACTTCAACTTCCCTTATTACATTTGCAGTCTTCTCGGCTGTTGTTTCATTCTAAAACCAATTTTTGTGGAAAAAAGCAATTTCATCTTGTAGGCAAAATATTTACCTTTGCGGACAATTGCCTTGGTGAACACAAAGCCCTTTTTTAGATTGGCATGCAAAATAATAGATTCATTTATTCATTCATAAGGGCGATACTATCGCCAGCACCAACAACAGCAACAGCAACGTGTCAAATTCAAAAATTGCGAGTGAGAACAAAAAGTTGTAACAAAAGATTATTACGATGAGGCAAGAGAGATTAAAGGTAATTTAACACCTTTAGCAGGACTCTTAGGGTGTCGAAGGTATTGCTGTAGTTTTTTCTTTTAATGTTTTCTTCCATCAGTCAAAGAGCAGCTTCCGCAAATTTAAAATATTTGAAAGAAGAAAAAAAAAAACTACTCTAATGTTTACAGTCAAGGGGACTTCTTAAGTCTTTTAACAAGAAATTGAAATATAAATTGACAAAAATAAAAGTGTTGAGCAAGAAAAGAATTGTATTTAAATACACACGTTTTAAGGATTGTAACTCTCCAGCTGAAAAATAATATTTTATCGAAAAAAACTTTTCTTTTAGCCAAAAGAATGTATAATTTGAAATTGAGAAAGTCTGCTGGTGTTAAAGCTTGTGACGTTTTCCTTTCTAATAAAAATGTTCTGCATGGTTGTTCATATTTTGAACTCAACTTCAGGGTGAAATACTACTCTTTTTTACAACTGTGTTCACTACATTGTTTATACAACAAGATTTTTACTTCATGTCTTTATTTTCGTGTTGAATCGCTAGGCGTTGTTCTAGGTGGATACTCAAATATTGAATGTGGTCTTCCGATTAAATATGGGTATTTGTTATTTATTGGTGGACAAATTTGACTTCTGAGGATAAACGTGGCATGATCATATTATTCTCCACTGCTCTTGCCATTCCTCTAGCTCACGAATGTGAGACTGTAGTTGTTCGAATGAAACCTTCGGAACTGAATTAACGCTTATAAATGCAATGTCGTCTGCAAATTCTGAGGTATATGTATTTGAGCGGCCCTAGTATACAACATTGAGGGACCCCTGCAGAGATTTTGTAATTTTTCGGAAACTGATCCTTTGACCTTACTTTAAACGTTATATATTATAAATAGCTCTTAAGAAGCTTGAGTGCGTTTTTAGGAAGAGCTCGAGTTATTTTCGTGAGTATCCGATCATGTCTGACTTTATCAAATGCTTGGCAATTGTCAATAAATAAAGTTGAACAGTATTTATTATTTTCAAATGCCGATCTAACAACGGCTGCAGTGCTATGGACTTGCCTAATAGTGCTATGCCTTGCTCCAAAAACAAACTGAGAGTTCGGAATAAAGTTTTGTTCACTAAGAGGAGGTTTTAAGCTCGAGACGAATAATTTTTAACCTTGGATGAAACTGCGTGTAGGCTAATGGGCCTGCATGACGTAATCTGACTTCAGTTTTAGGGATCATAACTATTTCAGAGAACTTCCAATAGCACGCGAAGAATCCAGCTCGCGACTTGCCATTAAATATCAAGTTTTATAATTGGGTGTTTCTAATAAAGATAAGCGATTTTTCATAGGATCATTGCACAGTGTCACTGATAATTGGACTGACAAAACTGTTTATGTCGTGTGGTGTCAATACCTTCAGGCGGTCTTCCCGTCTTGGTGCTGATTTTTAGGCAGTAGGGGATAATAAGTGCTATACAACTTTCAACAGACTATAGTCCGTGGTTTTTCTTGGATCGAAGTTTTTTAATAATTTTTTAATAATTTCATTTGGATATTTATGGCTTGATGACGTCTATTCAGCCATTGACTTCTGGTCTCCCTGACAAGAATCTGGATATGAGTTGATGACTGGAAGGAATTTCTTTTAACTGATGGTTGGCTTAGCAATTTCGGTTGTTACGGTCACAATGTATGTGAATAGTCTACAGCTTTTTGAATATCAGGCGGGTTTCACAGAGGAATGTTCTGAGATTTAAGGGCTTCCGGTTAATATATAATATATTTTTCGTAGAAGGATCTTGACAGATCATGGAAGTATATACTACTGTTAGTGTTAAAGCCTGTGTTAAGATCATTTGCTCTGTAGCACTTTTTGAGCAATAAAATAAATAGAAAATACCACTTCTTTGTCTTAGTCATCCATAGCTGTACAGTAAAGACGTGCTGACAGGCCTGTAAAATAAAATCAAAAGTTCTCTTTTATGTCACACACGCAACTTCATTTATTAAATTTTACCATTTTTCGTATTGCAAGCCCCTCCTTATTTGTATTTTTTTCAAGAAAATACAGATTTCAAATTCCCTTTCACTTTATGAGATAAACAGCAGAGGGAATGGGACAATATATCTCTTGTGTCAAATAATGCGTTAAAAAGTTTTTTTTTTTTACTGTAACAAAAACATAAACAACGTTTTTAATAATTTAATGCAAATCGTACTTAAAAATATTTATGCGAATATTTTCATGTCGAACAGCTTCCTTGTGCGTTTTCCTCCAGTGAGTTGTGGAGGTACTTTGGCTGGATGTAACAGTTAAACAGTTAATGACAACAGCCATGTGAAAAACTCATCATGTGATGATGATGATTATCTCTGTGTGTGTGTGTGAGTGTGTAGGTGTGTGTGCGTTTGCATGTACTTGTGTATGTGTATGCGAGTATTTACACACACGCAGAAACAAGTCTATTTGTCTGGCTGCAAGTTTTGAAACAAACCATCATCCGCATCATAAAATTATGAATGTGGCAGAGTTATAGCAGGCAGCAGTTAAATTTTAAACAATTTCTTGGTTGCGGTTGTGTGAAAGTTTCAAATATCTATTTGACAGAAATCCCTGTACTTTACATACACACAAATCTTCTATTTGTATAAGGAAAAGACGGGACGAAGTGAATAGACGACTTTATGGTTGTAACTGGGTTCACTTTCCTCCAGTAAATAATTGTCTCTTGTCTGGATATGTTCTGCTGTATGAACATGTTTTCATTTTATTTGACTTTTATTTCCCATTCCTTTTTGTAACAAAAATGAATTGAAAAAATCATGATTAGCTCTCGTTAATAGCATTCCCTAATGTGTGATTATGCTTGATTTGCTAACGCAATAGAACGAGTGATGGGGAGCGAGCATTAGCAAAGAATGCAAAAACTGGTTTCATTGTTAACAACAGGATGTGTTTGTGTGTGAAAGCATAATCAGAAATAATAATAATATATTTTCGTCTTTCCGCATCTGCCTTCTGCTAAAGAATTTTATGCATTTTTAACAGCGAATCTGCATGTGAGTGTGTGTGTGTGTCTGTGCACTTTCGTGAATGACGAAAACGCTGTTGACATAGTGATAATACGGGTGATAAATGTTTTTGTTTTCGCCGACGTAGGTCGAGCTAATTTAGCATAATTTTTAGAAAAGCGAAAGTAGTTAAGAGTTAACACAAAACAAAGAAGTTTTTCGTGAAATATTTTTCATTTGGATTTTTGTAACAATATTTTTATTGGTTTCTTTTGTCTTGATTCCTGCCGTTTTTCGTACGAGTTTATTGTTGCTGAAGAAAATGCAATCAATTTTAATCATGATTATCGCAATGAAGCTATCACAGGAAAATACTTAATTCATTCCTTCATTCATCCATTTTTTTTTTTTGTAATTCTTTGCTGCTGTTGAGAACATTTAAAAATGTTCGTGCATATTTTAATGCATGAAGGCAGTAAATTGTATGTCTGCAACGAGATACGAGTCCTTTAACTTTAGTTCCTTCTTAGTTTTTCCATATACATATTTGCTGGCATATATGAGCATAGTAAAGAAAATATGTAGCGCTATAAAGTATGGATTGTAGGATAAAAAACAAGCTGCCCACATATGAAAGACATTTCGTGTAGCGTACATTTTAGTAGTCCTTTTTAGCAGGAAATTGCAAAAAGAAAACAATTAAATTTTTTTGTCTATGCCACTCTAAATACACGTTAGAAAATGTTTCATTTCCAGAAATTTGTTTTCTTTCTGTCACAAATTCTTCAATGTAAGAAAATGCATAAATCCACCCAACCCAAAAATTGTACTTGGCAGAAAATACATATAATCAGTAAAAAATATATGATAGAATTAAGAAATCTTTATGATTTTCTAAAATATTTGTGTAGGTAAGGCAGGGCGTAAAAACCCACGCGGCAGGGTTGGCAATACAGTTCTTAAAACGCCATAAACTATTGGGCAGGGTGTCGGTAATGCACTGGAACTTTGTCGGTAATGCAGTTTGCCGGCAATGCAGTGCTGATATTGGTAATTTCCGTTTGATAGAAATGAGTTGGATTTTAATTCACCCTTTCGCATTAATTTCTGCCAGTGTAATTTGTAAATTCAGCAAGAGTTGATTCCTTGAAAACGTAAAGAAGCTGTTCTTGCTCACAGAGAAAATAAAATATTTTCAATATTTTATTGAGTAAATAAACATACTCATTCCCTCACTCACTATATCATTAAAATAGCAACGGCATACAAAAAATATTGTATAGAATTTATGCACTAAGAGCAAGTTCAGTACAGCTCATTCGAAATAGTGCAAGACACCAGCCAGCCAGCATGCTTGTTGCTAAAATACACTACCACACCAACAAAGATCTAATGGTCCTGTATAGCGAACAAAATGGAACGGATGCTGCATAAACAAACTGAAGTGAGTTGTAGTTACAGCGGAGATTTATGTAAAGCACCAAAAAAAAAAAAATTTAAGCGTTTTATAAGAAGCTTTAAGCAAAAAAGCAAAAACTAATAAATAAAACATATTGTAGATTTATTTTGCATCTTTTTTTTTTTATTCCATTCCTTCCCTACTTGAACTTCTGTTGCAGATTTCCTGTACTGCAGAAAATGCTAGAAAGTAAAAGATTTTCCACTTTTCATATGATAAACACACACATGCTTCCATTCCAATTGAAGTTTATTACTTGTGTCTTCATGCACATTTTATCGTTTAGTATTTGTAAGGAAGCACATATTACTGCAAACAAAAATGAGGAACTTGAACTGATCTTAAGAAAATCAAATATTACTGTTGTTGCTGTTGCTGCTGCTGTGCAGCATCATCTATTGAAGCAACATTTTGAAAATTGTCTGTGACAGCATGAGCGGTATTCTTTGTATATTTCTGCCTGATGCACGAATGTAAGCGTGCTGCTGATGTATTGCTCTCTGTTAAGAAGATATCAAACTGTGCTAGAGAATATATTCGAAATCAAACAACACCAGCAACAACAAGAACTGGAAAAATTCATTCACACATACGCTTTGTAAATAATTTGTCAAAAGATGTTGTTTTCGAAACCAATAGATGAAAAATAAAGGAAATGGTAGATTTTGATACATGATAGCAGAAAGTCGACACCAGTCACCAGAGAGTGTAGTTTAACAACAAAAATAAAACATCAGTTCTGGCAACAGATTCCGGCAGGGGACATTTTCTTTGAAGGCTGGTAGGCACAAACGTATGGCTTGCCATTACTGGGTGCACCGTCAGGAGTTCTGACTTATACCTCCTCGTGGTGGCAGGCGAGAGTAGGTTCCCGTCTCTGCTCTCAAATATATCTAATCCACGGTGGAACAGTATATTTCAGGTATGCGTGGAAAAGAGGGTGATAAGTCTATAGTATGCGAACTCTCTCTACCAGTCGATATTCAGTTTTAATACAGACTTACCCGTGCATATAGAGCTCTGTGTGTCGAGGGAGGGAGCCGGAAGAGATTGATAAGAATATCTCGCGAGGGGTGAACGGATCAATCTCTAAACTCTGACCGTGAGATTTAGATAAGTATGGACAATGAAGCCTCGCAAGAGGTGGATAGGTTAATCTCTGTAGGAACTCCGGTGTTTTTTTGGCCAATGAAGGAATTCTGAAGAGTTACAGAAGAAAACGTCGTAAGGGGTGGACGGGTAAGTCTTTACAGATACTCCCAAGCAAGAGGCTGAGACGGTGAGGCACAATTGGTGTGAATGTGCAGCACTGGATCAGGCGTCTCGGTGTTCTCCAAGAGAGAAATAGAATGATAATCGTTCTGATTGTCCAAAAGATCTAAACTAAAATAATCTCATTATATCGCGTGTCTACACTTTCAAACTTAATGTAAAACGAAAAAAACGAATTTCGAGCAAGTAGCAGAGAAAGAAGTCGAAACGATACTTTCGGCGGCGATGATTCGAGAGGTAGCGGCGCCGGTGGCCCTTGAGAACTTCAGACGGTTCAATTTTGTATTGAAGTGGAACAAAAGTAAAAAATGTAAAATTGTTATGCCATCTATGCCAGTGTGCTGTCGGCGGTGAACCAATCGACTTGTTTATTTGTTCAACAGCTGGGTACTTGAGTTTCTTCAAGGTGCTCTTAGAAAATATCCCAACAATTCCCTGCTGAAGGGAAAAGGTATTTTTGATTTACTTTATTTGGCTTTCAGCGTAACATGGACTACGTGGAGATAAAAGCTGCGACGAAAGACTTGGCCTTCAAATCTAAGTCTTCTCTATGCGGGGATATCAAGACTTTGGTCTCTATGTAATAGAATCTGATGTTGGCATTTTTTTCATTTCGACCGTATTTACTTTCATATATTTGGCAAAACTTTGGGCCGTACATTCAGGCTAAGGTCTTTGAATTACACTTCACTCATGACTATTTTATATTTTTGTGAAGTATTTTCTTTTAACTCTCTTTTTTTTTCTTCTTTATTGAACAAAGCTGGTAAAATTCATCTAAGTGTTGTGCAAATTTTCTGTCTCGATACTTCAAGCACGCATACATTTTGCGTACTTTAAACGAACATCACACATTCATTCTCCTACTGCTTCCTTTTACTTTAGACATATGTCCATAGCAAATCTCTGTTACTTATGAATTCGTTTTGTTTCGTTTGTGCGAGATACATATTTTGTGTCGCCTTTATCTATTTATTTGCCCAAATAGGAAGCTTTGACAGTTTAAATACGAGTGTGTTGCTAGAATCATGAGAACATATTTGTTGCTGCTCAAATTTTCAAATTAAAGAACAACAGGGACAACAAAAACAGCAGAAATAGTACGACAAGCGCAAATTTGTATTTACTTTGTTTATTCATCTTTTTGGCAAAGTTTTTGCTTGTTGCAAACAAAAAAGAAGTGTCCTCAGGACAACAACTTTGATATGAGTGAGGGTATGAGTGTGTGTAAACACAAATACAAAGTGATGAAGTGCATTTAGAAAGTAGACATTTTTGGTTTTTTAAAGATTTTGTCAAATATTCACATACACAAAGATAAATACAGAGATTTGCACTTGGCACTGCAGTGCAGGGACTGTTGAGTAGATAAAGACTTAATAACATTAACACTCGCTCCTAATATTTGCACATACACACATACCTACTGAATTGAAAATAAATAACAAACACAAAATTGCAACTTTCTCTTAAAAACAAAAATTCTGCTAAAGTTTTAGGGAAACATTCATTTATGGTTAAATGAATTTAATGAATTTAAAATTAAAACTAATTTATTTTTTATTTTGCTTGCATTAAAAAAAGACGTCTTTCTCTCTGGCTGCGTTTGCCTTTATTTGCCCAAGTGTCTGCGTGATAATGCAAGTGTTGATGGTTGCGGTTGTGTTAACAGCATCCAATGAGATCCTTTGTCAAATACAAAAATCTAATTGAATTTTATGTTTTGACTACTGCTTTTCTAGTTGTTGTTTTCAGGATGTTATTTACAATTTGTTGGCTTTTTATCAGCATCCTTGGTCGAGATTATTATTAAAAATTTGTATATGCAACGAAAGGAAAATCAACATGTACAAAAGTCTGGATGCTTGTTGTTGTTGTTGGTGTTTCCTACTTCTCTACAAGATTTGGCTTTTGTAGTTTTTGCTGCCTTCAGACGTTTGCTTGTTTGGGTATATTTGTGTGCAACTGTCACCAGCTCAAACTGTTATTTTTAGCAGAGCTATTATATCAATATTTAACATAATGCTTGCCATTGCTGTTATTGTTGCTGCTGTAGTACATAATTATTATGTGACTGCTGTTTGTAGTTAAACCAAACTTGACATTAATATCACAACCGACACTGAGTACATTTTTTTGGTTGTCACTGTCATTTACTTCCTGGGCACACTTTTTTCATAAAAATGTGCAAATAACTAAAACCCTCAACTAATTTAAAATAACAACAAAAACAATAGAATTGTTAAGAATATTTTTCTTTCTAATAGACAAACAAAAAATCCTTTACAGCTTGACACTTGAGTGCGTTTTTGCGAGCAGGCAAATGAAACTGTCACTCACCGCCAATGCTATCAAACCCAGAGACACTGGCGCATTGTGTTTGTTATTTTATTCATTTGTTGTATGTGTCTAAGTGTTGGTTTTTTTTTACATGCGGCACCCATGACCTTTCTAACAGCCATTTAGTTAGAGTGTAGTTTTTGTAATAGACGGTGCGACCTCGCTTAACTTAACTAATAGAAATTAAAGCAGTTGCGGAAACCGATTCCCACATTTGCTTGAGGCAACTGTATGTAGTGACTATTTTTCTTCATTTAGTTGTGCAGCAATCCTCTTTAAAGACTTCTTTATAATTAAGCAAAATTTTTTATATAAAAGACCAGAGTGGTCATGGAGTTTGAATTGTTTATTTTCAGAATAAATTCAATTATTTTAATGTAAAAAACAACATTTTGGAAGCAAAGTTGCAATAACTTAGTTTTTTATTCCAAAAAGTTGGGCTAACAAAGTCACAATGTAAACAATTTGTTAGTTGCAATAATCTAGGAGTTACGTTGAGCGAGATTGTACTGTAATTTCGCCACCAGGAACAACAAGTTTGCTTATTAGAAAAAAAAAAAAACCAGTGACAGCCTGTCTATTAAAACTCAGAAAAACATCAACATCCTTCTTAACAGCAACAAATAATGCTGCTCAACAAACGCATAGTGTAAACTTAATTTTCGCCTGTGTCTTTTTTTCCTGTTTATGCACATTGTTCATTTTTATTGTCTCGTTTTAACCACAAGACAAAAATGCGAGGACAATGTGTTCTTTCTACTGTAAACATGGTCAACAACATATCATATCATTCCATATCATTGCAGTCAACAACATCAGCAACAGCAACAACAACAATGACGTCTATAGCAGCAAGAAGCTCTCATACTTTTTCGGTGTAATAAACTCAACAAAACTGTTGCTAGCGAACAAAAAATATACATCAACTGTGTCTGTCGTCCTTTAATATTTTGCTCAGTTGTAAAAAAAAAAGATGCAAACAAACCAAACGACAAGAAAAACTACTAACAGCTTCCGTGTATTTAGCAGCCACCGAGTGACAAAGTAATTTGTTAAAGTCTGCAAAAGTTTTTCATTTTGTTTTTGTTCCGTAAGTTTTGCCATTTGTTTTATTTTTCTCGTTTCCGTCGTGCCAATACGCATTTTCTCCCCTTGTCACCGAAAACACAAAAGATGTTTTTTATTTCTTTCGGTACGAGCCAACAAGACAACATTTAAAATTAAATTTTTCATTGTAACACCAAAAAAAATATAAAATAAATAAATAAATAAGAAATATGGCCAAACCAACACAATTCTAATATCCCTTGGGAGTCAAGTCCAGGAAGAAATTGTGATTTCAAAAAAAAAAAAAATTACTTTGAAACTGTTGGACTTTTTGTTAGTTTCAAAAGACATTAAGAACAGAGTGGCAAATAAACTTCGCTCGCATTATAAATATAACTCAAATATAAATATATTTTTTAATTTAAAAACTCGTCAACTAGGTTGAGGAAATATTAACGTTAAAAAGCTGAAAGTTTTTCTTTAGGAGACCTGTAATAACCTGTCACTGGTGTCGACAGTTTTTTCAAAAACTCATTTAGTTGGCTTAATGAAGTGAAATTCTTGCTTAGTTTTTCTCTCCAGCAAAATCATTCAAGGAAGCCTGTTAAAATTAAAAAAAATTACGTATGAAAAACATGGATCGCCCGCCTGGTTAAGATTTCGTTTCTTATACTTGTTTTTCAGATTTCAAAAAATTAGGGAGAGTGAGTATTTGGTCATCAAAGATATACGATATTATTTGTTGATTTGTTTTTCCGACAGGGTGCTCTGATATATATGTTTGGAACGATTTTCCGTCATAAAAATGACACTGAAGGTGGCAACTAGCCGAAACCGGTTTGTCTCCAAACCAAAATTGACAAGGGATGACGGAAAATCGTTCCAAACATATATATACGATATTATGATTTTTATTTGTTTTAATAAATTAAAAGTTTTATATTACATTCAAAAGTATTTAAAATTGTTGTTATGCGTTCTTTAACTTTTCTAACACAAATTCACTCTGCGATGAATTTCATTATTATTAATTTTTCGCTTAACGCCACTACCACAGGCACTAATTGGCTGTTATAGAAATTAGGCTTCTTGCAAATGCTTTTATATTCTTGTCATTTTGCTATTAGCAAATCATAAATATTAAACCAGAATTAAAAGAGACGTTAAAATCTTCATATCAACAAATAAAGCTTTGTCGCTTGCCTGGCATTCCCTGGGAGTAAAACACTTAATTAAAATACTAAAATGAAACACAAAACTTAACATCTTGTCACAATGTCACCGCCAAGTGCACCAATTGCCATTTAAATAGTTAATGCAGAAGATGCTGCAAAATGGAAAATGGTGGCAATGACGATGTGTCTGTCAAAAGCTAAAATATTCCAAATTAGCTTTTATTTGCAAGAGGCAGAATTTGTGTGAAAATACTGAAAGTATTTGAATAAAATTTACACACCCTACACATGACTGTTCTGTCCTTTTAATGGTTTGACTACATAATTTTCGTACTTATTGTTAAAGACTTTTGTCTTTCTGTTATACTTTTTGTCACATTTATAGAAAGTGGAACTAACCACATCCACAAGGCAGGTAATTGTCATTTGTTAGATTTTCTGCATTTTCAAAAAAAAGCCAAGATGTTTCGTTCAAAAAGTCAAAAACTTTTTCTTGTTAGACCAATTTGTATTCTTAGTGAAACATTATTTTTAATTGGCGAAATGTTATGCTGCCTAACATGCCGTCTTGGCCAGCCATAAATCTGTTCTGCCAACATACAGATTTCAGTTCGCACAGGAATTTGGCTCGTGAAAACTCTCACGAACAAAATAAACACAGGCAAAATAAAAAAAAATTATATACATATGTGCACAACTATAAAAATCCGTTCATTAACTTGGCTGAAAACGCGGAAGCAATCTCGATGACAAACAAAAAATGATGTTGAAACTGAAAACCATATAGACGAAGACCAACAAATTTCGTTTCGTTATTTTTCGGACGCTCTCTCTAGAATTAAAAATTTGTTAGTTATAGAGTGTATAAGATTTATATAATGGTGTTTTCTTTTCTATTTTAAATGTAACATTTTTTGCACTTTTGTTATACACGAAATATGTTTACGCCCACAAAAGGTGGTGGTATTTTCAGATTTTACCCTTAATAAAGTCATCGTCTTTAATGATATAATAAAAATAAAAAAACCCTAATAATAAGGGTATGTACCCTTTAGCAGGGCAACAGTTTTTTTAAGAAACGAAAACGCCTTAAAACAAAACTTGGCTGCTTTACCTTTTTGTTTTTTTAATAAACTGCGAAATTAATTAACACATGACTCACTCAGTTTTACAGGGGTATATAAGGGAATAATTTCTTTTTTATACCTTGAAATTTCAAAATATAGAATTGCGTTCAACATCCCTGTATTGCAGTTTAAAAAACAGAAAGAACTTTTCATTCATTAGTGATGGCTTTTAGATGGGTATAATGTGTGTTTCGCTAAAAGTAGGGCAAACATTTGTATCCTCCTTTTATGCTGCAAACATAATTAACTCATTCTGTAATGATAACTTTAATAAAAATTAACTTGCCATTTAACCCTTCGCTTTTTTTTTTTTTGCCATACACGACTACGCTTTATCCCTTTAAACAAAATTGTTTAAGCTCTTGTGCTTCTTAATCGCAGTTATAGCGTAGTTAGTTTTCTGTATAATTTTTTGCACTCAATTCATTTTTAACACACTACGAGAGAGATGGAGAGAGTGAGAGAGAGAGAGAGCGGGAGGGAAAGGAAGAGCTAAATAAAAAATGAGGAGAAAAAAAAACGTTTAAATATTAATGAAACAGCATGAAAAAGTACTTTAGAATTTTAGTACTTGTCGTTTACAAAATAAAAAAAAAAAATTGAAGTAAAGAATGAATGGGAATGTATTTATTATCACAAGTAGGGCATTGGCAAGAGGCCGCTGGCATACTGAGAATTGTTTTAAAAGAGTTAAGCAACGAAAATAGTTCCAGCAAAACGGAAGCTACCAAACAGCGATCTTTTTTTTTTCTTTAGTTAAGCAAACTTTAATTAATGCACGCTTTTAAATAATTATAAGCTATTTGAATAGTTTATGGACATACAAAAACAACAACAACAACAACTACTACTGCGACTACGACTACCCGCAAACTTTAATTTTCCGCGCACTACTAACAGCCGTAACTGCTAGAGCAACTGCTACTGCTACCACCACCCTACTACTACCACTACTACACGTCTACTTTAGAAAAGCAACAGCCAAGTTTGTAATAAACTGCTGAAATATAAAATAGTTTTCAGAAAAGCCAGTAGAACACAGAACTAAAAGTAAAATTAACAATCGTTGTAGTACGAGTTCAGCGAAACGAAGCATAGAAAAAGTTCAACTGAATTAAATTTACATGCTACTGGCTGGTTGTTAATTTACATTAATTTTCTAAAGTCGTTTTTTCTACAAAAATTCTGTGTTTAGAAACGAGAATATTTATCAAAGAATGAATAACAGAACCGTTTTCTATTTCTATGGCGTTCATAATTTTAATAGCTGTACAAAACAAATTCTCTCTAGAAATATTTATTTTTTAAATCAATTCTTTCTATTTTATTGAAAATTATTAAATTAATCTAAATTATAACTTCTCTTGTGGAAATTTAAGCAGAAAACAAGCAGGAAATAAAAAAGGAGTTTTTAAGGAGTCTTGCCAATGTCACGGAATTTCTTTTGAAGCATATGTTCGCAATGCGTTAAATGCGTTTTTATTTTTCATACTCATTGCATAAAATTCTTTGATTCCAAAAAAAAAAAAAAAAAAAAAATCCATTGCAAATATTTCCATATGCTCGTGTGCATTTAAATTTAAATACTTCACAGTCGCAATCACAATGTTGCATTCGTTAAGTAAAAATTGTATACAAAAGCATTATTTTGAATGCATTTTTGTAGCACACATACCCGTATATTTCTCTTACGAATATAAATAATAAATCGACATTTGCAACAAAGCAAAAGTACGTTAGAAATACAAAAAAGAAACAAGTAGAAAAGGAAAATTTCTCGTTGAATTAAAATGTACGAGTTTTCTTTGGAATAAAATTAAACGGAAAAAATAAATAAAATATTAAATACGTGAGTATTAATTTAAAAAGTAAAAGTAAAAAAAACATATGTGGCTGTATAGAAATAAAGGTGGCATCAACAGTTCCATACTTCACTGATTGAAGAGAAAGAGGGCAATTCCGCTAATGGCCAATGATGGAATTTGACATAAAACGTAAAATTCTTTATTTACAACTAGAGAAACTATAAACTTAGTGCTAGCGGTTTGGTTTGTAGGACGGCCGTCTCACCCAACTGTAGAGACGTTAGGAGCATCAAGTGCATGTATATCCCAGCGGCGGTAGTCCTACTCATACTCAGAAGTAGGTCTCACAACAGCGGTAGACTATAATCCATAACCCAAGGCCACATTACAATTCCCCTTTACCGGCTTTATTTACATTTTTTGGGTTTATAAAAAAAATTTTATTTCTTGATGATGCTACACAATCGAGTAGTGAAATTTCAAACATTTTTAATTTTTTTTTATGTTTTTCATACAAAATACAAAAGGACGAAATTCATATGTAAAAAATAACAAATATTTAAAATTAAATGTGGTGAATGGCGCTACTAAGTTAGACGTTAACTTCAAAAATAAATTGAATTTATAGGGTAAACTTAAGAATTAAAGCTGGAGGTTGCCACGCGTCAACGCACCTTGCGTTAGAGACTTTTTGTTCTCAAACTTTCTTATAAAAATGGTCAACGCCCTAAAGGCGTTTCATACGCTTTATGTACCTGGTTCTATGAAAGCGCTTTCTCTTTTTTGACAAAAGTCTATAACGCATCGACGCATTTAACGCGTGGTATGTACCATAACCTTAACAATTATTTAGGAAATAACTTATAACATAATAATAATTTACGGGCAGCATGTTGAGGTGATAATGGTTTAATAATTGTGGGAGAAAACGAGTCCCCCGACTTTTTTCATTCAAACTTCCATCCCGCTCATTTTCATGCATTATTTTGATATAGCTGCAAAATGGAGTAAACGTTCTTGAACTGTTACAGATTTTAGCTATGATGAGAAGCTTGGGTTTGGGTCTGTTTTTTAACACTTGCAAGAAGATATTTTGGGAGGAGGACTCATTGGCAGTTGTGTATTACTGTGTCCTTTTCAGCAACAATTCGTAAAGGAGTTTTGTTACTACGCTCGATAAATTTAATTAGGATATAATTGTTTTATCCTAAATAAATAAAAAACGAAACAACAATTTGGAATTTACTTCAAATCAGATGTCGACAAAAAACAATTGAAATTCCTTTTCGCCGATTTACAGAAAGTAGAAAAAATACTCGTTTTGCGCAAAGAAAAACATGGTTGTTGCATTGTCATGACAACCATATTATGTTCTCTGCAACAATATAGTGGTTATTTGACAACATTTTCAACATTACTTTAGTTGCGATAAACAAGTTATTGTTTACAATAATTTATTAAATGATTTCCATACATATGGCAACGTGGTTAAGATGAACACGACAATTCTGACTACAACCAAAGTATTTTCACTATACAAAAATACTATAATACCTGTAACCATAAAATGTTTTTACGAGACATAATATATAAAGTTATTTATTGTGTTTAATCAAAGTATGCGGGAAATGTGACCTAACTGCTCAGCGCTTTGACTATTAAGCATTCAATGGCGTTATTCGCCTGTGTTCGGTCCTCAGCCGCTGCCAAGCTGTGATGTCAATGTTTTGTTTTTTTTTTTCGTCCTAAGACGACCATATTCTTATAATCTACAATAATAATATGGTTTGTTTACAACCATATAATGCTATGTTGCTTTTAGATTATGGTTAGTCTAACAATGTTTTTTTATTTGCGAGTTTACAAATCGGCTAGCAAAAATATTATTATAGCATAACAGTCTCTGCTGTAGCTCTTAGCTTGTCCCTGCCTTATTAAATTTTGTAATAATTTCGTCTTCGTTTTATATTCTGCTTGAATTATAATTTTTCCATCGTAAGTGGTAGCTCTTGATTCTTTTTAAACTTTTCTTGTGTGTAGGTACTTATAATGATGTGTAAACATGCGAAGAGTAATTTTTTACCTCAGTAGTTTCGCTGGAAAATTGCTTTACTTTCACGTCCCTGTTTTGGTAACGTCTACTTGTTATTTATTCTATGGATGAAAATAATAAATTTTGTTAGCAATTTGCTGCCAGTTGGTTTCTTTCTTTGGCGGAGAAATAAGCAATCTTATATGTTCTTGTGAACACTTATTTATATGCAACATATGTGTCGCGTTGGCAGCCAATGAATCTTTAATCAATTTAAATAGAAATGATTTTATTTGTATTCTCATGCTTTGTAGTTGTCTCTTAAGGAGCATTTTTTTCATTTCCCTTTAGCAGCCATTCAGGCATTTGATAACTATTTGCTTCTAATTATCGTTATATTTGAAGTTATAATTAGCTCATTTAAAACATTAAATCATTATTTATGTACGAGTATATGCGCCTACGCAGCGAATTTTTCATTAAATTATTTCTGTCGTACTCTGACTTAGCAAGAAGAGGTTTTTTTTAGCATTTATTACAATATAATTTTAGTTTATTTTATTTATTTTGTCTATTTATTTTACAAAAATACAAATTTTGTTACATTTCTTTCTTTTCTTATGGCTCTAAGATTTTCCATTTGCTTGATATAAAAAATTAAATTAAAACTAAACATGACACAATTTAACTTTACCTGACAGAAGAGCCAAGTAATTTATTTAATCTAAAATATAAACAGTTATTAGTTGAGTCAACAACATGAAGTCCAACAATCAACAAAACTTTTCGAAAATATTCCACAATAGCTGGGCGAGGAAGGTGGAGGGATGGATGTGTTGCAGCATTGTGGTTTCAAAAGGACACGAGAGTTTGTGGGGGTGTGTGTATGTATTAATTTAACAACATTTAAAATTTATAGTTTTCAATTTCCATCAAATTGAATACTTAACAAATGTTTACAAAAAAGAAAAAAAAAATATGTTCAAAGTTTTAATTTCCTGTTGAGACAATATAGGAATTTGATAATGTTTATATGAGGGAATGCAAAAAGAAGTCGAACTTTAAGGACACTGCCAGCAATAAATATATAAATGTTGAATAATTCTTTTGCAAATAAAGTTGTATGGAAGCCTCCACTCCCACTGTGGTGGCCTATATTACAGCTGAAAAAAGAGCTGTGCACTGGTAAGCACTCCGAGAATTCATTGTTTGAACTCATTTTGTTTCAAATCTGTGTTTTAAAAACTTTTAAATGGAAAGATGAAGAGGGAATTTTTCGGAAAGTTTATTTTTGTATAAAACCTCAGATATTTAACTTAAGCCTTGTTCTTCTTAAACTAGATAAACCTCTTTTTAAGAAAGAACTTTTGCTCAAAATGCGCTACTGCCGAAACATCAGAATGCCTTTCTTTATTTGCAATAAATTTGTTGATTATTTTATTTATTTTATTTCTTTCAAATTGTTTGTTGTTTGTTTTTCAAACTAAAATATTTGAAATTCCTTTTACTGTATGCTGCAGTTTATGTAAAAAGAAATGTACACAAGCAAGTAAACTGAACTTTTCCATTTTAATTTTATGTTAGTTCAGGAGCAATAAATAATCAACTACACAGTTTTTAAAACAATAAGTTTTTATTAATTTTTTACTTGTAGGTTACTGAAGATAAAAATAGATATCTAGTGGTTTTAAAATAAATAAATTGTTGACTAAATAAATAGCTCAACTGTAATATGAAACAGTCTATAGTTAAAATTTTCATATTTTCCATTTACCTTGAAATGCTTCGAAAGTAATTTCTTAAGATGTAACTTTTTTTTTTATAAATAATATTTTTTAGAGTTGATTTTTTGAAAAGGCACCATTTTAAAAGGCTTTTTAGGAGCGTTTTTTCTTGAGTATTTATATCATAATTAATATTTTATTTTAATTATTTTTAGAATAATTTGTTCTAAATGTTTATTTTTGTCTTATAAGTTACATTGAATCGGAATTACTTATCAAGTATACGCCTCCAAGTTTTAACACTTTTCTCATACAAATAGCAGACCCCTGCGTATGAGTAATATTTTTTGCTTCAAATAAAATCGTATTCATAAGAAGTAAATTTGAAAAAAATCTTAATTTTATATATCATTACATTTAAAACTTTATTTTCATTATTTAATGAATAAATAAAGCCACATCCCTTAAATAAGGAACATAATTTCACCAATCTAAAACGAATATAACTTGTAAACCGCACATTGAGGGGTTAGAAAATTTTTACATTTTAAAGGCAATAAATAATGTAATTTGAGAACGTGATTCGTATTTCGTGTTTCTTGTTTATGTCACTTGAATAATGAAAAACTATTTTAGACTACAACGTTTTTTAGTTCTATTGATTTGAATAATAGTAAAATAACAAAATTTAGTAATGGCTGCTACCACCGATTAGGCATTAAGAGGTAAAACGATGCTATATGTGCTCTAATATTGAGCTCCGAGCATTTTTATTGCGTAGTTTAAAGACCCCTTTTATGCTTTTCGCCGCCGTATTCTTTTCTAACAAGCCACCCCCAGACATTTTGCATTATATTAGGATCCGGATAATAAGGTACCCGATTTAAAAGTTCTATGTCTTGCTCACGAATCCATTGTTTTACAGATATGGCAGTATGAGTTCGAGTATTGACCGTTTCAAATACCAAGTCGATAGTGCCATAGCAGGATATGTTTGGCACCCAACACTGTAACTGTGCTTCCCTGTAAAACGTGTAATTAAAGTTTGTATTAATCTGGTCCGCGACTTTTTTTCGTAAAAAAATACAACTTTTAACCACTTATCCGACCACATTTCCTCGAAAGTTTTTGACGTACTATAAATGGACACGACGTCAAAATACGACGAACTTTGCAAGGACTTGCTTTTACCCCGCCTTATTTGTGAACTTTTGTGCGCGGACATGCACGCATTTGAAACGATTGTGCACATTTCTTTTGTGTTTCTCTGCGCGTTGTCGCGATTTTGTCGCGTCCTTTCATATTTTGTCCACAGCTTTTAATCTTGTTCAAATAAGTGTATACACTCTGCCTTTCCTCTCTTTATTCTTTCTGCTCTAAATTTTCAAATTAAAATTTGTTTCTTTTCGAAAGTGTTACGAGCTTTTGGGCGGCCCATTTTTGGGAAATTTAAAATAATCTTATTTAATTTTTATGACATTATAACATTCGTCGTTTGGAATCGCAAAACATGGCGTATTTGTTTTGATAGGTAACAATTCCTTATTCAAGTGATGCATAAAAAACCTCTTGATTTATTATAGGAAAATAAAAAATACAAATTTATTTAAAAGAAAAAAATCCGTTCACAGTTTTTACCAAATTAATAGTAAGAAGATGGCTTTCGAAAGTCCATTTTGTAAACTCCGAGTATCTGGTCTACAAAATATATTCGTCCAAAGTTGATAAAATTAAATTTCTAATATAAGTAATACACAGTGTACCAAGTAAGTGATTCTTATTATTTGCTGTATGATTTGCGTGTAGCCGGAATTCGATAGCAGATATTCGCCTTCAAGTTTAAGAACTTTCTTCATTTGGTAGTCCGGTACGTATGAGTAATATTTTTTGTTTAGAACACAATTATGGATGGGCAACTTTTATTAAAGTTCTTTTACCTTTTTTTTACATTATCAATTTAAATGATCAAAACGAAAAAAAACCTTTATTGTGGCTTAAATGGCTCTGGGTATATAGCTTTTGGTTTTTATTTATTTCTTGACATTAAAATTATTTTTGCCAACGCGTATGCTACTCCATTTTTAATATTTCTATTGTTTTTTATATTCATGCTAAATTGCGTACTTATGTATGTATGTATGGATATGTGCATATTAAACTAAATTTTATTGTATGAGATTTTTTGTGTTGTTTTAAGTTTTTGCCATTAAAGTTCATATTCACATATACGTTACATACATATGCACATATGAAACGTGTGCATACATTAAAAATGGAAAAGATGAAGAAAAAAATACAAACAGAAAACCAAGTACAATTCTAAGAACAGTTTGTTTTTATGTATGCCACATGTGTGCAACATGTAGCAAAGACAAACACAAAATTACAAAGTTTTAACATGAGAAAAATCCTTGTGATTCCACTAAACATCCACCTCTTTCCCACAGTACCGCTGTAGTTGAATGTTAACTTGTGCTTCGCATACAAGTTTTTAAACACACGCAGCACTTAATGGACAATAAAAAGAAAAATAAAAACATTGTTCTTTTGTTGTTTGTTCTAGCTGCATAAAATATTTAATTTGTTATAAAAAAATACTGTGTTTTCTAATCTGCTTTGGTGTTTATTTTGTAATTTTTTATTTTACTACTTCCTGTTTAAAAAAAAGAATTAATTGCTAGAAGTCTCAACTAGCTGTGATAGTGCAGTTTTCTTTTAGAAATCAAATTTTAAATAATTTCCTAAACTCGAAGTTCCCATTCAGGTAAATTAATTTACACTTTATTCATTTGATTTTCATTTACAAGTTTTTATACAAATTGTTTTCAATTTAATTTGTTGCAAAACTGCGAGCGATAATAAAGTTTTGGGACATTAAATACAAAATACCCAAATAAATAAATAAACAAGACGTGTGTTAATGATGTTGCTCAATCAAAAAGTAAATTTCGTAAATAAACAACACAATAAAAGTGGAAATATTTCTTTTTGTTCATTCGTTCTTTCTCAAATACAAACCAGAAGCAGCAGAACTAAATCAAAAGAAGAAAAGAAAACTGCCAGACAAGGTGGTTGTTATAGTTGGCACAAATACAATAATGAAAAGGAAAAAGTAGCAAAAATGCCATCATAAAATAAATTATAAGAGAACACAAATTAATGCACAACAAAAAGTTTTCTGTTTAATTTTTTCCTCTCATTTTCTTTTGCCATTTTCCCCGCTTGCTGTTGTATAACAATTCAGTAATAAAATCTGGTTTGATTGCTGTCATTTGTTAAAAAAATAACAATAAAATGTTTAGTTCTCTATAAATCCCCACTTAAAAGTCCCCACAACTAAAAGTCACAAGGCAAACAGTCTGATTTATTTCAGATCAAGAAAAGACAAACTTTTGCCAACAAAAATAAAACTTCTAGCATTAAATATGACAAGAAAAATTTCAGCAATATTTTTAAATATGACAACCGTTTTTATCCTGTTGAATTGTAGGAATTAAATAAAAGGACATTAAGAATTTGTATGTTTGGTTTTCTTCAACTAATAAACAACAAATGTATAAAAATATCTAACAACCCTGTACATCTGCATCGTGTTGTTAAGTCACAAAACTCTTTTTAGTTTCAAAACCAAGAAAAATTTTGATTTGAAGTCAAACAAATTTATTTTTTGTAAATGGAGAATTTGCTGCACTTTATCCTTGTCATTATGGACATCAGTCAAAACAAATAGGAACTGATTTTGCAGAAAGTACTGTCTCTTTTAAATAAATTATTTAGAGCCCAATTTTAGTAGGGCAGGATATAAAATATTATCATAAACTGACCAGCTGATTGTCTAGACTTTAGCTCAGCTGGCCTTTAAAAAGACTTATAATCACCCGGAAATTTTGTAATCTTTCACCAGATCACACTCGTACCGTCAAATAAAAAAGCATGACTTTATTGAAGCCATGACCTATAATTAATTGAATGATCACGCCACGTGATCCTTGCACCTTCAAGTCATCCAAAATGTCTCATGAAGCCTTCAGTTCGTGGCACGGATAAACACAAGCCGTCCGCGTTTTAATCGTTAAATTCGGCGGACCACAAGCAGATGCTTATCAGCACTTGTCCCGCTGTCAAGGAGGTTTGGACTGGATTAGTCTGGCCCGACACCCTCATTGCAACCTAGTGAAATTCGTGTGCTTTTGCGTCGTTCTATAGACGGCAATTTTGCTTGTTAACGGGTGCTTGGTTACTGGGCATCAGTGGCTGAATAGTAAACAACAGAATTACCAGACGCTGCCAAAACAACGTGGCCAAATTGGTTTCACTTCTTCTGAGCTAATGGCAGTTGGAGGTCCCAGTTTTGTCTACACTTCCGTTTTTTTTCTTAACTCTGTTGTTAAGGATTTAATTAGTTTTTGTTAATTTCTGAAAGAAGACAAACTCTTTACTCTCCCGATGTCATGGCTCGGCTTTATATATCGGTTGCGGTAATGCCGAATTTGTTTTGAAACAAATATGCTGCATGTCAGACTTACACTTTTACAACACTTGGATCTTGCTCATTTAAAATTTCATGAACATTTTGTTGTCTACTAAATTAAGAACCCTCTTTCTTAACTTTCTCCTTGTTGCAAACCCAAAACTTAATTTAAGTATTGACGTTCATAAAATCTTAATAGCCTCTCTGCGAATGATAAAAATGGCATTTTGACATTGAAACTTTTGGTAATGAAATGATTTTTTAAGCTGTCGTTTATTATTACAGTCAAGTCTTTTCGCAACATTTTCACTAACCCCCCAACGAGAAAAGTCAGAATAGTACCAAAAATAAGAAGAAAATGTGTTCAAATGCCATTGACAGTTGGTATTGTGAATATGGACTTTATGTCTATTTTATAAAACGAATATAAAATATTAGAAACAACTTTTGCTTTTTAATAATGGAGCAGCATGTTGTGCAGCTGTATTGTAGTTGCTGCCGATCTTATCGTTGTTGTTTTAATTACAATAATAATTTTTCTTACTTAACTTAAGGGCATCAAACTTTTCGCCAACAAAATGACTACGAGTATTGCTTTTATTACAGCTAAACTTTAAAGTGGCGGTAAACTTTTTCGTTTAACTGTTGTTTTATTTTGAAATTAAGAAATAAGTAGTCAGTCGTAAGTCGATGGACTGTCAGTGTTGGGTTATGAGAAAGGAAGAATGTTGAAATCGAAAAAATTTTCAATTGAGAAAATAAAAAAAAAATAGAAAAGAATAACAAGAAAATTTAAAATTGGTTAAACACTTATTCAGAGCTTTGCATATCGTATACTCGTATTCAGTCTGGGTGTGTTGTTGTTGTGGTGCATTCGATTTGAAACCTTGTGTATGGGTTCTAAACATTGTTTGCATTGCTCTCAATTTCCTATAACTTTTCATTCTAAATGAATCTTTATTAGCAGCACAAATATAAATCAAGTTATCTGTTATGTTTTGAACTGCCTGCATAAGTGTTGCATGTTGCAATAACTAGAAACTAAATTTGGGCAACTAAACACATAAATATTGACCACAATAAATTTCCAGTATCTGCAATCTAAAAAAGAGGAAATGCAGTATTTTTAGAATTAAAGAAAACACATCAACAACAATAACAACAACAAGTGCAAGTATAAATGAAAGCAATTCCTTAGATTCGTATACATCCTTGCATTCATTATTTTATTCGTACATTATTCTCGTATGATTTAAAGTATCATCATAGAAGTTGGAAATTGGTTTACCACAGAAGTTTGTTATTACTTCACTGAATTGCTTAAACTACTTGCAGAAAACTAACTGTACTTGTGCGAGTGCGTACAAGTAGGAGCAGGAGTATGAGTATGAGTATGAGTATGTGTTCCAACCAACTAAATCCATTCCATGTGTGTGTAGAAATGTATGTGTGTTTGTTTAACTAAAACTAAGTAGAACTAAACTACAAAATAAAAACTTCTTAGTTGAACTATTTTGGAATCGAAGTATTAAAAGAAACGAAGCCTGTTGTATAATTTTATAGGAAATTGATTGACATTCTGTATGATTTAATCATGCAAACACATAACGCCACATGTATGCTGAGACGTATGTATGCAACCACATAAGCTTAATGTGGTAAGCAATAGTTTTGCAACTCGGACAACTTTATATTTTCCTTTTCACAATGAGATTTTTTTCCCTATTTTTCCTTTATTATCGTCTGACTTTAAAGTTGATATGTTCAAAATATTTTCAACAAATTTTCTTTTATCCTTTATTTGTTGCCACAATTTTAAGGTGTTCATGCGTATATAGATACGTAAGTATTTCAATCATTATTTTGCTTTGTCAATTTTAGTGAGTGTGTCCTACAAAGTGCTTAGGCCAAAGGTGTCGAATACTGTATACCTCAAGGGTTACGTACAGCTTAGTTAAAAGTTTGATGGCAAAAAAGAAGCCAAAGCAAAGAAAAAACAACAACTATCCTTTGAAATGTAACCCAGTAAATAAAATTGTAAAAAGAAGTTAAACTTAAATTTATTTATTATCAGAGTCTTCAGGGGGAGTCGAACCCACGACCCCCAGGGTAATAGACTTACTGGCCTACCGGGGCACCCAAAACATAAATTTTTTTTTATTTGGGAGAAACTTTATTTATTTATATGGTAACATCCAACTGCTGGCCAAGATTCTGTGTAGCTTATAGTTTCGCTAGTGTATAGTGCCAATACTTGCTGAACAATAAGAAATACCTTCCAATTTAAGGGTTTATGCAGACCATAGGTTATGGTCCCACCTATTTCTTGTTGCATCAGCAAGATGTGGCTTGAGAAAATTGAATCACTTTTAATTCAATCATTTTTTAATCGCTACACTTGCAACACTTTCATATGATATGCGCTATAATTTGTTGTCCGCAACGCGTGAATGTTCTCTTTTTTAAGCGTCTAGCAGATTGATGATAACAGCTGACTTTTCAAACAAAGCTAAGTGTTAATAACGCATTTAAAACTTTTAGCCATCTAAAATATATAAACCAGCAAGGAAAACTAAATCACTGATTGTTTTCTTTTACAGAGTTGTATGCTAGAAATGTGCTGAATAATTTAAGGCCGCCATAAGCCGGAACACAAACGCCGCAATTGAAATCTTTAGCTGAAGTAAAAGTTCGTTTTTACCCGAATTTTCCCAAAAATTATTTCAGTCATTGAACTTTTATTTATAACTTAATTTTAAAATTTCTTATTAATAGTTCTTTAATTAGCTTAAAATTTAATTAAAAGACTCTGCTGACAATTGTCGCGTTATTAGCCGCCGCCTTGGAAGTTTGTATAGACAGGCCGTCAATGTTTGTTGGTTTCCGCTGAGTTGTTATTGCATTTTTTTTTTTACAAAATAGATGGCATAAATTTTAGTCTTGCGAGAATTTGCTCAATTATAGCAAAACTTAGTTTCGTATATTTTATTGCTGTGTTGTGTAGCTACTTATAATATTCTTGATTAGATTTGCAAGGTTGACAAGGACATTTTGTAATCAAGGGTGAGTTATGTCAATCAATAGTAATATATAAATTAAATGAAATTATACAATGTCCGAGCCGATAAAACTCATGTAAACGAGTCCCGGTACGATCTAGGAGGTTATATGATATGGTAGCCCTCTATACGTGAAGAAGGTATATATTTTCACCTATAGAGCGCGCTTTTGAAAATAAAACGACTAAAAAGCTTGGGCCTATAGAAATTTTTAGAATAGTCCAGAGCATTCGAGAGTGTTCGAGAGCATTCCGGAATATTTCAGATCATAGCGAATAATTCCGAATAGTTTGGAATGTTTTGGAAAGTTAAAGAGCATAGGAGACAGTCTCTTATATTTATTAAATTGTGACAAACATTTATTTGCTTAAATCGCTATGATAAGATTTTGTAAATAATTTATATCTAAAAGATATTATTTATAAGCTTATACAACTATATTTCTATTTTCTCTTTGCAGATTTTATTGGAGTAGCTCTGAAATAACGGAGAGAATTTCCGGTTTTGAAAAATACAAAATACTGTTGGTTGCAGTTCAACACCATTAACATCTGCCGACAAAATCCTGCAAGTTCATGGTAAGTGCATTATTTTTAATTTTAACTCATCTGTATAAACCAGTTCATTCTTGTTTAAGAAGTTCATTTATTTAATGCGTCAATATTTTGGGTTAATTTTTTTCTTTTTGCCCACTGGGTGGCAAAACTGACTATAATCTTAAAAGCTAAAACGTCGTATGTAGGTTTGCACTGCGGCATGTGCATGAGTATTTATTGAAATTTTTTTTTGAAATTTTTGTTGGTAGCAAGTTAAAAGAGAAAGATAGAGAAATAAAATTCATTTACCACTTTTGAAGACACAAATTGTTTTGCAATTTTCATACAAATACTATTTAGAAAACTTTTTATAGATTTGTTCAACTTTAGCATACGATTTTCCAATTTCTTGTTGATGACATGAAAAAACTTGGTTTCTTTTCAAACTTCCCTTCCTATTTGCATGGTGGTAGAGGGAAGCACACATCAAAAAAAAAAAAAAAGAAAAAAACAAGAACTTTAAAAGATGTAAAGAACTTTGTTGGAAGAAATACTTTTGTTCTGTTTTGTTTTGTTTTGTTTTGGGATATTATGACAGTTTTGCATACGACTACTGTCTTTCCACTTTCCACTTTATTGATAATACTTTAGTCCCAAAACTTTGTTCGTTTTTCTTTCTTTCTCTAAAATTGTATTTCCATTTTATACTTCTTCTATTCAAGAACACATCAAGCTTAAGTAGATCAAAATAAAAGTTTTAACTTTAACTTATTTTTAATAGGATTTTTTATTTATTATTTCGCCAACTACATGCTTCCAATACTCAGTGCTTTTATTTTATTAGTTTTTAATTTATTTTCTTTCTACAACTATTTTCATTTGATTCTCCATTTTGGTTGACAAATTAATGACTGCGTCATTTTATGTCAGACCTCTACTTATCAATTAATTGTATTCGTTAACTTTTTCATTCATTTTGCTTTGTCATGATTTTATTTTACAAACCGTCAAAATGGTAGAAAAAATTTAAGCTGTAAGTTGGTCGTGTTACATTGTTGTAGTTGGCTTTACAGTCGCTGTGATTATTCGTGTGCTAAGCCAATTTTAAACTGTTAAAATTAGAATTTTACAGTGTTAAATAAAAGTTCATTACAACTATTTATTGTTATGCCAAAAAAAGTAAAACCCAACTTTTCAACTTCCACACGTTGATCGAGGATTTGGAAATTTTATAGAACAGCAGAGAACAATTAAGCATAAAGGGCGTAGAGTAACCCCGGATATAAAAACCTGAAAGTTATGAAAAGAATGTTCTAGGAATGAATTTACTTCTTGGTACGTTTGGTTAAGAAATAATCAAAAATTTAGCTTCTAAAAGTCCCACTTGTGTCCTTGTTGTAACATAACACATGAGACTAGAACTGGCTTAGTAGTCTCAATAAATCAATGGAAACATTTAATATAAGACTGCATGGGGATGCCTAAAATAATTAAAATACTAATTGTCCGATGTGGAAATGTCATTACAACAAGAACTGCATGTGACATATTAACAATTTGGAGAAGTAAAATTCTCAATAACTTCCGCATGGATTCGGCTGAATGTTAACTTTGAGAGCAGCGGTCCATAGTCGCTTATTGGTTTATACCTGCGACTTCATAAAAAAAAAACCCCCGGAGGAATTCTTTCTCACTGCTCCATAGCGCTCCCCTTTGGCGGTGAAGACCTTATCAACGTCGGATGGTCCCAGCCGAAAATCTGAACCAAATAGTTACTTTTTGTAGGCGCATTCCTTCAAGGGGAACATAGTCCCGTCTACAGCAATTTCGCCTTGTCAAGACATCTGTTCAACCAAAAATTCTTAAAAAATTATTTTAATATGTAGAGGTGCTGCTTATTGGACAGGCGTCGCAAAACAACATAACCGCCAGAGACTGCCTGAAACGACCGGCCTTTATTGGAAGCCCCTTAAAAGAAACTCCCAGCCAATTAAAATAGTTAGTAATATGTCTGTAAAAGTTTATTAGTGATTTCTAGAGGTTTAACTACTACTGCCTTGCTGCCTTAGTTTTTTCCAAAACTAAATCACATGAATAATTTATTTGTTCCTATTTGACAAAGAGCTTTGTTTAGCTTTCATTGTAGGAACTCGTGTGTTTATGTAGTTGTAAACTAAAACTAATGTGTCATAATAACCCGTAAGCAAAACAACAAATAAAAACTTGCGACCACAAACTAAATTAACCAGGCTGATAAGGCCGCAACCAACAATTAATAAAACCAACCGAATAGAGGCAATGACTTCTCAAACAACTCTGACTGACTGGCAATGCAGCAAATGAAACTAAATGCAGAAAAAGGTAGACTGCGCCATTAATTAACAGCAGCAACTACTGCTGCTTAGTTGTCACATAGTTTTCTAATTTTAATGATTGTTTTTTCTGACAAATTCGTTTATATAGCTGGCTCTGTGTGTGTGTGTGTGCCAAAATAACCAGCCTGGACTTTTGGGGTTCTAGCTAATTAAACCATTGGGGAATTGTACAAAAGTGCTTTGTCATAATCAGCTCAAGGCAAGGTGGTTAACGTGGCTTTAACTACTGCCACCACTTACTTTTCTCTAAAATACAACTAAATGTTCTGCGCATTAAAAGCAACTTTTACTTCCTCTAATTTTGTTCATCATCTTCTTTTTTTCCAACATTTGTTGACTTGATAATAGGTTGTCACATAATTAGGTTGTAAATTTTTGGTTACTATAAAAGTAGCAACAAAACAAACAAAAAATTGAATGCTGCTGTAAATTTTTTTCTTCCGCCATTCGTTTTTGTCATCAAAATTGTTCTGCTCATTCCCCCCTAAAACAAATGAATGCTCATGTAAATTGAAAAAATAATTGTGATTTAGCAAACAAAAGGCAGATAGTACAAGCGCCATTAAACCGAACAGAGTTAATCCTGCGGGTTGGTTTAAGGACCAAAAAAAGTACGAAAAAAAATTTTACAAAAATAATGTGTTAAAGTCCGTTTAACAAAACAAAATGATAAAAAAGTTTTATTCGAAATTATAAAAAGTAAATTTATTACTGGCCAGTAACTGGCGAAGAAAAAGAAACAACAACCAGTGTTATTCTCATCTCTTCAAGGGTTTCATTCTTCATTTCTGTGTCCTTAAGACATTAAAAGGCACTCCGAAAATGTAATAAAATTAATTTAAGTGTTAAACCAAAAAAAAAGTCAAAAATGTTATTCTTAAATAACAAACATTGTAATAAAACACATCCTTTGTGATCCTTTGTGGCGTCTTAGAGACGCTCAAATCATATCTTAGAATCGATCAAAGTATTTAATACTTTGTTGTGTTGTTGCAAACACTTTTACAATTACAACACACACACACACATGTTTTGTGTATGAAGCAATAAAAGAAAAAGTATCTCTACAATTGCTGACAGTATTTTTTCGAGAGCAATCAAAACATGTTAGGAAACTAAATGAGTTCTTAGGGTCAAGCTTAAGGAAAATGGAAAACACCACTACTTAAATACATAAACAAGAAAGTTAATAATCGTGTTTTTTTTTTGGCATTAAATATTAGTCTCTTTCGCTTTACACTCAAAAAAAATGTTAGTATAAGCGAATTTGTTTAGCTTCTATACCGCCAGAGTATTTAAGTTGAACTCGTTGCGTAATTTTTAAAAATTAATGAGACAAAAAAACCCTCGTTAAAGGGAATCCATTTTTATATATTTTACAAATTTTGAAAATTCCGTAAACACTGCTGACGGATTAAACACGATATGTTTGCAAGACGTTTGAAATTCTCTCTGCTGACAGCCTGACATACATATGACCCTCTAGTCATTTTTGCCATTTCAAATAACTAATCGACGGTACTGTTGTAGGCTGTGGTCCCCAACAATTTTACCTTCAAATTCACTGATCTGAAGCTGACTTCACTTGGAGTAACTGGACTTACTTTGGGAACGACGCAAGTTTGCAAATTTCCTTTTATACTTCTCTGTTTAATGAAATTTTTTTTTTCTAAAATTTGAAATATATTCATTAAGTCCTTTTCCAAAAGTGTTAATAACTTTAACTCATATCTTTCTTGCTAAAATTCAGATGAAAACTGTTAAAATATAATTTTTGTATTATTTCCTTAAGGTAAGGCCAGAGGGAGCAAATAGTTTACGAAACTGTCATTACCACTGACGTAACGTAAGAGTTAATATACAAACATTATTATAGTATTTTCGTAAATATATTTTATGTATGGTTTTACAAAGATCTGCAAAACTAGTGGTTACGTATATTTCGTCGAATATTTGCCCCGTCTGATCTTACCTGTAGAATAGAATTCCCAATGGGATAAAAAAGAGAAAATTAGACAAAACATTAGCGATGTAAGATATCAAATGTCGGCGTTATTTTGGAGCTATATTTGGGCTATTATGTGTGGAATATCACATTATTTAAATTGCTGCCTGGGCTTCGCTGGTAGTGCTTCAAGATGATTTCTTGGGCAACATCCAGCGAACAGCAATTAGCGACCTACGGCAATGTGCATGATCGTATCGCTTCAATTCTTGAGTTACAAAAATATTTTACCGGCTTAGGCCCAAATCCAAACTCAAAATAAGCCTGATTATTGACTTGGCATGCACAATTAATCTAATCGAGTCCGAATCGAAATTTCTGAATATCCAATACTGGCCGCAACTGAAGCTATGCTGTCTTCACTGTACACCAATCTCTGTCAGATCGGGGTATTAAGGACCAAAAAAGTGTAGTCCCAAATCGTCCACGCCGCGATGAACGGGAAGCGCACTGTAGCCGTTATGGCGACCGTCTTAGCGATGTTGGACAGGCGGAAAATAATGCATGATGAGATAGGAAAACTCAGATTATTTTTTTTATTTTCTGCAGTGTGTCGTACGAATGTTTTTATATGTATTTTGACAGCAGTTCGCATGGAATGCCGAACAGAGTGCCAGCCTTAAGGATGTGATATCCATAGACACAAATTAAATGAATGAGAATGGAGAATTATCAGCTAAAAATATAATTTATTTTTATTTTGTGATCAGTGTTAAATTGCAAATATGTTTTATTATTTTTTTCATTAACACAAACCGATAGGGCCCCGATTTCGTACCAACACAAACTTATCTGAATGGTTTTCTTAGTAGAAAATTAGACAGATTCATGGTGTTAGCAAGTGCAGCTGCAAAGGGTTGTATTTGGGCTTTCTTAAAAAGATCACAGGGAAATATTAAAATATCGTTTGACATCTGTTCTAAGACTGATACTCTGTTCTAAGACAGGCTTTGCTTGAAGCCTGAGTAATTCTTGTGGAAATTTTCATGTTGCTACAGCCTTTTTTTTAATGAGTGTAATGTTATATAATCACCAGGATTCTGTACGTATGTACGGCGTAATTGTAGTAAACATCTTCTGTGTCCTTAGTGTAAAATTGTTTTGGATGCCGCTATTTGTTATTGTCCTTATAGCCTGTGTTATCTAGTTAAAAATCTTGCGTTCCTGCTAGTTATATTTTGTACAGCAGATTTGCAAGTTAATTAAGAGATTAGCATAGTTTTATTTTATTTTGCTTTTTTTTTCTATTTTGCACAGGCGACAATTTGTTGAATGCTGGCTTATGTGTGAGCCATTATATATGAATATGTGTATGTGTGTGTATGTGTGTGCATGTGTGTGGGTGTGTGTCTATGCTATGTGTGTAAGTAACTAAGATGACCGGGAATAATTGAATTGACCAGACTTTTGCTTAAATATCTGCATTTAATGATGCCTGAGATTGGAAAGTTTGCTTTTTAGAAAAAAGCCACAAGAATAAAAGTATTAAAACTAATTATGATGAACTGATTCTGAGTTTAGACTGCATTCCTTTAATTCCTTTTAAAATTAATGTGCCATAATGAGGTCCCTGCGTAGTCTTTTACAATTTAGTTAGCGCTACAACTAGCCTGACTGCAGCAAAGGACATTTTAAACACATTCCGAAGTCAAAAGCTAATGCGAAGTTCTTGTCTCTAGCGCATCCCATGTAAATGTGTGTGCACATCTTTGTTGTCATCTCTTTCTTCAACTTTAGTACCTACGTCCGTCCGTCCGTCTGTGCGAACTAAAGAGCCGGTTGTATTTAAATTATATGCAAACATTTATTTTTTCCAAATTGCAGGTGGTTGTTGTTGTTGTTGTTGGCCCAAAACTCCAACTCCAAAATGTTTAACGCTTTTGTGTAACAAATAATCGCTGCTAACATGTTGACAACAGTGATTTATGCTCATCGTCGGCATTTAAATTGTTATGTTGCCCAAATAAATGTTCACACTCTAAAATCAAGGCACGCGTTTATAAAAAGTTGCTGTCGCCGCCTCTTGCTGCAGGCAGTTACACGGCAATTTCTTTTTGTTGTTTTTGTGTTCTTTTCCCTTACAACAACATAACATTTTGTGTGCGTGTGAAACAACAACCGGCAGGGTTTTGTAAACAATGGCGCGGTGTCCAGTTTATATTTTATTTTACAAGCTGGCAAAAAGGACAACAAGGACAACTTCACCCGCATAACTCTCACCTGTAAAACTCTTATTGTTCCCCCGTCATCGTCATCTTCGTTGTTGTTGACTGTATTTTATAGTCACTTTCTTTTACAGCATTGCGTGTAGTGCAGCTCATACTGGCTGATGTTTGTGGTGTTGTGATAGGCGGCGACTCTGCTTCCTTTAGCTTATTTGTTAAGTTGTCACATTTGTTTTTTGGCGCACCTAATTTCTGGACAACACAAAAAAGTTTTACGTGAAAAACACATGTTAAGTGTCACAGATTGCCATTGTGTTTTAACTTTTTTTTCTGCGGGAGAATTTTATGTTTCTTTTTTCATTGGGGTTTTTATTTTGCTTCTCACCCACTTGAAGAGAAAATCTTCTGTGCATTAGCTGCGATAAAGTTTGCTGCTTAAAAGTTTGTTTGTTTTTTCATCTTGTGTTTTTTCCAAATTAATTTTGCATGAAAAATCATAAACTTTGTCATTCAATATTTCTGGTACTTTATGAGTTCTTGTTGTATATATAAGGCAACAAAGGTGGAACCTTGAATGAGGGGAATATTGAAAATTTGGCTTTTATTCAACACGTCGTAGAACATTCATCTTGCACTTAGTGCTCCATTTGTTTTGCTGATTATCCGGACAAAGTTTTTTTCTTTCTCTTGTTTACGCTGTCATATCTTTTTATTATTGAAGACATTTGATATTTAATGTTTCTGTCCTTATTGCTGTTTGGCGGCAATAGCCAGATTATTAGTGCGTTATAAATTAATGCATCATTTGTCATCAGATTTACTGGACTAATGCGAAAAGTTTCAATTTTAAACTTTAAATGCGCTATAAAGGAGCAATAAAATGTTCATGTCAGTCATGGTGCATTTTGAATGTGACCAACAAATAAAAATTATATGAAATGACTTTTGAATTTTCGTGTAAAAAATAAAAATAAAAACTTTGTTTCTTCCATTCTCAAATCAAAAAATTTGACAACGAGTAAAAGTACAGTGAGACGAATGGGATTGAAGATATGAGAAATATGAAAAGACTCTCGTATTCAATTTACATTATTAAGATGGGTTTGAAGAGATGAGGTTCGCAATAGACACTACTGAGTAGAAAGGACACAGCGAATGCTGATGAATTTCATTCAGAGTTTTTTAGTATTTTAAAATATTTTTGTATTAATAAAATTATTATTTTTTTTTAATTGCAAAAACTATAAATCTGAACAGGATCCCCAAAATTTTGAGCAACTTTAAAACTTAGTTTCTTAAGGACCTTACTTCTCTATTAGTATTTTTATCATTTGGTCACATCTCTCATATCGGGTACATTTTATTTTAGTTATAATTTATTCAATTTAAAGTTTTTGCTCATATACATTTATTCCATTGTACTGCATTATACCACCAATGAACTACTAAACTGTACAATTTTAATATAAAAATTCCACTACATACACACAATTTTATTACTACTATCATTTTATTTATGCTGGTGAATTCGTACTGCAATCGTTCTACATAAAACCAAGAAAGTTATGCAGAAAACACACAAAAATGGAACAGAACGAAACTAAAGTCATTCGAAGTAATTTTTTATGCTTTTTTACTGTTTTCTATGCAGTCGCAGTAGAGTATTAATTTGAATTTAGATTTCCCGCGTGGAAGTTATTTCTTTCGAAGCATAAAACAACAAAAATGCCACAGACAAAAAAAAAAAGAAATAAAAGTAAAAGAAAAGTGAGCACTGCGTGCTGTGCTGATGAGGCAAAGTGCGATTGTAACTGTGCGATTACTGCAATAAGAAGAAGGAACAGCACAAATCCACTCACTGACACACATACAAGCGAAACGTGTATTCAAAAATTAAATGAAATGACAATAAAGGAGAACGCAGACACGGACTTCCGTTTGAGCCAAAATGCTAAAAGTACAACGACTCCTGGGGGACAATTTCTGTCAGCACATGCCCCGTTTAATATTAAAATGTAAGAAAAAAAAATCGTTTAAAATATTTGCAACATTTTCTTAGTTACTACAGACAGAATTAACGAATAGCAGAACAGTGACGCTTACACACGTTTACAAATTCAGGTCAACTTTGGCACAGAAGCACTAGAAAGTAGTTTCTTATTTTACTTGGGGGCGCTGAATTTGAATCTTCAAATTAATTCTAGTTTTCGAGATATATCGTTATGTAACATAACTAGAGAACTGTTTGTCAACTTTGGCACTGAAGCAGTAGAAAGTAGTTTCTTATTTTACTTGGGGGCGCTGAATTTGAATCTTCAAATTATTTATATTTTTCGAAATATATCGTTATGTAACATAACTAGAGAACGGTTTGTCAAATTCGGTTAAATAAAATATCCGAAATTCGGCAAAAAATAGTGTCTTTAACCCTTACCAAGCTCAGTCTGCTCAGAAAAGTTTGTCTTAAAAAATTCATAAAACAAATACATTGGTTCCTAACGAAACAAGTCATATTTCATTAAAATTGATGCACAACTTATACTTTTATTCACAATTAGGTGAAGGTACTCGTATCTTTTTTCGACAAAAGTTGCCGTAGACACACACAATTCAGCTGCTCAAATTGCACGAGAAACAACTTAAAGTTGGATCGAGTCCGAAACCTTCTATGCAAGTGTTATTAGTGGTTTTAACGTGACTTTATGTTGGCCTTTCACTTACTTAACTCTCAACTCGTAAAAACTTATCTGGGCATATTTCGAGGTTCTTATGCCTTCTTCCAATTTTATTTAGCTTTTCTTTTCCTGTGCCTTACATTACGGAACTAAAACGCAAAGTATTTTTTTCTCGCTTTTACCTCTGGACTAAACGTTAATATTATTTTGTGTGTGTATGAGTGTTTAAGCTACTGCTCCATCGATATCATCTTTGCACAGTTTTTTTTTCAGCAAGTCATGTTATCTCTGTATTCTTTTCGTTTTTAAATATTATTTCAATACCCTACCATGAAAAAATTAGTACCATACACCATACGCCTCTTTATCGGTCACTGCGTGGCCTCGATTTTGAGCAACACAATTTGATGTGTCAGTAATTTAGAAAGTAAAAGAAGAATAAAAAGTTCTTACAGAGTTCTACACTGGCCGTTCTTTATGAACTTTAAGGTTTTTTTTAAGTAGCTGCATTCAATTGCCATTAGAGAGTCGATATATTTTTACAACTTCCGCAAATCCACTGGAATTTTGTTAAATTTTGGCTATGAATACAACATTGCAATGCAAAGAAATATTCTGCTTAAGTAGCAGTTGATTCGACTGTACTATACTCTACTTTTGTTTTTTGTTCGACCAGTGCTCAGGGAACGACCCCTACTCATATAATGCACTGTGCTGGAACTATGAAAAAAGACTAATGGAGGGGGAGTAGCGGGAGTAGTGTTTGTAAATATTCGATTTAAAATTCCCCACATTGAAAGTGGCAGAAAAGACTACTGCAGACACTTTATTCCACCTACGAGTAGTACGGCTAAAGAAGAAGTTTTCGATGTAGTGTTGTGTGCGATCCAATGGTCATTCTACCACGAACCTATGAGCCCTTATTGAAGAATGTCTTGTGCGCAATAAGCCAATAAGACCATTATCTCGGTACAAAATAAGATTTAGTACCCTTTAAATACTTCCCAGGACAATGGGCGAATTAAGCAATTTTAGAGGTTTTGTCATCACCCGTTTTAATTCCATGTTAAGCGGCAAGACCCCAAATACATCCCAGAAAACCTTTACCCCACGCTATAACCCTCCTTTGGTGGCTAGTTATGTAGTCGTTGTCAATCCACTGGCCAATTTTCATGGCACCACTGGTGGTTATGCAGCATTATCATTCCTAAAGATGGCCGGCCATCAAACTCCTCGCGAGTATCGATAAATATAAACTTTTTTTAAGACATCTTGTTCACCAAGTACTTTCTTCCGAGTTCACTATTCTTAGTCCAGTACTTCGTTTTTATTGAATTATCATTACTAATTATATAGTTAGAGTTTATATACCGAACCGATCAAAGTTTTTTAAAACATGTTAAGGAAACCCTACTTCTGATGAGACTAACAAACTACCTGTCTGGTTCTGGCCAACAACTTTGCCTCAAGAGGTGTAAATTGGTCGTATTATTCATCTGGTCAGTCGGTTGGCTAGATTATTGTAAGAATGTATAAGTGGTCGTAGCAACTCATCTAGTGTTGGATAGTAGCTGCAGTTGTTGGTCACTATTCTGCTACAGCAACAGTAGCCTTTTGCATTTATGCAAAGCTCTGCTAAGCTACACCGTACAAGTTTCTGAAGTAATAATGGCTTATAAAGTCTGGAAGTTTTGCTGTAACTTTTTATTTTTTTTTGGTTACAAAGTTTGCGTTTTCCTACTGCAAAATTCTTCTCGGTGCGGTTATACATGTATACATTGTTGTTAGTAGTTGTAGTAGTAAATTTTATTTTTGTTGCTATAGTTAACTTTTAGAACTTAATTGGAGCATAAGAAATATGTTTTTATTGCATATTTTTTTATTATTATCCAACTCTAATGGAACTTTATTAACAGAATGATCGCATTTTAATTTTGCGTAAAAAATATGTAAATTAATGTATGCCTTCTGCATACAAGCAAGTAAAAGTTGCTACCTTAGCCGTTTCCATAATATTTTTACATAAACAAACAATAACCATGAGTTAACAGATCTTAAGGGTTTGCAAAATATTCTCTATCTTATTCAGCTCCAGTATCTTTGCAATAGTGAACACATTTTAAAATTATCCCACCAAGCAATAAAAATTAATTTAAATTGCAGTTTTTTTTTTGCTGTTGCAAATACATACTGATATGTATGAATATTGCAATTTAATTTAATATGCTTTGGTGGGATAAAAATGTTCATTTAATTAAAAAGTTATAAGCAGCAATGATTGGTTTCAATCACCATCGTCAATCGTTGTCAACGTCGCCGTTCCCCTCGTCATAATCATCAACATCAAACAAACTTCAACTTTTGACCAACATTGCCAGTTCTCACACATACAATTAAAGGAGTTGCTTTAAATGTTTGTATATACATTAGGGGTGGCCATTATTTTTCGACTTTTAAATTAACATGGCGGCACTTTTGCATACGTTAAATACTTTGAAGTATGAAGATATTTTTGGTCTCCTAATTTTTGCACGCGATTTACAACCCGCCACTTAAACAAGAGTCCCACTAATTTATTTAGCCATCTAACTGCAAATTAAACATAAAGAGACTCGCATCGCGAACCCACCTCCTTCTGCTTTCCTTCTCCACGATCCCTCTTATGCGGCCACGCGTCGAGATTAAGCCCGCCCTGCATTTCAGTTGGAATTAGTTATTATATTTAAATCTATACATCTGTAACTATTATCTTGTTAAATTCGGATAAGTTTCTAAAAAAGGCGTTTCATTTCGGAAACCCGCTGATCTCCGTTGGATGGCAAGAGACTCTTACTGCATATAAATTTATCTACCTAAACATCAGCTTAAAATACGAAAGAAAGACATGAATTCTGTGGCAGAAATATAAATTTTCACGGTGACAACATATACAGAATATTAATTTCAAGCCACTAAGGCTTCGTCAACACCAAGAAACAGCCTACAGTTATAAAATGACCTCAAAGGCTTAAAAGCTTTAAGGAAAAAGGCCATTTGCGATATTCGTCGCAATAGTTAGTTTCGTTAGTATTTTAACGAATTTTTCGCTCAAGAGAAAACGGTAATGGTAACATAGAATCACAGAAGATTAGATAAAGAAATCCACCAAAAAATGACTTCGTAACTCCTACGAAGGCCGTGTATACTTCAAACGAAGACACCCAAAATGCAGCTGCCAAAAATGACACTGAAGATGGCACATAAGCGCAACCGGTTTGTCTCCAAACCAAACTTGACAAGGGATGACGGAAATTCGTTCCAAAAATCTACATCAAAACACCCTGTCGGAATATCAAATCAAGAGCCAAAAATATCCTTCATTCTATGGGAGTAGTAACAAATTTGATACTTCTTAATGTCCTGATTTATCAAAAATAATAATACTTAAAAAATTCAACCCCTGGTAGCAACCATTTAATGGTATTCAAATAGTATAATAAGGTAACCGGCGGACATCAACAAAAAACAATGTTTGCTCAGACATAAGTGCCACCCTAATACACATGTACATGTGTATGTATGTATGTATGCACGTGTATGTAGGTGGTGTGTGTTTGTTATGTTTCAAATAATTTGTTGTTAAATAAAAGTTTGTTGAAAATTTATATTGTCGCTTGAATAATTTTGCCAATTTGGATTTTTTAATGGTCCACGTAGTTTGTTGATTGGTTGGTTTTAACAGTCGTCAGTTCATGTTTGTGTATAACAACACACCTACAAACATTTACCCAATTATTCGAGTACATTCGTACTTTAAATATATGTTGTACTTGAAACGGTTGTTACTCACTTTGCCACTGGAAAAAGTGGTAAAGTCAAAGCCAAAGCATGAAGCGTACGTATCATGACCAGTGCTTGGTACCGTTCCGAGTTTCTTGTTGCTAAGAGTTTTTAAAAAGTATATTTACAATCAATTTATTAAAGAGCCTAATTGAGCAAACTGGCAAAACGAATTATGTTACATGCTGCAGTTGAGTGTAAATCAAACAATATTTAAATAATATTAAAAGAAATTTCAAAATGATGCCCAAATATTGCACAAGGCCGACTTGCGAATAAAGAGGAGAACAAATTTAACCATTAATTAATTATGTCAGAATCCTTGTTTTTTACTTCCTTTAAACAAATTTTTTAATAACAAAAATTTTGTAAAAACTTTTGAATCGCGCTTTGGCTAAAAATAAGAGGCGGAGCGAATCAGGCTTAAACCTTTAAGAAACAAACCATTTTAACCTGTGCCTAAAGCACAAACTCAATTTTCTATTTAAAATATCCATGATACAATTGACCGACCAACTGTTGTTGGATGATTGACTGCTGTTGGCTTAAAAATTAAAAAAAAAGCAGACAAGTTAAATCGTACACTTGTATGTCTGATTGAGTATTTAAGAGTGCTTGTTTGTTTGTTTGTGTGGAATTGAGTGTGATAGTATGTGCGCATACATAAATATATGTCATTGTGTGTGTGTGTGTGTGTGCTGTCCCCAATCATCAATCATCAAAGCATTACAATGAAAAGTGTTAATTGGCAATTATGTATAAATTTATTCAGGCAAAAGCATAATCAATCCAATCAAATGCATGTGGATGCAGGTTCAGTTTGCATTTTCCCAACAAAATACACAAAAAATACAAATTTTTGTAATGATTTTTATTTTTTTTTTTTTGGCAAAATATATAATTTACATGGCAACACATGTTACTTATAATTGTTTGGCAATTTTTTTTTTGAACAACACATGTGTAGAATATCCTGTATGTAATAAAGGAAATCTCCAGCTCGCTCGTATGCATTTAAATGTTTGATTTTGTTTTAAGCCAATTATAAATTTCATAATTTGGAATTGCTATCAAAAATAAATTGGCAAAAAACTAATTGTCAGCAAATTAATTGAAAAGGCATAACAACAGTTTATGTCAAACTAATGTTAACAGTGTGATGGATATGCCACAACAGCACTTTACAAAACATGTAAAACAATTATAAAAAAAAAGAAGGAACCACGACAAACTGTGGTCTAGACGTGGAGAATTATTGTTAAATTTAATTAAACATGTCGAGTTTTGGGATTTTATTCTTTTTGTAAAAAAATAAAACTATTTTTAGCAAATTTTTTTGCTCCCAACTCATTTTTGTTATAAAATAATGCAATTTATGAAGGTGGTTAAGCTAGTCTCTATGCGCATTTCAATGGTTGCTTAGGCTAGCTCATCAGGAAAGCTTTACCCAACGTTTTAGAAAAAAATAAGCGTCTTATGCCTGAAATTCCTTAGGGCAATTGGAAAATCTAAAGAAAATGAGGACATTAAATTTTTAACAAAAAGCCCCAAAACTCTTTTACGAACAATTTTTATTATTAGCAACAATTCCAATTTCCCAATGCTATTTTGATCTTCATGCGTTTGTGCTTATGTTTCTCCAATGGTTGTTGGCTAAGCTAAGTCTGGCACAACAAAATTTATATGTTTTATAATTTTTTTATTTCTTTATTTAAATGTTCTACCCCCTTAAGGCGAATGTAGAGGGCTCGAATTTCGTTTTTATTAAAAAAGCCAAGTTATTCAACACTAGCAGAATGGAATGCTTCCTCATTGGCTTTCTTTATGTCTTTCTACCGAGTTAATGTCTACTGTAAACATCATCTATTGAACCAAGTAATGAAGAAGACTGAATTTGAGATATCTTTTCATCATTTTTTGTGAAGTATGAACGAAATCCACAGTCACTGTAACTTTCTTGTTCTAAAAAGAAAAACAACTAACAAAATTAATTTGTAACCTTTTGAAGGAAATAAAGAATGCTTGATACAATATCCGCTAAGGCACTTTAGAACTGAACCAATAAATTAAAAATTCTTTTCTCTCGTATGTTTATAATTTATTTATTTAGCACTTAATTCGTATTTGATGGGTATTATTTTGATTTCTACTATGTTCTTTGCTAACAAATATAAATATTTGAAAACTTGCCACTCCAGAGACATTCATCATTACAAGTACATACACACAAAAGCATGCGACGCAGACATAAACTTATAAAAAAGCTTTAAATTTGTTAAAGTAGAATGGCTTAAATTGGCCAAAAGTTGCTGCTTGCAATGACGCGAAAGTATAATTTGGCAAGACCCAGTACTCAAATCCTTAACTGTTTTATTGTGTTCGTTGTTTGATTTTCTTGTACTTTGACTTTGTAATTGTATTCCTACTTGTGACTTGCATATGTATGTATGTGACTGTGTGTGTGGTTATCAATTTACATAAACACAATAAGAAAATTCAGCGGAGCGTTAAATAATAAAAATAATACGCATCAGAGTGAAAGACAATTTTGTCTTGTTTTTATTAAAACATTTCATACACGCATATACGACGCAAAAGACACACTACAATCAGTGATGCCAAGCCAAAATATGTTTTTGACATTGATGCGATTTAAAAAGGAGGTAGTTTCGATTAAAACTTCTTTGAAAAGTAGTAGATCTACCTAAGAAAAAGAATTTTATATTCTTAATTAATATTTCCGTTTGTATAAAAAATATTTGATAATGAAAATAAAAATACATTTTGTCGGTTATTTCCTTTTCTTCTTTAAGTCATTCAAGGTAGAACGAGCCAAAAAAAAAAGCAGCTGTTTAATAGTGTAGTGAATGCAGCGTTTTTTGCAAACAAATTTAACAGTTCTGAGCGTATAATCAAGCATTTAAAAAAAATATTTTAATTGAAGCTTTAGGCTGGATTAGTTAAAAAAAAATTTTGCGACACATTACTTTAGCATTATCAAAAAAAAAAAAAAAAAATTAACACAATAATGACCCGTAAGCGACTTTAAACGTTACTTTAACATCATTTGCCTGTTTTACTTTAAACATAAACTTTATGGTGGTGGCACTGCGGCCAGCAATCATGTAAAGAACATTTGAATAGACTAGTACGAGGCCCGAAGTTACTGGAAAACAAAAAGTAATGAATTTTACTCTTAAAATTTTCGAAGTTTTAAACATTTTTCTGCTACAATTCCAATTCCGAAATTATGCTAATATTAGAATTGATATCAAATATCATAATAGCACATAGATTATAACCAGGTATTTGCCAACTGTATCAGAGATTTTAAAATTAAGAGGCAAGTGTTTTTCGTTAATTTTTATTTGAAATTATAAAACAAGTGCAATAAATTAATATCGGCAGCAACTACACTGAAGAAAATCTCTTCCACTAGTGAAATGAATTTGTCGTTCTACAATTCCGCTCTCAAAGGTGCTTGATTTTTTGTGTGCAAAACACCCCAATTTGCTTCTTGCTTCTTGTTTGTATTCTAAAATTGTTTATAAATTTTTTAATGGATTTCATAAAATCAATCCTCTATGAATGGATTATTTAAAAATTCTAAATATTAAAAATCGCTGCTGTAAGCGTAACATACGAGTATTAGAAATGCCTATAAATATTTTAACACTCAACTCAGTCATAAAAAAAATTTAAAAACCCTGATACTCCTCTTTGGTTTCACCATTTGCACAATTTCAACATATTTTCGCACACTCACAAAACGACTGAATCGGTGGGTGGTCGTGGTTCCATTAGCGTTTTTTGAAAAGTATTAGATTTTATTATGAAATCAGTTTTTAGTTGAAATTTATTTACTTGGCCTTTTTCAAAACATAAAGTTCTTCAAAAGGTCTTCAATATTCTTGTTCTATATTTACATTCGATTAAACCGAAATCACCACTATCTATTGGCTGGCAAAGCTAACAATCTAATGCAAGTACACTTGATCTTTTGTATATACATACATACGTACGAGTACCATCCATAAATGTATGGTGTAATTCGGTTATGCACTGCTCTACCGCTGCTACTGTTTAAGAACATTTTGTTGCAACAATTTATGGCATGCCACATAAATCGACTTAATGAGCTTTCGAAAATATTACTTCTATTTCATATTTTCCTAACCTCAGCCTCTCTAAAATTACACACATACAACAACAATGATGATATATGATTGTATTGCGAAGAGGATTTTTGGAAATTTTCTTCCTTTTTTTGTGGCAAAACTACTCAGATTATTTATTCGTATCGTAACTGCCTCGACCTATTGTTGCTGCATGCAAACAATGCTTACATGTCTGTGAGAGTGTATGTGTGTGTTTTAGTATATAATTTTGTGTGTTGGGTAACCAAGATGCTTTCGTGGTGAGTGAAAATTGTAGGGAAAATTTAATTTTAACGCTATTTTTATAACCAAACCCCTGAAACAGTTATTTATAGTTTTTTGGGTCTAAAATACGATTTTTATTATAACCATAAATTATGACTATGAACGAACTATCATCGCAATTTTGTGCATATACTTATTTACATAAAAGGGTCTTGCAAAAAGTGTATGGAATAGAATATTAATAGCTAAATGTCCCGGTTAAGTTTTCTCTTTGAGTGTAGGGGACATTACACAAATTACATGATCCTGAAAGTGGACAGTAAACGGCTAGGGAATGTCTCATGAAGCGCTTGCATTTTTTGATTCTTGATTTGATATTCCGACAGGGTGTTTTGATGTAGATTTTTGGAACGATTTTCCGCGAACCTTGTCTTCAAACCAAACTTGACAAGAGATAACGGAAATTCGTTCCAAAAATGGACTTGCATTTTTTCGCGAGCTAAACTACATTTCGTCCTGTATTGGTTGTAACTTTTTTTAGCTTTCAAGAGGTTTATATCTGGATTTAAAAAGGTGCCTGCTTTCGCTTTCCAAATTTTCACTATGGCCTTATGAATAAAGCTGTAAGTCCCCACAACCCTTGGACACTATGATTATACTATTCGAATGCTGTAATAAAAGCAGACGTACAACCGCCAAATTCAATAGTAAAGTTCCACCTAAAAACTCACCATAATAAGGCGAAGCCCTTGAAAGCATCTTTTGCTAGCTCCGTTGAAAACTGCTGAACACTATCCGATGATGCATTTATACGGTAATATCTACGCATCATATTAAAAGATGTATGTTCCGAGGAGACCTATTAAATGATTGAATAGCTGATCTGTTACAAATCTTTGATGATAAAAAAAAAAAAAAAAAATGGGAAATGAATATCGAGACTATACGTTACGTAATTTAACTGTTTGGATCTAAGAGCACGTTATATTAACACCTTGTCCCGGCACATCTAGCCGAGAACAATTTGTACTGTTTACAACCAATACATATTTTTTTATTTTTTTTTTTTTTTGCTAAGATAGGAAGAATTCATTACGCATCTAATGAGAATCGCCATTCTTCGTCGTATGCCGGAATTCCTTGGAAGTTTACCTGCTAAACGCTTATCTTATCACTTTCGGGATATATAACCCACCTCGGCACCGCTTTCGCTTACCCCAACAACTGCTCTATAGCTGCGCCCAGGTGAGCACCTTTGCTTATTCTTTCTGTGGATTTTGCAACGTTCTATGCTGCGTCTAAACTAGCTTCTAGTCATAGTTCTTCTCGTCGGTATCACTCTTCTTCTTCACGAAGATAAAATTATGTTTATGCAATAAAACGTATTAACTTGGTAGATAGCTTAGCACAGCAATATATTATGCAACAAAAATAGATTGCTGGCATATTCCAAGAAGTCGTGTGTCAGTCGTCCAGTTTGAAGCCGATACCCGCCTAGAGCCAGATATGACGTTACTTCTAAAATTTTACAATTCTCCCCATTTGCGGGTTAAATTTGACATTTAAGTGAAGTGATGCCTAGTTTTTTTTTTTAATTAATACAACTCTGTGTATTATACGCAACTTTTACACAGTACCAAATGCCCTTCGATTCGTAAATTCCATTCGAAAGTTTTAGCGATGCCAAAATCGGTTCGAGGTAATAATTTAACGTAATCAGTATATGTTAATTAGGCTGCAGCTCTTTTGTCAACTGACTTTTGTAACTGCGATCTTAAGTGACCAAAAACCGTAAAGCTTCTTGAAATTTGAAGTCTTTGTCCGTGCTACCATATCAAAATATTCTGAGTAGTTTTAATCGATTTTCACATCTTCGTCAGTTTGAAAAAAAACATAAAATTTTTCCAGTCGATCGATTTCCATGATGAGTCAACAATGTCTTCAACAATGTACCTAAATATTCCGTTAATGGCAAATTTAATTGGTTGAAATATTGGACATCCTTTATATGCCCATGTGTGTATTTTCATATTAATATTTTTAGAAACACAACTGCACATAGTATCAAATATTTTGCAACATAAATTCTTTTAATTTGAAGAATGAATTTATAAATCGTGGTTGCCATCTTCAGGTCCCTCGATTTCTACTCTGTATTCTCCTGTAGCGGATGGGTTTTCTTCGTCTACTGTTGACCAGTCATCTGTTGAAGAAGATTGTGTCGATACACTTATTGCGGAACCCAAAGGAGAATTGGCTTGTGATTTGAGTGAAGAATCACTTTCGGTGTCTGAAGAAACAACAGTAGAAAAGGAACTTTGGGGAAGAATCCTTGGAAGGCTGGCAAAATCTTGTGGGTTATATAACCGCATTCCTACTTCTGAGGATTCTAGTGATTTCGATGTACGATTATTAAACGCCCGGGATTCGTGTTCCGGCTGTGAAGGTGGAGATGGAGATGGAAAAGCACCCTGTTGTTCTGATGGCGCTGGTAGGTTAGATATTGAAGAAACATTTTCTTGAGGCTCGGTAAATCCTGACCTCCCAATCAAAATATTATCCTTAGATGAGTTTGCACTTTTAATAATAGTGCTTGATGGGCCTGTTATATCTTGAGGTATAGACATCTCAGATCCTTTTTCTGCTAAAGTTTGGGGGAAGATATTTGATGTACTGCGATCATGTACACGAGAGCCCTCTTGTAGTAGCTCCTGTGGAGTATAAGTAAATAAATCTGGTTGTGTAGATGGCACATAAATAGTTTTCAAAATATTTTCTTCTAAAGGAAAATTGTTTTCAGGCAAATTGAAATGAGCAAAGCGTTCATTGCCCTTCAGAGCCTTAATCGTTTTCTCCTCTGGCAAATTCTCATCATTTGCATTGATTTCTGTTGCTGCTGCAGACGTTTTTGGAACTGAAAATTCTTTAGATACTTTTGGTGTCAGCAATTCGGCATTACTTTCTACATCCTCCAAAGAGGATACTGACATAGTAGGTGTTAAAAGATTTTCATCGTTCTCCGAATTATAGTCAATATTTTCTCCTACTACTAGTCTTGATTTGGAAGATGTAACGTCCTCAGTATTGAATATGTGTTTTGTTTCTGGCGCAGCTGAAGGCTGTGTAACAATTCGAAAATTGGACCCAAAATGGCGCTCCAAGTAATCGCTCATTCTTTGCAATCGTTCTTGTTGACGTTCAATGCGGAGTTTTTCGAAGGGATCGGGATCGCGATGAAAGTCTGAAAAAAAAGCGTATTACTCCAAAAAATATCGCATTTAGGGAACTGTAGTTACCACTTTCATGTGAGGAATGTGATTCAATTTTGTCATCATCTTCGTCAATTATGGACATTTCCTCTTCTTCTTCTACCACTTCGGAGGCTTCTTCTTCCTCTTCTATAATCGGTTCCAATAAAGATTTTTCTTTTGCGTTTTCGGTTTCTAGTTGAGACTCAAACTGAATTTGATCAGAGTATGTAAAGGATGTAATGTGCTCAATGTTTTCACTGTCTGTTCCCGATGGAAGACTATTTTCTATATCAGTTTTTGTTCTTGAACTTATTGCATCATCCTCTGAAAATTTTAGGAAACGTTCAAATGCATCATTAAATCTTTGGCTACGTCGACTTAAAGCACTCTGCACTGAGAACTCAGTCCTTGCATTTTCCATTACGGAGTTCTAAAAAATTGCAGATGTTAAATGTCAATTTTTAAAGCTCTTTGCCTTTAAAGACTTACAGCAGGGGATGGAGCGCCCTTTAACAACTCTGCCAAGTCATATTTTGCGGTTGATGGTTTCGGTGGTTGTTCCCTTTTTGCTTCACTCTCATAAGGCAATTCATTGGGATAAACTTCATCCCAATATTGGTCTCTTACCAATTCTGGATGCTCATGATGCATTTCATCGACTATGAGGTATGAGACTTGCAAATTGCGATCAATCATCCAGTTGACCTTAAATGAGTCAAAAAAATATTGAATACCTAGTTTTCTGTTGGCCAAAATATAAGCATGAAATATAACCTCAAAGTCGTCATCATCTTCGCCGAAAGGATTGATTAAAGCTTCGGCCACCTTCAACCAACCCGCGTAGAAAAAAAACTGTAATATAATGAACACAGGAGAGTAGAAATCCAATGCTTCATAAGTACCCTGCTTTTTGTATGTCCATTGATGGGCCAACAGGCTGCACACAAAAAACGAGTAAACCGCAATTGTCACCACTTGCGTATAAACCAAAGGAATGCTAATGAAATCATAGTACATTAAGGTACCACAACGACCGCGAAAACCATTCAATTCGTCAATAATTGTCTTGACGGCATAGTCGTCACGAATACGTCCCTCTTCCCGGGCTCTGGTGATGATACTTGCAGCCCATACTATGGGCAGCCAATGTTTTGGGTATTTAGGAAATGAGCGGTCCATGGCTTCAATAATTTCCTTTTCATTCTCTAGCAGTAGACCGGCATCGACGAGGTTTTTCATTTTTGGAAAACGTTTCTTGACACAAGGTGAAATCATGGTGAAGACTATGGTGAGGCACAAACAGACATAGCGCATTACCGTGCGGCGCATTAAACGACCTCCCTCATCTTGGCCATGTACGTGAGCACTAACAAATACCGCTATGGAATCTGGCCAAGGTATGGTGACGTACTGGTCCCACCAACGCGTCATTACCAAATTAACATAAAAGCCCAAGACAAAAGACAATGGAATAATACTTGAATAACTTCCGCAATAGTGGACAATGCTTTCAAAGGTTCTGATTTCATAAAATAATTCTCTACAATTTAGGAACAGCTAGCGCTCTTAAAACGATCTACTTACTTTTGCGATTCGTTATCCAGTAGTTGCAAATAAATAAAATTTAGGCAATAATATAATGTTAGAAAAACCAATAGATCCATCCAAATGATTTTATAAATACTTCCTCTCCATCTGTCGCCCAAACAGAAATATTGTAAATAGAATATTGAAATTGATATCGGAGCACGTACCTGGCCAGCAGTTTTATAAAACAGCCAAACTTTTCGCATGTCGCAACTTCAGCAGTATAAGTAACGGTCATTTTGTTTTCTGTTTAACAATTATTAAAACGTTTATTTCACAATGTTTTTTTTTTTAAATATTGACACAAATAACAAAGTTGCCGTGTTTTTAAAATGAACAAAGTTGAAAAAGTATTTTGATTTGATTTCTAGTCTGCTAAACATTTTTTTTAGTTTCGCTGCTTTTGACAACATCGGTTGATTTGACAGATGAGCTGCTTTTCGTAACAGGCTGAGATCCTTCAGAAATCCGAGATGACACGCCCTTCAGGTCTTCCTCATCTTCCATCTTGCCTTTCAAGGTAAATTTACTTTGTCGAGACATTCTTTCCTGTTGTCGTTGTTTCTTTAGTTTTTCAAAATCATCGTCATCATTCTCAGCACTGTTTCTTGACCTCGTATCATATGTTTCCTCGTCCGAGACCTTGTCACTGCTAAAGGGAATTATAGTTTCCGTTTCGGTAATTCTATGTGAAGTATGGGGCGGACTAAGCAGACGTCTTAAGGCCGAATCAATTTCATTTAAATTACCCGCCACACTTAAGGTTTGAGTGTGTTCGTGGTCGTGATGCTTGGCGAAAAATCGCGTTAAGGATTGCTGTGTAATAAATGTACATTTAGTCGCATTTGAGAGACAACTGCAGTTCGTACCTTAAAAGAGGTCCTTTTCCTACGAAGTTTATCAAAGTCAGCCAATCTTTTATTTGTGCCAACGTTTTCATATGGCATTTTCCTAGGGAATATTTCATCCCAGTATTGGTCCTTTATTAACTCGGGGTGCTCGTTATGCATTTCATCCACTATCAAATAAGATACTTGCAAATTGCGATCAATAAGCCAATTAACCTGCAAGAGATTAAAAAATATACATATTTTCACACATTCTGTGGTCGTAATGCTAACCTCGAAATCATCATCGCCATCACCGAACGGACATATTAATGATTCGGCTACTTTAAGCCAGCCCATAAAGAACATATATTCCAGCACTGTAAAGAAGGGAAAGAAATAATCCACCATATTTAAAATGCCATCGGGATCGTCTTGACCAGTCCATTGGCGGCCAAATACGGTGGTCAGTAAATACGAATACACCGCTATGGTCACCACCTGAGTATACACCAGTGGAATACTTATTGTATCGTAAAATAACAGCGACATACACATGCCGCGAAAGGAGTTCAAAGAATCGATTAGGGTCTTTACCGAAGAATCATCACGAATGCGGCCTTCTTTGCGCGCGCGGGTAACTATACTAGAAGCCCACACTATAGGCATCCAATGTTGAGGATACTTTGAAAATTTCTCATTCATGTTTTGCAATATGACCATTTCGTTTTCAACCAACAAACCCAAATCCACCAAATGGGCGACGGTGGGAAAACGTCTTTTAACACGCGGCGAAATCATTGTTAGCACCATTGTGAGGCTGAGGCACACATAACGCATTATGGTGCGACGCATCCTGCGGCCATTTTCATCATGACCCCGTATTAAAGAGGATACATAAACAGCTGTGCTATCTGGCCACGGCAAGGTCATGTACTGCTCCCACCACCGCTTGACAACAATCGACACGTAGAAGCCCAATACAAACATCAAAGGTATTAAAGTAGAGCTGTGACTGCAGTACTTGACAAACACTTCAAACATTCTAAACATCAACAAAAAATATGAATAAAATGCACAAATTTCAAGCTACTCTGGAATGACTTACGCCTTTTGCTCTTCATTCAATAGATAACGATATGTGGCATTTATGGTATAATAGATGCCCATGAAAACCGACATATCCAACCAAATAAGTTTGTAAATACTGGCGCGCCATCTAAATAGAAACTACTCGTGTTGAAGCAAGAAAGGAGAAATCTTTGGCACTTTACCTCAGCAAGAGTTTCAGAAATGATCCAAACCGGGTACAACGTGAGACTTCAGCTGTGTAAGAGACTGTCATTCTCTAAAAATTCTCCTCTATATTTTCTGTTCTTCGTTAAAGTTTATTGAACTTTTTTTTTTTGGAAATTGTTGAAGTTTTCATACTCGTATTTAGTTAAAGAATTACAAAATTCTCAATGCTAATTAAAGTTGTTTCTAATGCCAGGTTGCAAATAGAAAATTACATTTTACATTTGTTTCGGCGGCTGTTGTTGTTGGTAATTATGCATTTGAATTGCACCATTTGTCTTTACACATACATACATACATACATACCTACATACATACATACATACATACATACATGTATAGTTTCCTTGCGTATATTAAAGAACCACAAGCCATTCAGGCAGGAGCACATCCAGCTCAGACAAAAGTCAGACTGGATGGCATAACACAGGTGAGTGAACATTATGCGGTTTGTATTTATTTTTTTCTTGTTTTGAGTTCCTTAGCTTGTCTTCGCTTTAAATCCTTTCATTGCGCCAAAGTAAATAGCATACTGTAAGTGGCTGGCTTTATAAGTGACTAAAAATAACTGGTTTTTGTTGGAAACGTCTCTAAAGTTGAGCATTTTATATTTACTGCTGAATGCATTTACTAGGAGCAAAAATTAAATGAGTTTAATATCGGGTAGATATGGTTACCTACATAGAGTTTATTGTTATATGCCATGTTTTTAATTTTATTATTCTATTTTTGTTTGTTTTATGTTAAACCACAACAAAAATTAATTTGGTTTTTCTTTTCATAGTCGTGTGCAGGGGCATGTTTTGTCTCCACAACCTTGTACGTTGTATGCATGTGTGCGCAGTTACAATTTATCGTTTCTAGTAGAAACCACGTGATTGTTCCACAAGTATGCAAGTGTTGAGACGACGAACATGTGGTGAAAAATACTACAAAAATAAAACGACTATTTAGTTTAATAAACTAAAAAAAACGTGGTTTATGTTTTACCGGCAGTGGCATCTTTTGTACTCACCTCTTGCACGTGTATGTGTATGTAACTTTACCCAGGGTACAAAGAAATGTAAATTTGTTTCAATTATTATAATTATTGTTGGAAGAGTTGTGATACAAAAAACACTAAATCACTGCAGAAAAGTTTTTGTAAGAAAAAGCGGAGTAATTAAAGTAGACTTCAAGTGTTTGGTATACACACCCACCCGCGTGAAGAACCCAAAATATCAAATGTGTCACTAAGCAATGACAAAAATGCGAAACTGCAAAAAAAAAGCAATAAATTAGAAACAGATATATAACTGTTTAATAAATTACTTGTTTCATCAGGTGTGCCTCGCTACCACCCCCCCTTCAGTGAAGGAAAAAAATAAATACAGAACACTATTCCAAATTTAGTATCCTGAAATTGTTAAAGTCTAAGCGAGTGTTCGAAAGATGCTACAGTGGACAATCCTAACGTCCGGTTGCAGAAAACCCCAACTATTGAAAAGATCTTTACGGAGAAGAAAATCCTTGTCACCTGCCGAGGTCGTGCTACGCGGAAATCTCTCAATAATCTAATCCATTGGCTAAAATATATTGCAGAACATAACCCTTGCGACGTGGGAGATTTATTAGTTATTAGTTGTATGGGAAGTGCCCCTCTACAAGTTCATATTGGTCCACTATTTTTCATGAGTCCACGACTGGGGGAATCCATCCGCCCACTTCTACTCCTTTAGAAATGTTATTGTGAACGCACTGACATAAACGTTTGAAGTTCTTCAGATATAAGGAAATTATTATTTACTCTGTATGGGGCTGCTCGTTCGTATTCCCTTAGGAGTTTTCCTGAAAACGCACTTGGTTTTAAACAAACCCGTAACAAATTTGAAGACTCTCACTCACTGTTGTAGTTCTTTAGATGTAGGGAAATTTTATATTTACCCTGTATGTGTTGGTATCCTACTCCCCAGATTTACAAAGAAACAAAAAATGAACCGAAAGCATTGCGCATATGAAAGCACTTCAAACAACAGAATTTAAAAGAAAACAACATTTTCTTTATGGCGCATTACAGCCCGTACCGGGAATAGGTTCATTTATTTATCCAATAATTTCTTTCAGCTGATTTCTCCGTCTAACTGTACTTTAAAACTACAGCTCACATTATGGTTTGTGAAATTGTTTGCTGATGGGAGGAAGTTCCTCTAATCACATGAATACATAAATGCATTTTTATTTTACTGTAGGCCATTAAAAGCCTACTCTTACATCTTGCGGTTTAGACATACATAATGTGGATTTATTTGTATTTCCTTTTAAGGAAACATGTGGCTACTTACACGTGTGTATGTGTGTATGTGTGTGTGTATGTGTTTAAGGAAGTTAGTATTTGTTGCAGTACCATAAATTACTCATGCCCAAAGTTAATTGACAAAAACCGCAATTGATGAATAGGAGTGAGTAATTGAGATTTCGTATTATTTAGTAGAAAACGTAATTTCAACGTTGTAAAGTTGGTGCGTGGGGGGTCAGGGTAAGTTTAATGCAAATCCTTCTAAAGTGTTAAAGAAAATGTAAAATAACTAAGAAAGAGACAGCCATTGTTGAATTAATTGTATTGCCTGCCGTCATTAGTTTTAATTTCGTTCAAGAAATTAAACAGCAGCGCTCTATTGGGTCGCTCTTTTCAATTTGTTCTCTTCTTATGCGATTATAATGAAAACCTAAGAGTTTTCCCATTTACATTTCGTTTCTTTTATTGTTTTGCAAGTTAAAGAAAGTGTCACATTTAGTAGCCATTTGTTAGTTGTTCATTAGTCGTTCTTAAGTGACATTTAGACAACTTTTATTACATTTTCTGTGTTTTTTCTTTAACTTCTTTCTTTACTTCTCTGCTTTTCTTTAGAATCGCATTGAGAAATTAACTTAAAGGTTACTTATGCAAATTAATATTGACAGAATTGTAGAAGATGAAAAACAATAATTTTCTGTTAAGATACTCAGCAAAACCGCGCTAAAACATAAAACAAAATGTGTCAATTTTAATTACGAATTCTTTTTTTTTTTTGTTGCACAATCAATTTAATTGTATAAAAAAGTTTAAAAATTATTTACACAGAGGCTGATAAATTTATAAAGTTTGTTTTGGTATTAAAATGGAACAATAGCAAAAAATTTTTTTAAAAACTTGACATGAGATTTTGCTTACACAGTTGTATTTTTGTGGTTTATTTTCCCTTAATAGAGCTTTCAAATATTTATGAATCACACAAATGTGATCACTTCGCTAATAAATTTGACAGCTAATAAACCGCCATGCTAATTTACATGCGGGTACATAAGTATGTACTTCATGCATAAACTAATGGAATTTCAAATTATTATTGTTACTGCAAACAAGCTTTTTTGAGCTTAGACCCAAACCAACACACACACACACACATACACAGATGAACTCTATTCAATGTCAGAGTTAAATTATACAATATCATGGATACAAAAACTATAAAAAATAAAATAAAACACTGAAACCCTTTTATTTGAATTTGTAATTAATGCGTGTAAGACAAGACCATTAAAACACAAAACATTTATAACAAACAACACCATGTAGGCGAGTGTAAATTTGTACTACTCTCGTTACTGGAACAACAAATATTTGTAAAATGTTATACTAAAATATTAACACAGGCTTGTTTTATAATTTTACACAAATACTTGCACACATGTCCTACAAACTGTTTATTTTAAAAATTCAACGGGATACCCAAAGGATCAAGTGAAATGTGCCAAGCACACACACCCACACATACATACATTTACTACTCAGGCATTCAGTCCAGCAACAGTTTTCATGCATAACGATGCTTTCAATTGGAACGACAAATAATCAAAATTATATTTCGAAATTTTAGAAATGATTATTCAGATTTTCAATTACATATTTACATACTCGTATGTGCTCGTGTGTATGCAAATTTACTAAGAAGAATCTACGGAAATTAGAACAAACTTTAGAGTTTACTTCTAGTTTGGAAACTATTAGGATTCGTTGGAAACAATGTCGACCCAATGCCGGACTTGAGAAGCAACAAATAACATTAGTTTTGAATATCATTAATACAACTAACTGTCGAAAAATAAAAAAATAGCCGTAGCTCATTTGCTAATTTGTTTCTCCTCGAGAGCTTTAATAGCTACAATTTGCGGTGATAAACAATTCAGGACTCCGACTCTATATAGATGTCTATGCTGTCATAAGAAACATTGAACGGAGTAAACAATATAATAAAGCTTCTTAAAACACAATTGTTCATTTCATAACCCCCCTGGTATTGTTGTATCAGTTGTAAAATTTTATACCTTACAATAGTGTAAATATTTTGCTTGTATTCAATATCAAGCTGCCAAATCTGACGTGAGTGTCTATTTTTTTGTTAAGAACACTGAAGTTAAGAACACTGAAGGGATAGAAAATCTTTAGTGTTTACAACTCTGCAATTGCGCTTTAATGTTCATTTTTAATACAGCCGCAACACAACGGTCTCTGGGTTACGAATCGAGGTGTCTAAAAGCCATCGAATGCTTAAATATTGTCAACGCGCGAACTACTTAAACCACAGCAATCTTAACAACAAGAAAAGTAGAATGAATTTGTTTTCAATTTTATTTTGTTGAATCCTTCTTCAGTATTCCAATCTCATTTGAACATTATTATTTTTGAATTAACTAATTTATTGTATTCAAATCTGAATCCAGGACACAAAGGGACAGTTTACCTTAGTCTCTGGTGCCCATCGTCTTGCTGTATATCCCGTACAAAAGAGTTGGGATCAACCACTAGTTAGCTTACATATTTGCACGTCCATGTCTTTATTTCTTCCTGGTTAGTGGGAACTCTTAGACCTGGATATTAGCGTTTCTTATACGTATACCAAATGGTGCAGAGGATTAGTCGTAACATTTTGGACTGTCGTATTTGTAACTTCTGGATGGTTGATGATCCACAATTGAATACCATATGACCGTATTGTTTTTATAATAAATTTGTATGGAACTCAAGGATGATTTAGTACATTTTAGTCAGTGCAGTTGATTTGTTCTAAGTCTTGTCGTGGTTATTGTGGCGTTGATATATGGCGAGACCCCTAGTTGAACTGGAACAGTGGTATTTGTTATAGGTAACGGTGGAAAATTTTGCCAGTACACATTTCGATGGCCTTCATTTTATTATTCACACTTTTAGCCACTCCTCTAGTTCATGAATGTGGTACGGAAGTTGTTTAAACGCAACCTTCGGATCATTTTTAAGACTTATAAATGCAGTATCATCTTTTAACGTTGACGTATACGTATTTGAGCTTGTTGACAATTTCACTGTGTAGATGATGTATAATAGAGGCCCCAGTATACTAGCTTGAGGGACTCCTGCAGAGTTTTTTTTTCCTATTATAGAAAATTTATCCTTTGACTTTACTCTAAACGGTCTACCTGTCAAATAGCTCTGTCTGTATAAGCTTATGGCGGCAGTCCTCAGGAAGAACTCAAGTTATTTTCGTGAGCAGATGAGATACCAGACTTTGTCAAATGCCTGGGAAATGTCTAAAAAATAAATAATACCTTTTTGTAAATTTAAGAATCGTTATAAAACTCACAATTTCTTTTAATCTTAAATATTCGTGGCATAAGTTTAACAATTTCAAAAGCTTCTGCGGAAGTAGGTGCATGCAAAAAACTATGCAACAATTACATTAATTAAAAATAAATACCTCCCCCCATTCACTGCACTTTAGTGCAAGTCAACATTACAATGTTTTACAAAATTTGTTTACAATGTTCTTAACAAAATTCCAAAAATAATAATAATGAGGCAAAAGTAAAAATGATTGAACTACACAGCGTTTGAGTGTTTGTTTTCCTACGAATATGTTAAGACACATACAATCATGCAAGCAAATTAACAGGCAGTGTGTTGGTGCTGTATCTGCAATAAGAGTATAAAAACACTCACGCACTCTCATCAACTTGTTTCGGTTGAAACATCTGTGTGTGTGTGTGTGTGTGTGTGTGTGGAGGCGTGTACTTGTGAGTGCATTACAGTGCGTGTACGTAAGTGGCGCGCGTGTGTGTTTGTGTTTGCATAAATATCCATGTTATTCTAACTACTGATGGCAAATTGCTGTGCTTGTTGTTGTTGTTGTTGTTGTTGTTGTTGTTGCTGCTGCATAAAACAACAATAACATTATTTTACATATTCAGAGCAAAACAAGCAAAGTTTAGTTTTTTGGAAAATATATTTTTTTCCTTCTTTCTACTTCCCACCCAGTTGCTAAATTTGCTTTGCCTAGCATTGCCTACTCGAAAATTGTTATATTTTGAGCAAAATTCTTTTAGCCTGAACTTTGGCTGCTCTCCTGTGATTATGTGCATACATTAACAGGTTTGTTTTCATTTGACTTGTTTTTCCGACAAGTGCAGGGTTGGATCTTAAAAACAAGTTATTTTCGTAATTGCTTCAAGTTAGAAGTGTTAGGCTGTGTTGCCATGTTGTGTTTGTTGTGTTGTTTTCTCTAAATTGGTGGCATTGTATGCAATAGGTGCAAACACGGACAGCATATTAACAGCTGCAACTCTAAAAGCCTGCAGTAACATTTATTCTTTAGCCGTTTAAGGAGCTTCACATGCGCCCTTTAACGATGTATTGATTTTAATTTTTGATGCTTTTGTTTGTGAATACAAAATTGTGTACAATATCAGCAGACTGTGCGTCAGCATCATCATCATCGTCATCGTGGCTTAAAATGTTGCAAATGACCAGGAAGTAGAAGATATTGCTACAATAGTAGTAGTTGCACAGGAGAACTTTTGCATGTAGGATTGTAGACTTTCTATTGCACGAGTTTCGGCAAAATGTTGCAATGTTGTGGTAACGTATGCTCAGCGGTTTATGCTTGTGGCAAGGCCACCACGTTCATGCAGGCTAGGCTCATTTGTAGTTTTCATTTTTGTCAACATTTTTGTTTTGCTGAGCAAAAAAAAACAAGAAAGGAAACCTACAGCTCATATCGTATTAGTTGGAACTCAGTGTGTGTTTGGTTAACCCTTGTCAAATTAAAATTTGCATAAAGCTTAACAAAGGCTTGGTCCGTAGGCAACATTCTCACACAACTGAAATTAATGGGCAAGTGTGCGAGTATATGTGTAAGTGTATGTTATGTTTGTGCGTTTAAGTTTGTTTACAAGGTCCTAGTAATGCATGTAACCAGTTTAGTCCATTTTGTTTTGACTGATCGACTAGTAGTGGGAACAAAATATTTTGACAAAGTTCAGCAGAAACTGCAAGGCACTAACTAGGAGTACAGTTCACTTCAAATTAAATCTGAGAGCAACTGAATAACTTGCTGTATTTCCATTGATCGAAATAAAGTGGAATCTGTTCAGGATTTTATTCATATATTGAATATTTCTTTTCGAATTTATCCTTTTTTCTTATGAAAGTGGCTTTTTTACTTGCCTTTGTAGTTGTGTGTCTTTAAATGAAATTTATATAATTTTTAAAATACTCCTATGCAGTTTTATATATTTTTTTGCTTTATATTTGTTTACAAAAGTTGGGGCTATTATTTAATTTTTGTTGGACTGAATATACTGCATCACATTAAATATAAAAACCGAAAATAATAATTTAACAAAGAGCTTCCCAAACATACAGTTCTTTTGTTCATGTAAGAAGAAGGCTTTGCTTTGTTTGCAATAATGAAAAAAACGAAAAATGAAAATAGTTTGTGCAACAACGTGTGTTGGTCTGGTCTGTTGTTTATCAATGATTAAACAATATTCTATTCAGCTGAACACATGCACACATCCGAACTTGCTGGGAATAAAATAGCAACAGATTGTTTAATACTTTTTAGCAATCGCACGCAAAATGTTCGACCAATTGTTTATAATGGCATGCAATACAAACTCTTATACGCACACACACACACACACACATACTCGCACTACACAGACATACCCTGAATGTTTGAATGACCAAAAAACCCTATTAAGAGTAAGAGAATTGTAAAAATAGTTTGTTTGCATGGTTTGTGGCATGTTGTTGACATATAACAACAAGCCAGCAAACCAACAGCAGACAATTTTATAACAACTCCCACACACAGGCACACACACACACACGCACATCTACTTTTGTTATAAAAGGAAGAGTTCAATTAAACACAGACACCCACACGCATACAAAGCATGTGCATGTGCATTTGTATTGTAAATATATGCATACATACATACATACAGACATTTCTTTGACCAAAAGATAACAATGTTTTCTCTGTGCACTTTTAGTAGCAACTCACTGCAGCAACCAACATCAGTAATTTTCATCAACAACAAACAGCTTGTGTTCAATTTTCATTTTATGTGTTGTTGTGATTTCGCTGTTGTTGTTGTTGCTGCTGCTTTTTAAGTTTCCTTTTTTTTGTTTTTGTTTTTGAATATCTTGCTTTTCAACATAACAAAATTCTCTCTTTACAATCGCTTTTATCACACACCACACTTTTAACACAGTGGTAATTTAATTGAACGGACACAACGGCTGAAGAGTCACTTCTGGTTAATTGAAAGCAATTAAGTGTAAAATTGCAAACTTTGATTGCAGCTGCTGATTCTACTACTACATACATAGTTTGTTGCAATTTGAATTTTGTTTATTATTTTTGTTGTTTTCATTGCAACAAAATTGTATAACTATCATTATTTTTTTTTATGTGTTGCAGTTGTTGTTGTTGTTGCTGTTGCCACTGCAGTGCCAATCATTTTGCTACAACAATTTCGCTTGACATGTTTTTGTTCTTCCCATGTAAAAAAAAAAAACAGCCAATTGTAGTTCATTTGAAACAATCAATCAATTAATACTCTACGTTTTGAATGTCTGTTCGTTTTGGTCTGACTACTTAGTTGATGTGAGGCAATCCTAGGTACCCACATTAATCTGCAGCATATCTGCCGCACAGTTGTGAGCAGGTTCAAAATGCATTTCATCAACTTTCCTTCAAAATCAACAGTCTGCAAAGTAAAGTTTAAGTTTCTTGGATTTGAGGTTTGGGATTTGCACGTGCAGAATAAGTTTAACTCTCTGATATGCGTATTTCTCGAGTCGAGTAGTGACTTATAGGCACCATGTCAGCATGGCGTTAATGGTCTGTTAAATCACAGCGCAATTAGTTAAATTAAGTTGATTTTGGAGGGCCAATCCGCGCCGAAAACAATACAATAATACAAAGTAATCCTTCCAAATTTTTATTAGTCTCGAGCTTCATTAGTTCTGAAGATTGTCAGCAAGATATTTTCCATTTTCATATTTTTTTAAAATGGTTTATAATTATAAAACCTTTAACGGCCAATACATCTTTACTCGATTAGGATTTAAATTGGAATTAAAAACCTTTATTTTGAAATTTACATAAATACCCCTGCCATAATGAACACATATACGAGCATATTTACTCAAATAAGGGTCCCCTTTATTTACAACGATTCTTTGTTGACGTTTTGTTTTATTTTTTTATGTTGAAAATATGTTTGCTTCGGTTAAACATATTGACAACTCCGTGCGGAAAATTGGATGTTGAAGAAATAAACTTTACAACAAATTCATCAATGCTGGATTAAAAGAGTGAGATCGAAACAATTTTAGCAAATGAAAAATAGCACAGAAATGTGAATAAGGGCCTTCATTTTTGCGGCTTTTGGCAGTCTTAGGGTTAATACGTTTTAGAAAAGATCATGTTAGAATATTTTTCATCTGATTCCTTATGACAAAAAACAGCCAAATAGGAAAATATGTTAAAATACACAATTTTAGGGCCAATTTAATTAAGGCCAGAATTTATATTGAGTACAAAAACAATTGAAAGAAAGTTTTAGCTTAAGGTTTATTTTATTGAATCTCGTGAAAAGAAATTTACAACAAGTATTAAAATCTTAGCTCTCGATTATAATTTATTAATTATCACAAATTTTATTTTTAATTTGATATAAATTGTGGCATTGTTTTGTTCTGCGTTCTGTAAATTTAAACCCATAGCTTATATAATATGCAGAGCACAGCGGTTGCATATTGAAAGGAAAGCGCATTTAATCAAAAACCAAACAGGCAAGGATTACAACTGCGCACACGTACACGCGCACAATCAGCCAAAACAACCACAAAAAAATAAAGTGATTAAAATGCTTACATACCTTAAATTACTGATGATGCGGACAATAAAATGTTTAATATTAAACATGAAAATATTTAATGCCAGTACAAACAAGTAAATGTATTGGATTAATTTATTTCCGTTCTCCTGTTATAAGCTCTACTCAGTAACTTAAATTTAGTACTACATGTGTGTTAATTGTTACTGGTAAAGATTCTCGTACTTTAAAAGTTTTCAACTAGAGAATGAAAAAATAACTTGAGAACCAAAATTTTCAGCAAAGTCTGCAACTTGTTCAAACTCTTGCTTTATAGTTTTTATTATACAGCAATTGTTTAAATTGTAACTATTTGCATATTTTTAAAAAGAAAAGGAAGCACTAATATTTCTTTAAAATTAAAGAACAACTACAAGGAAATTTAAGTAAAATGCTAAATACGAGGACGGATCAATAAATCCGTGACTATTCGAACTTCCCTCGTAGTTATATGAAATGCAACACATCAAGTACCACCAATTTAGTAGATCGATTTAATAAGGATTTAAAAAGAAAACGACCCCATATGGTCAAGAAAAAAGTTATTTTTCATTAAGATAATGCACGGGTGCACACGTGTGCAGTCTTAATGGCAAAACTCTGTGAATTGGGCTACGAATTGGCACCTCATCCGCCATATTCTCCGGATTTAGCCCCTAGAGACTACTTTGCATTTCCAAACCAAAAGAAATAGCTCGGTGGAAAGAAACTTAGCTCCAATGATGAAATTATTGACCCAACAAACGCCTATTTTAAGGACCTCGAAAAATCCTATTTTTTGGAAGGGATACAAAAACTGGAGAAACGTTGGACTAAGTAGTTAGTGAGTTAAAAAGAGATTATGTTAAAAAATATTTTTTTTTTTGCAAAAAAAAACTGTTTCATTCAAAAAGTCATGGACTTATTGATCCGCCCTCGTGTATTCCTTGAAAATGGAAGGTATATTTTATTTAATACTAAATAAGACTTATTTTGCTGTCAGAAAAGCTCGCGATTTTTCAAACAATTAAAACGTGTCACTAATATTTCCTTAACGTAATTAAAAATAATTATCTGTATGATATAAATGGGGAGCCAAAACTAAATCCAGATTTTTATTCCCCCTATTCTTTCAAAACTTAATACATTTCCATTGTGAGAGAAAATGAAAAAAAAAAACGCAGAAATGAACATCACAAACATTTCAATAAATAACGGTGTGCGTTGCTTTCCTAACCACCCAATTACTTTTATGAGTAACTGCAGCTTTACATAGAGGACTCTAAATTTGAGGCAAGTTTCCGCTGGGAAAGCAAGTGAATACCAGCGTTGCCCGAAAAAAAAACGTTCTAAGGAAGAAAATAAAAAATTGCTAAATAAAAACGTTATACAATTATGTATGGAAAGGGTTTATTTGCACAAAAATATTTTTCTGTTTTGATCCTTCTCGATTTTGTATAATTTTGAGCATAGCAATTCAAGTTTAATTCTATTTCAAGTTTTGTTTTTTATTAAAGCCATTGAACTCGAAAGCCTCTCAACTTCGGCATTAGAAAAGGGTAGCCCTAGTAATGACATTACAAATGTTGAAATATATTTTTTTAAATTAAATGTTTTTAGTAAATCATTTCTCAACTGATTTAAGAGTTCTTTTAAAAGTTCAGTGCAAATATTTCGTATTTCTTTTTCATCTTCAATTGATATTTTCTTTAAGAGAACCTTTTGCTATATTAAACTCTTGAAAGAGTAATTAATTGTTACACTGAAAGAAATAAATATTGTAAAAAACCATAATGATTTAAGCCAAAGAGAAATGCTATGCTGAAATGTATCATTGGCAACGCTGTTGAACATGATAATACTAAGAAATGTATGTGATCCGTGTATGAAACATATAATTCAATAATTTGCCGCTTGAACGCGTTGTGTGCTATAGTCGGTTTGAAAAGGAGAAACTAATGAACATATGTTTGGTTTGTGTCCCAACTAAATACAACTTATACTTTAACAGAGAGTAAACGAATTTCGATAGCTATAAAAAGTTTTAATCAAAATCCTTTTAAATTGTTTTATTTTTTATTTTTCACTCCAAACAATGAAAATCAGAAAAAAACAACGAAATATTCATAATTTTTTAAACATTCACATATCCACAGTCCACTTTGCAAGTGTGTGTGTGTGTGTGTGTCTGCATGCATATGTGTGATATATGGCTGTAAGGGATATTGTTAAAATTAAGTAAACTTTGGCGAGCATATTAAAAACCTACACGCTGTTACACACACCTACACATATGCACTATACGTACTTATTAATGCATGCATACAAATACATATGCCCGCACACTCAAACACACATGCATAGCCAAGCAGAGTCATGCCAAAAGTAAATAAAGTTCATTCATTCATTTGTTTTTTATTCATTTAATGGATTTAATAGACGCATAAATTACACAGTGAATTTAAATTTTTAAAAATGATTTTTGTTTTTCATACACATTCATACAAATTTGTATGTTTTTTCGCTGTTTGTTTCATGTTTTTTTTTTTGTGTTTCATTTATAAAAAACCATATTTAAATAGCAAAAGATACATTACCAATGCATGTTGAAGTGTGTCTGTGTGCATGTTTTTGCTGCTACACATGTATAAACACTTTGCCTCTTTATTAATTTATATGTATGTACTTTTTTGCATAATACATGTTATTTTTAACACCATCATCTATACGAGTGCATATATGCATGCATACATATGTATGTGTGTATACATACACATATACAATTTGTGAAACAAACATACAAACTTAAGTACGCGCTTACAAAAAATTACTTTATTTCACAAATGTGGTGGAGAGCTGTTGGCTTTGCAACAATGCCTGTATTTATTCTGCTGCAGAGTGTTTTTATCACACACAATTTTACAATTTAAGGGCCAAAACAAACTCGTTAAAGAAGCATGAATTTTTAAAGCAATTGATTGTGTATATTTACAAAAACGTATGACGTATTACAATTATTATCAACCCTGCAATAACATAATACAATCAGCCAGTAGACGGGCATAACTACATTTGTCGTATTTACGAGTATTATGTTTAAAAGTAAATCGCAAAGGCTGCACTTAGCGTGTTTTTGTGCATTTTAAACTAGATGTTGCAAAAGGAAAAATGAAATGCGCTTTAGTTTGTTTTTTTCTTTTTGCTCTTGCTCGTAATTTGTGCAAATTTGTTAGTGTCTGTTTAAGTTTCAAAGCCTTTGGCGCAAAAACGTGCAATGAATTAAACTCAGTTGTTGCATTTGCTTGAAAAAATTATTCTCAGTCAAATCAAAATATGTGACTGCCTAAAAGTATGTTATGCTTGGAAAATATTTGTCTAATGATAATAAATATATCGTTTACGCATTTACCTTCATTCTAATCAGAAATTGTTTTCTCCAACTTACCGCTAGGCGTCACCATACTTTTGCTCTATATATTCCTGCCTAACGATTCAGCGCGGTCTTCATGAAGGTCCGTGTTAGCGAAGTCAACTACCGCTTTCATGTTGTAGACTTAGCTATGCCAACAGCATATGGGATCTTTATTATTTAGGGCGAATTTTTTAACCTCTTGAGTTTTAAAACACAGAAACTGCAAAATATTTTAATAAATAAACTGTTTTCATTAAAACTATTTTTTTTTTTCAATTGATTAATTTTTGTGCTGCAATTTCCTTTAATCCAACTCCATAATTTCATAATGTTGTGATATTTATTTAAACAGCAAATGATTCCCATAAATTTTAATTAAATTAAAAGTCAATGATAAATTGATAAGTTCCGTTGGTTGAATCATACAACTAACACCGTCTGCCCTGCCCCCAAAAGGTTAGAAGCGGTTGTAGTCGACGTAGATTAAAAATAAATTAAATACTGTTTTTTTATTACTTTCATCAGTTACACCCGCAGTGCCCGCATTGTGGAACTAAAAAAAAAACAAAGTATAATTTCAAAAATATTATCATTGTCTACATTTTAACATTAAATTGCAAAATTTAAACTCATTTATTTATTTGACGATATAATGATAATTTTTATTATCCTGATGATACCCCAATAACGATGTTGATGACGATGACGGGTGGTAGTGGTGGTGGTGGTGGTGGTGGTCAAATTATACCGTAAATACGGGAAAAAGAGAACGTGTCCATTATTTTATGCGATAAAAATGTATTTTTTTAGACATAATTTATGGCAATTTTTCAATTTCCCAACATAAAATTTTAAATCTATTGGGAAATTAAAATTAAAAACAACTTTTAAAGCGAACGAAACAAATATCTATCCAATCAATGACACCCACCCATCCGCCATTTTTATGCAGAATTTTTAAGCACCAGTTGTGTGTGTGTGTGTGGGTGTGTGTGTGTCCAATGTGAGTTTGCTGGTTATCATGGCAAGAGGTAGGCGTAGTAAGTGAGAGATTGAATAAATGAACAAATGTCCTTTTTAAACGGAAATTGGCGATTCAATCACAGGAAGTGTCAACGGTTATGGCGGTTGTTAATGATGTGCCATCGAGTTCAATACAAATGCACTACACATACACAGGCACACACACAGATCTAGATACACATACAATGAAGCCAGCTTGCCTCACTTGTATAGCGGGTGTGAACGTTTGTGTGCTAAACAGATTTAACGGAGACACTTTTTAACGTAACAAGTAAATTATGCATAAAGATAAAAACAGTGATGACGTTGACGCTGAGACTGATGATTAAATGATACAATTTTTTCTAACCAACTGAAGCTGCCCATAGGAAACGATAGAAGAACATCTCTCGTGTTTAATTTAAATTTAAAAAATGTTATAAATATTTGAAAAGCATTTCACACAACTGCTATCAGCACACTAAAAAATCGATTTAAAGTTTTATGGACGAACAATTAATTATGGCTCCTCAATTGGTTTTTTTTAAGTAAAAGCGATAAGAGAACTCGGCTTCTATAATTTTTTTTTATCAACTTTCATTTTATCTTAATGAGTCTCATTACTTAAGCGCATTTCAAAAAAAAAAAAAAAACAAATTACTGAGAGTCTGTTTTCAATTCGAAAGCTAATTAATTTAACGAACTCATTACGGACTCCGTTCAAGCAACTTCCTCCATGTTCTATGTCCCATTACTTTAATTTTTTATTAAAATAATATTAAGATTTGGCGCACAAATATTGTTGTCTGCTACTTTATTTGTCCATTAAAAACAAAGTTTATTTTCTTCTATTTCCTGTTAACCATCGAAGCAACACGAACATTATACTCCGCAAAATAAGTTTAGGGCAAGTCAAGTTAGCTTGTGGGAAAATTTAAAACTTTATTTGTAATTACTCCCCACTTGCATTTACTCAATGTAAAGAAAGATTTATCAAATACATTTGGATTTTTAAGCAAAGAAATACACACAAACATTATTGTCTTTGGATCATTGCTTGCTCTCGCGAAAGTCGAATGATGGCTGGTTGGCGACTGGCTTTGAAGAAACTTCAACTGTGTGTAAAAAATTCGTTCGCGCAGAACTATTAAACACTTGAATTTATAATTTTATGGAGAGACCGAAACGCTAACTTGACATTACTATCGCTTCCTCTAAGTGCAACTCAGTGGTGATAAGATTAATCGAAAATATTAATAATCGAATATTTTCTAGGGATTAACGATTCAATTACGTAAAAATTTCTTTTTCGATTAATTGATTATTTGCAAAATAAGTGAAAAAAAACATGAACAATTAGGGCCTTGAATATTCCGCTAGTTGGATGCGAATAATTCTAAGCCAGTGTGAACTCACGTTTAAGAGTGTGGATCAATTATTTTTCCCGGCAACATCAACTGTACTAGACTCAATATTTAAGAAAGAAATTCATTTCGAAGACCCATTAGCGCGATTAGTACAGGTGTTCTATTGATGTTGCATTCGATTTATGGTCTCAGAACAAATCTCTGGCTAACAAGCGACAAAGAAAGGACAATCTGCAAAATGAGCTAAGCTTCTTTTTCAACGCTTCAGTTTTTGAAATAAAACGAAATATGGTTACCACATGGGATGAAATAAGATCAGGGTAACCTTTATACAATATTATTGTTTCCTGATTGGGACTTCTGTGCCAAAGCAGCCACACCCGCACCCGCTACGGAAAAAATTGTTTAACTACAAAGCTTGCATTTCTAAGCTCTTATTTTTAAATTCTGTTTTAAATAAACCCTCGAAAAAAAGGCCTCTTAAATTCTGAACCAAATAAAGAATTTCGATCGATTATTTTTTTCCGATTAGCTGCAGCTAAACGAATAATTCCTCGATTCGATTAATCATATGATTAACTAATCGATTAAATTTAATTTCTACCAACACAAGTCATGAGACCACAATTCTGTAGGAGAACGAGTTACAAATTTAATGGAAATTTAAAAAATCTTCCAGAGGTGTGTCAAAAATTAAACATCAGTTTTAATTGCTGTCTCTATACATATTTCCAGCACTGTCTAACTATGTGCTCTGTACGTGTAGGCCTTAGCAAAGTATTGATCTAAATATTATATTAAACAAAGTTGGCTGCTTTCAAAATGCCCATTCCTTTTGCCATAATTTGGTCATAAAACGGCAAGAGTTTTAAAATGATGTGCGTATAAAATTGATTATTTTATGTGAAATTTACAACAAAACTTCTTTAAAAAAAAAAAAAAAACTGAAGCAGCAATAAATTCTGCAATAACACAAAACACCATTTCGATATATTAAAATAATAAAATCAATGAAGCGTGGACAGTCGTAAAAAAATCTAAAAACTCATTGAAATGCAAAAAAAAAAGAAAAGAGAGAAACAAAAACATACACACACACACACACACACAGGAACCAAAAAGTTATTGACTCCCATAAGTACCAAAAGTTATTTATTGCAAAAAAATACATTTAAGAGCTTTTGGAAAAGGGGCCAATTTGGCTTTAATTATCTCGTTATTGACGATTTATTGTGAAATAAATAAAATAATTTTTAACTTTAAGGCAAATGCATTTTGAAATCTTAAATTAATTTCAATATTTGAAATAAATTCGCCTGCTCGTTAAACAATTCATTTATTCAGTAGCCATTGTAAAGCATATTTATTTTATTTTCCCAGTTAATTTACTGTCATTTAAATGGTATTAAATTTCAAAATAACTCCAATTTTGGCAGATAAATCCTGCTTTTGACACACGCCTCTACTAGGAGAGCGTTTGTGAGAGTCGGCCATGGAGTGGAGTGGAGTGGAGTGTGTGTAGTGGTGTGTGTGTAGTGGTGTGTGTTTAAAACAACTGCGAACAATGTTTGTCTAGCTGTCTGCTCTCTGTCTGTACTTCATGGTTAATGAATAACAAATAAACTTGATAAAAATTTACCCGTTAATTAAATTAATTTTAAATGAGTATCTTTGCGCACACACAACCAAACAAACAATCATCACACGCACACACACACACACTTGTACAAGTAAATAAATAAATAAAAACGTATAATAGGAATCTATCCGCTAGCTATAACCAGACACAGACTGCTTGCTCAATTCCCATGTTCATAAGCGTAGGGACATCCATGAACACACATTCACCGTGTTTATTTAAATAAAAAGTGAAATAAACATCAATAATTGTTGGACTCGTATAATGAATCGAATTGATTTCATCGCCGTGTCATGGTTGGTGCGTGAGATGTTTCGATGCATTCGATATTTAATAAATTGTTAAATGATTTGTTATCTTCCACCACTATTCACCCGTCGTCGTCGTCGTCATATCCAAGCTTCATCGGCTTCCTCATCGCATCAATTATAGAGCCTGGCTGATTTGTTAAATGACGGTACACAAGAGCATCTTCTGTTTTATTGCCGCGTTTATATTTCGCTAAATTTGTTTGCAGTTCTTAACCGCCAATTGATTGTAATCGCCTGTAAAGTCGTTTGGGATTAAAAATAATTGAAACACTTGAAATCTACCGCTTCCAATTTGGCATATGCCGCCAATCTAGCAGTGCATTTAAGCACTTAATGTTCGCAGTAGACAATTGTAATTAAAAATTTTAAATAAAAGTTAAACTGTTGATGCAACTTTCTAAGGAATATATTTTTCTAATGAAATCAATCACCACAGTCAGGCAACATTTAGTAGGGAAAGAAAAAAGTTTTCCGTTTTTTGACTTAAGAGTGAGCGGCAAGTTTTATGTATTTACATACATACATACATACATAACCGCTATTAGCTGTAGTCCACCTAGTGTGTGACTAGGTGGCAGATGAGGTGGACCAAAGCTAACAGCGGACGGTGGACATATTTTCTGATTCCGGATATCAGGGCTTGGTTGAGTAGAGGACATGGTGACCTAGACTACTATATAACACAGTTGCTGAGCGGACATGGGTTCTTTAGATGGCACTTGCACCGTTTCGGACATGACAGTGTTCCGTATTGTCCAAGTTGTATTGATAACGTAGTGGAAGATGCCCGACATGTTTTCTTTATCTGCCCACGATTTTATAATCGGAGGGCTTAGTGTGACCACGGTAAACATAGTACAGACGATGTTGTTCACCTTCAATAACTGGACGAGCGTATGTAGCTTCGATAAATTGGTTCGAAAAAGAAGCAACATAGACTAGATCGGGTTTTAGTACCTTCCGCACCCTGCGACGGATAGCTTTGCTGTAGTTTCGCAGGGACAAGTGAGGTAGTGTATCGAGATGTTTTAGCGTGGTTAGAGTCCCGCACTCCTGGCAACGTGGCCGTCAGAGTCTTTCGACGATTTCACCTCGTAAATAAAAAAAAACATAAATACATACAAAGCTTGTTATATGGGGCGACCAGCTAAGAACGATAGATAGAAAAGGTTTTTAAATTTATTTATTTATTTAATTTTTTTAGTGCCAATGCTTCAAAATAGCGGATGTGCCCACGACATTTCTGAGTCTTCTTCGATACGGGCTGCTACAGCGTTTAACTATTCTTCACTTTGCATCTATCCCTGTCTGGTTATGGTCTAAACAGTTTCCTCACGCTAAGACTTTTCCACAGTACGACAAATTGACGCAGCGTAAATAATGAGCCGGATTTTCGATATTTCTTCTTTATTTCCATGCGTAAGGCTAACGGACGCCCATACTAAATATTCTGACAGCTAGACGGGCAGCGGTAATTTGGACAACTTTTAAATTGTAACAATTGGAAGAAGTACCATTGCCATCTTGTCACCCCATATTTCCTATAAATATTTTTTTTTAAAAAATTCTTTGTTTTCATTATTTTCTTTTTCTTTTTTTATATTTTCAGGATGGAAAGTTGGACCAGCGAAATCAAATGAAACTCATTTTCGGCTAACCGTTTCAGAAATTAATTTTATAAGATATTTTATAAATTAAAGTTTATAAATTAAAGTTTGTAATATATTTCCAAATATACATCCGTATTTTTGTTTTTCTTTAGTTTTTATTAATTCTGACGATCATGAAGCGTTGGGACAAGATTGCGAATATGCGTTTAGAAGAAATTGGAATTCTAAAAGTAGTAGCAATTTAAACTTCTACTTGCGACCTAAATGATGGTGGAACCCCCATGTCGATAGCGGACTCTCTTCTCAATAAGATTGTGGAATATGAATAATGTAGCTCAGCCCATGCAATAGCTATAGCGCTTGAAATACAGTCATGTGCAAGCGTTGGTGGATTGATTTTATTTCAGTAAAATTTCACAAAATCTTTTCCCAGCACCAGGAGAACATAATCACGCAGTAGGTGGATTCCTGATTTTAATTATTTTCAAAACCTTATATCTCCGGAACTAGGAACGCTATCGACATGCGGGTTCCACCATCATCTAGGTCTCAAGTAGAAGTATAATTCTTGTTTAAAATTTCCCGCCCACTGCCACGCCCACTATTGTCAAAATTGCCATTTCCCCTAAACGCCTTAATATCTTTGAAACTAAGGGGCGTGGCAGTTTTCTAGGTACGCCACTGGATAGCGGACTCTCTTCTCAATAAGATTGTGGAATATGAATAATGTAGCTCAGCCCATGCAATAGCTATAGCGCTTGAAATACAGTCATGTGCAAGCGTTGGTGGATTGATTGTATTTCAGTAAAATTTCACAAAATCTTTTCCCAGCACCAGGAGAACATAATCACGCAGTAGGTGGATTCCTGATTTTAATTATTTTCAAAACCTTATATCTCCGGAACTAGGAACGCTATCGACATGCGGGTTCCACCATCATCTAGGTCTCAAGTAGAAGTATAATTCTTGTTCAAAATTTCCCGCCCACTGCCACGCCCACTATTGTCAAAATTGCCATTTCCCCTAAACGCCTTAATATCTTTGAAACTAAGGGGCGTGGCAGTTTTCTAGGTACGCCACTGGATAGCGGACTCTCTTCTCAATAAGATTGTGGAATATGAATAATGTAGCTCAGCCCATGCAATAGCTATAGCGTTTGAAATACAGTCATGTGCGCGTTGGTGGATTGATTGTATTTCAGTAAAATTTCACAAAATCTTTTCCCAGCACCAGGAGAACATAATCACGCAGTAGGTGGATTCCTGATTTTAATTATTTTCAAAACCTTATATCTCCGGAACTAGGAACGCTATCGACATGCGGGTTCCACCATCATCTAGGTCTCAAGTAGAAGTATAATTCTTGTTCAAAATTTCCCGCCCACTGCCACGCCCACTATTGTCAAAATTGCCATTTCCCCTAAACGCCTTAATATCTTTGAAACTAAGGGGCGTGGCAGTTTTCTAGGTACGCCACTGGATAGCGGACTCTCTTCTCAATAAGATTGTGGAATATGAATAATGTAGCTCAGCCCATGCAATAGCTATAGCGTTTGAAATACAGTCATGTGCAAGCGTTGGTGGATTGATTTTATTTCAGTAAAATTTCACAAAATCTTTTCCCAGCACCAGGAGAACATAATCACGCAGTAGGTGGATTCCTGATTTTAATTATTTTCAAAACCTTATATCTCCGGAACTAGGAACGCTATCGACATGGGGGTTCCACCATCATCTAGGTCTCAAGTAGAAGTATAATTCTTGTTCAAAATTTCCCGCCCACTGCCACGCCCACTATTGTCAAAATTGCCATTTTCCCTAAACGCCTTAATATCTTTGAAACTAAGGGGCGTGGCAGTTTTCTAGGTACGCCACTGGATAGCGGACTCTCTTCTCAATAAGATTGTGGAATATGAATAATGTAGCTCAGCCCATGCAATAGCTATAGCGTTTGAAATACAGTCATGTGCAAGCGTTGGTGGATTGATTGTATTTCAGTAAAATTTCACAAAATCTCTTCCCAGCACCAGGAGAACATAATCACGCAGTAGGTGGATTCCTGATTTTAATTATTTTCAAAACCTTATATCTCCGGAACTAGGAACGCTATCGACATGCGGGTTCCACCATCATCTAGGTCTCAAGTAGAAGTATAATTCTTGTTCAAAATTTCCCGCCCACTGCCACGCCCACTATTGTCAAAATTGCCATTTCCCCTAAACGCCTTAATATCTTTGAAACTAAGGGGCGTGGCAGTTTTCTAGGTACGCCACTGGATAGCGGACTCTCTTCTCAATAAGATTGTGGAATATGAATAATGTAGCTCAGCCCATGCAATAGCTATAGCGCTTGAAATACAGTCATGTGCAAGCGTTGGTGGATTGATTGTATTTCAGTAAAATTTCACAAAATCTTTTCCCAGCACCAGGAGAACATAATCACGCAGTAGGTGGATTCCTGATTTTAATTATTTTCAAAACCTTATATCTCCGGAACTAGGAACGCTATCGACATGCGGGTTCCACCATCATCTAGGTCTCAAGTAGAAGTATAATTCCTGTTCAAAATTTCCCGCCCACTGCCACGCCCACTATTGTCAAAATTGCCATTTCCCCTAAACGCCTTAATATCTTTGAAACTAAGGGGCGTGGCAGTTTTCTAGGTACGCCACTGGATAGCGGACTCTCTTCTCAATAAGATTGTGGAATATGAATAATGTAGCTCACCCCATGCAATAGCTATAGCGTTTGAAATACAGTCATGTGCGCGTTGGTGGATTGATTTTATTTCAGTAAAATTTCACAAAATCTTTTCCCAGCACCAGGAGAACATAATCACGCAGTAGGTGGATTCCGGATTTTAATTATTTTCAAAACCTTATATCTCCGGAACTAGGAACGCTATCGACATGGGGGTTCCACCATCATCTAGGTCTCAAGTAGAAGTATAATTCTTGTTTAAAATTTCCCGCCCACTGCCACGCCCACTATTGTCAAAATTGCCATTTCCCCTAAACGCCTTAATATCTTTGAAACTATGGGGCGTGGCAGTTTTTTAGGTACGCCACTGGATAGCGGACTCTCTTCTCAATAAGATTGTGGAATATGAATAATGTAGCTCACCCCATGCAATAGCTATAGCGCTTGAAATACAGTCATGTGCAAGCGTTGGTGGATTGATTTTATTTCAGTAAAATTTCACAAAATCTTTTCCCAGCACCAGGAGAACATAATCACGCAGTAGGTGGATTCCTGATTTTAATTATTTTCAAAACCTTATATCTCCGGAACTAGGAACGCTATCGACATGGGGGTTCCACCATCATCTAGGTCTCAAGTAGAAGTATAATTCTTGTTCAAAATTTCCCGCCCACTGCCACGCCCACTATTGTCAAAATTGCCATTTCCCCTAAACGCCTTAATATCTTTGAAACTAAGGGGCGTGGCAGTTTTCTAGGTACGCCACTGGATAGCGGACTCTCTTCTCAATAAGATTGTGGAATATGAATAATGTAGCTCAGCCTATGCAATAGCTATAGCGCTTGAAATACAGTCATGTGCAAGCGTTGGTGGATTGATTTTATTTCAGTAAAATTTCACAAAATCTTTTCCCAGCACCAGGAGAACATAATCACGCAGTAGGTGGATTCCTGATTTTAATTATTTTCAAAACCTTATATCTCCGGAACTAGGAACGCTATCGACATGCGGGTTCCACCATCATCTAGGTCTCAAGTAGAAGTATAATTCTTGTTCAAAATTTCCCGCCCACTGCCACGCCCACTATTGTCAAAATTGCCATTTCCCCTAAACGCCTTAATATCTTTGAAACTACGGGGCGTGGCAGTTTTTTAGGTACGCCACTGGATAGCGGACTCTCTTCTCAATAAGATTGTGGAATATGAATAATGTAGCTCACTCAGCCCATGCAATAGCTATAGCGCTTGAAATACAGTCATGTGCAAGCGTTGGTGGATTGATTTTATTTCAGTAAAATTTCACAAAATCTTTTCCCAGCACCAGGAGAACATAATCACGCAGTAGGTGGATTCCTGATTTTAATTATTTTCAAAACCTTATATCTCCGGAACTAGGAACGCTATCGACATGGGGGTTCCACCATCATCTAGGTCTCAAGTAGAAGTATAATTCTTGTTTAAAATTTCCCGCCCACTGCCACGCCCACTATTGTCAAAATTGCCATTTCCCCTAAACGCCTTAATATCTTTGAAACTACGGGGCGTGGCAGTTTTTTAGGTACGCCACTGGATAGCGGACTCTCTTCTCAATAAGATTGTGGAATATGAATAATGTAGCTCAGCCCATGCAATAGCTATAGCGCTTGAAATACAGTCATGTGCAAGCGTTGGTGGATTGATTTTATTTCAGTAAAATTTCACAAAATCTTTTCCCAGCACCAGGAGAACATAATCACGCAGTAGGTGGATTCCGGATTTTAATTATTTTCAAAACCTTATATCTCCGGAACTAGGAACGCTATCGACATGGGGGTTCCACCATCATCTAGGTCTCAAGTAGAAGTATAATTCTTGTTTAAAATTTCCCGCCCACTGCCACGCCCACTATTGTCAAAATTGCCATTTCCCCTAAACGCCTTAATATCTTTGAAACTACGGGGCGTGGCAGTTTTTTAGGTACGCCACTGGATAGCGGACTCTCTTCTCAATAAGATTGTGGAATATGAATAATGTAGCTCAGCCCATGCAATAGCTATAGCGCTTGAAATACAGTCATGTGCAAGCGTTGGTGGATTGATTTTATTTCAGTAAAATTTCACAAAATCTTTTCCCAGCACCAGGAGAACATAATCACGCAGTAGGTGGATTCCGGATTTTAATTATTTTCAAAACCTTATATCTCCGGAACTAGGAACGCTATCGACATGGGGGTTCCACCATCATCTAGGTCTCAAGTAGAAGTATAATTCTTGTTTAAAATTTCCCGCCCACTGCCACGCCCACTATTGTCAAAATTGCCATTTCCCCTAAACGCCTTAATATCTTTGAAACTACGGGGCGTGACAGTTTTTTAGGTACGCCACTGGATAGCGGACTCTCTTCTCAATAAGATTGTGGAATATGAATAATGTAGCTCAGCCCATGCAATAGCTATAGCGCTTGAAATACAGTCATGTGCAAGCGTTGGTGGATTGATTTTATTTCAGTAAAATTTCACAAAATCTTTTCCCAGCACCAGGAGAACATAATCACGCAGTAGGTGGATTCCTGATTTTAATTATTTTCAAAACCTTATATCTCCGGAACTAGGAACGCTATCGACATGGGGGTTCCACCATCATCTAGGTCTCAAGTAGAAGTATAATTCTTGTTCAAAATTTCCCGCCCACTGCCACGCCCACTATTGTCAAAATTGCCATTTCCCCTAAACGCCTTAATATCTTTGAAACTAAGGGGCGTGGCAGTTTTCTAGGTACGCCACTGGATAGCGGACTCTCTTCTCAATAAGATTGTGGAATATGAATAATGTAGCTCACTCAGCCCATGCAATAGCTATAGCGCTTGAAATACAGTCATGTGCAAGCGTTGGTGGATTGATTTTATTTCAGTAAAATTTCACAAAATCTTTTCCCAGCACCAGGAGAACATAATCACGCAGTAGGTGGATTCCGGATTTTAATTATTTTCAAAACCTTATATCTCCGGAACTAGGAACGCTATCGACATGGGGGTTCCACCATCATCTAGGTCTCAAGTAGAAGTATAATTCTTGTTTAAAATTTCCCGCCCACTGCCACGCCCACTATTGTCAAAATTGCCATTTCCCCTAAACGCCTTAATATCTTTGAAACTACGGGGCGTGGCAGTTTTTTAGGTACGCCACTGGATAGCGGACTCTCTTCTCAATAAGATTGTGGAATATGAATAATGTAGCTCAGCCCATGCAATAGCTATAGCGCTTGAAATACAGTCATGTGCAAGCGTTGGTGGATTGATTTTATTTCAGTAAAATTTCACAAAATCTTTTCCCAGCACCAGGAGAACATAATCACGCAGTAGGTGGATTCCTGATTTTAATTATTTTCAAAACCTTATATCTCCGGAACTAGGAACGCTATCGACATGGGGGTTCCACCATCATCTAGGTCTCAAGTAGAAGTATAATTCTTGTTAAAAATTTCCCGCCCACTGCCACGCCCACTATTGTCAAAATTGCCATTTCCCCTAAACGCCTTAATATCTTTGAAACTAAGGGGCGTGGCAGTTTTCTAGGTACGCCACTGGATAGCGGACTCTCTTCTCAATAAGATTGTGGAATATGAATAATGTAGCTCAGCCCATGCAATAGCTATAGCGCTTGAAATACAGTAATGTGCAAGCGTTGGTGGATTGATTGTATTTCAGTAAAATTTCACAAAATCTTTTCCCAGCACCAGGAGAACATAATCACGCAGTAGGTGGATTCCTGATTTTAATTATTTTCAAAACCTTATATCTCCGGAACTAGGAACGCTATCGACATGCGGGTTCCACCATCATCTAGGTCTCAAGTAGAAGTATAATTCTTGTTCAAAATTTCCCGCCCACTGCCACGCCCACTATTGTCAAAATTGCCATTTCCCCTAAACGCCTTAATATCTTTGAAACTAAGGGGCGTGGCAGTTTTCTAGGTACGCCACTGGATAGCGGACTCTCTTCTCAATAAGATTGTGGAATATGAATAATGTAGCTCAGCCCATGCAATAGCTATAGCGTTTGAAATACAGTCATGTGCGCGTTGGTGGATTGATTGTATTTCAGTAAAATTTCACAAAATCTTTTCCCAGCACCAGGAGAACATAATCACGCAGTAGGTGGATTCCTGATTTTAATTATTTTCAAAACCTTATATCTCCGGAACTAGGAACGCTATCGACATGCGGGTTCCACCATCATCTAGGTCTCAAGTAGAAGTATAATTCTTGTTCAAAATTTCCCGCCCACTGCCACGCCCACTATTGTCAAAATTGCCATTTCCCCTAAACGCCTTAATATCTTTGAAACTAAGGGGCGTGGCAGTTTTCTAGGTACGCCACTGGATAGCGGACTCTCTTCTCAATAAGATTGTGGAATATGAATAATGTAGCTCAGCCTATGCAATAGCTATAGCGTTTGAAATACAGTCATGTGCAAGCGTTGGTGGATTGATTTTATTTCAGTAAAATTTCACAAAATCTTTTCCCAGCACCAGGAGAACATAATCACGCAGTAGGTGGATTCCTGATTTTAATTATTTTCAAAACCTTATATCTCCGGAACTAGGAACGCTATCGACATGGGGGTTCCACCATCATCTAGGTCTCAAGTAGAAGTATAATTCTTGTTCAAAATTTCCCGCCCACTGCCACGCCCACTATTGTCAAAATTGCCATTTCCCCTAAACGCCTTAATATCTTTGAAACTAAGGGGCGTGGCAGTTTTCTAGGTACGCCACTGGATAGCGGACTCTCTTCTCAATAAGATTGTGGAATATGAATAATGTAGCTCACCCCATGCAATAGCTATAGCGTTTGAAATACAGTCATGTGCGCGTTGGTGGATTGATTTTATTTCAGTAAAATTTCACAAAATCTTTTCCCAGCACCAGGAGAACATAATCACGCAGTAGGTGGATTCCGGATTTTAATTATTTTCAAAACCTTATATCTCCGGAACTAGGAACGCTATCGACATGGGGGTTCCACCATCATCTAGGTCTCAAGTAGAAGTATAATTCTTGTTTAAAATTTCCCGCCCACTGCCACGCCCACTATTGTCAAAATTGCCATTTCCCCTAAACGCCTTAATATCTTTGAAACTATGGGGCGTGGCAGTTTTTTAGGTACGCCACTGGATAGCGGACTCTCTTCTCAATAAGATTGTGGAATATGAATAATGTAGCTCACCCCATGCAATAGCTATAGCGCTTGAAATACAGTCATGTGCAAGCGTTGGTGGATTGATTTTATTTCAGTAAAATTTCACAAAATCTTTTCCCAGCACCAGGAGAACATAATCACGCAGTAGGTGGATTCCTGATTTTAATTATTTTCAAAACCTTATATCTCCGGAACTAGGAACGCTATCGACATGGGGGTTCGACCATCATCTAGGTCTCAAGTAGAAGTATAATTCTTGTTTAAAATTTCCCGCCCACTGCCACGCCCACTATTGTCAAAATTGCCATTTCCCCTAAACGCCTTAATATCTTTGAAACTAAGGGGCGTGGCAGTTTTCTAGGTACGCCACTGGATAGCGGACTCTCTTCTCAATAAGATTGTGGAATATGAATAATGTAGCTCAGCCCATGCAATAGCTATAGCGCTTGAAATACAGTCATGTGCAAGCGTTGGTGGATTGATTGTATTTCAGTAAAATTTCACAAAATCTTTTCCCAGCACCAGGAGAACATAATCACGCAGTAGGTGGATTCCTGATTTTAATTATTTTCAAAACCTTATATCTCCGGAACTAGGAACGCTATCGACATGCGGGTTCCACCATCATCTAGGTCTCAAGTAGAAGTATAATTCTTGTTCAAAATTTCCCGCCCACTGCCACGCTTACTATTGTCAAAATTGCCATTTCCCCTAAACGCCTTAATATCTTTGAAACTAAGGGGCGTGGCAGTTTTCTAGGTACGCCACTGGATAGCGGACTCTCTTCTCAATAAGATTGTGGAATATGAATAATGTAGCTCAGCCCATGCAATAGCTATAGCGCTTGAAATACAGTCATGTGCAAGCGTTGGTGGATTGATTTTATTTCAGTAAAATTTCACAAAATCTTTTCCCAGCACCAGGAGAACATAATCACGCAGTAGGTGGATTCCTGATTTTAATTATTTTCAAAACCTTATATCTCCGGAACTAGGAACGCTATCGACATGGGGGTTCCACCATCATCTAGGTCTCAAGTAGAAGTATAATTCTTGTTCAAAATTTCCCGCCCACTGCCACGCCCACTATTGTCAAAATTGCCATTTCCCCTAAACGCCTTAATATCTTTGAAACTAAGGGGCGTGGCAGTTTTCTAGGTACGCCACTGGATAGCGGACTCTCTTCTCAATAAGATTGTGGAATATGAATAATGTAGCTCACTCAGCCCATGCAATAGCTATAGCGCTTGAAATACAGTCATGTGCAAGCGTTGGTGGATTGATTTTATTTCAGTAAAATTTCACAAAATCTTTTCCCAGCACCAGGAGAACATAATCACGCAGTAGGTGGATTCCTGATTTTAATTATTTTCAAAACCTTATATCTCCGGAACTAGGAACGCTATCGACATGGGGGTTCCACCATCATCTAGGTCTCAAGTAGAAGTATAATTCTTGTTTAAAATTTCCCGCCCACTGCCACGCCCACTATTGTCAAAATTGCCATTTCCCCTAAACGCCTTAATATCTTTGAAACTACGGGGCGTGGCAGTTTTTTAGGTACGCCACTGGATAGCGGACTCTCTTCTCAATAAGATTGTGGAATATGAATAATGTAGCTCAGCCCATGCAATAGCTATAGCGCTTGAAATACAGTCATGTGCAAGCGTTGGTGGATTGATTTTATTTCAGTAAAATTTCACAAAATCTTTTCCCAGCACCAGGAGAACATAATCACGCAGTAGGTGGATTCCGGATTTTAATTATTTTCAAAACCTTATATCTCCGGAACTAGGAACGCTATCGACATGGGGGTTCCACCATCATCTAGGTCTCAAGTAGAAGTATAATTCTTGTTTAAAATTTCCCGCCCACTGCCACGCCCACTATTGTCAAAATTGCCATTTCCCCTAAACGCCTTAATATCTTTGAAACTACGGGGCGTGGCAGTTTTTTAGGTACGCCACTGGATAGCGGACTCTCTTCTCAATAAGATTGTGGAATATGAATAATGTAGCTCAGCCCATGCAATAGCTATAGCGCTTGAAATACAGTCATGTGCAAGCGTTGGTGGATTGATTTTATTTCAGTAAAATTTCACAAAATCTTTTCCCAGCACCAGGAGAACATAATCACGCAGTAGGTGGATTCCTGATTTTAATTATTTTCAAAACCTTATATCTCCGGAACTAGGAACGCTATCGACATGGGGGTTCCACCATCATCTAGGTCTCAAGTAGAAGTATAATTCTTGTTCAAAATTTCCCGCCCACTGCCACGCCCACTATTGTCAAAATTGCCATTTCCCCTAAACGCCTTAATATCTTTGAAACTAAGGGGCGTGGCAGTTTTCTAGGTACGCCACTGGATAGCGGACTCTCTTCTCAATAAGATTGTGGAATATGAATAATGTAGCTCAGCCCATGCAATAGCTATAGCGCTTGAAATACAGTCATGTGCAAGCGTTGGTGGATTGATTTTATTTCAGTAAAATTTCACAAAATCTTTTCCCAGCACCAGGAGAACATAATCACGCAGTAGGTGGATTCCTGATTTTAATTATTTTCAAAACCTTATATCTCCGGAACTAGGAACGCTATCGACATGGGGGTTCCACCATCATCTAGGTCTCAAGTAGAAGTATAATTCTTGTTAAAAATTTCCCGCCCACTGCCACGCCCACTATTGTCAAAATTGCCATTTCCCCTAAACGCCTTAATATCTTTGAAACTAAGGGGCGTGGCAGTTTTCTAGGTACGCCACTGGATAGCGGACTCTCTTCTCAATAAGATTGTGGAATATGAATAATGTAGCTCAGCCCATGCAATAGCTATAGCGCTTGAAATACAGTCATGTGCAAGCGTTGGTGGATTGATTTTATTTCAGTAAAATTTCACAAAATCTTTTCCCAGCACCAGGAGAACATAATCACGCAGTAGGTGGATTCCTGATTTTAATTATTTTCAAAACCTTATATCTCCGGAACTAGGAACGCTATCGACATGGGGGTTCCACCATCATCTAGGTCTCAAGTAGAAGTATAATTCTTGTTCAAAATTTCCCGCCCACTGCCACGCCCACTATTGTCAAAATTGCCATTTCCCCTAAACGCCTTAATATCTTTGAAACTAAGGGGCGTGGCAGTTTTCTAGGTACGCCACTGGATAGCGGACTCTCTTCTCAATAAGATTGTGGAATATGAATAATGTAGCTCAGCCCATGCAATAGCTATAGCGCTTGAAATACAGTCATGTGCAAGCGTTGGTGGATTGATTTTATTTCAGTAAAATTTCACAAAATCTTTTCCCAGCACCAGGAGAACATAATCACGCAGTAGGTGGATTCCTGATTTTAATTATTTTCAAAACCTTATATCTCCGGAACTAGGAACGCTATCGACATGCGGGTTCCACCATCATCTAGGTCTCAAGTAGAAGTATAATTCTTGTTCAAAATTTCCCGCCCACTGCCACGCCCACTATTGTCAAAATTGCCATTTCCCCTAAACGCCTTAATATCTTTGAAACTAAGGGGCGTGGCAGTTTTCTAGGTACGCCACTGGATAGCGGACTCTCTTCTCAATAAGATTGTGGAATATGAATAATGTAGCTCAGCCTATGCAATAGCTATAGCGCTTGAAATACAGTCATGTGCAAGCGTTGGTGGATTGATTTTATTTCAGTAAAATTTCACAAAATCTTTTCCCAGCACCAGGAGAACATAATCACGCAGTAGGTGGATTCCTGATTTTAATTATTTTCAAAACCTTATATCTCCGGAACTAGGAACGCTATCGACATGCGGGTTCCACCATCATCTAGGTCTCAAGTAGAAGTATAATTCTTGTTCAAAATTTCCCGCCCACTGCCACGCCCACTATTGTCAAAATTGCCATTTCCCCTAAACGCCTTAATATCTTTGAATCTAAGGGGCGTGGCAGTTTTCTAGGTACGCCACTGGATAGCGGACTCTCTTCTCAATAAGATTGTGGAATATGAATAATGTAGCTCAGCCCATGCAATAGCTATAGCGCTTGAAATACAGTCATGTGCAAGCGTTGGTGGATTGATTTTATTTCAGTAAAATTTCACAAAATCTTTTCCCAGCACCAGGAGAACATAATCACGCAGTAGGTGGATTCCTGATTTTAATTATTTTCAAAACCTTATATCTCCGGAACTAGGAACGCTATCGACATGGGGGTTCGACCATCATCTAGGTCTCAAGTAGAAGTATAATTCTTGTTTAAAATTTCCCGCCCACTGCCACGCCCACTATTGTCAAAATTGCCATTTCCCCTAAACGCCTTAATATCTTTGAAACTAAGGGGCGTGGCAGTTTTCTAGGTACGCCACTGGATAGCGGACTCTCTTCTCAATAAGATTGTGGAATATGAATAATGTAGCTCAGCCCATGCAATAGCTATAGCGCTTGAAATACAGTCATGTGCAAGCGTTGGTGGATTGATTTTATTTCAGTAAAATTTCACAAAATCTTTTCCCAGCACCAGGAGAACATAATCACGCAGTAGGTGGATTCCTGATTTTAATTATTTTCAAAACCTTATATCTCCGGAACTAGGAACGCTATCGACATGGGGGTTCCACCATCATCTAGGTCTCAAGTAGAAGTATAATTCTTGTTCAAAATTTCCCGCCCACTGCCACGCCCACTATTGTCAAAATTGCCATTTCCCCTAAACGCCTTAATATCTTTGAAACTAAGGGGCGTGGCAGTTTTCTAGGTACGCCACTGGATAGCGGACTCTCTTCTCAATAAGATTGTGGAATATGAATAATGTAGCTCAGCCCATGCAATAGCTATAGCGCTTGAAATACAGTCATGTGCAAGCGTTGGTGGATTGATTTTATTTCAGTAAAATTTCACAAAATCTTTTCCCAGCACCAGGAGAACATAATCACGCAGTAGGTGGATTCCTGATTTTAATTATTTTCAAAACCTTATATCTCCGGAACTAGGAACGCTATCGACATGGGGGTTCCACCATCATCTAGGTCTCAAGTAGAAGTATAATTCTTGTTCAAAATTTCCCGCCCACTGCCACGCCCACTATTGTCAAAATTGCCATTTCCCCTAAACGCCTTAATATCTTTGAAACTAAGGGGCGTGGCAGTTTTCTAGGTACGCCACTGGATAGCGGACTCTCTTCTCAATAAGATTGTGGAATATGAATAATGTAGCTCACTCAGCCCATGCAATAGCTATAGCGCTTGAAATACAGTCATGTGCAAGCGTTGGTGGATTGATTTTATTTCAGTAAAATTTCACAAAATCTTTTCCCAGCACCAGGAGAACATAATCACGCAGTAGGTGGATTCCTGATTTTAATTATTTTCAAAACCTTATATCTCCGGAACTAGGAACGCTATCGACATGGGGGTTCCACCATCATCTAGGTCTCAAGTAGAAGTATAATTCTTGTTAAAAATTTCCCGCCCACTGCCACGCCCACTATTGTCAAAATTGCCATTTCCCCTAAACGCCTTAATATCTTTGAAACTAAGGGGCGTGGCAGTTTTCTAGGTACGCCACTGGATAGCGGACTCTCTTCTCAATAAGATTGTGGAATATGAATAATGTAGCTCAGCCCATGCAATAGCTATAGCGCTTGAAATACAGTCATGTGCAAGCGTTGGTGGATTGATTTTATTTCAGTAAAATTTCACAAAATCTTTTCCCAGCACCAGGAGAACATAATCACGCAGTAGGTGGATTCCTGATTTTAATTATTTTCAAAACCTTATATCTCCGGAACTAGGAACGCTATCGACATGGGGGTTCCACCATCATCTAGGTCTCAAGTAGAAGTATAATTCTTGTTCAAAATTTCCCGCCCACTGCCACGCCCACTATTGTCAAAATTGCCATTTCCCCTAAACGCCTTAATATCTTTGAAACTAAGGGGCGTGGCAGTTTTCTAGGTACGCCACTGGATAGCGGACTCTCTTCTCAATAAGATTGTGGAATATGAATAATGTAGCTCAGCCCATGCAATAGCTATAGCGCTTGAAATACAGTCATGTGCAAGCGTTGGTGGATTGATTTTATTTCAGTAAAATTTCACAAAATCTTTTCCCAGCACCAGGAGAACATAATCACGCAGTAGGTGGATTCCTGATTTTAATTATTTTCAAAACCTTATATCTCCGGAACTAGGAACGCTATCGACATGCGGGTTCCACCATCATCTAGGTCTCAAGTAGAAGTATAATTCTTGTTCAAAATTTCCCGCCCACTGCCACGCCCACTATTGTCAAAATTGCCATTTCCCCTAAACGCCTTAATATCTTTGAATCTAAGGGGCGTGGCAGTTTTCTAGGTACGCCACTGGATAGCGGACTCTCTTCTCAATAAGATTGTGGAATATGAATAATGTAGCTCAGCCCATGCAATAGCTATAGCGCTTGAAATACAGTCATGTGCAAGCGTTGGTGGATTGATTTTATTTCAGTAAAATTTCACAAAATCTTTTCCCAGCACCAGGAGAACATAATCACGCAGTAGGTGGATTCCTGATTTTAATTATTTTCAAAACCTTATATCTCCGGAACTAGGAACGCTATCGACATGGGGGTTCGACCATCATCTAGGTCTCAAGTAGAAGTATAATTCTTGTTTAAAATTTCCCGCCCACTGCCACGCCCACTATTGTCAAAATTGCCATTTCCCCTAAACGCCTTAATATCTTTGAAACTAAGGGGCGTGGCAGTTTTCTAGGTACGCCACTGGATAGCGGACTCTCTTCTCAATAAGATTGTGGAATATGAATAATGTAGCTCAGCCCATGCAATAGCTATAGCGCTTGAAATACAGTCATGTGCAAGCGTTGGTGGATTGATTTTATTTCAGTAAAATTTCACAAAATCTTTTCCCAGCACCAGGAGAACATAATCACGCAGTAGGTGGATTCCTGATTTTAATTATTTTCAAAACCTTATATCTCCGGAACTAGGAACGCTATCGACATGCGGGTTCCACCATCATCTAGGTCTCAAGTAGAAGTATAATTCTTGTTTAAAATTTCCCGCCCACTGCCACGCCCACTATTGTCAAAATTGCCATTTCCCCTAAACGCCTTAATATCTTTGAAACTAAGGGGCGTGGCAGTTTTCTAGGTACGCCACTGGATAGCGGACTCTCTTCTCAATAAGATTGTGGAATATGAATAATGTAGCTCAGCCCATGCAATAGCTATAGCGCTTGAAATACAGTCATGTGCAAGCGTTGGTGGATTGATTTTATTTCAGTAAAATTTCACAAAATCTTTTCCCAGCACCAGGAGAACATAATCACGCAGTAGGTGGATTCCTGATTTTAATTATTTTCAAAACCTTATATCTCCGGAACTAGGAACGCTATCGACATGCGGGTTCCACCATCATCTAGGTCTCAAGTAGAAGTATAATTCTTGTTCAAAATTTCCCGCCCACTGCCACGCCCACTATTGTCAAAATTGCCATTTCCCCTAAACGCCTTAATATCTTTGAATCTAAGGGGCGTGGCAGTTTTCTAGGTACGCCACTGGATAGCGGACTCTCTTCTCAATAAGATTGTGGAATATGAATAATGTAGCTCAGCCCATGCAATAGCTATAGCGCTTGAAATACAGTCATGTGCAAGCGTTGGTGGATTGATTTTATTTCAGTAAAATTTCACAAAATCTTTTCCCAGCACCAGGAGAACATAATCACGCAGTAGGTGGATTCCTGATTTTAATTATTTTCAACACCTTATATCTCCGGAACTAGGAACGCTATCGACATGGGGGTTCGACCATCATCTAGGTCTCAAGTAGAAGTATAATTCTTGTTTAAAATTTCCCGCCCACTGCCACGCCCACTATTGTCAAAATTGCCATTTCCCCTAAACGCCTTAATATCTTTGAAACTAAGGGGCGTGGCAGTTTTCTAGGTACGCCACTGGATAGCGGACTCTCTTCTCAATAAGATTGTGGAATATGAATAATGTAGCTCAGCCCATGCAATAGCTATAGCGCTTGAAATACAGTCATGTGCAAGCGTTGGTGGATTGATTTTATTTCAGTAAAATTTCACAAAATCTTTTCCCAGCACCAGGAGAACATAATCACGCAGTAGGTGGATTCCTGATTTTAATTATTTTCAAAACCTTATATCTCCGGAACTAGGAACGCTATCGACATGCGGGTTCCACCATCATCTAGGTCTCAAGTAGAAGTATAATTCTTGTTTAAAATTTCCCGCCCACTGCCACGCCCACTATTGTCAAAATTGCCATTTCCCCTAAACGCCTTAATATCTTTGAAACTAAGGGGCGTGGCAGTTTTCTAGGTACGCCACTGGATAGCGGACTCTCTTCTCAATAAGATTGTGGAATATGAATAATGTAGCTCAGCCCATGCAATAGCTATAGCGCTTGAAATACAGTCATGTGCAAGCGTTGGTGGATTGATTGTATTTCAGTAAAATTTCACAAAATCTTTTCCCAGCACCAGGAGAACATAATCACGCAGTAGGTGGATTCCTGATTTTAATTATTTTCAAAACCTTATATCTCCGGAACTAGGAACGCTATCGACATGCGGGTTCCACCATCATCTAGGTCTCAAGTAGAAGTATAATTCTTGTTCAAAATTTCCCGCCCACTGCCACGCCCACTATTGTCAAAATTGCCATTTCCCCTAAACGCCTTAATATCTTTGAAACTAAGGGGCGTGGCAGTTTTCTAGGTACGCCACTGGATAGCGGACTCTCTTCTCAATAAGATTGTGGAATATGAATAATGTAGCTCAGCCCATGCAATAGCTATAGCGTTTGAAATACAGTCATGTGCGCGTTGGTGGATTGATTGTATTTCAGTAAAATTTCACAAAATCTTTTCCCAGCACCAGGAGAACATAATCACGCAGTAGGTGGATTCCTGATTTTAATTATTTTCAAAACCTTATATCTCCGGAACTAGGAACGCTATCGACATGCGGGTTCCACCATCATCTAGGTCTCAAGTAGAAGTATAATTCTTGTTCAAAATTTCCCGCCCACTGCCACGCCCACTATTGTCAAAATTGCCATTTCCCCTAAACGCCTTAATATCTTTGAAACTAAGGGGCGTGGCAGTTTTCTAGGTACGCCACTGGATAGCGGACTCTCTTCTCAATAAGATTGTGGAATATGAATAATGTAGCTCAGCCCATGCAATAGCTATAGCGTTTGAAATACAGTCATGTGCAAGCGTTGGTGGATTGATTTTATTTCAGTAAAATTTCACAAAATCTTTTCCCAGCACCAGGAGAACATAATCACGCAGTAGGTGGATTCCTGATTTTAATTATTTTCAAAACCTTATATCTCCGGAACTAGGAACGCTATCGACATGGGGGTTCCACCATCATCTAGGTCTCAAGTAGAAGTATAATTCTTGTTCAAAATTTCCCGCCCACTGCCACGCCCACTATTGTCAAAATTGCCATTTCCCCTAAACGCCTTAATATCTTTGAAACTAAGGGGCGTGGCAGTTTTCTAGGTACGCCACTGGATAGCGGACTCTCTTCTCAATAAGATTGTGGAATATGAATAATGTAGCTCAGCCCATGCAATAGCTATAGCGTTTGAAATACAGTCATGTGCAAGCGTTGGTGGATTGATTGTATTTCAGTAAAATTTCACAAAATCTTTTCCCAGCACCAGGAGAACATAATCACGCAGTAGGTGGATTCCTGATTTTAATTATTTTCAAAACCTTATATCTCCGGAACTAGGAACGCTATCGACATGGGGGTTCGACCATCATCTAGGTCTCAAGTAGAAGTATAATTCTTGTTTAAAATTTCCCGCCCACTGCCACGCCCACTATTGTCAAAATTGCCATTTCCCCTAAACGCCTTAATATCTTTGAAACTAAGGGGCGTGGCAGTTTTCTAGGTACGCCACTGGATAGCGGACTCTCTTCTCAATAAGATTGTGGAATATGAATAATGTAGCTCAGCCCATGCAATAGCTATAGCGCTTGAAATACAGTCATGTGCAAGCGTTGGTGGATTGATTTTATTTCAGTAAAATCTCACAAAATCTTTTCCCAGCACCAGGAGAACATAATCACGCAGTAGGTGGCTTCCTGATTTTAATTATTTTCAAAACCTTATATCTCCGGAACTAGGAACGCTATCGACATGCGGGTTCCACCATCATCTAGGTCTCAAGTAGAAGTATAATTCTTGTTCAAAATTTCCCGCCCACTGCCACGCCCACTATTGTCAAAATTGCCATTTCCCCTAAACGTCTTAATATCTTTGAAACTAAGGGGCGTGGCAGTTTTCTAGGTACGCCACTGGATAGCGGACTCTCTTCTCAATAAGATTGTGGAATATGAATAATGTAGCTCAGCCCATGCAATAGCTATAGCGTTTGAAATACAGTCATGTGCAAGCGTTGGTGGATTGATTTTATTTCAGTAAAATTTCACAAAATCTTTTCCCAGCACCAGGAGAACATAATCACGCAGTAGGTGGATTCCGGATTTTAATTATTTTCAAAACCTTATATCTCCGGAACTAGGAACGCTATCGACATGGGGGTTCCACCATCATCTAGGTCTCAAGTAGAAGTATAATTCTTGTTTAAAATTTCCCGCCCACTGCCACGCCCACTATTGTCAAAATTGCCATTTCCCCTAAACGCCTTAATATCTTTGAAACTATGGGGCGTGGCAGTTTTTTAGGTACGCCACTGGATAGCGGACTCTCTTCTCAATAAGATTGTGGAATATGAATAATGTAGCTCACCCCATGCAATAGCTATAGCGCTTGAAATACAGTCATGTGCAAGCGTTGGTGGATTGATTTTATTTCAGTAAAATTTCACAAAATCTTTTCCCAGCACCAGGAGAACATAATCACGCAGTAGGTGGATTCCTGATTTTAATTATTTTCAAAACCTTATATCTCCGGAACTAGGAACGCTATCGACATGGGGGTTCGACCATCATCTAGGTCTCAAGTAGAAGTATAATTCTTGTTTAAAATTTCCCGCCCACTGCCACGCCCACTATTGTCAAAATTGCCATTTCCCCTAAACGCCTTAATATCTTTGAAACTAAGGGGCGTGGCAGTTTTCTAGGTACGCCACTGGATAGCGGACTCTCTTCTCAATAAGATTGTGGAATATGAATAATGTAGCTCAGCCCATGCAATAGCTATAGCGCTTGAAATACAGTCATGTGCAAGCGTTGGTGGATTGATTGTATTTCAGTAAAATTTCACAAAATCTTTTCCCAGCACCAGGAGAACATAATCACGCAGTAGGTGGATTCCTGATTTTAATTATTTTCAAAACCTTATATCTCCGGAACTAGGAACGCTATCGACATGCGGGTTCCACCATCATCTAGGTCTCAAGTAGAAGTATAATTCTTGTTCAAAATTTCCCGCCCACTGCCACGCCCACTATTGTCAAAATTGCCATTTCCCCTAAACGCCTTAATATCTTTGAAACTAAGGGGCGTGGCAGTTTTCTAGGTACGCCACTGGATAGCGGACTCTCTTCTCAATAAGATTGTGGAATATGAATAATGTAGCTCAGCCTATGCAATAGCTATAGCGCTTGAAATACAGTCATGTGCAAGCGTTGGTGGATTGATTTTATTTCAGTAAAATTTCACAAAATCTTTTCCCAGCACCAGGAGAACATAATCACGCAGTAGGTGGATTCCTGATTTTAATTATTTTCAAAACCTTATATCTCCGGAACTAGGAACGCTATCGACATGGGGGTTCCACCATCATCTAGGTCTCAAGTAGAAGTATAATTCTTGTTCAAAATTTCCCGCCCACTGCCACGCCCACTATTGTCAAAATTGCCATTTCCCCTAAACGCCTTAATATCTTTGAAACTAAGGGGCGTGGCAGTTTTCTAGGTACGCCACTGGATAGCGGACTCTCTTCTCAATAAGATTGTGGAATATGAATAATGTAGCTCACTCAGCCCATGCAATAGCTATAGCGCTTGAAATACAGTCATGTGCAAGCGTTGGTGGATTGATTTTATTTCAGTAAAATTTCACAAAATCTTTTCCCAGCACCAGGAGAACATAATCACGCAGTAGGTGGATTCCTGATTTTAATTATTTTCAAAACCTTATATCTCCGGAACTAGGAACGCTATCGACATGGGGGTTCCACCATCATCTAGGTCTCAAGTAGAAGTATAATTCTTGTTTAAAATTTCCCGCCCACTGCCACGCCCACTATTGTCAAAATTGCCATTTCCCCTAAACGCCTTAATATCTTTGAAACTACGGGGCGTGGCAGTTTTTTAGGTACGCCACTGGATAGCGGACTCTCTTCTCAATAAGATTGTGGAATATGAATAATGTAGCTCAGCCCATGCAATAGCTATAGCGCTTGAAATACAGTCATGTGCAAGCGTTGGTGGATTGATTTTATTTCAGTAAAATTTCACAAAATCTTTTCCCAGCACCAGGAGAACATAATCACGCAGTAGGTGGATTCCGGATTTTAATTATTTTCAAAACCTTATATCTCCGGAACTAGGAACGCTATCGACATGGGGGTTCCACCATCATCTAGGTCTCAAGTAGAAGTATAATTCTTGTTTAAAATTTCCCGCCCACTGCCACGCCCACTATTGTCAAAATTGCCATTTCCCCTAAACGCCTTAATATCTTTGAAACTACGGGGCGTGGCAGTTTTTTAGGTACGCCACTGGATAGCGGACTCTCTTCTCAATAAGATTGTGGAATATGAATAATGTAGCTCAGCCCATGCAATAGCTATAGCGCTTGAAATACAGTCATGTGCAAGCGTTGGTGGATTGATTTTATTTCAGTAAAATTTCACAAAATCTTTTCCCAGCACCAGGAGAACATAATCACGCAGTAGGTGGATTCCTGATTTTAATTATTTTCAAAACCTTATATCTCCGGAACTAGGAACGCTATCGACATGGGGGTTCCACCATCATCTAGGTCTCAAGTAGAAGTATAATTCTTGTTAAAAATTTCCCGCCCACTGCCACTATTGTCAAAATTGCCATTTCCCCTAAACGCCTTAATATCTTTGAAACTAAGGGGCGTGGCAGTTTTCTAGGTACGCCACTGGATAGCGGACTCTCTTCTCAATAAGATTGTGGAATATGAATAATGTAGCTCAGCCCATGCAATAGCTATAGCGCTTGAAATACAGTCATGTGCAAGCGTTGGTGGATTGATTTTATTTCAGTAAAATTTCACAAAATCTTTTCCCAGCACCAGGAGAACATAATCACGCAGTAGGTGGATTCCTGATTTTAATTATTTTCAAAACCTTATATCTCCGGAACTAGGAACGCTATCGACATGGGGGTTCCACCATCATCTAGGTCTCAAGTAGAAGTATAATTCTTGTTCAAAATTTCCCGCCCACTGCCACGCCCACTATTGTCAAAATTTCCATTTCCCCTAAACGCCTTAATATCTTTGAAACTAAGGGGCGTGGCAGTTTTCTAGGTACGCCACTGGATAGCGGACTCTCTTCTCAATAAGATTGTGGAATATGAATAATGTAGCTCAGCCCATGCAATAGCTATAGCGCTTGAAATACAGTCATGTGAGTTACGTATGTAATCCCACATACTCAACCAACCCTCGTAGATATAAATTCAATCATTAATAAATACATTAAAGAAACTTAAATACAAAGTCAACGACACTTTGTAACAATTTTAAAATTTTTATTCAATAAACAATTTTTTTTTACTTCTCTTCATTTTCTGAAATTTGATTTCATTCTTCCGCTATTTCGTAAGCATTTAAAGTCAATGACATTGTTTTCATTCATCCAAATTTTATTTCTGCTATAAAGCATAAAATACAATTTGGCTGAAATTCGAACCCTTTAAAAAAATATTGAGAAATAATTGTTTATTTTTTGAAACCACTTGGAGTCATCGATTTTCATTGCGATGACCCAATAAATAAAAACAACAACAACAACGAAGAAAACAGAAGAAGTCATGTTAAGAATAGATTTAAGAAATTTTAATAATTCAGTCTTAAGATCACAATCAAGAAATAAAGACACAAAAATAAAAATTGTGTTTTATTTCAAAACGTTATTGGCGCAGTCAACGGAAACTTATTCCAAAGAATAAGTTAAAGAACATATTTATTCTTAAGAATAAATAAACGCTCAAAAGCCTAAAGTAAGAACGGTAAAATAAAAGAAAATTTTTTAAGTGAAGTAATTTTAAAATAAATAAAAGTGAAAAGACAAAATATATATAAATAAAAAAAAAAAAAAAAAACAAACCACTGAAAAACTGTTTTTTGTTAGTGAACTTCTTAATGAAAAAGTATATACATATATAATAAAAAAATAAAACACTGGAAAATCGTTTAATGTTAGTGAACTTATTAAAGAAAAAGTATATGTATTATAAAAAAAAATAAAGCACTGAAAAATTGTTAAACAAAAGACATACATACATAACCCTTCGTAATAAAAAAAAGAAAAACAAATTGTGAAGAAAATAAACTTAAAACATGAGCAGATTTGATGAAAACAGAAATTTGGGACAACAACCCAATGGAGAACAAATTGTGGAGGTAATAGCAGCCCAGGAACAACTTATTAACCAGCTAAGAGGACAAGTTGAAGCTTTACAAGCACAGCAAGCACAACAATTACAGCAATCGCAAAATCAACTACTTACACCAAAGGACATACTGCAGCAGTTTAGACAATTAAGATGTCTTGACGAAAATCATAGCGTTATGCCATTCATTAAGTCGGTCGAAGCAGTGATGTTGCTGTGTCCAAGGGACAACATGGAACTAATGAATCTAGCAATGAACATAGTGGCAAATGAAAAAATTGTTGGAGAGGCAGGAAGATATATCCAGGAACTGGGAGACAACGTAACATGGACTCAAATAAAGCTGAAGTTAATGGAACATTACAAGCCCAGGACAACTTATGGAGATGTTTTCAACAAATGCAGGAATGTAAAAGTATGTAATTTAAGAGAACTTTTTAACTATTTTGAAAAATGTAAACATGAACTTAACGAAATATATTTATTTGACAATAATAAACCATTAATTTATAAGCCAGACAGAGTAGATAGGGATTTGGTAAATATTTTAATAGAAAAAATAGATATTCCATTACGATCTCATTTAGATCAAACCAGTACACTTAACGACATTATTACAAGATATTCACAGATCAGAGCTTTAGACGACCCTAGAGCCATACACATAAAATACAGGAAAAATATAAATAATTATAATAAAACGAACACAAACATGAACACTCAAAAACACAATTACAGTAATCATTACACTGAACAACGTCAATATACAAACAGACACCAAAACCAACAAAATAGGCAGAATCAAGAATTTACTCAAAATTTTAACAAGGGATTTAACAATTATCAAAAGGATAATTACACTTACCAAACTAGAAACACTAACAGAAGCTCTCAATCTCATAACCCAAAACAAGTACCTGAACCTATGGAAATAGGTACTTTACAAGAAGAACAATTAATAGGAAATAATGATTTAAATTTTATAGTACCGCCTCAAAATCAACATTACCCATAGTTAAAATTTCTATAGGCAAACAAACCATTAGATGTCTTATTGATACAGGTTCCACCACAAGTATCTTAAAGGAAGGAGTACTGTCTGAACAGTATCCAAAAATTACTCTTAAGAATCCTTTGCAGTATAATACACTTAATGGTACAAATAAAATAAAATTTATAGTCACAACACCATTTCCAAAAGAGTTCGGTTGTCTAGGAACACTCCAATGGAAAATAATTAATTTTTCAAATAAAAATTTCTCTGCTATAATTGGTCAAAATTTCTTACAACCTCTAAATACAAAAATTGACTATGAACAAAAATGTGTGCAAATACTAAACAACAAACTTTATTTTGAAGAATATAATTATCCCGAATATGTTCATAACATTTGTAGTATACAACAAATGGAGAATAGAAATATAAGAAATAATATTGATTTTTCTCATATGAATACCGAAGAACGTCAGGCAACCTTAAGGCTGCTTACTGAGTTCGAAAATTTATTCTTTAAAGAAGGAGATTATTTATCATGTACAAACGAAGTATACCATGAAATAATTACCACAAACGAAAGGCCCTTATATTCCAAAATATATAGGTACCCTCAAATACATGAGGAAGAAATTAAACGCCAAATTAAAGAAATGATTCAACAAAAAATAATAAAAGAAAGCAATTCTCCATATAATAGCCCACTATGGATAGTAGAAAAGAAATTAGATAATTCAGGAGAAAAAAAGTATAGAATCGTCATTGACTATAGAAAATTAAACGAATTTACAATTGACGATAAATATCCTATTCCGAATCTAAATTCATTATTAGACAAAATTGGTAGAGCACAATATTTTACAACACTGGATTTGGCAAAGGGGTTCCACCAAATTCCAGTAAGGGAGGAGGATAGGGCAAAAACAGCGTTTTCAACACCATTTGGACACTATGAGTTCATTCGTATGCCATTTGGCCTGAAAAATGCTCCATCAACCTTCCAAAGGCTGATGAACAAAATTTTACATGAACATATTAATAAAATATGTGTCGTTTATATGGACGACATATTGGTGTTCGGAACATCCTTGGAAGAACACTTAACAAATCTAAGGCTAATATTTAAAACTCTACAAAAAGCACATCTCAAAATTCAAATCGATAAATGTGATTTTCTAAAAAAAGAAACTCAGTTTTTAGGGCACATCCTTACAACAAACGGAATAAAACCAAACCCCGCTAAAATAGAAATAATAAAAAATTTGAAAATACCAAATAATACAAAACAAATAAAATCTTTCTTAGGTATGACAGGCTTCTATAGAAAGTTTGTCAAAGATTATGCAAAAATTGCATATCCCATGACACGATTTTTAAAAAAGGATCAACCAATCAATGTATACGATCCTAGTTACATCACTTCTTTTGAAAAGCTTAAAGACCTAATAACAAATTCACCAATATTACGTTACCCCAATTTCACAAAGAAATTTAAAATCACAACAGATGCAAGCAACTTTGCCCTTGGAGCTGTACTATCTCAAGATGGACACCCAATTGCATATGCATCTAGAACTTTAAACAAGCATGAAACTAATTATGCTACTATAGAAAAAGAGTTACTCGCCATAGTATGGGCAGTAAAATACTTCCGACCATATGTTTTTGGCAGGGAATTTGATTTAGAAAGTGATCATCAACCACTAAAGTGGCTAATGACAAAATATACGGGTAAAGACATAAACCCAAAACTTCAAAGATGGCTTCTAAGTTTGGGGGAATATAGTTTTTCAATTGAATATATTAAAGGAAAGACAAATAATGTCGCCGATTTCTTGAGCCGAATAAGAAACGACGAAATTAATGCTCAAATGGAAGATATACAAAATGAAGGAGAAAACAATAGCATAACAGCCGAAATAGGAACAGTTCATTCCCAAGAGGAAGATCTAGGCTTTACAATTCCAATTCTAGATACAATCGTCAATCGGTTTAAGACACAAATAATAGTTATAGAGGAAAAACGAAACACAATTGAAAAAGTGTTCAAATTTAAACGCATTTACATAGATAAAAAAGATATCCACGAGAATAGAGTCTTGGATATCATAAGAAAAGAAATAGATAAAGGAAGAGTGGGAATATACTCTAACCTCAATGATCATGATTATTACAAAGTGCAGAAAATTATTGAAGAGGAATTTTCTACGAACCCAAATGTTAAATTCGTCAAATGTTCTCGATTGGCAAAGGACATCGACAATGACGAAGAATTAAGAAAACAAATCGCCCTCTTTCATAAACACGAAAGCGGACATTGCGGTATAACAGCAACTTTCGAAAAGCTAAAATATTTAATATATAATCCTCAGCTCAAGGAAGAAATAACAAAAGTCATTAATAGTTGCGATATATGCTCAGGAGGAAAATATGATAGAAATCCCATCAAAAGCAAGTTTTACATAACCGAAACTCCGCATACTACTAATGAAATTATTCACGTAGACACTTATGTCAATAGCAAACATTCCTTCATCGTTTTTATTGATAAATTTTCAAAACATGCCACATGTTTGCCTCTTATGGACAGAAATAGTATTACACTTGTTGCACAATTACAACAATTTTTAGCGATTAAAGGAAAAGTAAGAAAAATGGTATTTGACAACGAATTTAATAATGAAAACGTAAAAACATTTATGCAAACTGAAGGAATAGAATATCACATTACTAAGCCAAATAGCCACACTGGCAACAGCGATATCGAAAGACTAAACAACACAATCACCGAAAAAATAAGAACTTTAAATTTAGAAAATCATTTACCAATTACACAACAAATATCTAAAGCCATTATGTTATATAATGACACATATCATAGCACAATTAAATGCACACCATTACAAGTTCAAAATAACACAATCGACCACACCATAATATATGAAAGGTTATGTAAGGTAAAAGAACAACTTATATCAAAAGCAAATAGAAATAGGGAAAATTATATAGAAACAAGACAAGAAGGTTTTATAAAACACTATAAAAATGTAAGACACAAAGAAGAACCAAAGTTCAGGAAAAAATCTTTGCAGGGAATACATACGAGCAATATTAAAAGACCTAATAAATACAATAGTCTCATTTTAAACGAAACTTAATTTACATTTAAATTTAAAATTACAGGTAATATTACACATACTAATAACCATATTTATAATAACGCAAACTCAGGCCAACATAATCTTACATCCAATAACGGAAACAAGTGGATACGTACAAATTAACAACTATAATCACAGCATTCCTATAGAATCAGAGCTAATTTTACACCACATAGATATAAAAGAAATAACAAATATTCTTCAGCAAATGATAAGTGACTCAAATAATTTGAAAAAGAACGAAAGAATATTTATATGTAATGAGATAGACACACTTTTAAGCAAGATAAAAACAATAACACCTAGCAATAGGCAAAAACGTGGACTTTTAAATTTAGTAGGACATGCTTGGAAATACCTTTTTGGTACAATGGACAGTACTGACCAAGAAGACATCATTAAACATTTTAATACAGTTGATTCTAACATACATAACTCTATAACAAACTTAAATCAACAAATAAAAATTAACGACTATTTCAACAATACACTACAAATAATAAGAAACACTGTAACACAGAACCAGAAAAATATAATATATTATATGGAGGGACTACATAGATCAGTAAGAGACATATTGACAAAAAACATATATTTTGAAAATTTACTTATTTTAACAACAATTAGAAACCACATAGAACATATACAAAACTATATAACAACAGCACAAAATGGAATAACAGACGCCAGCATCCTAACAAAGCAAGAGATAGATGACTATAATATAGATATAAGTAAAATCCAGTTCTTAAGAACTGCAATTTTTGAAAAAACTAATGAATTAATATTTATAATTAAAGTTCCAAAAACATTTCTCTCTATACAAGTAACAACTATTATACCTATGCCATACTTAAATAAAGAAATAGATGCAGAAATTGAAAATACATTTAAGTATAATAACAAAACATACATATACAAGCATAACAGTTATTTAACTGAATGTAAAATATCAAAACATTGCACAATAGAAAAAACATGTAAAATTATAAAAAACGATAATACCGAGATCATAAATATTAACGATCAAACAATTGTAGTAAAAAATGCAAAGAATAATACAATAACTAGCAGCTATAATAACACAAACAATGTTTTGAACGGAAATTTCTTAATACAATATAATAATTGCACTTTAACAATAGCAAATCAAAAATTTTCAAATAATAATAAAATGTATTTGGATAAAATAATTGTTCCAAAATTTCAAAACATAACATTTAAGAGTACACTTACTATAGAAGAAGTAAAAATAAAAACAATTCAAAATATGAAAGAAATTGAAGAAATAAAATTAAACAGTATGATTATTGTTTACACCATACCATCAACAATAATAGTGGCAATAACAATAATACTAATAATAATATTATATGGCAAATGTAAGAAATCAAATGGAAGAATTCGGGAGAATCCTTCATCTAATGGGGGAGGAGTTACGTATGTAATCCCACATACTCAACCAACCCTCGTAGATATAAATTCAATCATTAATAAATACATTAAAGAAACTTAAATACAAAGTCAACGACACTTTGTAACAATTTTAAAATTTTTATTCAATAAACAATTTTTTTTTACTTCTCTTCATTTTCTGAAATTTGATTTCATTCTTCCGCTATTTCGTAAGCATTTAAAGTCAATGACATTGTTTTCATTCATCCAAATTTTATTTCTGCTATAAAGCATAAAATACAATTTGGCTGAAATTCGAACCCTTTAAAAAAATATTGAGAAATAATTGTTTATTTTTTGAAACCACTTGGAGTCATCGATTTTCATTGCGATGACCCAATAAATAAAAACAACAACAACAACGAAGAAAACAGAAGAAGTCATGTTAAGAATAGATTTAAGAAATTTTAATAATTCAGTCTTAAGATCACAATCAAGAAATAAAGACACAAAAATAAAAATTGTGTTTTATTTCAAAACGTTATTTGTGCAAGCGTTGGTGGATTGATTGTATTTCAGTAAAATTTCACAAAATCTTTTCCCAGCACCAGGAGAACATAATCACGCAGTAGGTGGATTCCTGATTTTAATTATTTTCAAAACCTTATATCTCCGGAACTAGGAACGCTATCGACATGGGGGTTCGACCATCATCTAGGTCTCAAGTAGAAGTATAATTCTTGTTTAAAATTTCCCGCCCACTGCCACGCCCACTATTGTCAAAATTGCCATTTCCCCTAAACGCCTTAATATCTTTGAAACTAAGGGGCGTGGCAGTTTTCTAGGTACGCCACTGGATAGCGGACTCTCTTCTCAATAAGATTGTGGAATATGAATAATGTAGCTCAGCCTATGCAATAGCTATAGCGCTTGAAATACAGTCATGTGCAAGCGTTGGTGGATTGATTTTATTTCAGTAAAATTTCACAAAATCTTTTCCCAGCACCAGGAGAACATAATCACGCAGTAGGTGGATTCCTGATTTTAATTATTTTCAAAACCTTATATCTCCGGAACTAGGAACGCTATCGACATGGGGGTTCGACCATCATCTAGGTCTCAAGTAGAAGTATAATTCTTGTTTAAAATTTCCCGCCCACTGCCACGCCCACTATTGTCAAAATTGCCATTTCCCCTAAACGCCTTAATATCTTTGAAACTAAGGGGCGTGGCAGTTTTCTAGGTACGCCACTGGATAGCGGACTCTCTTCTCAATAAGATTGTGGAATATGAATAATGTAGCTCACTCAGCCCATGCAATAGCTATAGCGCTTGAAATACAGTCATGTGCAAGCGTTGGTGGATTGATTTTATTTCAGTAAAATTTCACAAAATCTTTTCCCAGCACCAGGAGAACATAATCACGCAGTAGGTGGATTCCTGATTTTAATTATTTTCAAAACCTTATATCTCCGGAACTAGGAACGCTATCGACATGGGGGTTCCACCATCATCTAGGTCTCAAGTAGAAGTATAATTCTTGTTTAAAATTTCCCGCCCACTGCCACGCCCACTATTGTCAAAATTGCCATTTCCCCTAAACGCCTTAATATCTTTGAAACTACGGGGCGTGGCAGTTTTTTAGGTACGCCACTGGATAGCGGACTCTCTTCTCAATAAGATTGTGGAATATGAATAATGTAGCTCAGCCCATGCAATAGCTATAGCGCTTGAAATACAGTCATGTGCAAGCGTTGGTGGATTGATTTTATTTCAGTAAAATTTCACAAAATCTTTTCCCAGCACCAGGAGAACATAATCACGCAGTAGGTGGATTCCGGATTTTAATTATTTTCAAAACCTTATATCTCCGGAACTAGGAACGCTATCGACATGGGGGTTCCACCATCATCTAGGTCTCAAGTAGAAGTATAATTCTTGTTTAAAATTTCCCGCCCACTGCCACGCCCACTATTGTCAAAATTGCCATTTCCCCTAAACGCCTTAATATCTTTGAAACTACGGGGCGTGGCAGTTTTTTAGGTACGCCACTGGATAGCGGACTCTCTTCTCAATAAGATTGTGGAATATGAATAATGTAGCTCAGCCCATGCAATAGCTATAGCGCTTGAAATACAGTCATGTGCAAGCGTTGGTGGATTGATTTTATTTCAGTAAAATTTCACAAAATCTTTTCCCAGCACCAGGAGAACATAATCACGCAGTAGGTGGATTCCGGATTTTAATTATTTGCAAAACCTTATATCTCCGGAACTAGGAACGCTATCGACATGGGGGTCCACCATCATCTAGGTCTCAAGTAGAAGTATAATTCTTGTTTAAAATTTCCCGCCCACTGCCACGCCCACTATTGTCAAAATTGCCATTTCCCCTAAACGCCTTAATATCTTTGAAACTACGGGGCGTGGCAGTTTTTTAGGTACGCCACTGGATAGCGGACTCTCTTCTCAATAAGATTGTGGAATATGAATAATGTAGCTCAGCCCATGCAATAGCTATAGCGCTTGAAATACAGTCATGTGCAAGCGTTGGTGGATTGATTTTATTTCAGTAAAATTTCACAAAATCTTTTCCCAGCACCAGGAGAACATAATCACGCAGTAGGTGGATTCCTGATTTTAATTATTTTCAAAACCTTATATCTCCGGAACTAGGAACGCTATCGACATGGGGGTTCGACCATCATCTAGGTCTCAAGTAGAAGTATAATTCTTGTTTAAAATTTCCCGCCCACTGCCACGCCCACTATTGTCAAAATTGCCATTTCCCCTAAACGCCTTAATATCTTTGAAACTAAGGGGCGTGGCAGTTTTCTAGGTACGCCACTGGATAGCGGACTCTCTTCTCAATAAGATTGTGGAATATGAATAATGTAGCTCAGCCTATGCAATAGCTATAGCGCTTGAAATACAGTCATGTGCAAGCGTTGGTGGATTGATTTTATTTCAGTAAAATTTCACAAAATCTTTTCCCAGCACCAGGAGAACATAATCACGCAGTAGGTGGATTCCTGATTTTAATTATTTTCAAAACCTTATATCTCCGGAACTAGGAACGCTATCGACATGGGGGTTCGACCATCATCTAGGTCTCAAGTAGAAGTATAATTCTTGTTTAAAATTTCCCGCCCACTGCCACGCCCACTATTGTCAAAATTGCCATTTCCCCTAAACGCCTTAATATCTTTGAAACTAAGGGGCGTGGCAGTTTTCTAGGTACGCCACTGGATAGCGGACTCTCTTCTCAATAAGATTGTGGAATATGAATAATGTAGCTCACTCAGCCCATGCAATAGCTATAGCGCTTGAAATACAGTCATGTGCAAGCGTTGGTGGATTGATTTTATTTCAGTAAAATTTCACAAAATCTTTTCCCAGCACCAGGAGAACATAATCACGCAGTAGGTGGATTCCTGATTTTAATTATTTTCAAAACCTTATATCTCCGGAACTAGGAACGCTATCGACATGGGGGTTCCACCATCATCTAGGTCTCAAGTAGAAGTATAATTCTTGTTTAAAATTTCCCGCCCACTGCCACGCCCACTATTGTCAAAATTGCCATTTCCCCTAAACGCCTTAATATCTTTGAAACTACGGGGCGTGGCAGTTTTTTAGGTACGCCACTGGATAGCGGACTCTCTTCTCAATAAGATTGTGGAATATGAATAATGTAGCTCAGCCCATGCAATAGCTATAGCGCTTGAAATACAGTCATGTGCAAGCGTTGGTGGATTGATTTTATTTCAGTAAAATTTCACAAAATCTTTTCCCAGCACCAGGAGAACATAATCACGCAGTAGGTGGATTCCGGATTTTAATTATTTTCAAAACCTTATATCTCCGGAACTAGGAACGCTATCGACATGGGGGTTCCACCATCATCTAGGTCTCAAGTAGAAGTATAATTCTTGTTTAAAATTTCCCGCCCACTGCCACGCCCACTATTGTCAAAATTGCCATTTCCCCTAAACGCCTTAATATCTTTGAAACTACGGGGCGTGGCAGTTTTTTAGGTACGCCACTGGATAGCGGACTCTCTTCTCAATAAGATTGTGGAATATGAATAATGTAGCTCAGCCCATGCAATAGCTATAGCGCTTGAAATACAGTCATGTGCAAGCGTTGGTGGATTGATTTTATTTCAGTAAAATTTCACAAAATCTTTTCCCAGCACCAGGAGAACATAATCACGCAGTAGGTGGATTCCGGATTTTAATTATTTGCAAAACCTTATATCTCCGGAACTAGGAACGCTATCGACATGGGGGTCCACCATCATCTAGGTCTCAAGTAGAAGTATAATTCTTGTTTAAAATTTCCCGCCCACTGCCACGCCCACTATTGTCAAAATTGCCATTTCCCCTAAACGCCTTAATATCTTTGAAACTACGGGGCGTGGCAGTTTTTTAGGTACGCCACTGGATAGCGGACTCTCTTCTCAATAAGATTGTGGAATATGAATAATGTAGCTCAGCCCATGCAATAGCTATAGCGCTTGAAATACAGTCATGTGCAAGCGTTGGTGGATTGATTTTATTTCAGTAAAATTTCACAAAATCTTTTCCCAGCACCAGGAGAACATAATCACGCAGTAGGTGGATTCCTGATTTTAATTATTTTCAAAACCTTATATCTCCGGAACTAGGAACGCTATCGACATGGGGGTTCCACCATCATCTAGGTCTCAAGTAGAAGTATAATTCTTGTTCAAAATTTCCCGCCCACTGCCACGCCCACTATTGGTGGATTGATTTTATTTCAGTAAAATTTCACAAAATCTTTTCCCAGCACCAGGAGAACATAATCACGCAGTAGGTGGATTCCTGATTTTAATTATTTTCAAAACCTTATATCTCCGGAACTAGGAACGCTATCGACATGGGGGTTCCACCATCATCTAGGTCTCAAGTAGAAGTATAATTCTTGTTTAAAATTTCCCGCCCACTGCCACGCCCACTATTGTCAAAATTGCCATTTCCCCTAAACGCCTTAATATCTTTGAAACTACGGGGCGTGGCAGTTTTTTAGGTACGCCACTGGATAGCGGACTCTCTTCTCAATAAGATTGTGGAATATGAATAATGTAGCTCAGCCCATGCAATAGCTATAGCGCTTGAAATACAGTCATGTGCAAGCGTTGGTGGATTGATTTTATTTCAGTAAAATTTCACAAAATCTTTTCCCAGCACCAGGAGAACATAATCACGCAGTAGGTGGATTCCGGATTTTAATTATTTTCAAAACCTTATATCTCCGGAACTAGGAACGCTATCGACATGGGGGTTCCACCATCATCTAGGTCTCAAGTAGAAGTATAATTCTTGTTTAAAATTTCCCGCCCACTGCCACGCCCACTATTGTCAAAATTGCCATTTCCCCTAAACGCCTTAATATCTTTGAAACTACGGGGCGTGGCAGTTTTTTAGGTACGCCACTGGATAGCGGACTCTCTTCTCAATAAGATTGTGGAATATGAATAATGTAGCTCAGCCCATGCAATAGCTATAGCGCTTGAAATACAGTCATGTGCAAGCGTTGGTGGATTGATTTTATTTCAGTAAAATTTCACAAAATCTTTTCCCAGCACCAGGAGAACATAATCACGCAGTAGGTGGATTCCTGATTTTAATTATTTTCAAAACCTTATATCTCCGGAACTAGGAACGCTATCGACATGGGGGTTCCACCATCATCTAGGTCTCAAGTAGAAGTATAATTCTTGTTCAAAATTTCCCGCCCACTGCCACGCCCACTATTGTCAAAATTGCCATTTCCCCTAAACGCCTTAATATCTTTGAAACTAAGGGGCGTGGCAGTTTTCTAGGTACGCCACTGGATAGCGGACTCTCTTCTCAATAAGATTGTGGAATATGAATAATGTAGCTCAGCCCATGCAATAGCTATAGCGCTTGAAATACAGTCATGTGCAAGCGTTGGTGGATTGATTGTATTTCAGTAAAATTTCACAAAATCTTTTCCCAGCACCAGGAGAACATAATCACGCAGTAGGTGGATTCCTGATTTTAATTATTTTCAAAACCTTATATCTCCGGAACTAGGAACGCTATCGACATGGGGGTTCGACCATCATCTAGGTCTCAAGTAGAAGTATAATTCTTGTTTAAAATTTCCCGCCCACTGCCACGCCCACTATTGTCAAAATTGCCATTTCCCCTAAACGCCTTAATATCTTTGAAACTAAGGGGCGTGGCAGTTTTCTAGGTACGCCACTGGATAGCGGACTCTCTTCTCAATAAGATTGTGGAATATGAATAATGTAGCTCAGCCCATGCAATAGCTATAGCGCTTGAAATACAGTCATGTGCAAGCGTTGGTGGATTGATTGTATTTCAGTAAAATTTCACAAAATCTTTTCCCAGCACCAGGAGAACATAATCACGCAGTAGGTGGATTTCTGATTTTAATTATTTTCAAAACCTTATATCTCCGGAACTAGGAACGCTATCGACATGGGGGTTCCACCATCATCTAGGTCTCAAGTAGAAGTATAATTCTTGTTCAAAATTTTTCTAGGTACGCCACTGGATAGCGGACTCTCTTCTCAATAAGATTGTGGAATATGAATAATGTAGCTCAGCCCATGCAATAGCTATAGCGCTTGAAATACAGTCATGTGCAAGCGTTGGTGGATTGATTTTATTTCAGTAAAATTTCACAAAATCTTTTCCCAGCACCAGGAGAACATAATCACGCAGTAGGTGGATTCCTGATTTTAATTATTTTCAAAACCTTATATCTCCGGAACTAGGAACGCTATCGACATGGGGGTTCCACCATCATCTAGGTCTCAAGTAGAAGTATAATTCTTGTTCAAAATTTCCCGCCCACTGCCACGCCCACTATTGTCAAAATTGCCATTTCCCCTAAACGCCTTAATATCTTTGAAACTAAGGGGCGTGGCAGTTTTCTAGGTACGCCACTGGATAGCGGACTCTCTTCTCAATAAGATTGTGGAATATGAATAATGTAGCTCAGCCCATGCAATAGCTATAGCGCTTGAAATACAGTCATGTGCAAGCGTTCTGGAGATATAAGGTTTTGAAAATAATTAAAATCAGGAATCCACCTACTGCGTGATTATGTTCTCCTGGTGCTGGGAAAAGATTTTGTGAAATTTTACTGAAATAAAATCAATCCACCAACGCTTACTTTACTTGTATTTCAAGCGCTATAGCTATTGCATGGGCTGAGCTACATTATTCATATTCCACAATCTTATTGAGAAGAGAGTCCGCTATCCAGTGGCGTACCTAGAAAACTGCCACGCCCCTTAGTTTCAAAGATATTAAGGCGTTTAGGGGAAATGGCAATTTTGACAATAGTGGGCGTGGCAGTGGGCGGGTAATTTTGAACAAGAATTATACTTCTACTTGAGACCTAGATGATGGTGGAACCCCCATGTCGATAACGTTCCTAGTTCCGGAGATATAAGGTTTTGAAAATAATTAAAATCAGGAATCCACCTACTGCGTGATTATGTTCTCCTGGTGCTGGGAAAAGATTTTGTGAAATTTTACTGAAATAAAATCAATCCACCAACGCTTGCACATGACTGTATTTCAAGCGCTATAGCCATTGCATGGGCTGAGCTACATTATTCATATTCCACAATCTTATTGAGAAGAGAGTCCGCTATCCAGTAGCGTACCTAGAAAACTGCCACGCCCCTTAGTTTCAAAGATATTAAGGCGTTTAGGGGAAATGGCAATTTTGACAACAGTGGGCGTGGCAGTGGGCGGGAAATTTTGAACAAGACTTATACCTCTACTTGAGAGCTAGATGATGGTGGAACCCCCATGTCGATAGCGTTCCTAGTTCCGGAGATATAAGGCTTTGAAATTAATTAAAATCAGGAATCCACCTACTGCGTGATTATGTTCTCCTGGTGCTGGGAAAAGATTTTGTGAAATTTTACTGAAATAAAATCAATCCACCAACGCTTGCACATGACTGTATTTCAAGCGCTATAGCCATTGCATGGGCTGAGCTACATTATTCATATTCCACAATCTTATTGAGAAGAGAGTCCGCTATCCAGTGGCGTACCTAGAAAACTGCCACGCCCCTTAGTTTCAAAGATATTAAGGCGTTTAGGGGAAATGGCAATTTTGACAATAGTGGGCGTGGCAGTGGGCGGGAAATTTTGAACAAGAATTATACTTCTACTTGAGACCTAGATGATGGTGGAACCCCCATGTCGATAGCGTTCCTAGTTCCGGAGATATAAGGTTTTGAAAATAATTAAAATCAGGAATCCACCTACTGCGTGATTATGTTCTCCTGGTGCTGGGAAAAGATTTTGTGAAATTGTACTGAAATAAAATCAATCTACCAACGCTTGCACATGACTGTATTTCAAGCGCTATAGCTATTGCATGGGCTGAGCTACATTATTCATATTCCACAATCTTATTGAGAATAGAGTCCGCTATTCAGTGGCGTACTTAGAAAACTGCCACGCCCCTTAGTTTCAAAGATATTAAGGCGTTTAGGGGAAATAGCAATTTTGACAATAGTGGGCGTGGCAGTGGGCGGGAAATTTCGAACAAGAATTATACTTCTACTTGAGACCTAGATGATGGTCGAACCCCCATGTCGATAGCGTTCCTAGTTCCGGAGATATAAGGTTTTGAAAATAATTAAAATCAGGAATCCACCTACTGCGTGATTATGTTCTCCTGGTGCTGGGAAAAGATTTTGTGAAATTTTACTGAAATAAAATCAATCCACCAACGCTTGCACATGACTGTATTTCAAGCGCTATAGCTATTGCATGGGCTGAGCTACATTATTCATATTCCACAATCTTATTGAGAATAGAGTCCGCTATTCAGTGGCGTACTTAGAAAACTGCCACGCCCCTTAGTTTTAAAGATATTAAGGTGTTTAGGAGAAATGGCAATTTTGACAATAGTGGGCGTGGCAGTGGGCGGGAAATTTTGAACAAGACTTATACCTCTACTTGAGACCTAGATTATGGTGGAACCCCCATGTCGATAGCGTTCCTGGTTCTGGAGATATAAGGTTTTGAAAATAATTAAAATCAGGAATCCACCTACTGCGTGATTATGTTCTCCTGGTGCTGGGAAAAGATTTTGTGAAATTTTACTGAAATAAAATCAATCCACCAACGCTTACTTTACTGTATTTCAAGCGCTATAGCTATTGCATGGGCTGAGCTACATTATTCATATTCCACAATCTTATTGAGAAGAGAGTCCGCTATCCAGTGGCGTACCTAGAAAACTGCCACGCCCCTTAGTTTCAAAGATATTAAGGCGTTTAGGGGAAATGGCAATTTTGACAATAGTGGGCGTGGCAGTGGGCGGGAAATTTTGAACAAGAATTATACTTCTACTTGAGACCTAGATGATGGTGGAACCCCCATGTCGATAGCGTTCCTAGTTCCGGAGATATAAGGTTTTGAAAATAATTAAAATCAGGAATCCACCTACTGCGTGATTATGTTCTCCTGGTGCTGGGAAAAGATTTTGTGAAATTTTACTGAAATAAAATCAATCCACCAACGCTTGCACATGACTGTATTTCAAGCGCTATAGCCATTGCATGGGCTGAGCTACATTATTCATATTCCACAATCTTATTGAGAAGAGAGTCCGCTATCCAGTGGCGTACCTAGAAAACTGCCACGCCCCTTAGTTTCAAAGATATTAAGGCGTTTAGGGGAAATGGCAATTTTGACAATAGTGGGCGTGGCAGTGGGCGGGAAATTTTGAACAAGAATTATACTTCTACTTGAGACCTAGATTATGGTGGAACCCCCATGTCGATAGCGTTCCTGGTTCTGGAGATATAAGGTTTTGAAAATAATTAAAATCAGGAATCCACCTACTGCGTGATTATGTTCTCCTGGTGCTGGGAAAAGATTTTGTGAAATTTTACTGAAATAAAATCAATCCACCAACGCTTGCACATGACTGTATTTCAAGCGCTATAGCTATTGCATGGGCTGAGCTACATTATTCATATTCCACAATCTTATTGAGAATAGAGTCCGCTATCCAGTGGCGTACTTAGAAAACTGCCACACCCCTTAGTTTCAAAGATATTAAGGCGTTGAGGGGAAATGGCAATTTTGACAATAGTGGGCGTGGCAGTGGGCGGGAAATTTTGAACAAGAATTATACTTCTACTTGAGACCTAGATGATGGTGGAACCCCCATGTCGATAGCGTTCCTAGTTCCGGAGATATAAGGTTTTGAAAATAATTAAAATCAGGAATCCACCTACTGCGTGATTATGTTCTCCTGGTGCTGGGAAAAGATTTTGTGAAATTTTACTGAAATAAAATCAATCCACCAACGCTTGCACTTGACTGTATTTCAAGCGCTATAGCCATTGCATGGGCTGAGCTACATTATTCATATTCCACAATCTTATTGAGAAGAGAGTCCGCTATCCAGTGGCGTACTTAGAAAACTGCCACGCCCCTTAGTTTCAAAGATATTAAGGCGTTTAGGGGAAATAGCAATTTTGACAATAGTGGGCGTGGCAGTGGGCGGGAAATTTCGAACAAGAATTATACTTCTACTTGAGACCTAGATGATGGTCGAACCCCCATGTCGATAGCGTTCCTAGTTCCGGAGATATAAGGTTTTGAAAATAATTAAAATCAGGAATCCACCTACTGCGTGATTATGTTCTCCTGGTGCTGGGAAAAGATTTTGTGAAATTTTACTGAAATAAAATCAATCCACCAACGCTTGCACATGACTGTATTTCAAGCGCTATAGCCATTGCATGGGCTGAGCTACATTATTCATATTCCACAATCTTATTGAGAATAGAGTCCGCTATCCAGTGGCGTACTTAGAAAACTGCCACACCCCTTAGTTTCAAAGATATTAAGGCGTTTAGGGGAAATGGCAATTTTGACAATAGTGGGCGTGGCAGTGGGCGGGAAATTTTGAACAAGAATTATACTTCTACTTGAGACCTAGATGATGGTGGAACCCCCATGTCGATAGCGTTCCTAGTTCCGGAGATATAAGGTTTTGAAAATAATTAAAATCAGGAATCCACCTACTGCGTGATTATGTTCTCCTGGTGCTGGGAAAAGATTTTGTGAAATTTTACTGAAATAAAATCAATCCACCAACGCTTGCACATGACTGTATTTCAAGCGCTATAGCTATTGCATGGGCTGAGCTACATTATTCATATTCCACAATCTTATTGAGAAGAGAGTCCGCTATCCAGTGGCGTACCTAGAAAACTGCCACGCCCCTTAGTTTCAAAGATATTAATGCGTTTAGGGGAAATGGCAATTTTGACAATAGTGGGCGTGGCAGTGGGCGGGAAATTTTGAACAAGAATTATACTTCTACTTGAGACCTAGATGATGGTGGAACCCCCATGTCGATAACGTTCCTAGTTCCGGAGATATAAGGTTTTGAAAATAATTAAAATCAGGAATCCACCTACTGCGTGATTATGTTCTCCTGGTGCTGGGAAAAGATTTTGTGAAATTTTACTGAAATAAAATCAATCCACCAACGCTTGCACATGACTGTATTTCAAGCGCTATAGCTATTGCATGGGCTGAGCTACATTATTCATATTCCACAATCTTATTGAGAAGAGAGTCCGCTATCCAGTGGCGTACCTAGAAAACTGCCACGCCCCTTAGTTTCAAAGATATTAATGCGTTTAGGGGAAATGGCAATTTTGACAATAGTGGGCGTGGCAGTGGGCGGGAAATTTTGAACAAGAATTATACTTCTACTTGAGACCTAGATGATGGTGGAACCCCCATGTCGATAACGTTCCTAGTTCCGGAGATATAAGGTTTTGAAAATAATTAAAATCAGGAATCCACCTACTGCGTGATTATGTTCTCCTGGTGCTGGGAAAAGATTTTGTGAAATTTTACTGAAATAAAATCAATCCACCAACGCTTGCACATGACTGTATTTCAAGCGCTATAGCTATTGCATGGGCTGAGCTACATTATTCATATTCCACAATCTTATTGAGAAGAGAGTCCGCTATCCAGTGGCGTACTTAGAAAACTGCCACACCCCTTAGTTTCAAAGATATTAAGGCGTTTAGGGGAAATGGCAATTTTGACAATAGTGGGCGTGGCAGTGGGCGGGAAATTTTGAACAAGAATTATACTTCTACTTGAGACCTAGATGATGGTGGAACCCCCATGTCGATAGCGTTCCTAGTTCCGGAGATATAAGGTTTTGAAAATAATTAAAATCAGGAATCCACCTACTGCGTGATTATGTTCTCCTGGTGCTGGGAAAAGATTTTGTGAAATTTTACTGAAATAAAATCAATCCACCAACGCTTGCACATGACTGTATTTCAAGCGCTATAGCTATTGCATGGGCTGAGCTACATTATTCATATTCCACAATCTTATTGAGAATAGAGTCCGCTATCCAGTGGCGTACTTAGAAAACTGCCACATCCCTTAGTTTCAAAGATATTAAGGCGTTTAGGGGAAATGGCAATTTTGACAATAGTGGGCGTGGCAGTGGGCGGGAAATTTTGAACAAGAATTATACTTCTACTTGAGACCTAGATGATGGTGGAACCCCCATGTCGATAGCGTTCCTAGTTCCGGAGATATAAGGTTTTGAAAATAATTAAAATCAGGAATCCACCTACTGCGTGATTATGTTCTCCTGGTGCTGGGAAAAGATTTTGTGAAATTTTACTGAAATAAAATCAATCCACCAACGCTTGCACATGACTGTATTTCAAGCGCTATAGCCATTGCATGGGCTGAGCTACATTATTCATATTCCACAATCTTATTGAGAATAGAGTCCGCTATCCAGTGGCGTACTTAGAAAACTGCCACACCCCTTAGTTTCAAAGATATTAAGGCGTTTAGGGGAAATGGCAATTTTGACAATAGTGGGCGTGGCAGTGGGCGGGAAATTTTGAACAAGAATTATACTTCTACTTGAGACCTAGATGATGGTGGAACCCCCATGTCGATAGCGTTCCTAGTTCCGGAGATATAAGGTTTTGAAAATAATTAAAATCAGGAATCCACCTACTGCGTGATTATGTTCTCCTGGTGCTGGGAAAAGATTTTGTGAAATTTTACTGAAATAAAATCAATCCACCAACGCTTGCTCATGACTGTATTTCAAGCGCTATAGCTATTGCATGGGCTGAGCTACATTATTCATATTCCACAATCTTATTGAGAATAGAGTCCGCTATCCAGTGGCGTCCTTAGAAAACTGCCACACCCCTTAGTTTCAAAGATATTAAGGCGTTTAGGGGAAATGGCAATTTTGACAATAGTGGGCGTGGCAGTGGGCGGGAAATTTTGAACAAGAATTATACTTCTACTTGAGACCTAGATGATGGTGGAACCCCCATGTCGATAGCGTTCCTAGTTCCGGAGATATAAGGTTTTGAAAATAATTAAAATCAGGAATCCACCTACTGCGTGATTATGTTCTCCTGGTGCTGGGAAAAGATTTTGTGAAATTTTACTGAAATAAAATCAATCCACAACGCTTACTTACTTTACTGTATTTCAAGCGCTATAGCTATTGCATGGGCTGAGCTACATTATTCATATTCCACAATCTTATTGAGAAGAGAGTCCGCTATCCAGTGGCGTACTTAGAAAACTGCCACGCCCCTTAGTTTCAAAGATATTAAGGTGTTTAGGAGAAATGGCAATTTTGACAATAGTGGGCGTGGCAGTGGGCGGGAAATTTTGAACAAGAATTATACTTCTACTTGTGACCTAGATGATGGTGGAACCCCCATGTCGATAGCGTTGCTAGTTCCTGAGATATAAGGCTTTGAAAATAATTAAAATCAGGAATCCACCTACTGCGTGATTATGTTCTCCTGGTGCTGGGAAAAGATTTTGTGAAATTTTACTGAAATAAAATCAATCCACCAACGCTTGCACATGACTGTATTTCAAGCACTATAGCTATTGCATGGGCTGAGCTACATTATTCACATTCCGCAATCTTATTGAGAAGAGAGTCCGCTATCCAGTGGCGTACCTAGAAAACTGCCACGCCCCTTAGTTTCAAAGATATTAAGGCGTTTAGGGGAAATGGCAATTTTGACAATAGTGGGCGTGGCAGTGGGCGGGAAATTTTGAACAAGAATTATACTTCTACTTGAGACCTAGATGATGGTGGAACCCCCATGTCGATAGCGTTCCTAGTTCCGGAGATATAAGGCTTTGAAATTAATTAAAATCAGGAATCCACCTACTGCGTGATTATGTTCTCCTGGTGCTGGGAAAAGATTTTGTGAAATTTTACTGAAATAAAATCAATCTACAACGCTTGCACATGACTGTATTTCAAGCACTATAGCTATTGCATGGGCTGAGCTACATTATTCATATTCCGCAATCTTATTGAGAAGAGAGTCCGCTATCCAGTGGCGTACCTAGAAAACTGCCACGCCCCTTAGTTTCAAAGATATTAAGGTGTTTAGGAGAAATGGCAATTTTGACAATAGTGGGCGTGGCAGTGGGCGGGAAATTTTGAACAAGAATTATACTTCTACTTGAGACCTAGATGATGGTGGAACCCCCATGTCGATAACGTTCCTAGTTCCGGAGATATAAGGTTTTGAAAATAATTAAAATCAGGAATCCACCTACTGCGTGATTATGTTCTCCTGGTGCTGGGAAAAGATTTTGTGAAATTTTACTGAATTAAATAAAATCAATCATCACCACCACAAACAAAACAAACAAACCAACGACGTTTGGCATGCAGGCTTTATTTGAAGCGCTTTTTCTAATTTTACCAACAGCAGTTTTGCTCCCTAATAAGTTTGTGGTGTGTGTGTGGTGGTGGCTAATTTCAGTTAATAAAATTAACAAAATTGTATTTATTTCTTTATTCCTTTGATATTTGTTTATTTAAATAAACTGTTATTTATGTATGTGTGTCGTTTAGTGGATCATAAATTCTTGGAAATGTATTTTCGTCTTCGTAGATTCTTCACAGCGTAAATCTCAATGGGAGTAGTTTTTTTTTAAGTCTTCCAATGTTTGTTATCTGAAAAAAAGCAATAAGAAAGGAAGATATTACAAATGAGTATAATAAATTAATTAATAGAATAGAAAAGAAGTTCAACTTTCATCAGAGCCGTAGGAAATGTGCTGAAAAAAACATGGATAATCAATTAAATAAGTGTGAAGGAAATGCAAACTGCATGTGAATTTGTGAAATAAACTTTAATTTTGATGAGATCAATTTGTATTTTGAAAAAATAAGAAACATTTTCTGACAAATAACTCTGTGATTTTTTAATCACCTTCAAAAAATGACAAAGCAAATGAAATGTAAAGGCATAAAGTTCTAATGGAATAAATCTCGTGGGTCCCAAATTATAGTAGAATCTGTATCTGTGTCTAAGAAGAGTGAAGAGAAGTACACATCGTGCTCTAGCCCTTAATTATGCTTTCAATTGCATATCATGGTCTTAAATTAGCTTGACAAAACACCACAATGTCAACGAGACGAGTAGTGTAACTGTATGATCCATGAAGCGTCAGTAAATGTCAAATAAACATACGCCTGGCACAATGTGCGCAGCAAAAAACTCCCTTCTCCTTATTAAGGGAATTTAAAATACAACAAAAATAAATCGTTCACCGTCATGTCATCTTGCCCTTGCAGACACTGCAACGAATGAATTTTATTAATTATTGATGTTTCAAGTTCTCGTCTGTCCGTGTTTAATACGACAGGTGAAAGCTTTCGATTCGCATAAATTGTGTTTGAGAATTAATTAAATAAATTAAATTTTTTTTTTTTAAATATGCCAAATACATGAATAGATTCTTTTAAACTCTGATTTGAATAACATCCCCAAAATCTTTGTTCTCACCATCAGTGAGTGAATGATGCATGTGGGGCTATAGTTTCAACATGTGTTTGTTAATAAAATACAAACTTCAATTTAATGTACGAGTACCCTTCGTATAGCAACACTAACACCACCATACGAATAGAAGCAAACATGCGGATACTTCATGCTGCATGTGTCTGTGATAAATTCAAAGGATTTCTTGTCGAATTTGTCAAGCGTGTAATAAGTAAAAGTGAAGCTGTTGGGCTGGGATTTTGTTGCACATTTCGGTTGACTTAAAACTAGCAAACAAGCACGCACACGTGTATACATATCCCAGCGAGTATTTTCTTGTCTGGTTAGGTAAAATTTTTCACATCTTTTTTCAGTTCTCGAACAAATTTAAGATGAACTTATTTTTTCGGATAAATCAATGTAAGAGAAACAACAGAGATAAGTTGGATATTTATTTCTAATAATCGATCTTTTTTAATCAAATCGTTCAATAACTGGACTAGGCGATATGCCTAGTCACATAACTATCGTAGCGGCATCGGTATCGCCGATATTATTGTTTAAGTATCGTTATCGATTCGCCAAAAAGGCGTATCGATGCATTCCTAGGCACTACTAAGTGTAGCGTTCTAGCTGACATCGCTGTAGAACAAATAAGGACCAATGATTCCACCGATGACTCCGAGGGTGCTTTTTTGTCCTGTAAAGTAAAAGTGGTGCGATTATGCTGACCTAAAATCAAGGAAGAGCGTGATGAGTTTCTCAGCCTGAATCATGTTTTTCGCTGGCGTTGGTCAGGTGTCATTCTATGCAAGACGAAGCATGAACAAAAAAGTAACAGTTGGCAAATTGACGCACGCATCGAGCAATATTAGAGTTTTATGCCTCTAAAAAAACACGCGACATAATAGGTTTGTTCGTGTTGATTTTTTTTTTTTTGTAACCGATAACTCAGAAAGAAAATGTTCTCTGGGTAAGCGTGTAGCGAGTAAGCGCAAGCGACTGTAGATGAAAATTGAGGAATGCCTTGATGAAGGCAATCATTTGTCGTTTCCATAATAAAGAAAAATGCGGTTATTATTAAATATGAAGAGTGACTTTTTTGAAGTGCATAAAATCACTTGCATATGCAGGCCCGTGTTAGAGTGTGAGTGTCACTTTAATGTAATAAAAATTGCCTTTTTACGCGTTCTTGATTGTGCTTTATGTAGCACCTATTAGAAAAAACTAAAATTGAAAGAAAAACAAAACAAGAGAACAAGAGAATAAACAAGAAGAAAAAAGAATGTGTTAATAAAAATATAATGCCGATCTTTTCTTCCTTCGTTTGTTTGTGGTTGGGTGTGTGTTGCAACGCTCAAAATGCACTAGACAGACTGTTTTCAGCTTCCAGCTTCTGTTTTGTTATTTAGTTGATTTATATATAATTGTCAGCAAGTACAATTTAATGCACATGGGGGAATGACTAAGTAATTGGAAACAAATGACAAAAACTAAATAAATTCCACGCTACACAACGTGCATGTCGTTCATTCATTCAGTAGTCAGCATCAGATGCGAATATTCCATATGAACGAGAAAGTAAAGAAGAATTCGAAATATATCTGGCATTTTGACGCTTTAAATTCAAGTTGAATTAAAATTTTATTTTCTGATTGAATGTGAACACAGTGGGATTCAACAGCACAATTGATTTATAAGGCCTTCCCTCGAAGTATAACAAAGAAAGTTCTGAAGTATTTAGTTAAGCTTGGATTTGACACACTTTATTTAATTAAATAACTGAATTAATTACACCCCCCCTCTACATTACGTCAAACAAAACCATTGATGGGTGTAACTTCAGTTTCTCTGTGTATAACTCCCGGTCACAAGTTAAACCAAAAAATTTTTGAATTATCCACCCCCGATTTAGTTTTAATATTTTAAATTATAAACGAATCAAAAGATTTCAAAATGATTTTAGTAATTGATTTTTTTAGATCTAAAAACTTTTAAATCTATGTAATCTATTTGTTGGGGTTGGCTAGGCCAGCTCATCGGGAAACCTTTACCCAACTTTTTAAAAAAACTTAAACGTCTTATGCCCGAAATTCTTCAAACCAATTGAGAAAGCTTAAAAATCGAATGAACTCCCATTTTTGTTGAAGGGCATCCCTTCAATGAAATCTGAATTCTTGGATTCCACTGTCGTGAAACAGTTGTTCAACATGCACAACAAAATTTGGTTCGGTGGTGGGGAAAACTCTATAAAAGTTCAACTTTGCTCATTAATGTTAAAGATTTATAAGGCGACAAGTTTTCCCTTTTTTTTGCTCTATTCAGAGCAACAACGAGAGTTTTGAAGAGGACAACAAAACCAACTAAATAAACAAGTTGAAAAAAAGAAACTCACACACTTGAACAACATAGAAACCTTAAAATAAAGCTCAAAGCAATGCGACATCAATTTTAAGAAAATAAAATTTATGATGAAAATTTCATTGACAATTGTCGGGCTGATGCAGGAAGGCAGGAAGGCAGGCAGGCAGGCCGGCTAGCAAGTTGTTGCCACTCAGGCTGTTTGAAGTTGTGCTCGAGTGCAAGGAGTGTAGGCAGGCATTTAAGGGCTCAATTTTTGTGGTAGTAACACGTGCACTGCCACATTACACTTCCCCACTCAACCAAAATATTTCAAAAGCAAATAAGAAATGTTTTCTTTAGTCTTTTCATTTTTGTTCACTTGGAAATAAAGAAAAAAAAGAACAAAAAGAAAATGACAACAAATAGTATCTATTGCCTTTGATGATGAGGATGACGATGATAATAATAAGTTTATTTGGAAGATACCCATGAGAAAGTAGTGGGGATGTGACATAGAATACTCGTAATTCAGAACAGCATTCTCCCGTCACATGACATTAAAACAAACACTTTGTCATTGATTTGTTTAAGCAGCAGGCAAGAAGGAAGGCAAATGCATAAAATTGAAATTGTAGGGATAAAACTTTATTATCCGCAACAACTCTATAGACTGCATGTTCCAACGAGTAGATTATTTATTTTACAAGTTGTGACATTGAAAATTATAAAAAAAGAAACAATAAGAAAAAACAACAGTGAAAAGATACAAATTTATGCCGGATGTTTTGGGTTTGAATTTGTAGCTGATTAGTCCATGAGAATTATATTTTTTTACATTTGTTTGTGTGTTTGTTGTCATTTCATTGTCAGTCATTTAATTTTCAAAATAATGTTGTCACAGTCCTGCCACTTTTTCTAACGAGTTCGATTGTCAAATGCAAGCAGAGCTTTAGTGAACTTTAAAATATGACAACTAAAGTAGCAATCAGTAGCTGCTGAATATACTTTGAATTTCTGGCTGTAGTCGATTTGAATTTTTCGACATTGTAACAATTTTCTAAGTTGCAAAGGGCCTACAACTCTTCTGACTGTATGGTGAATAATAATTTCGAAAACATTTGTGCCGTGCAAGAGATCAGCGAGCAAAAGAAATTATTTGTATCCAATAATCAGTCATTAATTCTCTGGCGGCCCAAATATCACTTGTCTTTAGGCTTCCAATGCAGGCTGGGTAATGTCGCTGATATTTTTGCCGAGTGTGGCCGACCCTTTCTTTCCCGAATTTCTTACGAAATTGGTTTTTGGTTGCTAGTTGACAACAAGTCGCTGTTAGAGATGCGATTAGGCCAGTTCTACTTATTTTCCTCAGACATTTGCTGACCATCACCTGCCGTTTCGTTGCTATGGAGTAGGTTACCTTCCACGTTTCGTAACCATAGAGCTTACGCTCGATTTTAAGATTTTTACTTTGTGTAGCTTCGATATTTGTGATGAGTTCCATACTTTACTGAGTACAGCATATGCATGTCGCACTTTGTTGATTCGATTTGCTAGATCCACATCCGCATCGCCGCGTGTTTAAATGATCCTTGCAAGATACGTAAAGCGATCCATGTCCTCAATTTGTGCACAATTTCGAATCAAGAGAGCAGGGTTTGTTTTTCCAATCTTGTTTATTTTTATACCAACTCTTCTCCATTCGCATACAGCCTGCCGAGTTTTTCCATGCACCTACGAGTGTGCGTAACATTAAATAGATGTAACACTGTGTCAGGTGCGGTTAGGGCCGTAAAGAGCATAGTGCCTTGTCTAAAACAGGGTCTGATGTCTTGTCCTTCCTTTGAAGCGTACTTTGCGCGCAGCGTCTCCATTTAGTTCTCTAACCAGCAAAATGATTTGGTCCCAGATAGCGATTTTGTGCAGCGCTGTCCATAATGAGTGCCTGTCTATGGGATAAAAAACTTTCTCAAAGTGATCAGAAATCATAAACAGTGGTCACGACCAGTCCGCCAACTGTTTTACTTTTAACCCCAGCTTGTCTGAATGAACTTTGCAGGAGCGGTTTAATACAAAGACACTGTGTTTGTTGGAGAAATGCATACGATCCGGCATGACCACCAGTTTCGCCATTCACTGAAGTCCCCTTTCGTGGGCAATGTGATGTTTATGCCCTCTTTCCACCGAAATGGACACCTGCAGACATTCCCTGCTTCCTGGATATGCAGCCGAAAACAACTCAAATAATAAGAAACGGACTGTATGACAGGGTTACATTGTCGCCTTCAAAACTGCTGGGGGTACGTTCTACGAATCTGTGCTCTCATTAGTGAGCTAAAATATACATCATAAAATCATAAGTTGTTGGTTGGCAATAAGAAAACATTTTATATGGTCAATTTAGTTGAGTTGTTTTGTTATTTGCGCCCGCGTGAATGCTCCGCACAACAAACCACCTTCAATTATCACAATTCATTTCATGCAGCCAGTTTCGCCTTCGCCTTCGTCTTCATCTGCTGGCTATTCTTGGTTAATTTATATGAAAAAATTCTCATTAAGCGTGGCCGCAACAAACAAACAAGCAAACGGACGGACGGACGAGGGATTATAAAAAGGATGTTCATTGTCGCCGTATTGATGCAACGGCGAATGTTTAAAACATTTTATGGTTTATTGTAGTGTGAGTGGGATCTTTGGTAAGAAGCAACAAAAAAAAAAAGACAAAAAAGCAATATATTCAACCACTGCAATTTTATTTAAATTTATGTTGTTGGACTTGTGTTGGAATATGAACAGTTGCTTGCGAAATGTCACATGTGCTAAATAGGCATGCAGTTGGCCGACCGGCCGGCTAAGCAAAAGGTTGTGTAAATTTTATTAATCGCAATTTATGAATCCATAAATATCTCGCAAAAGTAAGAGAAAAAACGTTTTTATATGACTTTAGTTTGTTGTTTCGGCCGATCTTTTTGTTGTAAGAGCGAAGGTGATCATTTCCTTGGACCCCCTATTGTGTCAAATTAACACAAATCACTAAATGAGCCAGCGCGATATGCCCACGGTTATGTTCGAACACACAAAACCCCTACATAATAAAGCAAACTCTAGAAAAAATATTGCAAAAATTGGTTTTCAATTATAAGAAGAAAACAAGAAGTTGTTTAAAAATTCACAAAATCTTTTTATAGAACACAGCAGAGTTACGAGTAAGATAAACGTTCAAAACTACCACGAATAAAGTAGGGTGGTAGGATGTCAGAATTTACGATGCGCTATACAAATTAAGTTGAAGTAAGCTGCATTTAAAGATAAAAGTGATAAAAATGTCTCCTTTCCTCTCCTCTAGCGACTACAGATGAAGCAGTTTTGCAGTTAAAGAAATATGGTGTTTGCTTTGCTTTGCGAGCTTTTGGTTATTTTTAAGACACGTGTTTCAATTTAAGCGTCGTCTGGCTAAAGTTAATTTGCCAATTTCCTAAAATACTAAGCAGAATTTTTCAAATGACAAAACAGTAGTAATTAATTTCCTGAACTTTCTTCTCACCCACATTTAGCAGAAATATTTTAATGAGTTGCAAGTGATATTTACGAAGGAATTGGATTTGCTAATTTAAAAGCACTTGCACGTGAATTTTGTGGCTTCCAGATATTGTGGCATTGATTGCAAACAATTGTTAGAAAGACTTCACTTTTTGCTCTCTTTGGCCAATGTCTTAAACACTGTGGAGTAATCAAATGAAACTCAAGGCATGCAAACCGATAAATTATAAATTGAGTTGTACGGCTATTTTTGCACACACACACACACACACATATATGCCAATCAGAGTTAAGTGACTGAAACTAAAACAAAAAATGAAAAGCGGTTTCATGGTAAGAGGAGTGGGCAGTTTATAAACACGTTTGAATGTAAATAAATAAATAAGGTGGTCGTTTGTTTCTTGGTAACACGTCTGTAGAAGGAGATCCTCTTCTTGGTGTGGAAAGTTTTAATTTCATCAGTCCTTTTGGCCATATTCGCGGCAGCATTTAATATTAAATGGAAAGTATTGAAATTCTTTATTACACACATAACTATTGAAAACACGAGAAAGAAATAGTCACACATCCTTTGAGGCTGCTGCATGGATACATGTTCATCCACATGTCCGTCTCCATTTCGTTGTGTCGTGTCTTCGCAAGCTATTTGCGCACGTCTACTACAGCCTTAGTCAGGAAAATTTATTTTATTTCAATTCAATTTAAGTTCTTTTAACGAAAAATCAAGAGGAATCCCTAACCCGTGGTTAGCTTGGAATCTAACAATATGGCAAAAGCAAAATTAAAAGAAAATTGCTGTGTAGTTTATGTGGCCGTTGCTTTGTAGGCATTTGACTGTGGGTCTTCTTGTGTTAGTCTACAATGTGACCGTGCAAAATTTTAATCTTTTGTGGCTGCCTTTTTTAAGCGAGGGCGTTTATAGGTTGAGCAACGTACCGTTTAATAATTTCAATTCATGTGAAACAGGTCCCCAGCCACTTTGTAGTTTTTCGTTGGCTGGAGTGTCATTGACTATTGAAATTGGAAAATAGATTTGTTATTTATAGAAATTGTGTTGCCAGTTGAAATTGCATGATAACTATCAATGCCTCGCGTTATAAAATTGTATTATAGAATTATATTTAAACATCAGCAGCCTTAACGAATTTAAAATACCCTTTAAATAAATTATATATGAAAAAAAAAGAAGTTTTAAAATTTCAGCTCAATCAAGTTGCGACTTGTTTTTAATCAATTTCTAATTTTTTAAGGAATCTGAGAAGACAAATATAAAAATGCTTACAACAAATCAGTGTTTGTTTCTCAAGGTCTCGCTCCGACAATGGCCAATAATAATTCCGCAGCGATTTTAATAGCAATTATTTGATCAGCCCAAAAATCAGAAACAAAGTTTGCCTTCTTAATTGAAGGAACAAAATAAAAACGACCTTGAGCCTGATTATAATTATTATTATTAATGTATGAGGGGATATCGAAGCAGACCACTTACTTTCTGGGTCCCTTTTCGACCCACATTTAGCTCCTCAAATTGATTTCAGGGAACCGATCCGTAATCACAACCACCTTACTTTCAATTCAGTCTCGTGCTAGCCCTTAGCCTTTACTTTTGCCTAAGTTATTTCAGACTGTCATCACGAAGTCTTTTGTAATTGCTAGCATATGTCTAAGGCTTAGTTCCCCCATGGACATTCATACACAATGTGCGCTACCGTCTCTGCCTCTTCCAGGCATAGTCTGCATGTATCATCTTCTACGACTTTCATCTTAGCCAGATGGTACTTGAAGTTTCCATGTCCTGCCACTAACGCAGTGATCCAGCTTAAAGGCCTTGCTGGCCTTCCTGCCGAGGGGCTCTTTGAGCACCATTCTAGTCTGTCTACATGTGGTATTCTCCCTCCACCTATTCAAGTGTAATGAGTTTACCCATTGAAGAACTTTAGCTCGCACTAGGCCATTCCCCAGGGCAACCCTGGGTTCTGGTCCACATAAATCCACATCAGATCCCCTTTTTGCTAGTTCGTCTGCTGCTTCATTCCCAGCTGTGCCTATGTGTCCCTTAACCCACATCAACGTCACCTCATTCAACGAGGCACATCTGTTCAGTTTCAGAACACATTCCAGCACCAGTTTGGAATATACGTTCACTTGCCTCATGCGTTTTATAACTGACTGATTGTCAAGTGCAATGAGAACCCTTTTCCCATGCACTCGGCTTTCAAGCAAGTGATCCAACGCATGCAGCAACCCAAGCAGTTCTGCCTGGTAAACTGATACGTACCTCCCCCTGAGCCTGATTAAATCATTCACTTAAGTGTTTTTAATATTTAAATTCAGATTGCTGACAGCTTATTGCCGGATTGAACACACACACATCTCTTTCTGCGATAGCGTGCACTAACACCAAAATAAAAATATTCAATTCAATTATTGCTGAAAATAGTTGAATATTTTTTTTTACCAAATCAAATTTTAATGAGAAAATAAATAAAAGACCACAAATTTATGATTATTAAAGAAAGCAATCGTATAAAATTGACTTTTTCATTTAATTAGATTTTGTTGCTGAAAACTTTGGTAAAAAATTGTGTTTAAGAGAGAGCAGGTGCTTTCTTTAGTTTTTAAAACTTCAATAGCAAAACAGAAATCATTTTTTTTTATTGAATATTTTTATTTGTTAAAATACCGCCCGCCCTCTGAATGACATTGCAAATTGTTATTAAACATTGACTTTAAGCGCTGTGTTTTAATTAAAATTTGAAAACTTTTCGCAGAGAATAACACGTGTTCAACTTGACTATCTGGCAGCAACGTTTAATTAAGACGTAACCATATGATTTGTTTGCTCTTAATAATCGTAACAATAGCCAGTAGTATATTAATATTATCTACTACTACTATATTTAGTTATGGACATGACTGATTTTAGCATCGATAGTTGTAGAGATGTATGTAGTAATGGTGGCCTCTGGATTTTCCTATTACGTTTTTAATGTTGCGATTTTTAATTACTCACGCACTGGCTATGCTGCAAACCCAACCAACTACGAGCTTTAATTATTTTGTACAAAATCAGCAAACGACTTTTGTTACACTAGTGCGAGCACATTCATACATCGTGGTTAATGTATGAGCATTGTTGCATGTTGCAAAATGCATGGCCACAACTACCCGCCAGGCAGTAATCATAACAACGATGAATTCTCCCTCAAAAATTCAACCAACAATAGCTAGTATCCACATTGATTGTCACCCTTGGTGTTTTTCGGGATGCCACTGTACAGAACAGGCATTTAGACGTATGGATGTATGTATGCATGCGGATTTATGCAGTGACTTGCAAAACTATGCACAATTTATATCTATTAGTCCCGCTAAGACTTAAATATGGCTGGATCTATTCTTTACAATCTATTCTTTACAATTTAGGGGAAGTTCAAACTATTAGGGAAATTTTGTATGAGAATTGCTACTACTGAATAAATAAATTGCGAAAAAAGCGCATTTGAATGAAAAGATCGAAATTAATAAATTCGAAAATTATACAAAATCGAAGAAATGGCACAATAATCGAGAAACTGACAAAAAGCCAACTTCAACTTAATAATAACTGATCAAATGAAATTAAACCAGAATGGAAAATTGAAATAAAAAAATTTTAAACTCATTGAAAAATCTTCTTCGGAGTAAAAAACTAAAAAAAAAAAAATAATTTTACAAATTTTTACTTAAAAGTTTCCACGACATCAACATTTCATTTAAAACCGCAAATGCAACACGAAAATTTATAATTCGCAACAAAATCGCAAAAATCTTTAAATTTTCATCATTTACAAAAAAAAAAAAATCATTTCATTCTTGTGCGAAATGTAAAGTCAATATTTTATTGAAGAAATCTCAAATCTGACATTTGTATGAACATTTTTGCAAGTCACTGTATGTTTAAAGATGTGTGCCTCAGTGCAAACGTACTAAGGGGGATGCATTATTTTATAGCCAGTAATTTAATAGCTTAGTATAGTGCTAATTAACTTTAACAGCGGACCATTTCAACTACGTGGGCTGCTTGATAAGTTTACTATTGCTTTTCTTGGTATATAAACTTTTTGCAAATCGGAAGTCTTTCGTTAAATACGATATTTCTCGTTCTAATTAAAGTTGAATAAAGGAAAATTTGAGTATGCTCTGCAGTAATTTAACAATTACACTACTTTCGCATGAACACACGTTACGTTGAGATGTGTTCATTATTTTCTGTCCCGTTTGTCCTTTGAATTTAAGCAATTATTTTTTAGCTCGTCACGTTTTGAAGCTTGAGGTTCACGCGTAATTTTTGAATTACAACGAAATGCTGACAGCAACATAGTTCTGTTCGCATACTAACGCTTCACAAATAAAACACAACATGTGTTTGTACGTTTGTATATCAATGAAAAAAGAGGATTTAAAATACTTATGTATAGAGCAAAACACGTGTCCCTATAAAAAAAAGCTATAAACAACAACAAAAAGTTGAAATTGAAACAACCTGTAGTTATTGCCGTTTTTAGCAAAACAGCATCACCTGAATCAAAGTTGCTTGCGTTTTGTGTTTTTTCGAGTTCCGAACATTTGTAATTAAATTGTAATTAAACATTAAAACAAGACGTGTGTGTTATTACCACAACAATTCTACATTATTTTACATACATTTTCGTTCAGCGTTTTAAAGCTGATATGAAAATTAAACGAGATAAAATTTTGAATGTAACGAAATGTGTAATAAAAGAATGCTATAGCGAATTGCTGAAGGAAAGTAACGGAAGCAATTTTGGAAAACGTTCTGTTAAAAAGTAGTAACGAACTTGTTTCTGTGCTACCACAATTACGACAACCCGTAAATCGATTGAAAACCCTCCTCAAACAACCCCTGTAATAGGGACTAAGTGCCTCGAATCATTATACACATATCTACCAGCAAGGTAACCCACCATCGTATCATATCGGGTTAGGAACCTGTTCTTTCCAACAGTCTCAGTTTGCGCAATTGATGCGATTAGTTCTATCTAGCGAGGGTACCTTGTTTATGAACATTTCATAACACTCGAAGACACTGTCTGATTTTCCATACAACAAAAAATCTAGGACTTTTTTTTAATTTGTTTTCAAATCTACTTTAACTTTCTAATACCAATAATAGAAAAAACACTTCTTCTACTTTCGTATTTTGAAGTCAACTAAAAGTTTCTTAACATTTTCAAAATTCTACCAGATATTTAATCCACTCTACGTTCCGAAGTCACCATTTTATTCATTTGTGCTCAATTCATATTGAAACGCAATTATTTATCACTTTTTGACCTCTTAATATTTTTTCTTGCAGATTTTACTTTGGCAAATTGTTAAAGCTGCAGCTTTTAACAGGAAACCTTTATGAAAAAATACCTTTTCATGTTTCTTTAATTAAAAACTATTTGTTTGAATCCAGTTATAATTCACTACACACCATAATAAATCTCAAGTATAGTATGCACGCATACATATACAAATGCATGTATAGTATGAACGTATGTGTGCGAGAGAAATATAGTGTCTTTGTTGAAGTAGTAAAATTGTACTTTTATTCCTGGCTGAATGTTGGGCTACCTACTTGTTTGTGGTGGTTGGTAATGGAGGCCAACAAACAGTTCCAGCTGTAGCAGCCACAAAACCCGAGAAGAAAAGGAATGCTAATAAATTTCTGTTGCTAATCCTTTGACACAGCAACGAGAATGTACTCTTATGAATAAATAAGTGCTTTTGCTGCAAACTTTTTACCTCTAAATAAAGTATCACCAAATGATTATGATGGTATTTTTTTTTTTCTTTTTTGAATACGGGTTAAAATTTATATACCAAAAGGTTAAAAGAAAATACACGGAGAAAACGGATTTGCTGGATTATGTGTGTAGTTGTCAATCTGTCAACTGTAATGCTTCAAAGTATTTTATGGTAAGATGGAAAGTTTTTTCAGATTCTTACTTGAAAATTGTAATAAGCCAACATTGAACGCATGCTTTTTTTCGAGTGTAATCTTATACACGCATACTTAAACAGACAGACAGACGCACTAACATTAATACAAAGTTCCACCAAAAATGACCGTACAGTCAATACAATGGGTTGGTTGGTTGGTTAAACAAATAAATAAACGCATGCCATCCAATAACTAATGTATCATAAAACATACAAATGCACACACACACACACGCACTTACACACTTGCGCAAACACAATATTTTTTTTACAATCAGAAGGCCCATAATTTTGTATTGACTTGTGAATTATTGGTTGAATAAAATAAATTTGTCTAAAGTTTTTTTTATTTATCTTCTTTCAGCTTTGTTTGCTCTTGTTTTGTGTTTTAAATTTAGTGAATTTTTAACCCGGCTAATCCTTGAAAATTTCTTGAAAATTGCAATAAAATAAATTAACAAATCATATGCGTATTTATTAATTTATTAAATTTTTTGCCGCTCAACTTTTATTTGCCAATACAAAAAGTCATCGTAAATAAATTAAAGATAATTCAGTTGTGCCCGATTTGAGATTTCAGGTTGATCATTTATGGCACTTGTTATCATGACGTTCGTCTTTTGACTGCATGTAAAAAAGTTTGAAGAGTTATGAGAAGTCAAATGCAGAAGAAATCACAAACTATTTCACAGGAAACAATCATATTTTAGAATTGTAGTGAAGTGAAGCACGTAACATATTGTGTGTTTATAAATTATAGGTTTTTCTTTTCTATTACTTTACACGTCTAGCAGCTGTACTTAACGTAAAATTACTAATATGCATGCATACCACCTAAGTACAGCTTATAATTCTCGTTTAGTTGATATTTTTGTCTTAATAAATATTTCAAGTTTCGCCCAATCAGTGGGGTTTATATCCGACAAGAATTGTATTCGTAATACATTCGAAATTACATCCGTGTACTTCCTCAGAAAGAGATTTTTTGACCCATCTTACGGCACATGTTTTGGCTCAAGTCAAAGTGTTGTCAACACATTTTTGCACAGTGGCTTCGGCTGGACTGTTTTGATTAATTAAATTCATTTAAATATATAAATAAGGCTAGATTATCACGAGTTCTCGAGTGCCCGAAACCTCCTCACGTAGCGAAGAAAAGCAGTTCGAATACCTGCTGAAAACGCCCGACTGAATCCACGTAGCTGCTAATTGTTAACATTAACAAATATTGTAAATTAATTTAAAAAAAAAAAACGTTAAAAAACACGCATATTTTGTTCCCAGAGTGTGTAAACCGATTGAATTTAACTTAGGGTTTGTGGACCCAAAAGTCGACCCTGAAAGTAAATGAGCTATTTCAGCATTAGACAAGACCACGCTAAGCAACATATATATTATATATTAAATATATTAAATATTTAAGAAATTTTTCTATCTACGTATGTTTGTATGTGTGTCTGTATCTAAAATTAATTTTCAGTGTGTTTGTTTACTCGCTCTAGAAATTTAAATTTCTGAAAATAAAGAAAACAGCACAGCAATACCAAATGTTTGACAGCACCTTTCATGCTACTGCTGTTTGTTTATCTTTAAAGTCTATAATGGAAAATCTTAAACAAATCCAATATACCTGCATGTGAGTTTTGTCTTGTAAGAAATTCTCATAAGGAAAGGCTTGATTTTTTTAGTATAGAAAACTACAAAATAAGGACCGACTGCTGTGTCACTTGAATGTGACTCCTGTCATATCTGTGCTGGTGCTGTCTTCATTGCTGTAGTATTTTCCACAAAAGCGCAAATTAAATAAGGAGAAAAAAGTGCTGTTTTGTGACAGCAAATTGTTATGATTTTTGCTATTGCTGGATTGTATTGATTTTCGATAGAACTGCAACAGCAAAATCATGGCTAATAAAACCTGTAGAATTAATAGCATAGTACTTTCTTCTCTATGCTATTGCTATTTCGCAGCTATGAATTTAAACACTGACCACCTCATAATGTGGCTTAGGAAGGTTTCTTTAAAGGCAAAATTAGTAATAGCAAATAGTCCATATTACTTTAAAAACTTTCATCTTATCGGGAGATGCAACACAAATACGTATGAAATCAATTCAGATTTATTAAATTCGATTAACATGCGTTGTTGGGCAATGGGTGCGTTTCTTTAACAACTTAAAACGAGCATCCAACCAACGCTTGAAAATACACATTTTATACAACATCAACAACAAGTGGCCTCAGGAAACTGCCATTGAATTTGACAACATGATTAAAGTTTACAGAATTCGTGGGTTTCAGGTCAATAGCTGGATTTGTCATAAGTTTACTCCAAGTAACAAAAGAAGGAATACAAAAACTCTCAGAACGAATGCATCTTCGTTCAACTGTTACATACAATTCCTTTCATAGATAAATTCTATGGTTTTGGGAACATCTTCCAGGCTTGTAATCCATGGCATTTTTACGAGTGTGCATGTACATACGTGTATGTGTGTTTGTAGTATATGTATGTATGTAACAGTATACTTAAATTAACATCTCCTTTGAAATATTTGACACAATAACTGCCTTGTTTGGAAATTGTATTCTGGTTTTTATGATGATGTAGCCAACAATTAAATCAACACGCGCAAACTACCCGTGTGTGTCAATGCGATAGTTTTGTCCATCTTTGTGCGAGCAGATGGATACAATTTTAATGCAAGTAAGTTCCAAATAAAAAAAACAATTCAATATTGATTGAAGAAGTTTGTTATAGAAAGACATTAATTTTTTCAACACTCACACACACACACACAATAGTACTGGTGTTTGCTTTGCATTGACGAGTAGCCGCTGGCTACAATGCTGCAATTAAAATTTAAAATTAACGATCGCTTCTATTTCTTCACGTTGTTTGCCCCTAAATGTCACAATTTCACTGGATTTCGGCAAAAAGCACCACCCACTGTGGTTGGGTCGTTACAACCAACATATCTCTTCACATTTTGGTCAAATAAATTTATGGCCTACCACCATTAAACTAAATAATTTGCAGCAATCCTGAGTACATGAATGCATGCATGTACATGCACACGTATCAATGTATGTATGCCGATGAATACATATGTATGTATTATGTACATTACAAAACCTCATTTATTATAGTGGCGATAGAGAATGTGTTGGTGCTTATAATGACGATGACGATGACTATGACGATGATTTGGATGGACGATGTGATTGCGGTCGTTGTTCTCTGACCAAAAGGAAGTGTTTGTTATATTAGACATGAAGGTGGTGGTTGGTTGGGTGCCGTTCGTTCGATCGATCGTTCACTCACTTGCTCTTAGCTACATGCATATGCCTGTCTTCTGGCTTTCCTTCATCTTAAACTCGCTCTGTTCAAAATACTCGTACATGATGACAATTTTCAGCACCGATCGCGTTAACGTAACATACAAATCGTACATGCAGTTTGTATAAAAAATAAAATTTATGATCTAAATGATGTGGTTACATGATGCCACAATCACGATCCTTGTTAAACTTGCATAAAAAAATAAATAACATTCGTTTGTTCCTGCTTAAGATTCCCTCTCAATATAATGGCTGTTGTCTTTGAGAGAGAGACAAAAAGAAAGATTAATAGATGCCATCGATGTAGCAGAATAAATTAAATTATCGATGATTGCAGGGTGAGAGAAAAGCGAAGTAAAACGTTCTACGTTCGCCTTTCAATACAGGCAAGTTTTAATACTTTAATGAAGAATAATGCAAACATTTTATTACAGTCTCGATTTGTCAATTGAAATTTGAACTTTTTTAAGATTCGAAAATATATTTTGCTTTGAAATGTATTTAGCTGCTATTGTTCCATAGAAAATTTGTGTTTCTAATCTGTGCTCTTAATTACAAAGTCATCATATTAGAGAAACCTAGAGGCTTTTCTGATCTAAGATGAAGTGAAATACAATTGTTAGACATTTTCGCCTTTGTTTGGACCAGCGCTGGAACTAGGAAAAGAGATTAAAGGAAGCCACAAATCGGGAGTAGTGTTTGCGGACATTCGTTTTAAACTCTCCCACATTAAACGTAAAAAGGAGTTTATTGTAGATACGAACAGTGCGGCTTAAGAACGAATTCCCCTGTAGTATGTAGGGCGGTCTTCTAGAAAATCTGCCATATTCGAGTATCAGAACAAATTTCCTAATTTCATTAGAGTACATAACGTTATACTAACGATAGAAAAATGACACACAACCTACATTACGTCGATGCTCCAGTGAGTCAATGGAGTTGAATACACTACTGTAACCGATAACAGAGGGCAATCTTGTATGCGGTCGAGAGGCTCCAAAATAGGCTTTGAAGAACCGGCCTATACATGGGAGTTATATTTCATATTCTGTAGGATACAGGTGGTATAAACAATAAGGAGATCAGATGGATTGAGGTATCATCACTAGTCATCCATACCAACACTCTAGCACGCGATTTAATGCAATTTCATGTGCACCAGAGACGGGAAACAAACAGACACATTGACCCTAGTGAGCCGGCTCTCTCAACCAAATCATAGATAATTAATAAATAATATTTTTGAGATAAGATTTAAAAACTTAATGTCTATTTCTTTTAGTAGAAAGAAGTAAAAAAAATCTTAGAAATTAATAATTGCGCACCAGAAAAATAAAAATAAAATAAATTAATCGAATTAAATAAATTGAATAGAACAAATTGTCCAAGTTAAAAAATTAACACATCGCGATTGATGAAAACAGAAATACTGGTTCCGAATTACCGGTTTGTTTTAAAGGCGGCGATAACCACAAGTGATCCATTTACACTCAGCTGCTTCACACGACCACACGAATATTCTGTCTTTATGATTATCTTTTTTTTTCTTCTTTTTGATTGTTTGCAACAACGACATTTATTCAAAGTTGTCGTTACACTGTAATGAAACAAGACACCTTGGCTAGACAGATTCAAATTGAAAGATGTCCATTTGTATGTTTGTAGTGGAACGAACGAATGTGTGAATGATATTTTATGAGATGGCTGTTACCTTTATTATTGCGGTTCTTGCTGTTATTGTTGTCAAGTGTCCAAGCGTGTGTGTGTGTGTGCGGTGGCGCGAAAAATTCATTGCGACACTTAACGTGTTAAATTGGAATTGAATTAATTGACTTAATACGCAGTCTTACAAAAAGAAAACACAAATAAAAATAAACGATCTCATTGTCAAACATACGCTTCAAAATCTTAAGTGAAAAAAAAAAAATTAAAAGATCGATTCTTGGCATTACTGGTCTTGTTTTGTTGGCTGATTCGATTTCCCAGCGCTTAAAGTGCATCAAATTTATGTTGTTAATGAACATTATTAAAATTTGTCTTAAATTTGCAAATAAATTTAGGTGAAAATCAAAAAACTATTAATATTCGTAATACTATTTTATATTACTTCATAAAAAATCTTATACAACTGCTAAATGGCACATTGAAGTGACTACGATTGTCTTCTGCTAAAAACGGTTCAGTAACTTCGTGACAAAAAAAAAAAACACAACAAGGAGAGCAAAATAAAAATAAATAAAACTTGTTTATTACATTTCGACCGTGTTTCTGCAGCAACTACCAACGCCTCGTTAACACACAAAACGTACAACACGCTCATTCGCCAACACTGCCACAATCAATTGCCTGCAGCTGTTTGCGATTCATTTACTCAATCATCGCTTAATGTAAAAGACTTGAATCTTTTCGCAGTTGTTTTCAAGATTAAATGTGCTCCAATTTGTGTGCAGTAAATTGTTTGTTATTGTTATTGTTCTTGTTGTTGTCGTTGCCGCTGCAAGTCGGTAAAAGCGCAGGAATTGATTTGAAATGATTATAAATTTTCGCCCCCTTAAATGAAAACAAATAAAATAAAGAAAAATAGACCCCGACGCAGCACAAATTTTCATAAGCCTGTCCAGTGTCACCAGTAATTCATTTGTTATGCTGTCTGTTGAATGCAACGTACATAAGTGTAGACCCGTGCATAAAGTCGCAATAAATGAACATTGTAACTACAACAATGTAAGTTCAGGGTAACAATGGATTTTTACTGCCGTTGCTGGCATTTGCCTTTTCCGACCAACTCATATATAGACGTAACTTAATGTTTGAGCAATAAGTTTGCAAGTTAACTTAACCACACTTTATTATTTGATGGCTTAAACGAAACATGCACCTAAACTTAATAATCATCATCTTGATGATCTTCCTCTTTACATGGAATAGATGTTTAGTATGTGTTTTTCTTAAGTTTAGCTTACGTTACATGCTTCATGTTGCTTCAAGAAACATGCAAAATATTCTTAAGAAATGTTTACCTCTTTGTTATGTTACAGGGGGTTTCAACAGACACGGGTAAGTGTCAAATTGCCTGATCGTCTAAGGGAAAAATTAAACACAATAATTCACTATCAAAACATTCTGTCCCTACAGCAGAACCCTGTTTCTAGGAATGCAAGTAGCAATGCATTGTTAGCAAACGAGTAAGTGTTTGCTTGTGTATTCCAAACAACAGCATATGTGTATTTATTTTAAATAATTATGGATAGTTGGGGCCCCATTGTCCACCAGAACGCCAAGCTCAAACACAAAGTAGGAAGAGAGAATAGTTGGTTGTTTAGCTGCCTGGTTGGCAGTCAAGTATATTGTGCCTTAATAAACCTGCTATGGTTCATTAATTGATTTATTACTTGCATGTTTGGCTTGTAAATTTACCTTAAAACAGCATTAATTTCTCATGCAATGTTACAACATTAGACACCACCCGCTCCTTTTGCTAGGAAAGCCGCAGAAAATGCAACACAAATGGCATCAGCCCCCAACAACAATGCTATAAATGATAAAGACAAAAAGCAGCCACCAACAATTTTCATTCAAATTATCAACACTGCAGAAGAATACAATAGCAGTAGCATTTCATCGATCCACCAAATATTGATTGGAAGAAATTATTCCGTAAACATTTTTAGGAAAAAAATATGTTTAATATTTTTTATAGTTTTGTGGACTTTTTATTCTAGTTTTCACTAATTAATTTTGAGGGGCATCAGCAAGAAACAAATTATCGAGCCTTAATCGCAAAAAAAAACTTAACACGCCGAAATCATATTTTGTAGAAGAAGGTTCTCCAATTTATCCCGAATTTTGTTAATGAAAATTTTAATGTAGCCCACTAGTGATCTTGCGCAAGTTAGAAAAGTCGTTTTATTCAATCTAAGAGCGTGAACGAGGCTTTACCTGCAGCGACTGAGCTGCGAACACAGGCGACTAATGCCATTACATGCTGAATCTCCAAAAGCCTACGACGTAGGCTTGTAGTAAGCATTTAAAATGAAGCACTACAAAGTGAAATATCGCGAACAAATATCATCTCATACGTAAACAGATTCACATGCAATGCTACGTTATGACATTTGTTAGGTTATGACATTTGTTCCACTACGAGTTCTTATATTCCTGATTAAAAAAAAAACCAACAACTTACATGTAATAATTTTCCTATTATTGAGCAACTTACAGTCAAGATTTATTTACTTTTGTTTCAGGAAATTCTATGGCAACTAACTAGTGTTGCAAACAACCACAGCTGCTATATTATGCTGCACAGCTGTAATGGTATTCACACAAATACATTTCAACGCATTTACCAACGTACGTACGTACGTACGTGTAGTTCACTAGTAATGCGTTTGTTTGTCGATTGCTTTAATGTCGTTTTATTCAGTTTCGTTACGTTACGTTTCTCATCCATTTAAGGATATCATTGTTGTGTAAGCTGCACGTAAGTCTTAACCATTGTAATTGTCTTTACTTGAACACACATTGTTTATATTACAAAGCCTTCTAAGCATTAAATGCGGTGTTCAAATGAAATGTTTCAATTGCTGCTGCTGTTGTTGTAGCGTATTGAACATAGCAGTGCAGTAGTACTAGTAGCAGGGGTAGCTGCAATAGTAAAAGTAACGAAATGGAAACAATAACTTCGACTAGTTAGTACGAATATGTATGTATGTGTATACAAACAAAAGCCAGATATGTCTGTAGGTTTCGTTTGGTGGATTAACAAGTTGGTATTGTCCTCTAGTCATACTACGTGCTTTCATAACACTTCGTTTGTCTGCTGAGGATGATGACGTAGATGGAAATTACGATGATGTTTATAGACAAACATATGCATTTTACTATACTCCCTCCCAGCTAAGAAAGGTGCTTCTTAAAACTTGCACACACACACACACACACATACGCTGATGCTCACTCATGAGAAAGAGTGAGAGAGAGCGAGAGAGAGAGCGGGAGAGGGGTTGCGAAGGAGTGAGTTTAATAGTGAATGCCTACATGTTATCAACTTTTTATTTCTTGCAAGTTCATGCACAAGCCAAGTAGCAATTTCCAACATCGTTGTCTGCTTGTTATTGTTCGTTTGTTGGTTGTTTTCATGTTGGTAGTTTTACTACCTTGATTTAGCTAAAAGCTTCCTGCTGCAGTTAGGCACAACAGAGAAAAATTAAATAGTGCCAGCGACATGAGTCCATAAGTCATTGGGGAGTTGAGGAATGGAGAAAAACAAAAGACAAAACATTTTCCGGAAGCCTTAATATCTCTATTTAGTCAATATTGGCATTAGTCTTAATATTGCAGTAGCTGCCTAACAATGGGTTTTCTTATTGTTCTCATTTCTTGAATGGCTTAAAATGGCACATATTCGTTGATGAAACAATGGGAAAATTTGTGCAATAGTTCGAATTATGTTGTCAGTACTAAATGTTGTTTAACAAAATTATTGAAAAGCCATTTCTACTCTGATTATTATGAGAAACTTATGAAATTTCTGTAAATAACATCGTAAACAGTTTTTTGTAAACATTTTAATAAACTAAAATCTTAAAGTAATTTATACGCAAAAATTAAATGGTCCTGCGAATTTTTATAGCTTAAACTTTGTCACTGCTATTATTTATTCGAGCAATAGTAGAATGTCCGAAATGACGTATTTTATTATTCTGCAGTCGCTCTGAAACATGAATTTTGATTTCGATATTGACGATTGGATTCCTTGAAAGCTTTGAACAAAATGTAAATTTACAACAGAGTATGAGATTTTAGTTGATGGTTTGTAATGTCAAAAATACACTATGTCGCTTTTTATAAATGATGAATCACGGGAAATTTTTCATAGCAGCAATCGTTTTACTGAATTCCATTAAAATGTTATCTGAGTGTAGTAGCAGTTGTAATGCTTGTTCTCTTGCGAATCTGATAACAAAAATCATAAAGAACAAAAATAATGTTCGAATGTGTACGTAAATGAAATAAATACTAAAATGTGCGCGTTCACTTGATATTTATCTACGACATCAAATATTAAAACCACATAAAATTCATGGATAAAATAAAACATATTCAAAACCAACAGTGGCACTCCCCTCACTCCCCTTGAAAGTCATATAACTTAATAGAAATAAAACGAAACGGAAAGCACCAGCAAAAATAACAAATAACTAAACAACTCCATGGGAGATGTCTAGAAACTTTTATTACTTTAACGGCATAAAAACAAAAATACTCGAAAATAAATAAATGGAAATGTTTTGCTTCCACCCTCCCCAGCCCCTTTCGACGCTAAAGAGAAGTAAAACTAAGCAATCAAAACAACAGGGAAAATAATAAGGAAAAAACAAACTAGTTAAAATAAATTACTAAACAGGACAACAACTAACTTGTGTGAAAACACACACACACGCACACATACCAGAGTATTTGCAATCAGTAGTGGCCTATAGCGGAGACAAGTGACAATGGCAATGGCAAATTACTCTCACACAAAAACGAACATCCCCCACAAACTGATTAATGGAGCAAGTGTGGTAGTGGTACAAGAACCGGAAACACATTAGTTACTAATACACACTGAGCATACATATACGAGTATACATATATAAAATCTTTGTGTCGCCATTTTATTGCCAAAAATATATGTACGAGTATAGTTGTGTGTGTATGTGTGTATGTGTGTGTGTGTGTGTGTGTGCATATTGTATGTATTGTATAACAATAAGAAAAAAAAACTAACCAACTCTCATATAAAATCGAGTAGTTGAAAAAAAAGAGAAAATGAAAGAAAAGTTATGGTAGAATTGTACGTGATTTCATTAAAAACGAAAAATAAAAAAAAGTTGCAATCGAATGCAAAAGTTTGATTCAAGCGGACACACTCACATACAGCCGCCAGCTTTACCCAGTAAGCATTTTATGAAATAATTGATCATAATCGAGCGGTTTTTGCGGGCGATCAAAACAATAAAAAATGACACTGAAGGTGGCTCCAAACCAAACTTTACAAGGGATGACGAATTAACATAATCGTTTATGCGCTTGTTTTCAACTCGAAAACGTTTGGTTTGTCGGGTGAAAATGTCTTCTGAAGAGGTATTTTTATAACTTGCTTTTCTCTAATTTTCGAGACATTTTGCTGACTTTAATTTTCACTTTTGTAAATTTTTTTCATTACAACACGAGTTTACTGACATCAAATAAGAGTTTTTTTCAATGAGGCCACAACTGATTAATCAGTTTTTTAACGACTCAAGGTGCGCTCACATTTGGGCAAGTATTCGACAAGAGATACTCAATATTAAACGGAATATATACAATATGAGCAAGTTAAATAATTAAACAAAGAGATTAAGTTTCCCTGCTTGTCAAGTAGAAACTTTTCTCCCTGAGAATGATGAGCGTACCTTTAGCTTGCTGATTTTTCCCTAAACTGTCCTTTAATTGCTGACTGGGTGGGTGTGTATTCACACCCAACACACACACACACTCATTTATAACAAGCATGAAAACAATTTGTTGTATACATTTGACATGTTATACGTGCAACCACACAAACAGGATTATTAAAAGTATCACATGCAATAAAGCAAAATACACACACACACACACACACACACACACGTACATTCGCATACACATTAAGCTTTTCCAAATAATAATGAAAGGTTGGTTGAATGTATGCGTGTTTGCAGGCATCACAACGTACTCGTATATACATCGGTGTTGGTATGTGTTAGCAAAACTACGACTATTACATTCACACAACACAACAATTAATTTATTTTGTCAACAACAAAATTTACAGTTTATGATTGTTTTCTTATTGTTACCAATCAAATTTCGCTTTCCAAGCAATCAAACTTTAATTATAAGAGTTATTATTACTCACGGAATAGTGACACGACACTAGCGAAACTTTTGTTATTTGTCCTGTTGCTTTTTTTTAATTTCTAAATAACAAAAAACAAAAAGAAAAAACTAAACAAAACTAAACCAAAAGTTGTGTGCAAAAAATGGAAACAAATGAATGAATGAATGGTTTGTTTGGGTCGGTTTGCTTAGTTTTTATGTTCGCTTATTTCCAGTTTCCGAAGGAAAACTTTTGATTGAATTGTATAAAGTTCATAATTAAGTAGAAACTATTTTAGTGAATTTCCCTAAACGAAATACGATGTTAAGGACACAAGCACAAACGTGCTTGAAACAATACAAAAATCGACAATATGTGATTTAAATTTTTATTCTTTTCGCCCCCTTCACACTATTCTACAATATTTTGATTCGATTTTTGCAGAGATAAACCTGTTGATAATCCTTATGACTGTTGAAAAAGTAATATATTCTTGTATGATAACATTGTATGTCTACACTATCCCACTTGAAATAAAATGGAAGAGAAAGAAGCCGAAAATATAGTTTCCGCGGGTGGCTAACGGCGACAGTGGCCGTTCAGAATTTTCGGCGGCTCAAGTTTTTAATAGATTGTTTTTTTGTCAAGGAGTTGCAAAATGAAGTATTAAAAAAGTACCGCAGCACAGTGGCCACTTTTGCGTTGGCCTTGTTTGGAATAAATATCTGCTACAGCGCGCTGTCGGCGGAAAACCAGTCGACTTGTTCAACAGCTGCTTTTGGTGTTTTCTTCGTTTGTTTCTGTGCAAATGCAACCCTGCTAAAGTCGCAACTTAAACAAACATTTCTACAAATAATGAGAGCCAATTATTGCTTTTACACTATGATACTTTTTTGTGCCGAACTAAAGAGACTCATAAACAATAACTGTTTTCATTTGTGATTGAAATAAGGGTACCTATAAATAACTGCCCCTTTCAAAAATGCACCATTTTCATTTGCACCGCAGTAGCCTTAGAAAGTCTGTATTTTAATTAAGTTGACATCAAATTTGTAATTGCCAATGGCTGCACGAATAATATGTTGCACGAGTAATTGTTGCTAATAGTAAAAAATTCTGCGACATTTATTAATCTTGGCCGATTTTTTGTTACAATTTATATTTTATTTATTGTTCGGGAGGTATTCTTTCGTGTGTGTTTGTTTGTGTGTTTGGCAATGTGTGGTAGGCGGATGGATTAATCGAAAAACGATTAATAATGAATTATTTTGCTGCGTTAAGCGATTTAATTGTATCGAAAACTTTTCTTTCGATTAATGGAGTATGTACCGATTATTTCGAAAATAATCGAAAAAGTAGATAAGCAATAAAGGCCTGTAATATGCCACTAAAATACATTTCCGATTAATAATAACCATTTTGGGCCAGTATGAAGGCCGGTTTGGGAGTACGGAATAATTATTTTCACTGGCAGCGTCATCTCTACTGGACTCCAGGTTAAAAAAAAATATTTCTAAGATCCATTAGCGCTATCGGCGATAATGACAGAAGGCCACCTGCAATGCAGGCCCACAAACGAAAAAGAAAGGACAATGGACAATGACTTTGCAACTTCTCAAGATGAGCTAAGCTTCTTTGTCAACGCTTCAATTATCGAATTAAAATGGATGTGGATAATGCGTGGGGTGATATAGAAGCTGTGTAACAATACACAGTTTATTGAAAAGATTGCTCTTCGATTGTTTTTTGCTACGGAAAAAAGGAAAGGATAGATTGCAAAGCGTTCTGCTTTAAGCCAATTTGAATAAGCCTCTAAGCCCTGAACTTATGTCGTTTTCAGTACCGTAAATTATTTAATGATAGTTTGTAACTTTAGCTTAATTAATCGATTAATCGATTATTTCTCGGACAATGCACAAAACGAAACAACAAATAAAATTTTAATCAAAAAGTAAAAAAATTAATTTTTTTCTTAGCTTTCTTTTCAGCTTTAAGAATATTACGGTAGAAAGTGAAGAAACTACGATGGCAGTTTAAGCACTCACTCACTCACACCTCGATTATTTGCAATCTAAGATATATTTGGCTGCTACAGTCGGGCTATTGTTGTAAACATTAAGAATTTCAATTTAAATATAAACTTGCTCGAAATTTGAAATTCATTAAAACTTTTCTAACGCATTAACACTCTATTTGAAAGCTTTGAAATTAAAACTACATGTGTGTTACAACGTTGAATGCGGCTGTGCTTTGCGGATAACCCAACATTTAACTCTTTTGCACAACCAAAAGAATTTCTTATTATAAAAAAGTCATAAATTAAGAGGGCGGGTTTATTACAACCTTCAGGAAAACGAAAGCAAACAAAACAGTTACGCGAAACTGTGAGTGGCAACGGAGAGGAGAAGAGAGGAGAGAAGGCAGACATAACACAGGAAATAAAAAATACGTACAACTACAAATGTACGCTTGGGGTAATTAATAAAAGTTCATAAAATATCGGATGAGAAAGAAAATGGAAGAAAAAAAAAATAAAAATAATAATTACGAAAGGGTTGAAAATGTTAACGTTAAATTAGACATTAAATTGCGTTTTAAATGGCTCTTTGAACTTGTGACGATTTAATTTAATTTTATTGCATGTCCTGCTACACGCATCGATGACACTTGTACACCTTGCACCTTGCATCCGCGCGAAGGTATGAATGACTGCCTGCATTTGTGTGAGGGAGTACGCGCCTATAAATGACAGCACTATCAATTTCAGTTCTTTTCTTTTTGTCTGTCTGGCCCAAAATTTAGGTTTTTCCTAATTAGAAATAGTTTCTATGATTGTGAATTAGTAACAAACGTAAGAAGAGGGGTCCGAAAGGTGGCAAAATGTATGTAAATTGAAAACTGGATGTACAAAATTTATTCAATTTACCCCGTATACTATCAGGTGTTAATATATGCATTATTGTTACAGATACATATTAAATTATTTCAAAATGTGGGAAAGACATCGGCCACAGTATGAACAACAATAACAACAAAAACAAAAACATAAAATGGTCATTAACAAGAGTAATTCCAGATAAGATACGGAATTTAAAAGTTTGCTTAAAAATACGAATAATTGATGGGAAAGAACTCAAACGTTGTGGTAATTTCATACATGAAGCATAATGTTTACAGACCGCTAAACTAAAAACTCAATATAAACGTTTCGTAAAATGCGTAAAGCTTTAAATAGTTCATGTCCGTTTTATGCCAATCTGTCCAATAGCGATTACGATTAGTAACTTTTAGATTATAATAAGTCACTGGTAAATCACATTTTTTTAATAATTGATTACGGTTTACATTTAAATAATCAAAAGGAATCAAAAGTAATCACAACAATAATTTCATTATTTTCAAAGTAAATTCAATACACTTTGAAAATAGTCTAAAAGGAATCAAAATAGTCTTTGAAAGTAGTTGAATTATTTTTTTTAATTTCTTTTGATTCTTTTTGTTTATTTGATAGTAATCTCCAGTAATCCTGATTATATTTAGAATACTTGTAATTGTAATCAATTAGTAATCTTGCGAAGCTGGAAATAATCATCATCTAATCTATTAATTCGCTTTTTAAATGAAAGTAATCTAATTACTAATCATTACAATTACTAATCACAACATAACAGCTTTTATCAGATGCTGGTGCCAATGCCAATGCCGGTTTGAGGCATTTTTCTATGAACTCCTATCGAATCGCCTTTTTGATCAATTGAACCACAAATTCGATTTTATTATCTAAAATCTGTAAGTAAATGTGATTATCTCCTGCTTATATTTTTGAATCCGCAATTCAAAACGCATTTTCGTTTGCTTGCAATTATGTAGGTGTATTTAATTTAATGGTTTCTACCAATTGCATTTGTAATAAAGTAGCAATTGGTTGCACTATTGGAAGCGAGGCAGCCAGTAGTGGTGGTTGAAGCAGTTGTAGCGGTATTTCATATGTTGATTTTATTTCTAAATTTAATAAGCAACCAAAGAAATCAATTGCATCATTACCACAATTCCTAGCGGCACATGATGTTTATGTGCTCAAAAATGAATGCGTGTATTCACTAACATTAACATCCATTCTACACCACACACACACATTTTACAGGATGTACAAATGTACATAATTCTATACAATTTTATTCGAAATAAATTTGTGGCTAAAATTACACCCGAAATCCTTACATTCGTGCATTATTAGGGAGGCCCCTTTTGAACACTTGCTTGCAACAAGTTGTACTACGCAAATTTTTTAAGCAATCAGTCTAAAATTATATCAAATTTGTTATCATTATTATTGAAGAAAATATTCTGATATATTTTTACCGCCCTAATTATTAAGCGTTCGTAAACCTTTATTTGTGCGTGAATGCCAGTTGAAGCCACAAATTTTCAATAGAAAATTATACAAAAACTTGAATGAATAATAAATATATAATAGTGATGAGAATATTTGCTTAATTTAGTTAGCTACAACTTCGGTTGCTATAATGCTTAGTCAATATTTCAAATGCGAGCAATAGGGTAGGAAGGATGCACTGAGAAGAGTTAGTAGGAATTTTTGCACCGTTTACACGTTTCATGAAATTTTGAAATTATCTTGAAGAAATTTTCATCATAAAAAAAACTATAAAAAATATTAGCATTACGCTGGAACAGAGAAAGAGATTGTCTTTACGAAAAAATTAAACATCATGTGTTTTTTTATAAACTTTCCCTAAAATCTAAACTATTCGATTAACCGTATGATCGAGTTGATTTTATAGACTTTTGGAAAAAGCATCAACGTCACAAATTATAAAATACGATGCATATTTATACATCACCGCAATTTTTGACCAAACTGCCACGTGTATGAAAGGGATGGTCCCTAGAATGGTTGCATTTGGACAGAAGTGCACAATCTCGTATAGAGCCATAGAATGGAGTTTTTGATTATACAGTGTCTCGCATAAGTTTTCGGATTTGATTGTAATATAAAAGGCCAATATTTATTTAGGTGTATATTTTTTGAGAAACTCTGACTCGCATTAAGAAGAAGTTTATATGCGTAAGGCTGGAATATTTGACACACCGCGTCCAATATTATATACTCAGACATATGGTCCATATATCGCTTCTGGCGCATTTAAATGTAAAACTCCAATAATAAAAATACATATTTAAATCGAGATTAAAGATCTGTACACGGTACAGGTTGTGATCGAACTGACGAAACTGCATCAGGCATAATATGATTGATACGCTCAACCAAGGTCTTATATCATTCTCTGAATCGGTTCGTACGAATTTTAATACACGTAAGATCCAACGTGTTGTACTTACTCACAGATGCCCGACAGATTTTGTTACTTCATCAGAAGTTATGGGTGGTATAGGTTATAAGGAATGAGAAGCTTTTTATATTCTTGGCATTGAAATCGGGTGTAATGTCCGTTGGAGAAACCACATTTTTCGGATCGCTGAAGAAGCCTCGGTTTTTTTTTAAAACGGTGTAAGAGATATTTCACTACATCTTATCTCCTAATTATTTACACCAGCTAAATCGAATACAACTCTAATGTGTAGGTCGGCGCTTCAAAGACTATTTTGGAGCGACGGCGTACAAGAAACGTCGAAGCGTTTTATTAGGGGACCCAAGTCTATTGAATCACTGGAACATGGACTCAATGTGGATTGTGTGTCATTGTTTTATCATTACTACAACGTAGTGTGCAGTAATGAATTAAGGAAACTTATTCCCGTTTTTCATTAAGGACTCATACGTAGTAGAATGAGGAAGGAAACGCTCAGCACAATATAAGAGAAAATCGGTCTTTAGCCGTACTGTTCGTATGTGTAATAAACTCACTGCAGATATCTTCGCTGCCACTTTTAATGTGGTAGAGTTTGAATTGAATGCCCCAAAACACTGCTCGCGTTTTTCCTCTTCGTTTAATATTTTTTCCCGATCCCAGCGCAATGCATTGCATGAGTAGTAGTCATACCCTGAGTGCTGGTCCAACCAAACACAACAAAAATTACACAGTTTTTCTTTTGGTCCTACCATATCGTTTCGTATACACTAAAATACGAAAACTTATGAGAGCTACTGTACGTGGAGATACTTGTGCAAGTGCAAAAATCTATCGGAGCGTGTTTTCACATGCGTTTGAATTTATTTTAATTTAGTTCAAGTGCTGAATTTTACCTTGATGTTGTGTTAACATACGCGCGTTTATATGCCTGTGCGTTTTTATCTGTATTTAAAAACCTTGTTCGCATAAGCGTAGGCGTTTTTGTGTTTGTCGGTGCATTGGTCATTATGCTCCATACATTTAATAATCACTTCAGTGTAAACACACATTTTGGTTAGCGAAAAATTATATAAAATATTATGAATATTATGCAGGTATATTTATAAGTGGACTGACTGATTGTTCTACATTTTTACAGTAATCAAACAATAATGGGAATAAAGGGGTTGTTAACCGAAAATAATCAAAGTTTGCACAAAAAGTAATTTAAAGTAACTTTAGAAATTTTCAAAGGGACATAATTAAAATGTTGTTGTTTGAATTGGCAAATAAGTTGCAAATGGCAATAACCGATATTTTATCTACTGACTCGTATTAGCGAATATCACACACGTTATTACAATCACATGTACAAAAGCTTAAAAACTTGTCTTGATTTGCATCATCTCTCTGCTCTTTCCCGTATATGCATTTATGTTGTTGTAGGAAAATTTATTATTATTGCCCTGTCCAGCACAAGATGCAAAGTCATCGCTTGTTGGCCCCCACGAACCAATAGCACTCACACTAAAATGGAAATTTTCAAATAAATATGTCTGCAAATAGTTTTAAACACAATATTTGGTTGATGGCAACATTCTGCTACATTTTTTTAATTCAAAAGTAATTAGAGTTTTTTAAAACACAAGAGTCGTAACCTCATAGGTCTTTTGTTTTACAAGTATAAAATGTACTTGTGCTTATATTTATGACCAGGAGTGTAGTGTGTGAATATTATGAATTTTTGTGTTTGTGTTCCGTTGTGAAATTGGATTTTTTCGCGCAACTTAATCACATTTATTCCTATAGCTTTGATTGTTATTGCCCTGGCAAAGCGCACATACACATACTTTGGGGAAGACGACGTTTTCGTATTGAAATACAGCAGACATTCTTACTCATGTTGCAACTATTTTGAAGCTTCTTTATATTTGGTCGTGTGTATAGTCGTGAATGCACCGTAAATCTATAATCGAATGGACTCTTGCAGTTTATAAGAATCCGTTAATGTGCTTGTGCAAAGGTTTGTAAGTGCATATGAATAATATGGCTAAATGTCAGGAAGTCTTGGCGGATTTGCAACAAGATTAATAGTAGATTAACTGCCGTAGGGCACAATGTACTTATTTACTACTGCTATTTTTTATTATTTTATTCTTTACATGTGTGTAAGTGACAATGGAATGACACCAGGCTAAAATACAAACTGAACTTGATTCAAATAAATGTAGGTAGGTATGGCAAACTGGCTAAATGCTATTGAAGTTGTCCTTATCCAAGCTTGAGAAATGGAAATGAAAATAATTTAAATGGAGAAGAAATAAATTTTATTGAAATTGGTTTTCATTTTTGTAGGGGGTTAAGGAGAATTAAATGTTTTGGAACTCTTAGGCAAAACTTGAATATTTTGTGTAAGCCAACTATTTTTACTTTAAATTTAAGTTCTTTGAATAATTGCATGAATGCATGAATCCCTTGATGTGTTTTATTTGGTTCTACCAGCTGGGAGTGATGACAATTTACAATTGCTGTGTGTTAATTTGATTTTATCTAATTTAAAATACCTGCTGGTTTAATGCAAACAAACACAAGCCTGCAAATGGTTTGGTCCATGATTTTACATACATAGTTGCACAAATGCCTTTTGTACTCGTATTGTATTTTAAAATCGTATTCATGTTGGCAGCAAACATCCCATGCAGATTTATAGTTTATTTTATGCCAAAGTATGGGAATTGTTTGTGTTGATTCTCGCATAAAAGTTGGTGGTATTATTTGCAAGTGTCATTTATTTATATAAAAGGGTCCTTTTTAATTGAGCCGCTTTTGTTGCATCAAAGGATCTAATTACAATTTTAATTTATTTTCGTATACACAGGCCTTTCAAAACACACACGTACACATAACCGAAGTAAATTACACTATACAAAAGTACAATGCTGCCTCATAAAAGTAACAATGTCGCAGGTCTAATGCAAATAAATAAATATTTTAAATTCGTTGAATGGATGATATTGCAATGAATATTTAGAAATTTGTTAAAATTAGATTTGGTTTTAAATAGAATAAGAGCAGGGCGGAAAACGAAATTAAATACTTAAGCTTAATTATGATACATAAGTACAAAGTTGTGGCAATTCTTTCATTACTCAAAAAATACCACCCTTTTTGGGCATAAACATATTTAGAGTATAGAAAGATGCGAAAATGTTACATTTTTTTAGAAACGAAATCACAATTAAACAAGAATGGTTAGGAACTTTTTAAAGTTTGGCGTTTTGGCCAGCGCAATACCAACCGAATTGTTGAAACCTACACGCAAAGAAAGAATATGGGTGACAATAACATAAAAGCAACACATCATGATTGAGTTATATGGTTGTAAACAAAGCATATTCTTATTGTTGATAATAATAATATGGTACTCTTAGAACGACAAAAAAAGCAAAAAAACGTGGAAACGCAGGCGACTACAGCCATCGAATGCTTCACAGTCTTCGCGCGAACCACTTAAAACGTGAATATTATTAGGGGTAAGTTAAGACTAAGACCCTTGTATGTCACAAGTTGAATGAAGACCAAAATTATTTTACATAATATGTGTATTAGGAGCATTTTATGGTTAAAGTTATTATGATATCTTTGTATAGTAAAAATACTTTGTTTTTGGTTGGAATTTTAGAAAAAATTGTATTGTTCAGCTCAACCATATTGGAATTTTTATAGATGAAAATCACTTAACGATTAAATGTAAATAATAACTTGTTTATCACAACTAAAGTAATGTTTAACATATTTGGAAATAACCATTATATGTTTGCCACAAAAATATATTGTTGAGGGCAATATACTATGGTTGTCGTGAGTTAGGGCGGACAGTAAAGTGCTTAGATATAATAGGGTAAGGTACCCCTGGTAGCTGGATTATTGCGGTAATGACAGGTCATGAAAACTTCAAAAATCAGGTGGCTAAGATGAAAATCGAGGCAGATGTTACTTACAGACTGTGCCTAGAAGAGGCCGAGACGGTGGTGCACATTTTGTGCGAATGGCTAGCATAAGGCTTACCACCACAGGCAGGCAGATACTGGTGAATTCCATGGGGAATCTAAGTGTTAACCAAATGCTGACAATTACCAGAGACACCGTGATGAGGAATAAAGTCGACAGTCTGTAATGTATACAGTGACGAGCAGAAGCAAGTCTTAGCACGAGAGTCAAAGAATATAAGGTAGTCGAGTATTATCGGTTGGCTGAAACAATTCGTGTAAAGGGCATCGAAGAGGGACCCATAATGTAAGCGATCTGCTGTGATATAATAATGGTTGTCGTCACCATGTCACAATCATATTTTTTGTTTGCGAGTACAAAGCCTAAAAACACCAACACTCTCAACACAAAATGGGCGAAAACGAATACCTGACCTACCAGTCATAAGTAGCTGCGTACATTTTCTATTACAATTTTCTAATACAACTACAGCAGACAGAGGAGACTCTTTGCCCCAATAAAATAACACAAATTAAAACTTCACTACATACAGAAAGAACTTTTCTAACTTTGTATTTATTTGCTCGAACACCGCCGCTCTTTTTGTAAAAATAATTTTAATAATTAATTAAACATTTTCCACTTTTAAAATTTAATTTCACTTTAAAATACCGCGACACATTATTGTCTCATAAAGTTTAATAAATTTAAACTCCACAAAGGAACGAGAATCGTAGAGACAAAAACAAAAGCCAATTAAATTTAGGTTTTTTGATCACGTGTAATATTTTTTTTATTTTTTATTTTCCTCTCTCTAATTTACCTGCGTACGAATGCGAACGAAAAACAAAAAATACCTGGTCAAATTTAATCAAAATGCAGGTTGTTATTTCATTAAGACCGTGTTGAATTATTTTGTTTTTTTTTCGAATTCTCTAAAAAAATGTTCGCATAATTAGAATTAAAACTGCATTTTTGTAGTCTGAGTCTTTTTTTATTATTTACTCGTACACGAAAAAAAAGAAAAACTATTCAAAGTATTTCGGGGTCTTGTGTGCTTCGAAGTCATTAACGTTTAGATATATTCATTTGACCATTGTTTGGCGGCGTCTTGATGAGGAGGTTGTTTTTTAATTAATTAATTTTTTACGCTCTAAGAATTTAATATCAAATATCTCTAACTGCCCCCTTTTTCCCAATGACATTACGAAATGAGTTTATTTGAATAAATATTTTCCTTTATTTTTTTTTTTTTTACCAAAACAGCTTTATCATCCAGCAGAAATGTTCTAAGTTTTCGTATTCACTTCGAATGGCCTTTTAATATTGTCAAATTGTTTTTAATTTATGAGCGAACATAAATTGAAATCGTATTTTTCTATTAAAAATTGTATTCAATTTTCAAGAATTATTTTTTTGTTTAATTTTAAATTAAAATCCTCGACTTTTTTGTGTCAACTAATAATTGCTCAGTTGTTTTAAAAGACTAACTGGCGTTAACTATCGCTGTTGTTGGCCTTAAATTGGCTGACTGTTTATCTTTTCCCTACAGAGTTTGTCTTTCTACATCAGTTAAGAACGTGACATTCACAGTTCATTTTCAATTAGGCCTGCTATCAATTTACTAACGTCATATATCATTTGTCAAGCTCCTTAACTGTTTTTGCTTGCTTTATTTCTAAACAAGGGAAAATTCGTATAACCTGGCAGCCCTCCCCTCCTTAAGGTTTAATAATATTAAGTTACTGACACAAATAAATCATTCGAATGTCTGAATAAAATTTATTTACGTTAAAATTAAAAGGTTGAGTGACTTTCAGAGACATGAGTAAAATAGATTTAAGTTTAAAAGTGTGACTTACCAGTGGTTTTTTTTTTATCAATAGCGGGTACTTGTAGTAGGGTGCCGGAGAAGGCCATTCTTGACAAACTCAGGCAAAAACTGAAATAAAAGGAAATATACTTTTTTTAAATTTAAATGCAACGAAAATGATGTCTATTATAATTACACTCTGTTAATAATTTATGAAGATTTTTAAAAGTAATTAGTAAAAATTTGATTTTGAAGGGAGGCAGTATTTTTCCTGTAAAATTATTTCGAGCTGCTGCTTTTAGCTTTGATCTGTTTCATATTAAAATAGTCTCTTGTTTCTATATTTGCATATTCATTTAACAATCAAAAAAAGAAATGGAAAAGACTGAATCTAACCAAGCATAAATCCCTTCGTGCATAAACAAAAATATGCTACAGTAAAATAAAAAAGTGTGCATACACAGTTTGTCACAAATCAAAAAATACAAATTTTGGTATAACAAAACCTGGAGGCAAATAATATTTTTGGAATCCTAGACGTGGCAAAAGTGAAAATGACAATCACTACAGTTGCATGATCAAAAGGATCCATGTCATATCTTATGAACTGAAAATGATATTTTTTTATGTTCATGTTTACAAATTATTGTCTCTGACTGTTCAGAAATTGCCACCCATTTAACTGTTTCGGTTGGCCGCTTGGTTTAGTCCAAAGCTACTTGCAGCAAAAACAAAATCAAACATAAGCTTAAGCTAAACCATTCGCACCACTTCTTCTTTTTTTCGCCATTCAGTTTTCGCCATAATTTCAATCAAAGCGTTTGATATTATTACACACAATTTGTGTACAACAATGTTGCGCATGGAGTTTTCGTTGATGTTGGCATGAAAGTCATGTTGTGATTTAGTATTTTCGCTTCTATTATGTTTGGATGTTTTTTTTTTTTTCTTGTCACTTTGATTAACGTAACAATTCGTATGTTGTGACGCATGGCCGACAAAAAAGTACTGCAAGTAACAATAATGCCAAATGTCAACAACGAGGACGGCGACAACAAAAACTACAGTTTATAATATTCATAACTTAAAATATCCAAGCTTTCTCGAAATTATTTTTCATGGTTGAAGGATATACTTCCCTGTAGACCCCAAACAATTAAACTACTTGCAGGCCTTCAACAAATCATTTCTCATGAGACAGACATGGGAGCTTTTAAGTACTTAAAGATACAATTTGAACGGTTTCCTATGAAATCCTTATATACACACACTCATACATGCGTACAGCAACTCTCCCACTATCGTTACCTACTCCCTCAGTCATACGTTCGTTCATTTACTGTTTAATACGCAGTTCATATTATTTATGATTGCTATTGTGCGACATCATGTGTGACACATGGAAGTTTATAATGGTCGGTAAAATCACAATAGCAAACACCAAACCAAAACGTAGACACTGCTCGTAATAATGTGAGCCCATTAGCTCAAAGGCCTGCAAAAAAAAAGAACTAACACTGCCATATCTGAATATATTTATTTGTGTAACTAGATGATTTATATTTGAAGGTACGCAAACACTGATTGTGCCAAATCAGCTAGAAGCGACATTAGATTCTGCGTGTGCAGGCAGTGCTGTGGTAGACAGAGCTTAATACAATTTAAATAGCTTTAACTATATTCTGTATGCTGACTTAGTGCGAAGGTCATAGTTATGTTAACGAAATGGTCACGCATGCAGACGTCAAATAGAACGTGCTTTATGTAAGAGGATTTCCTTTTTTAGAAATTCATATATATTTTTTTATTTAGTATTTTTGTCACTGATGGAAATCTCATCATCAGCGGCTTCATTGCCATTAGTGCGGTCAACAACAAATCTCTCTTGGCAATTTCGAATTCATTTGACAGACTCAAATAAAATGTATGTTATGGGATGATAATGCTTTTGGGCTAAGGTTTTCATAAAAAGAATCCAATTCAGAGCATTTCATTAAGAATTATAAATGACCAAGCTGAAGATATTTATATTAATATCACAAGATGTCCCAAAGGTGTGATGTGTTGGAAAATGTGGAGTTATTAGCGAGTTATTAGCGAAGAATAATTGTTAAAATATTTGCGATGAAATTTACAAGGTGAAACCAAAAAATAACTTAACAAAAAAATGATCGAAAATATGAGAAACTCTCGTATTCTATTCCCACCCTTAGATGGGTTAAATAGATCGGCACTGCTCAGTAGCAGGATACGGAGTATGCTGATGACGTGTGTTGAGGCCCGGAAGATGCATGTATTCCATTTTAGTATTCTAGCAAATTATCATAATAATAGAAACAAAAATGTTTTCTTTCCTGATTGAAGAAATAATATAGGACCTCTATAGCCTGCATAAATTGATCGCTTAATCAATAAAATAACTCAAATATTACGCGTCTGCTCTATATAGTGATATTCCCAATTTTTTTCAAATTTAAAAAGACATTATGGCGTCATGAAACAACCTGCAACAACATTCGTCTACTATGTGTTGTAAAAACCCTTTGAGTTTATCTTAATATTTCCTACTCAACACCCAACACCGATAAAATCGAATTTCACTTCAAAACTTTTAATTTTTTCATGCAAATTAAGCAATGGTGTCGCAGTTATCTTATCAAGTGACCAACCACTTCGCCAACAACACAACAAACTAACCAACGGTGATGAAAGAAAAGACCGAAAACTGTACAAACTAAAATCGTTCTGTTCATGTGAGTGCAAGAGTGTTGGTGTGTCTTTTAAGCATTGTTACATTTGATAAGGATATTTTCTAACCAATAACCAACATGGACCCTTAGCTGTAGGAGGTCTGCGGGTAGAATACATATTTATTTGAAAAAATAGCTGAACGTGTAACCGATAACAACAGACACGCTTTCATGTTTTTAATTGTATTGAAATTCAACTCTAAATAAAATGATTTAATTAAAAACACGAAAAGTTATAAAAAAGGGGAATTTGAATTAAAAGAAAAATAGAAATGTATGATCTAAATTAAATTGACATCACGATTGGCAGTGAAATGAAAAGACAACAATGATTTTGGATTTATGATTTAAAAAAAAAGGACAGCACCGCTTAATACCCCTTGTGCTGGCTATAAAAACAGAAATAAAATCTTAACAAAAAATTTCAATAAACAAATACTTTCTAGACAATACGGAGTCATTGGGTATTTTTCTTTTACCCTTTTTTCACCAGGAAATTTAATTCCGCCATCGACTCTTAGTTGTCGTATAAATGAAGCACGGCACTGCCCTGATTTTGGGGTTCTTTAATTTAAGCACAGGGTATTTAAAAAATCTGTTATTTACAAGAAAAATTAATTGGGTTTTTATTTATAGAAACAAAGACTTCGCTTAATGTAAGTTTTCTATAATTTCCTCTAAATGAAAGGATTAGCCAGCTTACATCTCACCTTAGACGCCATTTAATGGAATGACTTACATGCAATACACCTCTCCCTCGGTACCTTGGCCTCTTGGCAATCAACATCATTGTGCTAATTTAAAAGGAGCACCCCAGCTGCGCCTGTATATCTCGGTTTAAAAAACAACTATCGGCTTAAAGGAAAATGTTAACATAAATTCAATAACTTTTGACATTTTATGGCATTTTTATATTCCGTGTGACATCATTAAATGTTTTTATTGTCTTTCTGTTGTTGCTTGTTTGTGGCTGTTGGTCAATACAAAACGATTTAGTAGAAAATGCAATTCAACGCAACACAACACAACACAATACAGTCTGGTACAAAACAAACACTTCACCTGGAATACAAAATTCAAAATTGCTTTCCAGGCACAACGCATCGCTGCCTGAGAATTAGCCATAAAAATTTTAAACATTTTATTATAAAACATGAAAAAAATACAGAATATTTTAAGGTCTACTAGAAAAGAAACCAATAAAACTTCTACCTACTCAAAGGTTTATCAACAACAACAACAACAAACAATAGGTTTGAGAGCAACTTGTAAATGTGAGTGATGCAACCAGCGCACACTTGTTTTTATGGCCGTGAAATTACAAAAAGGCTAAAACAACAAAAACGCATTACACTATAGCACAGAAAAATATTTAATAGCCGAAAAAAGTCTTGTTTCTTTTATTTTAAAAAGGGTTAAAGGGTCAAATAATTAACATAAAGACAATAAAAATAAATTAAAATTCGTACAGAAACCCATAAAAATATTTTTTGTATGTAACTGAAAATAAGTATTTGCTTTTGGTCTGCTCCATGTATTGTACGTTACTTTAATTGATTTTGAATTTGTAGTTATGTGGCAACGCTAGCTTTTCTTTCTTTCTATTTAAAACGAAAATTTAATACGTTCCCAATGACAGTTTTAAAAAGAACTAATGCTACCAATTAAAATTATTTAAGAAACTGCCTTATTATTTTTAGAGTGCGCGCCAGGGAACGCCATCTGTAAATTGCTCTAACAATCATAATATTCTAGATTCCAGACCACCATTTGGTTAGAAGTCCTCGACTGACAGCGGGGCTTTTTAGTAAAAATTGTATTTTTTAACTCAACCATGTTGCAATTTTTATCAATAGAAATCATTTAATGATTAACTGTAAACAATAACTTGTTTACCGCAACGAAAGTAATGTTGAAAATAATTTTCAATAACCATAATATGCTGACCACAACAATACATTGCTGTAGAGAACATAAGAGAGTAATTGTGACCATTCCACAACCATATTATTTCTTTACGTGGTGTATCGCTTATCGATTAATTTTATAAGAATTCGTTGACTTTATCGTTTGTGATTGAAAAGACCAATAATTAGTTCGAATGATTACTGGTATATATTGCATTAGATGTGACTTGAGTGTTTTATTACGATTTAGAAGAAATGGACGGACTTTGTGTTGCTTAATTGCATGAAGGAAGACGTGATTTTCCTTAGATGTATAAATATATAATTTGATTGGCTGAATGCAACTTGATTTATAAATCCTTTTAAAACGATGCAGTACCTTCCACCAGCCACCTCTTTTTACTACGAAAACGTTTCATATGCTAATGCTCTCTTTTAACTCTGATAACGCAAAATAACCAATATATTGGTCAATGCATGCAATCGATAGCAAGAATGTTTTAGCCAACAAAAACATATTTTATTACGATGTGCTTCGATAATACCAGGGCACGTTTATACTCCACAGCCATTTAAAAGGCAATAAACAAAATTGTTTGAAGTACTTGCTGAGCAGCTGTTATGTTTCTTGGGTGGTGTGGTTCTTTATTAATGTTTTTTTTATTTATTTATTTATTTGGCAATTTATTTATGAAGTAATTTAATTAGCCAATGAATTATTGCGATTGAATTCGGTAGCATACAAATTATTTAATTTGTTGAAGTAAATAAATAAAGAGATTTAATGCACAAAGTCTCAACAAAATGCTAATAACTTTTGACTTCTTAGTTATTATTGAGGCAGCAGAAATTTCAACAATTTCCGATATTTAATTGAATTAATTTTATTACACAAAATGACGGAAACGAAATTATTGGCGTGAAAAGAAAAATTAAAAGAAGCAAATTTTTGAATAAAATATAAACAAATTCCTCCCAACAGAAACAAAAAAGACACAATAATTTGAGTTGGAGAAAAATTGCCCAACACGAATAGAAGAAATTTCCATTTTTATTACTTTTTAATGACCAGCTGCCATTAATTATGTGTTATTTAGCTGGTTGTTGTTAGAAACGTTGTTTTCGCCTTAAATTTTAAAGCATATTAAGCAAATTAAGTTTCCAGTCGACAAATTAAACACATGGCTTGTGTATAGTCTCTTACATGCTCTCTTGCTTCACTACACAACTCAAATACAAGCTGTAGATATTTGTACTCAAACGTAGTCTACGGAATGTGGGTATGTTGGCATTCGTCTAAAGGACGCCCTTCTTTGTAATTGATTAATTGTTGAGGCATGTGTTTAAAATTTAACTTGAACCTTCTTTTGGAACTTTCTTTGAACAATAAAACGCTATAAGTAGTGCGCTTCTATGCTGTGACCTCTACCCTTCCTCAACTAACAAAAAAAAAAACTTTTAGCAGACGTAAAATCATTTCGAGGCGCAAACAATTGAAATGAAATGACTGAAAAAAATCTTACAAATGTTACGTGTCGGAAATTTCGCGAATTCAATCTGTATGCAACCAAAATGTCATTTTGAATTGTATTTCTTGTTGTTGTCGATCCATTTCACCTTATATTGACTTCAGTTTACGGCACTTTTTTTTACTTTTAGCCTTTACTTGGGTCTTCTTTTTCATGTTAATAAAAGCTTTTGACAACTCTTGTATTCGAAGTTTGTTTTTTAGCGAATGTCGATATTTTTGTTGGCCTTTATGCTGCCTTTTCGTATTGACTTATATCTGTTTCTTTTTACATTATTGATTGAAACAAAAACAATATATCCGCACGCACACACACACACACACACACATGTACATAAACTTTTCTAAAAGAATTGTTGAAATCTCAACCGAAGACTTCACATTTGTCAGAATGACCAATTTCTCTTTTGATATTTATTTTATTTTTTTTTTCCATCTTTCGCTTAAATAAAAAAGAAATTATAAATTTTGGAGGTCTTCGAGTGCAAGCAGAAATTGACATGAACATGAAAGTGCGTACGGTACTTTTTAAGAAGAAGACGACGAATTCACACAAGCGAACAGGCGAAATTTGTTAGTCGATATTTAAAAAAAAAAAAATAAAATTTAATCTTTTGTTTCCATAACACACAATGTTTTAGCAGAACTTCCGTGAGTTTTCTAACTTGTGAAAAACCCTTTCAGACTTCCGTGCTAGCAAGGTCTTTTTGCAAAAATGTTTTTCATTTCACTTCTCTCTTTCTCTGCCTTTCAGCAAATAACCGATATGCACCCACGGCAAGCTGTAACTTTAGCTTTGTAATTTCGAATACTAAAAGTAGCCGATATTAAATTTTTTCCGGCCTTGTGCATTTAAAATATGCGTTCGTTTATTAAAGGCTGGTTCATTTGTATGAAAATTTAATGAAACTGTTTTAAAACAAAAATGAATGACGCAGTAATAATGTAAAAGTTTTCATTATTTTTCAGTTTCTTAATTTCATCTGATATTCATGTTTAGAGTCAGTCAGTCCATTGATTAAACATTACGTTATCAAAAATATTATTAAATTAAAACTAATACTTTTATCGTCTATAAATATTTATTTCAATTTATTTTTGCACACTTAATTATTTATATAAATTTTCCAGGGATTCCTCTGAAACTCCTAGCAAGAAACACATACTAAGAAAAATTTGAAAATAATCTTCATGAATTGAAAATTTATGAGCCTTGAAGTTAGTGAAAAAATCTGCTATTTAAAATCTCATACATTCTGTTTGCCCTCGTATGTGTGAGATACGTGCACACACACACACACACACACGCACACATACACGTACATAATAAATGTAAGACAAAACAATCAATTTACTACTAACTTACCCGAGCTTATAGTTTCACATACACATATGAACATGACTTTCATATAAAAATTTTTAACCATATTTCTTGTTTGAATCTTCCCCGAAAATCTCCCTTTTATAGACTTAAACTATGTTTGTGTGTAAGAACGCACCAGAACATTTCCTCAAGCCTTTTTCAGCAGTAAAGAGAATTGAGACAAACATGTGCCGTGTGAGAATATTTTCGCACTTGCAACACGTTTCAATAAAAAGAAAACGAGCCAAAACGTCTGCTACTCTTGCAAATCTTCGAACCGCGTTCTCCTGCCCCCTTAAGGTGAAATATTACAAAAGTTCATGTGGTAAAAACACGCTTTTATATGTTGCTACGGAGTGTAGGAGCAACAACAACCAAAAGGGGAAAGAAAAACAAAGTACACGAAAAAACAAATCTTTGAAAATGTAGTCGTAATAAAATAAAAAAGAAATCGAAATAAATGGTTAGAATGAAGTTAACTCTCTTAAACCAAATCTATGACCAGTCAAGCCAACCAATAAGCTATAAAGCGTCTAAGTAATCGTATGTGCAGTAGCAAAATTTTGTATCATTTCAGCAAATACCCAGTCGTAGCCGTAGTCGTAGTCGTCATTATCTTAGTTAAAGACCATATGAAACGTACTGATACTGCCGGTGTTAGGAGAGTTGTGGCAATCGATGGTTTATAGTAATAGAACCCGCAAAAATAAATGGCAATTGAAACCAAGTTCCGAAGTTACGTGAGCCGCATTCGAAAAACAAGGCAAAAATAACACACACACATACAGCTTAATAAATAGATATTGTGTTTTTCATTTGCTTTCTTTTCAATTTTGTTGTTTTAACTATTTTGCAGCGAGCGAAAAATGAAAAGATAAAATCATAAAAAAACCAACCGACATGACCAAACTGTCTGTAATGGTTTTAATATGTTTTTGTGAAACATTTTGGTTCAATAGCCAACAAAAGTTAACATTTAATTGATGAATTGTAACAAAAGTTCATTTTAAAAGCTTTTAAACGTGGACCAGGGCACTTGCTGATGATGTCGATGATGACGCTTATGTAATTTCAATAGTGTTAAACAATTCTGTGAATAATATATATCAGCTCGTATCACGGTGCTCTACACGAGTTATACGAGTAAATAACAATAAAATAAAATAAAATAAAATTCATAGAATTTATTTGTCGATCCATACCAACCCAACTGCCAGCACACTGCCATTGAACTGTTCGTAGTTATCGATTGCTAATTTGTATGCAAACAATGGCTTAGGGAACATGCCAAATGAAAAATGATATGCTGAGTGTCATTACACTTGTCGAAAATTCTAAAGTGATTATTGCGAAATAAGAATGATGAACAAATCAAGCATACGGTCACTTCGTAACATGAAATGAACATTTTTTTTCCATGTTAAGTTCCGAGGAAATTACAATAACAAAAACACTTCAATCATCAATTTAAATGATTGCAATTTCATGATAAATAAAAAGAATTTGTATTTTTAAAAACAAATAAGTGAAACTTTTCACACGCTCGAGGAGGGATTGTCAATTAAAACATCAGAGAGAAAATATTAACACCAATTAAAGGTGTTATTTAGATTCAGTTTAAAACTCAATTAAGATATTAATTGAACCCGTCAATATGTAAAATCAAGTTTAATTAAATATTTAATTGAAACAACACCTACAGTAGAAGTAAGTATTTTTTCGGAGATTTTACTTCTTGCATATGAAATGGAAAATCGAATAAAAGATGTAAAAAGTAACTTTCAATACATATGGTGGGCCTTAGCAATCCTCAACACTGTTGCTCAGAACATTTTGTCAATCGCAAAAACGGTTCAGTGTTATAAAAGAAAATTTAACTATTTCATGATAATTCTTAAGTCATGATTTATTAAGACTTTTTGTAAATAAATAAAACATTTTTAACATTTATTGCTGACGGCTGTGAAACGATGGCACAAATTTCGCGAAGATCATCGATTACCCCCTAAGACTGATAATTATCCCCCATTGCCAACGTGACCTGTGAGAAATCGGCTTAAGCACGTGACGTTTCAAAAGTTCTAATTAAAAGGACATCTGCCTGTCTTGGCAGTCTGTGATTTATTTGTATCTTATATAAAAGTTAAATAATCACCTTAACCTTACTTTTATGGGTTAAGCCTTCAAGAGTGTTATTGCAATAACAGTTCTCAAAAAGCGATAGGAACGAAAGGAAAGCAAGAACGAATATATTCAATCAAACTTCAAACACTTAGAAGACGGCAGACTACACAACTACAAATGCTGTTGGCAGCCATCGTCGCCATGTAGTTAGCTACTTAGTTATTTTAAAACGACAGCAACGCCGTAAGCAGCTGATATTGAAGTTGGACGTTACGACACAAATACAAATTTGTAATGTTTGTGTTGCTAAAATACTGTATAAGTTGGCGATAGCCGAAAATATGGTCGTGTGATGATATCAAAATAATCGTCTTAAAATGGATGTGTGTATTTTAATTTTGACAGATTGTAGTCGGTAGCCTGTATATGTGTTAAATGCCTCAACTTTTGAAATGCTTTGATTTTTGTTATTTTAAAATTTTACTATTGTGACCATTTTTGTTATATTTGATCTAAACCATTTCACATTAATCGTAATGACGGTTATGATAATTTATTATAGAAATATTTTGAAATACTGCGCACAACGTATTAATTTTATTTATAATTTTAGTCTTATGTGTTTTTGTTTGCCCATCAAATACTAAATAAAATCTAATGAACCCTACTATACACTGAAATTTGTTGTTGTTGTTGTTACAATCAAAACAGCCAATACGAAATGGTGCTGCTATTAAAACGAGGATTTTAGTTTTTCTTATACCGTAATAAAGTTAAAAAAATGAGGATACAAGATTGACTAATCCGCATTTTATATTCTAACATTCTCCTAACATAATTTTATTTTAGTTGCTTTTGCAACAATAACAAAAAAACAAGGCCTCAACAACAACAAATGATAAGTAAAAGAAAATTACAAGGATCAAAAGTCTTCGAACGCCAACAAATAGATTTCTGTTCAATACAAATAAGAGTGTCTGTTGGCAAGTTCATACGACTGGTGTGTGTCTGTGTAAGTGCGTGTGTGTGTGTGTGTATTAGTTTTTAAAGTTCATTAAACACTAAGTAGTTAATATTACAAGTTTTTAAATACGCATTTATAAGAGACATTAGCTTACGCCATTTAAGACTATTATTTCAAAGAAATCGTTACTTTGTTCTCATACTTTTATTATTTTCTTTTTTTTTAAGACAAAAATTCACACACCCCGTTCAAGCAATAACAACCGAAAATAACAATAAAACATTCCTTCCATAGTGACTGCACTGGGTCGCATCACAGGTTTACTCAAGATATTTTATTGAATTTTATTACAATTTATTTTCTACTATTTTCTTCGCATTTTCTTATGACAATTAAAATGTTTGCTATTAAAATAATGTAAAGACTTTGAAGTTTTATTTAATAAATTTTTTACTTGATGATTTTCCCTGGCATATCATTTCCATTTCAATAACTTACTAAGTCCGACATCACATTATTCGTCAGCATTTATTTATTTATGTATGTTTACACTCGTATATTCAACCGTGTTCTTGGAATACTAATTAATTCTGAAACGTTATAGAAATCCCATCATAGTAAAGTTGTACTCTTCATATGATTGTTCAGGGGGGCTAAGCAAAGTGAACGAGCCAATGGTTGGAATTTTCTTTATTGCAGTGAGAATTTTCGAGAGTTAGCCATAGATATTTTTTTATTAGTTCATGCATCGCTACAGTAATTGTGAAATTTTTGAAATTCGTTAACAAGGTCACTTGTTGTTATGCGATTTATTTCTAAATTCATGTTGTTGGTATTTATTTCGAAAAGTTAATTTTGTAATTGACAGAAACTATTTGCTAGACAGAAAAATAATATTTCTTTCGTTTAGTTTCAGTGTAAAATTTAATTAAGTGTTTAATTGATTATTTTATTTATTAAAAAAGCTTTTAAGCGTTTAATTGATTGAATTATTTATTTAATTGAAAATTTATACATTAAATGTTGATCAAACGAATAATTGAAATAGTAACAAACTTAATCAAATTTTAAAATGAAAGTCACCAACACTTATGTACCAGGTATATGTTTTTTTTGCTATGTAAAAACTGTCCTGGATAATCACCTGCTTGATATGAAGAAAAATCTCGGTATTAAAGTGATATTAATATGAAGTTCCGTTTATAGGGCACACTGAATTGTTATTAATAATATAAATAATTATAATTATTTACATTAAGAAAACTTAATAAAACAATTAAAGTTTACATTTATACAAATAAAATTGCCATCAATTTAGCAAATTTGTCACAGTAATCATGGCGTCAAATCGTTAATTGAGTTGGTATCGATTCCACTATTCACGCTATTGAATTTTATAAAATATTTGCATGTCGTCAATACTTTTTAGTGTATTTTTAACGATGGACCCTAATGAGCAACCATTAAATCCCAATAAATTAAATTCTAAGACGATACCAACGTGCATTAAAAGAAAATTATGTACTTTTTTATGGGACAAACGATTTATTGACTTGAGCTGAGGTTCACAATTTAATAAGAAAAAATTCGTGGTACATCAAGTTAAAAGCGAAGCTGTAATGGCTAAATTATGCTTTAACGCATGAGTCATAGCATCAATTAGCTGAATACTTAACCATATGGTGTTTTTGTTTATTGAATAAAATGTTGGTTCTGCTAAAGATCAGAGCCATATTCTTTAGGATTTTATACAGATCCTAAATGGCAATCCTTTTGCCGACCATTAAGGGCAAAATTTAACAAGCTTTTGTGGGCGTAACCGCATTTCGAGTATATCAAAAAATGTTGCCTTTTTCTTAGAAACGAAAACACTAATAGTTTGTGCTTAAAACTTTAAAAATGACGACAACAAGTAGGTTCATTGATTTATGTTGATTGTTATATTTTTATTAAATCGAAACTTTAGAAAAGATGCAAAATTCTAACCGACACTGATTTCTGCATAATTTTGAATATATAAAAATAAATGATTTTAATTAATTTGATGAGTTTTAAGAAACTTCAGTTTGAAACAATTTTGCATACTTTTTAAAAAGTAGTAGTACTATATACAGACATGCATTTGAATTGAGCCAATTAAATTTGTAATTGAGTTAGAGACATTATTGTGTTCACACATATGCAAATTAGCAAGTTAACAATTTCGATTAAATTTTAAAAATATTTATTTAGTTCTAGAAAACAACAAAATCGATTTTTAGTTCAAATAGCATACGCGTGTCTCTAACAATTATTTGAACTACAGATTGAAGAAAAATGAAATTGTTAAATAAATTGAGCAAAAACTTCACTTTACCAACCGCCAGAACTTTACACAAATTTCAGCAGTAACACATACGAGTATCAAAGCAAATGCTTTTCCATAGAATTTTTAGGTTCTATTAAAACAGCGTAGTCCAATTCTACGTACTATTTTATTTTAAAAATCATTTGTTTTGTTGTTCAACGTTTTAAAGGTTGAACAAAAAAAAACTGCACCATTAAATTTTGAAGAGGATTTTTATTTTTAGCCATTGGCAGTTTTAGCAAACACTAGCTTTAGCTATTATGTGCTCAAGGCTTTTAACATAAATAAAAATTTAAATGAATTTCTCGTATGTGAGAAACAGAAAACGTTTCCCTCTTGCAAACTTAGGGGCACTTAGAAAACTAATGTAACGTAGATTTTGATTTCTATAAAATATTAAGCAGAAAATAAACCCAATTACAGGGGGAAACATTGAACATTAAAGGTGGCTTAAAAACAGAAATGGAATTTGGAATAGTTGGATTAGTTCCGTGTTTTTATCACTTAATTTTTATTCGCTCTAAATATGGGATAGTTTGTCAATTCATTAATTAAATATAATTACACTCATAGGCAAATGTATGCACACATGCCGATACAGAGCTAAAAGATTTCAAAGTTATTTTTTGTGAGCGAAAATGTACAAGAAATATAAAGATGCGCGGTAGATGGAGAGACCTTTGAAGCGATCTACAAATATTTCAGATAGATTATTAAAGCCAAGAGCTTCATTCAGACTTTCAGCTAGTGAGCAAACATTTGACGAAATAAATGTGTTCGGCAAAAGCTGATTTGATCAAGCGTTATTTTTGTGAGCTAAATTGTACTATGTTGTTATACGAGGTGTGTGTGAGAAAAGTAATAAGACTGAATTTTTATCTACACACGTTTTTTTTTCAAATACAGTATTGCCCCTTCCAAATAGTTCTCTTTTTTAGCCTTGGTAGCAGCTTTTGAAGGCTTCAACTGGAATGGCTTTTAACATACTGATCCAATTCTTCTTCTGAATGTTTTTCAGAGTCAGAAGCGTTAAGAACAGGTGGATAGAGGGGCTGGGAGCTTTTTAAAGGTAGAGCTGAGCAAGGTTTACCTTCAATGTGTTGTGCCAATGAAAAACTAGTACTTTTAATAAGGCTCATAGGCCTGTTTCAACCGTTCAAAGGCCACACTCGCGGATTCTTCAAGTTTAACACAAAACTTGTTGGCATAAAGTTGCCCTAAATTCTGCCGTTCCATTTTCGTAACGCACAACTTAACTGATAACGCTTTGAAAAGGCTCGTGATGGCTGTACGGAGCTGAAACTAGGTTTGAACATTTGGAAGCGTTGCCAGATCATTCAGAGTGCCATTAGTCTCATTACTTTTCTCACACACTTCGCATACACTGATTGATTTGGAATTAAAACTAGTTTGAGTAAATATAATTTTACTAAAAAGAACTTATCAAATTTGTTGTCACGCTCATTTCATCAAACATATTAACTTAACACTGTAGTCCCACCTTAATCATTTTATTATACAAAAACATTTTTATAGAACAAAAAAAAAACACAGACACACAGACAGATCTGCAAATATATTTCAAAGTTAGGAAGCATCAAATAGCGACAACAACAATCCATCCATCCATCTATTTCAAATCTGTCTCTACAATCAGCTAAAACTACTTCGGTTTCAATTTAAAATCTTTAAGTGTAAGATCATCAATTTCTCTGTCGTTTGTTCTTTCAATTTAATTTTTTTCTCTCTTCTACGAGCGCCAGCATCATCGAACACCTTGTTCAAGAGTTGGTTGATGTTGCGAATTTATTTATTTTATCGTTATTTGTTTTTCTATTTTTAAGTCTTTTGGGGATTTTAAAGATCCGTTCTTTGTGATAAAAATGCCATCAGACACTTAATAGAAATCAATAATTAATTAATGATGTCTTAACAACACAGTCACACATACACATGTTGGGTTTAAGCGATCGATCATAGGGTTGCCAAATTCATAATTTTTTAATTTGTGAAATAAGCGAATTTTGTTATTGATTTTAAAGGTTTTATCCAACTTCAATATTATCTATCAATTTTATAAATTTCTTGAAAATTGTGATTAGGATTATTTGCGATTCATTATCTCTGTGGCAACACTTGTCATTACTGAATCGTTATACTTATGTACCCATCTTCGTAGCAGTCGTAGCGTATGATGTGGCCGTGATAAATAAATACGTTTGTATGTGAACCTCTAATTAAACGAAAGCGATGAGAGATCGAAAAATAATTTTATTATGATAAATTCGTACATTGTAATGGATTTGTCAATAAACGTGTTTTTGCCATGGCAGTAATAAGAAGGTTATACTGAAGTATTTAATCGCACATGACATGAATTTAAGATCAAAGAAAAATTAAACTTAAAAAAGTTTAAACCGAATGTGATCAAACAAGTTCAAGTATCCTAATTTTAGACGCAGTTCGTTACAGAATTAAAAAAAAGTACCTAATAGTATCTTCACATATACGGCGCTAATTCGCAATCAGGAGATTTACGCAATTAAGGCCTGAACTGAGCTCAATTTACCATACAAGAACTTAATTAATAAATTGAGCAATTAGTACTTCATTACCCCATAAATTGGATCAATTTCACAATACCGCCCTGGTGAAGTGCGTTTAGTGAGCACCGAATTCCGTAAAATGAACACATTAAATAGAATAGATAACTGATTAACTATACCCGGCAACTTACAACAACAGTACTACGATTATATAAAAGGGACAGCAAATATGGTAATTAGAAATGTTGGACGTAAAAAAGGCATAACACAGGACTATACGATTTTTCAAACAGCATATTAGGGCCATGAAATCATTTTCAGATACCAAATGCTAATTGAGCAAGCTAAATTGCATACGTGTGAACATCTAATTTTATAAATCAATTTAAAATTTAATTGTTTGAAAAGATTGTTGTTTTGCAAAGCCAACACTTAGGCCTAAATCAATGTTTCACTTGACAAAAGCTGAACTTTTTAAAATTTTAATATCAAAAAACCTTTATTTGTACGAACAAATTTTATCGGTTTATAACTATAATACGAGTACAGTATCAAAAGATGATATTATCGAACCGCAAGTAAAGGAATTCAAAATATTTCAGCAGCAGAAAATACTGTTTAGCCGGCTGAAGACGCAGGAACATTAGAGGAATCCTGGTTTCATTTTTTGATACTTATGATGCAACAGCAGAGGAAACATCAGAACTGTAGAAATATCACACATACTATTAAATAAATATTTGGAGAAGCTAAGCTGAAGTTAGTACAATATTCCAACGATCATCACAGCACAGCTGCTTTCAACGAACTAAGCCATAAAAACAGTAAACATCGATTCAGACGATTTTATTTACAAACTTAATAATTTTTAAAACCAAAAATGAAAAGGTATTTCAACGGGAAACATAGCTACAGACGAAAGAACATGAAAGGGAACACGCAAATGTTTCCTCTAATATTCCCACAAGGGTAGCCGCTATTAAATATGGTACAGGAAAACTGAGATATAAAATTAATCGCTGCCATCTAGTTGATTTAAAGCAAAGCTCTCCTCCAGTGCATAGTTTTAACCGAAACACATTTCTAAGAGCAACAAAAGTGAAATGGGTTTCATAAATACTGAATCGTTCAGTTGTTAATGTGTATCGCAGTTGCTCTACCCTGCCACATAGGCAGAATTGCTCAAATTAAATTTAAAAGCAATAAAAGTCGTTACATCAATATTAAATTTGTTTGATACATTTCTTACAAAGAAACATAATTAAATAGATTTTTAATAAAATTCCAAAACTGATATTCGATTTTTATTTAATATTCTTGCATAACTTTCTGATTTCGACTCTGTAGTACTCGTACCTACTGTGAGGAATAGAAATAATTCGTTGCATCTCATGCATGTAAACGAATACATTCTGTAAACATTGAGAATTTTATTTGAACCTTAGGTGTATTCTAATGTAAATCAAATCTTTTCATCACAAATTGCTTACGACATCACGAAAATTGAATGTGTATCAGCTTGAAGGCACGCAAGAAGTAATCACTCGTTACTGCAGAACGCGCACCGGGTGGCCGCTATCTATTGCAGCACTCTACACTTATGAAAGCTTTGAGAACAACAGGGGGATCTTGTTGGTAAATAAAGTTATGCAGTGCAATATAAAATAGTAGTGCGACTATTGCACCCAATAGACGGCAAGAAATTCTCTTATTTATTAAAAAATGTCCAAGAACAAAAAAAATATAAAAGAGTATGAGTACTGGCAATTTTAGTTGCACAGCATGTCGACGCTATAATTTGCACCAACGATATCACTTGACAATTTATTGCCCACACGATGGCAACGAAGATATAAAGCATAGCTTATTTTTGTGTGCAAATTGTTGTTGCTGTTGTCTCTGTTATTTGTTTTCGGGGGTATAAAGGAACATACCACAACAACAACAGCAGCAGCAACAGCAGCAGCAAAAGCTTTAAATTAAAGTCAAGACCAAATAAAACAAATAAAAAAGCAGGCGAAAATATTAAATGGCATCAAAACGTTAAAGAAATTCCTCATGATGCCAAGACCTACAAAAGAGGAAGATGAATAGCAGGTATCTAAGATACGCACTCTAGTGCACCGGCACCTGCAACATAAAATATTGCCAGCCTTCAACCGCACATACTCGTACACCTGTATGTTCGTACACAGTTTTATACTCATGTATGTATTTATGTGTAGTTGCCAGTTGCCTAGTTCATCTTAGCGTCGTCCTCCTCATCATTGTCACCCAGTTTGTGCGGTAACTTCATTCATTGTCAACAACAGTTGTAAATGTTGGACGCTGCATAGGATTTCAACACAACAACATTCAAACTTGCTGCTGTTGCTGTTTATAGTTTTATGCCATGGACGTTGTGTGTTTAAGTTAAAATCTCACACTTGCTTAAGATTTATGGCTCCATTTTGTATTTTTTAATTCCTTTTTAGACACCAATAAAATTCATTTCATTTCAGTCCAGTCCAGTTAAGACTGCACAAACTTCTTTGCTCTATTTAATTTCGCACTATGCGAAATTTTTAAGCAACATTGCCGCCGAGTCGAGAGGAGCTGAGTCCAGCTTAAAAGACGGACTGATAAATTTCGGTGGTTTATGGTGTGAAGCAGGCCATATGATGATTTCTTTTTTTGCTTTTGCAGCTTCTGCTGATGCTGCTAGTGAACACGGCAGCAACTGCGGTAATTGTCGTTCACACTTTTGACGCTTATCTCAAATGTTGTTGGAATATTAATTTTCTGCCTGCTGTTTGAGAGTGTGTGGCTGCGCTCGCTCAAACTCAATTCATTCAATTCACGTTAAACTACTTTTGTTGTTTTTGTTTTGTTCTGCTGCAGCGTTTGTTGTTTTTTGGTCCTTTTTCTTTTTTTCGTAAAGATGATACGTTGTTGATGTTGTAGTTGTTTTCGTTTTTGCTGTTGCTGTTGTCGTTGGTGTAAGCAATGTTGACAAATTAATAGATTGCTGTTGACACATGAAACAGATGCAATTGTATTTTGATAATGGCGACAATGATGCTTAAATGCATTTTTTTCCAAGCTGACTGACTGGCTGGATGGCTGGCTGGCACGGTCTGCCAGCTTGCCATTTTGGGCTGGTTGCTTGCTTTTAAAGCTTTTTGTATTGTTGCCTTTATTGCTGTTCCCGTACGCTCTGCCCTGCTTTAGTGGTACAAATTTTTATCGCTGGTTTGGTGCGAAAAAATAAAAACTTAAAAGACATTATCACATTCACAGGTTGTTGCCGACGCGACATTGCTACTGTTGTATGAAAAACTCTAGATATGTTTTTTTGTTTCTTTTCATTTAGCATCTCCGAAATAATTTTAATATTTAATGGTCATGATTATATTGATAATGTCGTTGCAGGTGAAGTGTTGTGTTTGGGTTGTAATTTGTTTACATTCAAACAAACAAAAACTGCTAAACTTTTAGCTATTTTAGCTGAACAATTGCGGTTGGAGCGCAGCAGAATAAGCAAAAAAAACACGTTCATAAGAGCTTAAACATGGATATGCACGTACCTAAAGAAAATAATGCGATACCAAAATTCCAAAATAAATTATAAAAAAAATTTATGAATTAATTATTCCAGCTTTGAGGTCTTAAATAAAATTTTTTCTTCAAAAACTTTTGATTCACTATCGAAAAAAAGCTGGAAATAGGTCGAAAAATATCTATAATAAACCCATAATAAACAATTAAATTGTGTTATAGAAAATATGACTAAGGACCTAGAGCTTAAAATTTAATGAAAATAATAATAATTTTTAATTAATTTGATAAAATTTGATTTAACCGTCGGTTAATTTCTAGGCTACCTATAACCCTAGTTGCAGTAGTTTATGGTTGTCTATACACATTGCCGCGTACTCCTGGCAACAATGCGCATTTTAAAGTAATTTTTGTCCCCAAAGATAAGCAGAACACAAACATGACATTCTCTCAATTACCTAGAATCCTGACAATAATTTTTGTTTGTTGTTTAAATAAACTTTGAACCATCACAGATAAATGTTCATTGAGTGGCTAGGTGACACGCATTCCGATTTGCACATACTGTCTACATATTTCCCAGACACTGCTGTTTTAAGTTGATGATATTGCCAGCAATAAAACTACCCAGAATAGCAACAAATGAAATGAAAAAAGCAACAGAGTGACGTGGTCAAGCGTAAATAAAAAAATTTAAGCAAAATACCTGAATGAGTGACAGACAGTTTGATGTGTTATTGCTACCGCAAACAAACGCACAGACCTACACACACAATCATGCATGGGTATGTACGTACAAGTGAATATGTGGCTGGCTGGCTCTTTAATTTAAATGACAGTTTAGAGTGTCTTAACATTAATATCTTGCAGATAAATGCCATTATTATCCATAGAGTTGCCATATTTAGTTAGAATTTTATTAGACTTTGAAACAAATAAGAATTTCAGTGGGACTGGTTTGAATTTAAAATGTATCAGCTGACAGTCTTAGGCAAAACAGAACTACAGTTCCATAGCTTGAAAAATCCACTCAATAAGAAAAAGATTTAGTTTAAAAATTCGAAAGGTTTCATGAAATTTTCTCTGAGAATAAAAACATCAAGAATTCATTAGTTTTTTTGCATTATTTTATTTTCCAATAAGTTTTAATCAAGTCGACCCAGTACTACACACGATACGATAGCTTGCTATTGACTGTCTATAATACGAAGTACATACATACACACATGCATAGATATGCACATATTTATGCCTCCTTTGCCACTATGGCCTTGTTGATGGGGATGATAATGATGGTTATAGCCATTGACCATTATTGCCTTCACCTTTTCGTAATAACACATCAATTGCAAAAGCACATGTTAAAACGACATACGGCGACATGTATGACACTTTTAAAAGCGTCATTGTCGTCATCAGCAGCAAGAGCAACACTCGCTAGAGTAGTAGCTGTAATAGTTGTTGTAGTTATTTGAAGGGAACAATCTATCTATGATGGACTTTAGTCCATACCATACCCTTCCCTGCCACACTATTGTTGTTGTAGATGACAATGACGGCGACTACTAACACTGCTGCAATGGTGTCGCCAATGTTGGCATCCTTCTGTGGCTGTATTGTGCTGTGCTGTGGTTTAGCTCATGGTGCTGGCTGAACATTTCTTTCTTATACCTGGAATTCTGGAAAATGCCAAGTTCATTGTTGGCAACATTTATTGCTGACGTGTTCTAATAAGTGAAGTCTTTTTTTTTTTGTTTAAAAAGACTTACACACACGCTTCAACTAACATCAAGTAATTTTTGCTCTAATATGCAGTCAGTAAAAAACTGACTCTAGATAAATATTCATTTACTGTTTGTTGCATGTTGCAGTGTTTAGAGTAATTAAGTGCGTTTATGTTGATCTGTTTGTCATTTCAGCTTTTCAGAAGGATCAAATATAAGACCAGGTTTCTTTCTTACTCCCTTTGCTGGTTCGTCTGCCGTACATGACCGATCTGCTTTTGTCGCTTTGTTAAATTTTTTTCTTTAGATTTGAATTTAAGGAATTTTCAGAGCCGTCAACGTAATTGTGTCTACATTCTTGCCATAATTTTTGATTGGATGTGCGTTTAAGCAAGAGCGGTGAGTGAGCACAACAATACTACAACAGCAGGAAAAAAGGGTTTCCTTTGGCTTTCAACAATTCCAAGAATTCTTTTTACGTATTGAAAAATAAAATAAATATTTGATATTGTGGCACTTTGAATAAGAACGAATTAACTCTTTAAAGTTTTTATTTTTTTATTTCAGTAACTTTGAAATAAATTATTTTACGTTTTTATGGGATTTCGTCCAATAAAAATATCAAGCAAAGCTGGGAAATACAATATAAATGTTATTGGCTTTATTGCCTGGTTTAGCCGACTGGCGGGTTGAGAATCTTCTTCACAAACCTCATATTCGGGAGTGTTGCGGAAATGTTTGTTTTTATTGTTGGCAGCATTATTTATGACTGCCCTTGTTAACTTTGATTGCATTATATCAATTATAACAACAACAACAACAACAAGAAAAACACTCGCATAAATAAATGAACAAAAAAGAACAATTTCAACGAATTCAAAATTGTATCGCGAATACAGGCAGATATTCAAACAAATACGGCGATTTGATTACCTACGAAATATTGCTGACGGCAGCAGAGTGTGTGTGTGTGCGTGTTTGTTTATCCGTTGGATATACAAACGGTTTTACTTATATGAATATTTGCAGATTTATTGCAATTTAAATTGGATTTAAAATGAGAAAAGGCAAACGTCGCTTTGCATTGAAGTGTTGGGCTGTTTGTTGCTTTTAACATTATATTGCGTTTGTTATTTGTGGCTGTTTGTGCTACGATGTTCAACACTTTCAGCCCTTTTTCAATTAAATGTCTAAACCCAATAGGCATATTCCAAACTGAATGCCCATTTAACTCATGCTGACACATTCCTGCCAACTCATGCAACCAACAAAAGTGTTTGACCAACCAGCCAACTAACCAACCAAGCAAATAACTAACAAACCTCGTATCTTTGCTATACAATTTCCCGCAAACTAGACTAAACTAAACTACACACCAGAACAGCAACAACAACAACGTCATCATCATCATCATCATCCTGTTCCGCTTCGCCATCTTCATCAGCCAGCAAGCAAGCCAATCATTATCTTGGGAAGATATTGGTTTTTCTTTAAGTTTTCCAGTTTTATTTTCTTGTTTTTAATTTTATTTTTATACGTGAAGAAAACAGAGCAACACAATTTTAAATCAAATATTGGCGACATTCGTTTTGGTGTTTGTGTCTTTCGTTGCTCAGTCAATTTTCATATAAAGTTTTCTATACAGATGTGCGCAAGAGGAACGCATGGATGGATGCTTCATTGCTTCTTAACTCAGACAACAACAAACAACAATTCCAAGGTGATAAAATATGTTGTGAATTTATATGATTTTTTTTTATTTTATTTTACTTCATTTCATTTCCACTTTAATTCGCATTTTTTCATTTAACACAGACTAGAGAATGACTTTTATAAATATGCAGCACTTTATGGTCAACCCTTTCCCAGCAAAAGCAGAGTGAATATTGGAATTGAAATTGGTAAAGTTCGAAAATAATTTTTCAATTCATAAATCCCTGGTATCATGTTATAGTGTTAATTTACAATAGTTTATGTTTCACAAAATTTTGTATCCAGACTATACCTGCAAAGTTTTTTGTTTGGAGAAATAATGAAAATCTGTGTAATATTCAGTCATCGGTATCTTCACTTTACTTTAACTTCAATGGTTCAGTGTTATAGTGAATACATATTGCTAATGTTTTCAATTTAAAATAGAATTACAACTGACCTAAAAATTGTCTTGTACTAAGTCTGTTCCCTTATTTATGTCCCCTTGCATGGTAGTTAGCAAAACAATGATACAGATATACAATATACAACAGCTGTTCAAAAGCTAATAAAACAAAAGTGTATTTCGATAAACCTCCCGCGATACAAGGGTGCTTGTGAATTGCACTAATGTTCAAGCTCAGTAAAATGTTATTAGCATTTTTACGCTCGCAATTTTGAAAAGATAAGTTTTGCTTAGGAGTTTTAGTTGTGGGAAAAGCAGTACACGGAAAATATCGATAACATTATCGAAACTGCATAAACAAATGGACCTAAAATAATTTAAATTATAACAAATAGTTAAGTTCCAAAGAAACAATATAAATTTCAGAAGGACAAAAATCGCAAGAAGTCATTTAAATAAAAAACTCTAAACTACGGCAATTGAGCGAAAATTTCTCTCTCTCTCTCGTAGAATTACCTAGAATCGCCTGAGAAAATCTTGATCTTCACGAACGAATCGTACAAATTTAGGATGAAAGAAACAATCAAATTTTTAATATTTCCTAACAATCAGTGCAACAACTTTTGCTGGGAAATTTATATTTGTGTTACACAACAACAGCAACAACTATAAAATGAGCAACAACAAATTGAAGCGTTATTTATCTGCCTATCGATGCCTCAAGGCTACTGTAAGCGCAACATGTTTCGCTTTATATGTACAAGCACTGGCGTACACCTTTTTGGTTTTCTTTTTTAGTATTTCGTGATATACAAATATGTATGTATATTATGCGTTTGCATAGCGAAACATACAAACATAAATGTGTCTGGATGTGTGTACGTTTGGCCAAATAAATGTTTTACCTTAAACGTTAGCACTAGGACGTGGCGGCGAGCTGTTGTTCGTATGTAGAAAATGTAGTGACGCCAACCATCATGTTGTTAGCGTGTTGGCATCTTGAAGTATTTGCCACTGAACAGCCAAACAAAACGAGTGGAGCGCAAAGCAAAATCAATATAAAGGAACCTACAACCTGCACACAACTGTTCAACGTACATACAGCGTGTGAAGTCTTGAGCAAAACTATAACCATGGCCTGCGTATTGTGGCACTGTAAGCAAACGCACACTCGCACACACACACACACACACAAATATTTATAACTTGCTCCAAAATAAAAAAAGGTTGATTAAAATATAATTGAAAATCGAATATATTTCCTTAAGTTATATTTTTCATCCTTCTTCTGCTTCTGCTGTTGAATAAATACAAACAATTCAACTCGAAATGGTATCGGACATTCTCATTAACATGTCAGGGCAGTGAAATTATTTTGTTACGAGAAAAAAATTTCAATAATTTTAAATGAATAAAAATTAAATAAAAAAAATATTATCAATTCTAATTTAGGGAACTAAAAATCTATTTATTGTTCAACGGTAATAAAATAATTGTAGTTTTTTTTTTTAATTAATTTCAGTCTTCGGGTAAGAAAAGTCATGCGTTCAAAGAAAACTCGTAAATGGCTAATCTGATTTCAACACTTGAATCATATTTAAACAAATGCGATTGTCAGGAGAAAAAATAAAAACATCTAAGCACCGCATAATTGTTATGCAAGTCATCATGCAGACAGAGCTAACTTTGGCTTATCAATGTGTAAACAGCAAACTCCTTTTATGAGAGCGGCGCAGTGGTTACTGCACTACGCCTACTCTTCCACAAATACACATGCAATAATAGACAATTAGAACAAAGTCTTGTTAAATTAAACTGGTCTAAAATAAATTGAATTACCTGCTTTAAACATGTTTTGATTTTATAATGTGCATAAGCAAAACAACTGACACTGAGCGAACAAATGTGGCAGAGTAGACTCTCATGCGTCAGTCTCGTCTACTGCAGTTCACACACATACACACACACATACTTCCATAGAGGCCTGAAGAACATAAAAGAAACCTTTGCATGTTAAAAAATTAACACATTTGATAAATAAATTCTACAGCTTAATAGTCACTGGTGTAGAAGCGAGTATTTTTTGAAACAAGAACAACAAAAACATTAAAGAGATCAAATGCTTGAAAGCCGACATCAGGGTCACTTTTAATAATATTCACGTTTTTGTGTTAAAAATCGAGCAATGACTACAATTGCTCTGTAAACGCGGTGTAACTACTGAACGTGCTGCACTAACATAAACAAATCAAAGCAGTAAAAATAAATTTAACTTAACCCATGAATATTTATTTACATACTTATTAAGCTCAAATGCTTGCACATGCACAACTACACTGAAAAAAAAGAAAGTAAAAATCCCTATTCTATTAAACCGAAACAGCATTATGTTTTATTTAATAGAAATCTTGAGAAATTAAGATCACAGTTTTATGAGTTTAGTAGCGGTTTACATGCAGCAAATCTTCTTACTGCAAGCCAGACAAAAACAAATTCTAAGAAATCAACATTAGAAAATCCTGAAAATAAGAAGAGTTACTGTGTGTGTGAGTCGGATTTCAGATTTCTATTTCTATACCATATTTTGTAGCCCCACTTCACCTAAATAAGTTCTGCGCACATAAAGGGTGACTCAATTTGGGCTTCTACATTAAATTATTAATGTCGTTGTATTTTCTGAAGGCAAATGCTGCCATATATTTGTGTAACAGTTTTTAAAGGTTACCCACAGCGTTAGAGAGTGTAAACTTTGTTACGAACACAATAGAACGCAGAAATTTATAACAATTAATTAATTAAATAATTTCTGTAGGCTTTTCATCAACAAATGCGTGCAGCAAGAATTAATTTTAAAGTAAAATATAGTATTTGAATCCGCAGTCAAAAAATGTAACAACATCCGCGCATAAATAAGATAAAACGTGTAATATATGTTACGCTTTGTCGTGCGATATATTCAAAAAAGATTTGAGTTTGCATTTTTTTTCAAAAAAAGAAATTATAAAAATATTTTGTCGAATATAAAATGCCATAAGAAAAACTACATTTTTCCCCCAAAACCACCTTTAATGGCCAAAGGGCCGCCCGACACAAGTTACATGACGTAAAGCAATCTCGATTTTTTTGAGACATATCTCCTACATCAGATCTTCAATTGTGTTGGGTGTGGCCGCGAAGACTCTACTTCATGAAAAGCACGATGCGCATTATTCGAACACGTGTTTCCGTGTTGTATATTGCTTCAGGACAAATTTTTTAAATAGTCTAAAATATTCAATTGATTTTTAGTGATGCCTACTTGAAGTTTTGTAAAATAGTTGCCATTGTCATGTGGATACTCAACTTGAATCACCCTTTATATATACAAATTACAATCATATGTATATACAACCGACACAGCTGCATTTAAAGAATTAAAAAAGTTCGCTTTTACGAATTTTGGAATTGAATAAATTTTTAAGAGTGTTTCTTAGCTGCCAGATTAATGAATTTCCCTAAGTGTATTGCAGTTATGTATAAGTGTTGTGATTGTTTGCAAGTATTTGTGATATTGTTGGAATACTCATCATTTATGCGCTGCAAGCGTATGAAAGAATGAAAAAAATAAGTAGTAAAATATATTAAAAAAGCAACGACGAGTTAATCGCGGTAAATTACTCGGCAAGTACGTGATTGTTTATCATCACATGTTTCTTATTTGATTATCAACGTAACTCAATCCAACAGCCATCGCAATCATTTCCCTGATCTGTTTAAGGCATTTGTGCGGAGTGTTTTATTTTTCTTTATTCAACATTATGACCAGGAGTACTCAGTCCATGTTGCCATGTTGCCATGTTGCCACGTTGCCCTGGTACTGCATCAGTAGAATTTTATTAATGCTTGTTCTTAACGCTAGTTATACACTCGCATTTTTAGAGTTGTTGAAAAGAGTTTTTGATTTTGTTTGATTTTTTGTTTGTCATTAAAATGATGTTTTAATAACAAATAAATTGCAGGAATGTGTCCTGTTCGAGATAAATGGAGACACAACCTTTCTATTTGAATAGATTCCTTAACGTATTTTCATATTAAAAAAAAAACAAAATCATTCAGGGTATTTGTGGAAATTGTTGTTGTTTAAATAGTTAAAAAAAAAGTTTATAGAAAAAATAACAATCAAAGTAGCATGACGAGGTTAAACGTGTTGTTGCCAGAACATTTACAAATATTTCGTGAGTGTAACCAAAATGCATTCAATATATTCGGGTTGAACATGTAACAAAGAAATACAGCAAAGAATTTATTTGCAAATGATAATGTTCAGTTGCTATTCTGAGAGTTAGATCACAAACTTCTCACATTCACATTTCAAATTAACTTTTCCGATATTCTGAGACTTGGGAAGGAGCTTACAGGAGTCTATTACACAGACACCTGAAGGCCTTGAACCTTAAGTACGAGTAGTTTGAAATTCAAATAAATTTATTTTAAAGCGATTTATCGGTCTTGAAACAAAATTCCATAAAAACGTCGTTGATTGGTTTTGACATAATCAAACCAGTCTATTATGTAATTACCCAGAAATCTGTACCTATTGACAGACAGTCAGAGCATCCGCAGAGAAGACACGAAATTGATTCCACTTTTTCCCTATCCGTACATCTGTAACAGTAGTCATTAAAAACGAGTTCGAGCCGACTCGTAGCACCGATTGGCCCGTTAATGTTGATTCCGATTACGGCTCATCAGTTGCATAGTTCACTTAGTTCGACGGCCACGTCAGCCTAGAGATCCTACATGTGTCCAGCCTGCGCTTTCTTGAAAATATGGTCCATTACTCTCAGGCCTTTACTAATCGCCCAGTTGCTGAGTAGACCTAAGGCATCGGACATGATGTTACTTACCACATCCGAAAACATCGTCCGTATAAGCGACGACTTCTGTCCTCTTATTGTCTAGTTCAAGAGGTGTACATTTGCCAACTAGTTTTAACATAGTGCTGTTACCAAGACTCACAGTGACTGTTCTCGACATCAATAGGGATACCGGCCAGTTGATGATATAGTGCTCAACATCAAGACCAGTAAGTGCCTGTTGTATAGCCATAGCAGGCACGTTGTTGAAGGTTCCCTCTATGTCTATGAAGGATGCCATTCTGTATTGTTTGAATTCGAGTTTGACCTCTCCATGGCGCCTACTACCTCATGTAGGGAATCCCTACTAGGGATGTTATCGTAGAGCTACCCTAAAAGTACGCATGCTGTCTACTCGACAGGCACATGGTACCTTCCACTCTTTGCAGGAAAGCTGAAATACTTATTTGACGAAAATCCTTCACATTTTCTTGACCTCTTTTGCCAATTTTCAGAAGAAAAAAGACCTTCACCTCTCTTCAATTTCTCTCTTTGGAGCGAAGGAATCACATCATGCAGCATGCATGACAGAATGCCGTTAGGCCCAGCTGACTTACAAGGCGAAAAACTATCAATCGTCTAAGAAATTCTATCGCAGGAGATTATATTCTCATCTAGTTTGGATACAGTCCCATTCGCGCTCACATCTAAACGTCATACATCACGTACACGCGGGTTGGGTTTGATTTTCAGTACAAAGGAAAAATAAAATATATGAAAGTGTATTTCAAGAACGCAAATTAAACATTTACAAAGGAGAAAAGCAAAGAGGCAGGGTAAAGGAACGAAGAACTTTCTGTGTAAATTTTAAGAATAATTTGTAGTTGAGCAAAAACCCACTGCTTTTAAACACTTTTAAATGCTGCAAGTTTGCAAAAAAGAGATGACAAATTTAAACTATTGTCGTAACCGTTGGTTGATTAAATTCTTATGAAGATGCAGCAATGTTGCCGGCTCTCGTAGAGTTTTTTTGCTTACATGCTCTTGATGCAATTGTGCGTAACAATTAAGTCGTGCAAATGGATTGTTTAAAAATTGGCCAAAAGTATTGTAAATGTTATCGTTTCTAAATTGTTGCTTTTGCATCAGTTGATTACACATCACGATCGGCCATGTTTTCGTCGTTTTATTTTAAATTTTGGGAATTGAGATTATTTTTTTTTTCTTTTGTATCAGTGGAGGGGACACAAAAATAAAAGGAACATAACGAAGAAAAAAGTTCTTAAGCATTTTGCTTTGACAAGTGGGAGCTTTTATAGTGGTTAATCACGATTCCAAGTTTAAGGCATATTTGGGCAACATTTGGCGAAAAACGGTTTCATTGTTTGCCGAGGCCAATAAAAACAATCATCATCCTCATCAGCAATATAAGCGAGCAGCAGCAGCAGTAATAACAAACAGCAAACAGACGGCGGCTTTTGTGGTCGAAATGTTTAAATACACTGAACATTGAACGAGAGAACTGTTTTGTTATTGTTGGTATTGTTGTTGTTGTTGCTGCTGATTTCTTTGTAGACTTTTGTTAAGCTTGTTTGCTTTTGGTTGCTTGTGATTATATATTTTTTGTTTGTTTGTTTGTTTTGTACATGGTTGACTTCAAAAAGTTGTTGGATGTTGAATAAAATTATTGCAAACACGTCGCGTTGATTTATTGTTAAATCGCGCATGAGTAATGGTGCAAAACTTAAGTATGTTTGCCTCTCGTTGTTGCTATTGCGATTGCTGTTGATGGCAGTGTTATTATTGCTGCTGCTAGAAAAGAGCTCTAGTCACATTCGAGCTAAAGCACGTCACTGTTTGTATGACTAACTTCTGCAACAGTTGCTAGCCAACAACGTTTAAGTTGAGAACTCTAGCAATTGTTCTTTTCAACACAACGTTGCTTTCCTTCTCTACATCCAAACGAGTATCAAAAGGCCCATAATAATAATATCTGTTCAATTTTATACAGTTTGGGATTTTCCGCTGTAAAAAGTTTTTTTCTGACAATTTGTTTTCTTTCGGTTCGATGTTTATTTTTTTTCTCTTTGTATGTTTTTGTCGAAATGTTATTTATGCGGGCAATTTTCAAAATGGATTTATTGATTAAGACAATCCCCAACAATAACTACTACAACAAAGGCAACAGCAACAACAACCAATTGTAATGTACAGTGTAACAGGGGCCCTTATAAATGAAACTTCAAAAACGATACGAAACAAATTATTTTCAAATTGTCATAAAATTTAATTCGAAGACATTTATCATTGTGCAATAAAAATATTGAAGACAAAATAAACGCTTCCTTTTGCTGAAGAGAGACAATAATATACAGTGGATTTTGCGTACAGTAGACTTGGCAGAGAGACTACCTGCGAGCATCAAGTACTGGGCGTTAAAATTGTTTACGTCTTAGTTACTTTAAGAGCCATCAGTGTGAGAAAAAATTTTACAATAAAAACTTGCTTTTAAGGAAACTGTTAAGAGGAACTTTGTCGAAAAAGCAACATTTGGTTTTGAAAACGTTGGTATACAAATTTGCCGGTAAGTGGAGGCGGAGCAAGTCGAATTTCTTTAAGCAAATTTAGAGCGAAGGTCCTTTATGATACTACTGACGATCAATTTCAAAGCGGCCGAAAATTGCGGTTACGAAAGTACAGTGCGGGGAAAAAAACCATACATTTGGTCTCACACGTTTATGACATCGTGACAAAGGAAGATACCATGTTCGAGCTGTCATTGCTAGTGAAATGTTTCGAAATTATCTGAAGTAACGAATTTTCTTTCATGATAAAGACGAAAAGAAAAATTCACGCAACGAACTTGTTTTCTTGAAATTTATTTTCCCAGACAAAAAGTTTAAATCAACTTTTATTTATCAAATGAATGAATTAGTACGATATATACCGATTCTTGATATATAAAGTTTATGCAAAGAAAAGAAATGGTCGAGGTAACCCTATTATGATTAAAGTTTATGATTGTCAATAACAATAATATGGTCCTTCTTAGAACAATAGCAAAGCAACAAATTTTTGTTTTACTGAAGTATGAACACGGGCGACTAAAACCATCGTTTGCTTAAGAATCAGTGCGCTAACCCGTTAACCCCAACTCTCTCATACATTCATTAAACACCAAAAGAATTTTACATATTTTGTTGAGAACATTTTATGGTTAGAGTTATTGTATCATTTTTGTAAAGTTAAAAGAAAAATAAAAGTAAAAGTTCTATTCTTCAATTCAACTACGTTGCAAATTTTCATGGATATAAGTCATTTAATATTTATATGTTTGCCGCAACAATATATTGTTGTAGTAAACATATGGTTTCTCGTGACCTTGCGACAAACATTTTTTTCCTGGATTATACAGTAGTTGTGCATTATTCACTTTAATCTGTCACAACAATTTCTGCTTGAGCTAAATAATGTTGGAAATGTTATGCAACATTATGACAAATATCAGTTCGGTTACTATTTCACAATCACATTGTTTTTCGTTTTCTCTCTCTTTTATCTCTGGCACCTCGTGTATGACTAAATATTTGTTTGTAATTGTAAAATTTAGTCATTTAACCTGAACAAGTGACAACATGTCGGTTCTTTTTAATCAACAATTAATTACGTCCTAATTACTCACTACCACAGTTAACAAAATACATTTACTCATTCAAGGTAAATGTGGTGAATCCTCTTTTTCATTGTGTCTTTCGACAAGAGACACTGAAATCTATTGTCAGTGTATTTGGTTGTCAAGGCGTTAGAGTGTTGGTGTAGCGTGTTAGTGGAAAGATGTGCAATTAAGAAAAATTGTTTGCTGCTTTTGAAAATGCTAATGAAATAATCAACTTTTGCTCTCACACACACACACACACACACGCACACACATACAAAAGAAACGAAAAACTTCAAATTTACTTACGAGCAATTAATAGCAGCTTCGGAGAACCCAGCAAACAATGCGTTTGACAAATAAAAACTTGAATTATTTTTTTTTAATTTCACTTAAGGAAGTCATATTTGCATGTTTTATTTTATGCAGGCTGCTTGTTGCATTTGGTTATTAAGTTTGGTTTTGCATGTTGTGTTTTTTTGCAATTATTTCTTTTCTCGTACTCCCACTTCTTGAGTCTGCTTGCATGCAGACTGAATTTGTAATGAATCTTATGCTTTTTAGGCGGTTACTTCTGCTATTTTTATTTCTGGCTGGTTTTATTCGAACAAAAACTTGAACCTCCAGCAACCTACGCACTGCGCACATCAGCAGAAGCTTTTCAGGTAATCGGGTATTTTAGATTTTGTTCGTTCGTTTGTTTGCTTGTTTGTTGGTTGCTTCTTTTAAAAGATTGTCATCTTAAATGGGGAGTTTTGCAAATTTTTACGTTTTCGTTTTTAAGTCACATTAACCATAATGCAGATTTGCATCATCGGGTTAATCAACCGTTTACTTAAATGAATTCATAAAGCCAAGATAAACAGAATTGTGCAACTATTTGCTGGCAGCGGTACAAGGAGGGGGAGGGAGCAGAGGTTAAGCAAAAAGAAAGTGTGTAGCACAAATATTCAATTGTTTGCAACAAAGCCAGTGTTTTTTTAAATGCAAATATAAATATGCGATTGTATTTGAGTGTAGTTTAACGTTTAAGCCCTTATTAAATCAGCATGCAGAAATTCCTATCAAAGGATGAGCTGAATAATTAATATTTTTAAGGTTGTCACAAGTTCTAAAATGGTTCAACAGAAGAAACAAGCCAACCTATTGAACACTGAACGTTAAAAACAAGTTCTTTCTCAGTCTATGTTGCATTAAAGCTCAACGTCATAATTTCGAAATTCTTTCAAGAGATTTTTTTCCAAGGAAATCAATCGGTTTTTCATTTCAAATTCAATGGGTTTTCCAGCAGATATTAAATTTGCTTTAACCATACGATCACGTCTTTATATAAATTGGTAAAATCTCTCGTGTGATTAAATTTTTAACATATTTACACAAATACCCTTTACCCTATAGAGAAAATTAACAATAAATTGCTATTATGATGTGATATGAGTGGCACAATGTTATTTTGCTAGTTTTTGCTGTTTGTTTGTTACCAAACAACCTGACTGGCTGCCAACAACAAGATGCAATCAAATCGAAAATAGCAACAATAACGTCCAATATTACATACATGCATGCCTGCCTGCCTGCTTGCCACGTACACGTACAGCCAGCCTAAGCTTTAATGATAAAAATAATAATAATGATGTCGAGGATGGTCATAACGATGATGTGGACGACGATGATGATGATGGTGATTGCATCGGCAACAAAAATGACGATGAGTGCGATGACAATGAAATGTGCAGTCGATTGTAAGCAACAGCAACAAAATTAAACTTGGTGCAAAATGATAAAACAGAGCACGCAAGTACAAAAAGTCAATGTCGCCGCGCATTGATCAAAGTTTTTGAAAAAAACAAAACAAAACAGAAATAAATAAAAAACGAAAGGCAAAAGGAGTGGTTGATTTCCAGCAACAAAAGAAAGAAGACAAGAGCAAACAAATGTGATGGAAGATGTGTTGATCGCTATTATTTCTTTTCTTTTTTTTTGTGGCTTTTTGTTTTTGCTGATGATCACATTGCAACTGATGCTGATTAAATGCATGTTGTTTGATGCACCCTACTAGGGTAGCGGTACTTGCACTAAATCTTATGGCCGTAACAGAAACATGGTTACATAAATTTAAGCACAAATTTCTACTCTAATTGCAATTTGCCATTGTAACAACAAAAGCAATTATTTGAACACTTGCCGTCTGAAAAATTAAACAATTATGCATCATTGCCTTAACAGTGCAGATCACAAGTTAATATAGGGAGCAGTTGAGGTTGCTATTGGCGCTGCACAACAGAGTACAACATCTTCTTCAACAGAGTAGAATGAAAGAGAAGATTGTATAGAAATTGAAATTGATTGCAATTATGAAGAAGGTGAGAAGTGTTGGCAGCCATCAGCCTTAACACTGAAATGCTTCTGCTGATCATGATCGCCATCATCAACATCATTATCATTCCCATGCAGTAGTGTTTTATTCGTGTATATGAAATTAATGATTAACGCTCGTTTCCTTCAGCCGTTGCTTTGTTTGATTGTTCTGGATGGTGTTAAGTAGAATTGCAGGTGCAAGTTATTTTGCAACTTCTTCTTTTTTTGCTGCCGGAAAAGCCTTTTGTATTCCGAAAAGTAGTCGATCCCTTTTTATCTCGGGGGACATGTTATTATACTTGTTACATCACCACCATCGCCAAATCATATCACTTTTTAACACTTTCCTTGCACAGCCAGATCTTAAGTGTTCGTCAGTGCCTGGTGTCTGGTAATTGGATGAGTGAGAAGGTTACACTTGAATTTGCTTTAAACTCACTTTTCTTTGGAGATTTTGTACTTTTGTATTCTTTAGATTTATGATGACGTTTTTTGGTTTAAAGCTTCTATTATGTCCATTACAGTGATCGATGACGATCTTCCCGTGCTCACTGGTTATAATACGCTGCAACAATGCACAGTTCTGCGCGTATGAGATTAAAAGTTATTGTTTAAATGAAAATAATGATTTGTCTTCATTTGTCAAGTTTATTGTTAAACAGGAATCTCATTTCCTGATCGCTGATCGCTGATCACATTGCATCGCTGATGAGAAAGAATATGGAGGTGTGTGAACAACAACATTTATGAACCTAATTTCGTTTTTGACTAAAAGTCATAAACCAATTAGGAACTCATGCATGTAAAATTTTTATGACAAACTTACCTTTTGTCATAAAAGAAAAGAATTTGAGCGACAAGGAAGAGAGTAAAACACATGTGAAATAGTTAAACTCACATGAACTTATAATTTTGTCTACTAAGCAGCGGAAATAAAACTGGACACATGGTCAGACAGTGGCAGAGTTTAATTTGTGGAAAGAAAACAGAACAAGCAAACAATTTTACCCTTTCCCCAACTCTATTTTCCTGCAGTTGTTCTATCCCCGCTGCTATTTACAAGTGTAAAATGACAGTTTCATTAAACATTAATCAATTTTTATTATATTCATGCGCAAAGGCTTCAAGTATAAATGTAAAAAGAACTAGAGGAAATTAAAAAATTATTACAAGTTTTTACAGGTGACAGCTTGAACAATCCCTGCCACAGCATAAAGCAAACTTATGTAAATACATATCGCAGATCGTTTTGTGTGTGTGTGTGTGTGTGTGTGTGTGTGTGTGTGTGCATCTCTTTCTCAGTATTCAACCTGGCTATTGGTGCTGATGTTTACAAAATCCTAGGTAATCGATCATTTTTCGGCATTTTTAATTTCTCTTTCTATTTTACTTTTTGATTAACTTTTTTCTTAGAACATCTTGTTAGAGGAATAATTAAGAAAATTATATAATTTGAAAACCCAAAACAAAAGATCGCCCAGGTAGTAAAGACAACAGGCTGAAACAGGTTACATCATGCATGTCATGACCGATCTTGAACATCAAAAATTATTGTTGTTAAGCATTGTCATGCATCAGCAATTAAAACGAATAGAATTGAAAGAATTTCTTCAGCAGTTGAACTCTGCATTAGATTTGCCTTTGAAATGCACAAACGAAATTTCCTAGAATCCAGAAGAAACCAGAAATACTTTTAGGTGGAATTGATGATGATGATTGGTTTTTTTTGTTCAGTCTATCAGCAACCATAGTTTCACCTTGAAAAAGATAGCAGCTTGAAATATAAGCCTTAAGCCGTAAAGGCTATATACAACCTCTTGGGTGATAATTGTTTCTTTTTCCAATGCCAAAGGATAAATTTAGATAAACGGAAAATTTTAAAATTGAGTCGCTCTGTACAAATGTGGCTACTGTTTACTCAGTCATTTACGACCTCAACAATTAACACTGCAATAAAACTTATTTACTACTGCTTACAAAATATCAATGACACGACGTTTATGTTTATGTTAAAACAAACAATATTTCAATTAAAACAACAAGAAACCCGTAGGCTAATGAAGGCGGTGTTGTGTTTGAGCATAAAACATAAAACTTTTCTAATTCTAATTATGAAAGGAACAAAGTCATAAAAACTTAAAGGCAGGCGTTTAGAAAAGAAAATTATAAAACAAAATGGGCCCAGAATAAAACCAATCAATACTAAACAAACAAGAAGATTCTTATAACTTGAAGCAACCAAACAAATACGCAGGCAAAGCAACTCACATTGTTTTTGCATATTCTGCAACCAACATTAAGTGGACCTCTTGTCTACTTAAAGTTCTGCTCATTATGGAGGGAATGTGATGAAATGTAGCAGATATTTTTGAGCGCACTGCTTCAACTGATCATCACTTAAGTGTGAAAATTTTCATCTTTCTTTACAATCAATGTTTTCTTGTGCTCTACACTACCGTTTGAAGGGGCACTTTTGTTTTTGTCTTACAAAAAAAGCACCATGAAATTTTGTTTAAATTTAGGATCACGTTTTGATATTAGAATCCAAATTGGAAAATTACACCTTGTCGGTTCAATACCTTTTGATTGGTTCCACAAACAGCAACAAGGGAATACAAATCAAAAGTACATATCTGTGTGCGTGTGTGAGTGAGCGTGTGCAAACGTTGCACTGCATTTGCCATGTAAACGTAACATAAAAAATTAACAAATAACCGGGAACTGTTAACCATAAAATTTGAACAAATCAAATGTAACACAAAATATAAAATTCACATATATGTACGTAAGAGAATTTTTATATTTTCGGTTTTCACCCATCAATCAGCAGCAGCAGGTGTATTTGCTTCATTAATAAGCAGCTTGTGAAATTGGGAAAATTAAATATGAAACAAGTGAAAAATTGATTAGATGGAACTCGGCTTAATAAAAACAAAGTCCTCAATAGCAAAGAACTAATTGCTGTAGATTCACAATTAAAATCCATAATTAACAAGAGGCATTTGCTCTAAAATGCTTTAGCTTTTAATTTACTTAATACGAAGGTCCCTTCAGCTGGCCTTAGAGGTTTTCACGTTACTCATATTTGCTAAACAAATTTAATAAAATAAATGAAGAAATAGTAATTTGCACAAAACCCAAAGTGGGCCTGAGCTTGATATTATTTATTCCTTTATTAAATATGACAATACAATTTCAAATTATATTCAAACTTAAATTAGCGAGACCATTGTAACAAAGACCTTCACTAGTTGTAGTGAAACAGATTAGAGTCTTTGGTGGGAATCGAATTGATGAACCGCAGGCTGAGAAACTACCACGAGGCACCCGTCGAGCTGGATAATCATTTTCATAATAATTTTGTTGATAATTCCATACGAGTTTTTATCAATTAAAAAGCTTTGTTTTGTTTATGAAAGTTGACATCGTAAAAAAGTTGTTTGCTTTCAGGTGCTAAGAAAATCAAGATTTGTATGTCAAGAAAGTTTTTTATTTTTTGTTTAATTAAAAACCAGTAGCTTTTTATAGATAAAATAAAATTTTGCCATTAAAGCGTATAATTCCAATTTGTATTGGTAAATTTTGCTTTCAAATCTACAGGATACCAAGAACTTAAATTTAAAAACGGCGCCTTAAGTGCTAAAAATTGCCATTAAACTGATCATTTTGTTCACTTTATACACAGAAGCAAAGAAAAATGCAAATACTAACATTAATACTTGTGTTAAGCTAAATAAGTTGCTTAAAAATGCGACATAATTTTTCAATTTAATGCCATTCGAAAATCATAAAATATTTTTAAATATTTCTAATATTTCTGCGGCTTATTAGCAAATCACTTTTCACACTACAAAAAGTCGGTAATTGACAAACTTTATCATTTTATAGATGTCGTTATTCATTCAATAGAAACACACCAAGACCATGTTTGCCTTTTGCTGCAACACAATACACTCAAATATCAATGAGCCTAAAAGGTTGTCGGGGAAAAAAAAACATTTTGCTTGTTTTATTTATAGAAAACTTAAAGACATCTTCTCTAATAGGCGAACTAACATCAAAAGAATTGAAGAATAGAGCTTTAGGTTAAATGTGTATCATGTGTATTAAATGAAAATAGAATAGGTTCTTCGTTGAACCGAGCTCAAATGAAAAATTAAAAAAATGTGTATTATACACACTAGCGACACTTTAGATATAAAAATCAGACAAGAACTCAGTTTGTGTAGACAACTTAAGGAAATTAAGTCCTTCTCAATGAAATGTTGGTCGGAAAATTATTAGTAAATGTCAAAAAAACAAAAAGGTTTTTAAGAGTCCCTGTCCTGTTACCCACAGAAATCGCTTTTAGCTTTAATATTCTTTAAAGTCTTGGACTGCGCTGCTGAATTTAAGTCTGCACTTCATTCTTTTTAATAGGTTCTGGTTTCCGAGATATATCGTCATCTCAAAAATGAAGGCAGTGGCGGGACATATATTACTACAACTTGCGAACGGTTTGGTTTATTTGCCTGAGTAAAAAATTCGAAAATCTGCCCTTAAGTTAAACTAGAATCAATTGAAAGAAACCGAGTGCAGATTGAGATTTAACACCCCAAATAACATAAGCCACGACTTTACGTTGCCCCAGTCCAAAAGTTGATATGAATTTAAAAACTTGTGTAATCATTATTCGAGATGAGAAATACACAGATATATACACAGCCGTGGATCCAGAGGCAGGAAAAAGTCCATTTAGAACAGCTTTTTCGCATATAAAAGAGTTAAAACATTAGAAAAATTTTTTGTTTGTTTTTTCTTTAAAAGTTTCTCCCTTAATGCCCAAGTTGGATCCGCTGCTGTACACAAATATAAAATACTTAAGAGCGTCAAACGAGAATTAGATGCCAGTGAGCAGGGAAATGTTTAGACAAATGATTACCATATGCATTTGTAATTATTATATTTATTCGATTGGATTGCTCAGCTAAGCCAATGGATACGATCATGCGGCAATCTATAGAGAACAAAATGCTGGTATGGTGGAAAGTGCATCCTACCACATCCAATAAAAGCATAATTTTATAAAAAGAAATATGTATCCCACTGGGAAGAAACACATTTATAACATATATTGGCGCATTGACACATTCTAATTTAAACAATATGTGTGTTCGCCCATTCGCTTATTTGTTCGTTTACAAAGCCAAACACTGCTGCAAGTTGGACAATCACAGACCCAATAGTTATGAATTTAATCAAGCTTGTATATGCAGGGTTCATATTAAAAAATCTAAAATCAAATTCACACATAAAATACAGAAACAAAAACGAAAAGAACAAAATATAAAAAGTTTATACCTGTTGCATCCCGCAGTTTAATAAAGAGTGAAGCGGCCAACAATCCTTTCACAGACGTTCAAAAATGTTATGAATTCTCAGCTCTTATGTGTTTCTGATGTGTTGGGATGCATTTGTTAACTTGGGCTTAATCAGCAGTCGATTGTTTCAATGATAAATACTTCTCAGTTAGGTAAATGTATGAAAGACATTTAATGCGTAATAGGGAAATTTTGGGTCTGATATACTGATTTACGGAAAGTAACAAAACAAAACAAAATTAAGGAAAATATTTTTTAATAAACATATGATTTGAGAACTACAAATTATTGGAGATTAAAAGAAAAAAAAATCCTAAGGAAAACGAAAGACTGAAACAGCAAACCTGTCAAATTCTTTATTCTCTCGTGTTGAGACAATCAACTGAATTTGGTTTAGTAAAAAAAAGTATTAGAAACATACACACACATGTACACACACATGTACACACCCAAATTAAAAAATCGCAACTGTTGGCAAAATAATTTTGGTTTCTTTGACTTAATATTTCTCACACTACGCAGTTGTTTAACAATTGTTCATGCAACATTGTGTTGCTTTGTTAGGCTTCAATTGACATCTGTTTGAATGCAATTAAGCGAGATTATTGCCTTATTACCAGCTAAATCATATGGAACACACACATGCTCGTGTTTAAAATATCGTTAAAACAAATTAAAAAACAGATTTCAAATCGCTTTTTACGGAGTTTAATTTCTGGGAACTTTCGTTTTGAGATGAGTATTTTTTTGGACTGAATATTTAAAAAGAAATTCAATATATTTTGTAAATCTCATTTTAAGTTCTCTATAAAATGTCTTTTTAATTTCAAATTTAGCTGTAATTTCAAAACGTGTAGAGGCTTAAATGATTTCTATCGAGTATTGGCGTCAATTAAATTAAATTAAACCAAGAAATTTAAACTAAAAGTAAATTATAAACGAAAAGTTAAATAAACATTTAATCGTATCTCAGATTTAGATTTCGTTGAGTTTTTTTTATGCATTTTACCACGAACTTAGAACTCATTAACTTGTAGTTCTATTTTCATGTGATTAACTGTTGATAAAACAACAACACCCTAAATAGAAATTTTATCTTCATGTGTAGACATTTGGACATATTGCAGGGGTTCTTAATTTTTTTCTTCTTTTTTCCTAATGTAATACCATTGGACGAATTGCTACTTGTTTGTTTATGGTGGCTTTATATATTCGTAGTAAAATTTAATAAAAAAAATACAAACCAATGGCTAGAAAAGAAAACCGATTTTATTTTTAATGCAGCATCAGCTGAAAAGCAGAAGTTGCCGAAATATCGCTATTGCTTTTAGTCGCTAAATCAGCACTTGAGCTCATTGGTGTTTCACAACGAATCATCTAAGATCTCAGGAAGCTTCATTCGATTAAATATTTCCAAATATAAATCTGGCAATTTTCTTCGCACATAAATCTCAAATAAATTGTTTGGGAATTCCTGACCCAAAGTATTAAAGAATTTCGTGTGAAACGCGTTTATATCAGCCTGGTTTTTTATTTTTATTTTTTAATTGTGTTTTTTTTCTTTACTCTGATACTCTATGATCAAGTATCTAAAACCCAAAATATAGAAACAACAGCTATGAAAACCACTTGCAACCTTTCTATTCATTCGGAAGAAAACGTGATGAAATTTCTTTTGATATCTCTGCATGAGAATGGCTGAACTGATGATGCTGTTGCTGGAGAATATGATGCTGTATTATATTTGAGAGGGTATTGGTGAGTTTGGCAAGAACTGACTCTGATCGTGGCCTAGCGTTAAAATATAATACAGGTTCTTAGATACCGTAAATATGTGTAACCTTTTAAAACAAGAATATGAGTGCGTTGAAAACCTTTATTTCTATTTCTTACGTTTCGTCGTCTTGTTTTTATTTCATTTTGTTTTTTAAGATTTAATTTATTACAGCCAGTGTGTGTGTGTTTTTTTGGTTTTTGGAAGAATAAAATCTTTAATTGATAACACTTGTATCCCTTTTATTGTTCAGTCTATAAAAAATAACAACACACATCTCTCAGATCTAAGAAGAAACAGAGAACAGGTAACAAAGCATCGCTACAAGATTAGATAAATATGTTTTTAATCAAGTAATAAGAACAATTGTTTGTAAATATGTATTCCCCCTTAAGAATTTACAATCCAAAAACACTTGAAACACACACAAATCACATAAAATCATTTAAAGAAGGTCTTCTTTTCGTTTGTTATTTAAACAAACTAAAACAAATTACGGTGACCTTAACTAGACTAAACAAGTGTCACATCAGTTGTTTATCGTTAGTGGGCATAATGTGAGGGAAAGTAAAGAATAAAAATGTTTATTTGGAAAACCATAAAATATTTTTAAAAATAATCAAGACAATATAATAAAAATCAAATCAAGAAAAATGCAGGCAGGCACTTGCCTAAATTTTTATTGATTCATCTGTAACCCACACTTGAAACTATTTTCAACATTCACTTGACTATCAAACAGTAAAGTAAACTTTTAGTAAAAATTAAATTTTCTTTCACTATTTTAAAGCAGCGTTGGCTCTAAAGCTTTCCCTGTTCACATTTTTGTTTTCTTAGCTTTTGTGCCCAATTGCTCATATTTCATTCACATATAAAGTTAAGTTCCTTTATACTTTGCTAGCAAGTCGTTTCACTTTAGAGCCGCGCAGTGTTAAATGAGCAAGTGGTTAGAGGCATTCACTTGCTCTTTTTAGCCCGAAGTTGTTAATATTAATATTAAGGAAAAAGGCAGCAAAAATACTTTGCAATATAACTTTTTAACTTGGTCGCAATTTATACGACAGCTTGTTAACGAGTTTTTGTATTAGTTTAATAACTCTTTGCCTTTTCCTGGCTACGCTTATTAGTTTTGGATGTATTTTATAGATTAACATGGATTAGTAAAGTGCTCATGTGTGCTGGGAGTATAACTAGTCGATAGATAAATATTGGTTAACGAATGGAGGTGTTTTGCTTTTTTGCTTGAAGCTGAAGTCAAAGACAAAGTCAATTAACCTAAAAATTTCAACTCGAGGAGGTGATTAAATATTTACGAATTGAGAATATTTTAAGTGTCTTACAGCTTTCCGTCCGTGGTTTTAGATGAATCCAAATTTTTTAAATATATCTCTATAGCAGACTCGTGTTTTTGGCTCAGTTTATTACATAAAGTTTTAAGTTCATTTGGGTCTTGATGTCAGGAGAACGGCACTGTTGCAGTGGCCTTCTTGTCATTTTTTCCCTGACATCCTTTGTCCTAATTTGCTACCTATGGGATGTGCATGAGTGCTATTCCCGTGGTGCTTATGCGGATTGCATAGGGGCGCTGGTCTAGACGCTTAATGTCACACCCGTGGTTAGACCACCGTGAGGTTGAACCATCGTTGGCAGGTACTCACGCAAATCTAATGTCTCCTTCTTGGGCTAAGAAGTGTGGAGCCCCAAAATGTGTGCTTTGCATTGTAGTTACCTGCAATGAACTTGAGTGCTAGTGTAGAAAAGAACATGGCAAATTGATGGTGTTCGATATGTCTTACGTTATATTTCACTATAAATCACCATTCCGAAGAAAGCTGTATATGTGATATTTATTTATAAAACGACGAAAGCAAATTTGGTTATTTGAGAAAGTATTTATTTATTCTATTTTTATTTTAACTCTAGCCAATTCTATACAATAACTAGTACATTTCAGTTATAAATGAGTCAATAATCTTGGCTTTATACCGATTTTCAATGGGCGCACATGTCTGTCGAAATTGTTCACCATGTTCTTCGGATTCTGTTGCTAACTAATGCTCAACGTTGTCCATGTGACTGACACATGAACACCTAACTTTTCAAAACCACTTATCATGACACCCCCTAAAAGAAATGACACGCGTGAAGTTTCAAAACGCCGATTCGCGTATATTTTTGTTTGATCCCCTCTGCCCAAGTCCGTAGTTAAAACCTTGTAATTATTTTTTGTGTTGTGCAATATTATTGCAACCCAATATAAAGTTTCATATACTGGATATTTATGTTAATAACAACAAATTATGTTGCTAAAACAAATATATGCAAAGACATGCTCCTTGCATTAAAAAATGCAAAATTTCACTTCAAAAATTACGTCGTTAGACTCTGATTCTTGATTTGATATGTTATTCCGACAGGGTGAGAAATGACACTGATGACGGCATGACATATTGCTGAAACCGGTGTGTCTCTGAGGCGGAGATTTTCAGAACTAGCAATGACACTGAAGATGACTTATAGCCGCAACACTTTTGTCTTTAAACAAAAATTAACAAGGCATGACGGCAATTCATTCCACGAATGTATATCGTTGGACTTTAGCAAAAATTATTGTTAATGCACAGATTTCAAGTTAAATGAAGCAACTTTCCAGACATTGTGTTAACATTATTTTAAGAGTGAAAATAAAAAAAAAATGATATCCCTTTTATATTTAATGCTAAAAGAACTTTGGGATCGATTAATTTCAAGAAAACGAAATAATACACGCTCACTGAAAACCCAAATATAAAATACAATAATTCAAAAAAGCCTATTTATAAATCAGTGCTGTCTCTTGCCTTTTGTTGTTGTATTGTTTTAACACCCTACATTTACCATGAAAAATGATCACGAATGTCGCTTCACTCTATAAACATGTTCATACATGTTGTTGTAGTCAAAGAAAAAAAATACAAAAAAATACTAAAGGCAGCTGAGCTCAAAACATCAACGATTAATTATACAATTTGACAGAAGTATGTTGAGCTCCTTAAGACAAACTGTGTAGTGAAACACAAACGCCTGCATCAAGAGAAAAGAAAATAAAACCGAAAACCAAAAACCTTTATATAATTGAGAGGATCATCATCCATATAATGATCTTAAAGCAGAGGCCACTCCATGATTATTTTGTTAAAATTCCTAACGAGGGGAATACAAATTCAACAAATGGAAAGAAGAAACAACAAAATAAAATAATTAATTATACGAATTAATACGTGAGCCGTAGACAAATAAAACGAATTTCTCTTAAAGACTTTCAAATTAATACTGTTAATCGTATTTTACACAACTTTCATAAATAATTTCAATATTAATATCTATATTATATTTAACAAATGATTTTTTCAAACAAAGTCACAAGAACAATCTATAAAAAAAACTGCTCAAAGTAAAATTTTCAATGTTTAAGTAGACATGCCGTCAGCTGAAGTGCTGGAAGGTAATGAACGTATGAAAAGAGTTAGATTTTTTTTTTTGCTGATTTATGCTTAAACCCACTAAATACTAAATGATGAATAAGTATGTATTTAACAACTTGAAGAGCTAACTTGTTGGCAACTCGTATCTATTCATTCAGTCATTCTAATAATTCGTTTAAACATTGAATTTTCATCGGGTGTCTCTGAGATCGTATGGACTTTTGTAAAGTTTATAGGAGGGGGCATAAGCAGCATACAATCATTTGAATTAATTTAGACTCTTATAAATATTATGCAGGCTCATTTAATATTGATTTGTTCAGAATGCGCATAACATGCACGAGCAGTGGATGGATGGATGGTTGAATGGATGAATGACTTACTGAATAGAAACATACCTACAGTGCCTTCCAAAACTGTTTTAAAAAACTGAAAAGCCTTTCTCAGAAGCACTTATTTACATCACAATCAGAAGCTGTTTAAGACCGGGCCTTTTTACTGATTTTTTTTTTGTTACAGTTTCAGTTTACCAAAATTTCTTTTCACAATTTTCAAACGAAAAAATTCAACAGTTTTGGAAGTCACTGTATGTGTGTGTGTGTGTGTGTGTGTTTGCATTAGAGTGAGTATATCTATCGTAAGTTATTAATTCATAAGTACTTTATTACACTCAAGTGTTTCGTATACAGAATTAAATTCGAATGGCAATTATGACACAAATCATTTACGTTTCAATAAAGACACAAATATGATGAAGCATTGGCATCAGATGAGTGAATGAATGAATTGGTGTTATACTGTCTGCCTGTGTAGCGACTTAGATAGCATCAAGTACGAGCATTTAGTATTATTGTTCAATATTGTTTACAGCTAAACTATGCTTTTGAACAAAGTTGAATAAATATTTTTTGTATCTTTGAAATGTTAAACGTTGCCAGGCCTTTTTGCTTTTATTGTATCATTTGAAACTTTATCATCATCATTATAATATTTTGCTCAGCATTACTTACAAAGGACTCTGATTATAGTTGAAAGTTATTTAAAGACTTGAAATGTCTTTGCATTTCATATAAATCATGAAGATACGAGTATGCAAAGAGCGATGAGAATTGCTTTGAATAACTTCCTTAAAAGTAAATAAGAAAAGTTATTTAAACTTAACGTCTTAAATTTATTGAATAGTTAGAAATATATTTATATTTTCTACGTGATTTCTTTTAAAGAAATATTTCAATTTTGGAAAATTGCTTTTGTTGTATTATCTGACAATCAATTCCAAACTAATTTCTCCATTGATGATTTCTAATTAAAACTGTCACCTGCACACGCAAACGAAAACATGGTTGTGTCTTGATCATGACAATAATATTATTTTCTATACAACAAAATACTGCTGTGGCAAACATATAAAGGTTACATGAAAATATTTTAAACAATATTTAAGTTGCAACAAACATAGACATGGATTATTCTCTTGGGGTCTAATCAAATGGTGATGGTGCGTATTCGTACCTCAGCAGCTGCTAATCGGTAACATCTATTATTTTGCTTTCTCTATCGCTCTAAAATGCTCAAATTATTATTATCTACAATAATAACATTATTTGCAACCATATAAATAATTGAATCACAATATGATTATGGTTACCTCAATCATGCTTTTTCTTTGTCCAGAACAAAGCCCGAGAGCTCGTGGCTCCTATTGGCTTTTTAGTTAAAGTTAATAATTAAATTATTCATTTAAGCCACCCTGAATATTGACCAAATTTGTTATATTTGTTTTTTATATTAATTTCTTAAAATCTGCTATGAGTAATTTGCTGAATGTTTTTTTGTTTTTCTCTTGTTGAAAAAGAAAATATTAACTCAAATAAAATTTCGAGACTTTACCGATCGAAATTTATTACTATTGGTTAAGAGAAATTAAAAAAAGAAAAAGATCATAACAGACAGACGGACGTGGTATAATGAAATAAAAGACAGCAATCAAAATTACGACAACGAGTACGTTTATCATCAATTTCCAATGATAACAATCCTTCAGATGCAACTACACCGTGGTTGTAGTTGTACATATCGGTGTTTGTTGTCGATCAGCATTGATCATTGATCTTGTCTTTGATCAGCCACAGGCAAACATAACAAAAGGCTTCAGCGAAAAAAAAACTTTAATTTTTCATCGTTTTTATCTTGTGAGATTTTTTGTTTTATTTTTTGGTAGCTCAGTAGCTCTAAAGCCTTAAATGTTTTATAAATGCTTTGCCCCGCGGGATTTCTTGTTGACATTGTGATCAACGAGATTGCCAGCGACATGTGATGTGATCACTTGTCGCTTTTTTCTCGTTTTCTTTTCGCGAAGAGAGAAAAGGAAGTTTTTTTTTTTTTGCTTAAATAATAAACGATTAGACGTAATATTGCAGTCAGTTAAAAAGATTCATTTCAATTCTACAAGATGATGATTGCTGGCTCTAGTACATAACTTTTTATTTTCTAAACGACTACTATGGAATATTTTTGACACAGATTTGTAACAAAAAGCTCACTTAAGATCTGGGGGGAAAAAACTGTGGAAGCAAAATTACAAAAATCCTTATTTGGATGATTACGACAATTGGGTTTGTTGTATTCTACGGCTACAGTGCTGAGACGAATTAAAATGAGCTGGCTTTCAAATGTAGTTGTAGGTCTGTATGTGGTTGGTTGTATTGCGTTTTGGCGCTTTAGCCGCCAAGTGGTTGTGCAACCATTTGAGGATCGACAGCTTTGTTAGTGTTTTTTGTAGGTTTTTGTTGTTTGAAAATATGGTTCGCTTTAATTTTGAAACTTTTAGTATGACAAATCGCCTGAAATTGAATGTGATCGTAGCGCACGATATTACACTGCACGCAGACAATCAACGATTATATGATAAATTTTAACTGCACCATTCCTAAGTCCATTGATTATTTTATTTTATTGCAAAATGTTATATTGTTCTTTTGAAGTAGTTTGGCGATTTCATTTTTGTGTTTTTGCGGTGCGTTTTAGTTTAAGTGGCGTCTATGTAGGAATATGTTTGATTAACTGTTGTTTTATTCGTTTTCTCTTTGGTAGTGAATATCCTCAAGTATATAATGGCAAAAGCTGACCTGTGTTTTCTTTTCTTTACGGCCCTAGGCGGCCGCATCTTCAACATCAGCCTTTAAGTTCATTTTACTTTTGTAATCGTTAACCATCAGACTGTTGTTAGCAAGTTCAGTAGTTTTTTCTTGCCATGTTGTTGCTGTTGCAACGAAAGAATTGTTTTATAATGTTTTCATTTTATATTTGTTTTGTTTTGTTTACGTTTACAATTGACAATTCTTGCTACTGTTGTTATGTACTATTGCCTGTAGTTTCCAATTTATGTAGTTGTGTAATTAAACGACAAAAAAAGGAGCAAAAGGAGAAAGAAAGCAATAACATATAAAAATCGTTGAGTTTTTGCGACCCAGAGTTCTTTTTTTGTTGTTGTTATTTTGCTGTTTGTTATTTCTCTTGTTGCATTTATTTTTGAGCAATTGTTGCTGATGTTGCAGCGATTCTTTTTCATGTAGTTTGACTAAATGACATTGACATTTTCTGTGTGCGACATCAAATAAAATGAGCGATTGGTGCTTCACTTGTAGCTGACGTTTGTCTTTAAGCCGACCCGACAAAGCTTGTTATGACATGATTTGATTTATGCTTTCATCATTATCTTTACATTGCCTCTTTAGATGCTATTTACCTTGTACTGCGACTACTGTTGGTTTTTACTCCGACTTCTTTACTAAGTTTCTAGCCTAAGGTGAATTGATTAATATCTTCTTTAAGAAAAGGAATTCTGCTAACAAATTTGAAATAAAAAGCACGATTCTCGGCATTAGTTTTCAAGGCGTAAACTACAAATGCGAGAATTAAATACTAGTGTCAGCTAATTTAATTAACTATTATTATTTATTAATTATGAAAATACTACTACTATAGCAGCAGATAGCAAATATATTCTTGGCAGCTTCTATGCCTGCTGGGACAATAATAATTTTCTTTTCTCTCCCAATTACACACGTGGCTGATTCTAAAAATTTATATTATTTAAAAGTAAAGTGTTTTAAGGAAGTTAGATTACTAAAAAAAAAATAATGCGCCGCCGTCGTTAACATTAAAACGTCGTGGTAGCAAAGCTATTAAAAAATTTTAAGTTACTTCAAATATTTTTAGATTTAAAAACATAATTTCAAAGATATTTATCTATCTAAGTGGCAGCTGGGCTCTTAGACGTTTGTCAATTAATGATTTATTTAATAAAACTTGGTCACAATTTCCAACCATTTAAGATTTCAAACAATTAATAAAGTTTGCATTTTCTTGTTTCTGCCTAGCTGGAAAATTGTATTCATGCAAATACAAATCTGTTTTAACACTTTTAAAAAAGAATCTTTGTTGTATTCGTTTTTTATGCCAAAAAGCCTTCTGGCATCTTGCAGCCTTTCTTCTTGAATTAAACAATACAACGGCAAAAGCTAGCGACGAAGGAGGAAAAATAATATTGAAAGAAATGGAAAACCCACTCAAATATTGACGCTATGCTCTGGTGCAATTATAATTGGAATTGAAACATGTTTAACAAGAACCAAATAAATATTATTATGCGCAACGATGCAGGCGCGGCGGCGTTAAATACATCACCAGGTATGGCACGAACAAATAAGCGACTCCCCGACTAAACTACCATCAACTGGAAAACACTACACAAAAGAAGATACACTGTCAGACACTTTACCACTGAGCCTTGTCTAAAGCCAATGCACCAATACCAGCAGAAATAAGTACGTACCAGTAGCTACGGCAATTCAATTCAAATATGAGCCATGAAAGTGGAGAACGAAGGAAAGAGTAGCTGCAGTTTACCATGTGCCTACGTAAGCAAAATGCGGCAGAAATATAAATATCCACGATACCAGAAAAATAAAATTTAATAATAATAAAAAAAGGCACAAAACATTTTTTCACGGCTGCAATAACTTCGTTGAGCAACGCAAATTATAGAAGCCAACAAATACAGTTAGAACACCTTGAATGTGAAGTGTTCTACTTAAAATAATTTCGCATGTTTGAATTATAAAAAATAATATTAAAAAGATTATATATTGAAATTAATACTTTCAAGTTTAATTCGAATAATCGGAACAATCGTTAATTTTACACAATAAATTTTATGTGGAATTTTGTTGCTATAGAAAAACTTACTTCATTTCATAAAAAGCTTCGAAATGTATTAAAATTATTGCGACGTCAGTTAAGGAATGGAATGGCTAATGACACATAAAATTCTTTGTTTAAAACAAGCAACAATTTAACTTGACAATTTAATGGAAAAAATTACTCAAATTTCAAACTCCATAAAAAAAATCTAATTTGAGAAAAATTGCAAAAATCTCGAGACAAAAACTACGCAGTAAGTTTATAACTATTTTTTGTAAACAACGAGAGCTTTTAAATAAACGAATTTATTGACTGTATTTCTTTGACTGATCTTATGCCATTTTTGTCTGAATATAACTTCCATCTGATGCCCATAATTTGATCACCTTTTGCAGAAACGTGAACGTTTTTCAAATCAGCTGATCATTGTCGACCGGCAAGTTCACATATGGCAAGATAAAAGAATTCATCGGCGTTAAATTGCATAATCTAAGAAGTCAATTCAAATTGCGCTCGTTAGACATGTCTCTTCAATGACTGGGGTATTCGGCATTTTCCAAAAATCGCGTTTGGAATAATTTTTTTATTTATATTTATTCCTGGGTAAATGACCGCATGGAAGAAGTTTAGTGTCACTTTGCTTCTTTAACGTTTAAAGACACAATAATTAAATCACGTACTTCCTTAAATTTAATTGCTTAAATTTAATTGTAAAAAAAACTTACTTCAGATGAATTTCGTTAGAAATAAATAACAAAAATTGGCGATAGTTGACTCATGATTTGATATTTCGACAGGGTGGTTTGATGTAGATTTTGTCTGTTCTGAACGAAAAGTGACACTGAAGATGGCACATAGTGGAAACTGGTTTGACTCCTAACCAAACTTGTCAAGGGATGATGTAAATTCTGCATAAAAATAGTTCGTATTTCATCTGGACAAAAGTGTTCGCGCTCACAGTAGTGAGCGAAAAATATTTAAAATAATATTTTTTAGATGGGTTGTTATTACTGACGGTTTGATTTCCTTACGACTTAACAACATCTTACTGAGCACACCGATCGATTCTCCCTTCAATGTACTTATACGATCAAAGTTAGAGATAAGATTTTCCATTTTGTTTATCGGTCTTTGGGAAACAAAAACGCCAATTCAACTCGTAACTAGAAAAAGTCGAAGTGTGGACTAAAGTAGCTTAACAATTTAAAGCTGTCAGTGGAAGATTTCCGATCGTTGGGTCATATTGAAGACCGAAGTATGATGACCTGAAATAAATCATTAGAAACAATGAAAAGGAACTGTACAAAACTGGGGGAGAATCCGCACCATCAATAATTTTGTAATGTGATGAAGAACAGCTTATGTTCGTAATTGGTGCAGCAACACTTGGCTTAAAAAATTGTTCATTTATAACAAATTTCAGCTCTCTAGCTGCTGTGGAAGTCTTCCATACAGATAAGGGGGATATTGATGACTGTGTCAGTGAATATGTGCTATTTACACCATCCTACCGTGCGACTGAATAATATGTAGCTCTTCTGATAATACCAGGTATGAAAATAGCAGTGCTATGATGTTATGATTTGTTTCGACATATTCCCCGAATGATAACAACCGAGTATTTAGGTCAATCATTTAAGTGAATAATACTTTGCTAAACATTTTATTTTGTAACGAGAAAGATATAAAAATAATAATGAAGGGAAGGAAAATTGATTACAAAACACTTGTGTGGAATTAATTCGTCATCGAAACATGTTACACTGCACGTCTTGCAAAATGATTTCTTTTCTTTGCAAAGTGTCTTGCAGTACGTCATTGTAATTTATTGCTGATGAGCTAAAGCAAAGTCATTGTCATTCATTGTGAACTTATGCAAAAATATTAAAAAAAAAAACGTCTTTCCAAATATTGTCGTGTAGCCAGCCACTAACAGAACAATGACTGCAAATCAAATGAATCAAATTTCATTTTTAGTTTTATGGGAAACATAATTGATAAATTCAGACACAAAACACAACAAATAATAATTTGCGCAAGCTGAAAATGAAACCATTTAAGTTTTGCAAAGACTCGTTTTGTTGAAATCAGGTTACCTGCGAGCATGGTGATCCCATCACAAGATTAATGTAACAACAATAACGTAATCAAATTTACTTTCTCATTTATTTAAGGGATTAAGTGAAAATCTGCAATTGTTTGTTTGTTGCAAAACTCTGATGCAACTTGAGACGGTATGACATGTGGGTTGGTGGAAATGGAAAAAATGAAGAATAGAAATTCTCTCAAGAGATTTGTAACTTCCTTAGAACGAATAATGGAAATACAGGAAACAATACTCTAATTCCCCCGATGGATTAGCGAGATAACACAAGAAACAGAATAGCATATGACTACAATTGCACGCACACATACACTCATCGATTGAACAAAACATTGAGGAAAATATTGAGAACTACCTGTATCTATCGGTGTCTTTTATTCTCACTGAAAACAGTTTTGACTCGAATGCACTTTTTGGGATTTCCACAATTTCTTATTTCTATTAGGAAAACTCTTCGTTGTGTTTTTTTGTTGCTTCTTATTTGGCTGGTGCTGTGCTGTGTACGTTTCATAATATCACCTGTCGTTAAATAAATGAATTCTGATACGATAATGTTATGAAATGAAATACAATTTTGTAACATCAAATTTTGTACTCGTATCTTCATGCATACGTCTGTCTGGTGTGCTGTGTAGTAAATGGTTGTTGTTGTTGTTGTTTTTTTTTTTTTTTTTTGGGACAACATCAAAATGCATTTACCAATGAAGCATGAAAATAAACAACCCGTATAGAAATAAAAATAAAATTCTACTACCAAACGTTGCAACTTTTCAATATTTTCTCGTCTACAAGCTGAGAATTGGGAATTTTTGTACCAACAATTTCTAAGCAACAATATGCTTAGAATTCAATACCAGCGACAGTAATGACAGGCAAAACAAATCAATAATGCTGAAGTAACAGCATACTAAAGGTAACTCTATATAAAATGCACCTACAGAGATATGAAGTGATTGAAGTTTTAAACACAGGCGATTATAAAATAAGCAAATGTCAAAAGCCCAACACTCGAATTGTCTCATCAGGCCAGTCTTAGCTGTATTAAAAAATTAAATTAAGAATTAATTAATTAAATTAAGAAATTAAGAAAATTAAAAATATTTATTTTGAAGCTAAAAACAAAGCAGAATTGAATTTGCTCCAGAGATTTACGGTAAGAGAGTTGTTTGTGCTTCTTTCTCAGTTTCTATGGAGTTTATGAATTTTTTTTCTTTTGTTTTGGAAATACTCAACGTGAGGAAGTTGCAACTGAACGAACCATAGAATTCAATGCATCGCAATCATAAAGCGTTCAGAGAATTACTTACGCTCTCGGAATGAGTAGAAGAGACAAACATTTTAATTTAAGAGAAGTTTTAAGAGAAATATACGACTAATACCATCTCAATTTAAATTAACACTCAAATTGAAAACGGGTTTCGAATTAACTTCACACTCAATTGCAAAGCATACATACTTATATTAAAGATGATACTCTCGGCTGAACGCTACCTAGAAGACACCGTAACAATAAAGAAGCAATAATGTTGTTGTTTTTAATGGATTTACATCTAAACAAAGATTTTCCAAATCTCAAGAATTCATTTTCAACGCAATTTTTATTTTTAAAAGATCAGAGACCAAATATGCTTTACAGCACAGATCAACATGTAGCTATTTCCCGAAGGAAATAAGCCTCCTCTGCACACAAATCACAACGTACTTAATAAATATATTTATAATTAATTGTTGTTTACTTCAAATAAGAAAAATATTTGATCAAACACTAGAAATAAAAAAATAGAACAAAAGACAACATTAATAAAAATAGTTTTGTTTGCCTCTCAATATTATAAAACTAAAAACAAAGTTATATTTTTCTGTCTCTTTAGTGAAATCTTTAGTTTCTCTGCTCCCTCGCTGTCTCTCTCTCTCTCTATCTCTCTCGCAGACACTCTCTTTCGAAGCCACTCAAGTCAATGGTAAACCAAACAAACCGGTCTTACTAGTGTCAATGCCTTGATGCACCAAATGGTTTGAAGTCTTATTTTTTGTTGCTTTTTACTTTAAAATCTTGCTTAACAAGGCAGTCCGGCAACGAAGCCAACATACTTTTACCTCCACATTCAATTCTTCTGCAGTAAGCTGCATGTTTAAAAATATCTGTGTGCGTGTGTGGGTTCGAATCCAAGTACTTGCGTTATTTAGCTCGTCTACCCAAAACATGCCAAATGATAACCCCCTGCATGTTCAGTGAGTGCTCAACCACACAACAAAACAAGAAAAACACTCAATTTGATTGTATGGTCGCTCTCCCAGCGATCTCTGTGTGTGAATTGGCACTCAAACAAATATTTTGTAATCACACAATTCCATAGAGGCCTCATGGCTGCATTTTGAGAAATCAGTTAATGAGAAGATATCGAGTAGATCGCACGTTTCAAAAGTTGAACGGAAACTTTTTTTGTTGTTTAAAATTTAAAATGTGTTTATTTTGAAAAAAATATCTGCTTTAATAAAAAAAAAAACCAAGAATACAAAAATATTCACGATTGTAAACTTTGCGTTCGATGCTTTCTACACTTTGGATTACGGTTACGGGTTTCATTCTCCGCTATTTGCAATTAAGTCTCAAACACAAAATACCAACGAATATTAAGCAAAGAAAATAAAACAATGTACGCTTCAAATAATAAATAGAGAAAAGTGATTAATTAATTAATTCATCATTCGTTCACTGCAAACGAAAATTAGTGTAATTTAATAAAAACAAGCAAAAAAATGAAGTAGTGAAACAAACTTACATCAACATCGGCTAATTTCGTGGTAAAAAAATAATCTGTATTTCACTCTTAAATACTTAACGAGATCATTGTTAGGAAACAAAAAAATAATAATTAAAAAAAGTGCGAAAAGATGGCACTCATATCAAAAACCATCTTATCTGTGCTAATCTCTTTCATTATTCCGATACTCGGTGCGGCTTTAAGTAAAACGGTGTTGTATCAAGCGCCCGATGAGTGTCGCTGGTCGGGTTCAAATGAGAACGATATAACGCTAGTATGTCATTTACGTACAATCAATTCAGAACTCGAAAATACTAATTTCAGTGTCATACAACCACAAAACACCATACGTCTGCGGCTGGAATGTAACGACGCGTTATTCTTTCAAAGCAGTCTGAGTCCGGACAGCTTTCGTTCGCTGGTAGAATTGCGTGCTCTTACTATTGAGTATTGCAAACTTGGTAATCTCACTGAAGGTTCCTTTCGTGGCCTACAGGATCTGCGCAATCTAACTATTCGCACTCACAACGGCGATTGGTCAACTATGTCGCTGGACATTTCACCATCGAGTTTTAGCGAATTTCGTCAGCTGGATCGTTTGGATGTTAGCCTTAATAATATATGGCTTATCCCAGACGGCATGATTTGCCCCCTGAAAGTACTGAAACACTTGAATATCTCTCATAATGAGATTCAAGACATTGGAAATTTCCATTTCAGCGCCTCACTTAGCACTCGCAAATCACGCATTTGTGGTTCTTCGTTAAACAGCATCGATTTGAGTCACAACAAAATTGCAAACCTTCCGTCGGCCATATTCTCCGGTTTGGGTCGTTTAACTAATCTGAACTTAGCTCGTAATGGCATGAACTTCATTGCTGATCGTGCTTTTGAAGGTTTGGTTTCTCTGCAAGTTGTAGACTTGTCTGAAAATCGTTTGACATCGTTGCCACCAGAACTTTTCTCTGAAGCGAAATTCATCAAGGAAATATACTTGAAAAATAACAGTATTAATGTGTTGGCTCCTGGTCTCTTCAGTGAATTATCAGATTTACTTGTATTGGACTTGTCAGCAAACGAGCTCAATTCTCAGTGGGTTAATTCTGCCACGTTTGTTGGCCTTAAGCGTTTGGTGTTGCTTGATCTCTCAGCAAATAAAATCAGCAAGCTAGAAGCCAACATCTTCCGCTCTCTGTCTAGTCTGCAAATACTAAAATTGGAGGAAAACTACATTGATCACATACCAGATGGTGTTTTCACAGATCTTACAAACTTACATACACTCATATTGTCATACAACCGCATCTCCACTGTGGGTCAAAACACATTCCGTGGCTTGTATGGTATTTTAGCGCTCAGCTTGGATTACAACCGCATTACGAAAATTGACACGCAAGCTTTTAAGAACTGTTCTAGCATAGAAGACTTACATCTAAATGGCAACAAGCTGCAGAGCATACCCGAAGCACTCTCCTATGTGCCGCTGCTGAAGACGCTAGATATGGGTGAAAACTTAATCACGAGCATTGAAAATACTACAATAACAGTCATGGAAAACTTGTTCGGCTTGCGTCTCACCGAAAACTCCATTGACTACATCAGACGTGGTGTGTTTGATCGCATGACTTCGCTGCAAATACTAAATTTGTCTGGCAACAAAATAAAAGGTATTGAAGCTGGTGCCTTGCAACGCAACACACATTTGCAAGCCATACGTTTGGATAGCAATCATTTAAAAAACATTGCGGGACTTTTCACTGACTTGCCAAACTTAGTTTGGCTTAACATGTCGGACAATCGCCTGGAGAAATTTGATTATTCACATATACCGACTGGCCTCAAATGGTTGGATGTGCGTGCCAATCGTATCACCCAGTTGGGAAATTATTTTGAAATTGAGAATGAATTGAGTCTAACAACTTTTGACGCCAGCTCAAACTTGCTGAACGAAATAACTGCCGGCTCTATACCCAACAGCATTGAGGTGTTGTACTTGAATGATAATCTAATAAACAAAATTCAACCCTACACCTTTTTTAAGAAGCCCAATCTAACGAGAGTAGATTTAATACGCAACAAACTGACTACATTAGAACCAAACGCGCTACGACTATCGCCCATACCAGATGATCGCGACATACCAGAGTTTTTTATTGGCCACAATCCATTTCAATGCGACTGCAATCTGGATTGGCTGCAAAAGGTTAACATTGAGTCACGCACTCAGCCTAAACTCATGGATTTAGATCAAATCTACTGCAGATTATCCTACGCACGCGGAAAAACACATGTGCCTCTCATCGAAGCGAAGTCTAGTGATTTCTTATGCAAGTACGAAACTCATTGCTTTGCTTTGTGTCACTGCTGTGACTTCTATGCCTGCGACTGCAAAATGGAATGTCCGGACAGATGTGCCTGCTACCACGACCAGTCATGGACTTCAAATGTTGTCGACTGCTCGCGTTCTGGCTACGATCGTGAGTTGCCTTCACACATTCCCATGGACTCCACGCAGTTGTATTTGGATGGCAACAACTTCAAGGAAATATCAAGTCATGCATTTATTGGTCGCAAACGTTTGAAGGTTTTACACTTAAATCATTCGCGCATTGAGTTCGTGCACAATCGCACGTTTTATGGTCTGCTGGAATTGGAAGTGCTGCAGTTGAATCACAACAATTTACGTCAATTGAACGGCAACGAATTCCAAGGACTAGATAACTTACAAGAACTTTATCTACAACATAATGCCATAGCCACCATAGACTCCTTGACATTTACGCATTTGTATCACTTGAAAATATTACGTCTAGATCATAATCTTATTACTGAATTTGCTGTGTGGAACTTCTTGCCTCCTTACCTCAACGAACTGCGTTTAGCCGGCAATACATGGACATGCAATTGTGCTTTTGTCGACAAGTTTCGCGACTATGTAAATCGTCATGAGGCAGTGCAGGATAAGTTAAAGTTAAGATGTTCTGCTTTATTGGGCAGTAATGGCACCGTAGGCATCAATGCAACCGCTCTCACGCAACAGCCAACCGAACAGTTTACGTTGTATCTTAGCCCGGAAGTTGTGAAAGAAGGTAACATTAGGTATTTGGCTTGTGGCGGTGTCTTGCAGCAACACTTATTGGCTGTCACAGGCTCCAATGGTGATTTCCTCAACGCCGATATCAACGAAAACATTATCATTAATGGTAATATGACCTCCACAAAAATGATTTTGTCTCAGCCACCCATGCACGATTATGTTCCCATTTTGGTCGCCATACTGACAGGATTTGTCTTTGTCATCATTTGCACCATGCTGATTTTTATCTTCCGTCAAGAAATGAGAGTTTGGTGTCACTCACGCTTCGGCGTTCGCTTATTTTACAATGGAAACAAAGACATGGACAAAAACGAGCGCGAAAAGTTATTTGACGCTTTCATATCGTACAGTTCAAAAGATGAAGCGTTTGTAATCGAAGAATTAGCTCCTCTACTAGAACAAGGTGACACGCGGTACAAGTTGTGCTTGCAAAATCGCGATTTTCCAATTGGTGGCTATATGGCAGAATCTATTGTTCAAGCCATCGATACTTCAAGAAGAACCATCATGATTTTGTCAGAGAATTTCATAAAGTCCGAGTGGTGCCGCTTTGAATTTAAATCTGCTCATCAATCAGTATTACGTGATAGAAGAAGACGCTTAATTGTGATTGTGTTGGGAGAAGTTCCACAGAAAGACTTAGATCCTGATCTAAGGTTGTATTTAAAAACCAATGCTTATTTGCAGTGGGGTGATAAACTGTTCTGGGAAAAGCTACGCTTTGCTTTACCCGATGTACCCAACAACCAAAGAAGACCACATGGTGTACCAGGCCACTGCACCGGAGTGGGTGTTCATATGCCAATGGCTCCTCATCATCACCATATGCAGACACATCATCTACATCACTTACATCCTCAGGCCCAGTTGCAGCAACACCATTTACAGCACGCCAGTTTTCGTTCTCAAATACATCACAATATCAACGGTTCTCGCCAGAACCACAACCGAAACAACACAAATCCGCAACAACAGTCCACCATGCTAATTGGTTCACCATGCCAGCCGGGCCAGCCCCAACATCAGCAACAGCCAATGCCACTTCCCTTGCCGCCCTCCAATCAAAGCAGCAGTATACAACATCAGAGCCTACCTTTGCCACCATGTCCCAGTCCCCGAAGTGCTACACAATCGTCCGTAGGAGGAAATTCCTCCAATTCTGGACGGACTGTTGCTGTTCATATCTAAAGTAAGTGAGTGTTTTAGGGTTGAAATACGAATACGAGAATTAGGCCAAATTTTTGCAACTAAGAAAACAAGAAAGATACCCGTCTCATTTGACGATAGTTAGAGCAAAGCCTTTCTAAAAAATGTTGTTTCTATTTTGCTTTCAAGTGGCATTGATCTGTCTGACTCAGCGTTATTGTTGTATTAAGTTGCTATTATGGTGCTGTTGTTCTTCTGGTCGCAGTCAATCATTTTAAATGACCATTTTGAATTTGTATCTCGTTAAAGCAAAAGGCTTTAATTTTACTTCACGTTTTTATGATTTTCTTTCCCTTGCTATGCTTTTCAAATAACAAAAGGCAACACGGAAAAAACAAGTTAATGGGGAACGGAAAAGCTATTACAATAACAGGCTGATAAACATGCAACTGAAGCAAACGATGAACACAAACTGACAGTCAAACTGACAGACGGACAGACAGGCAGAGAGACGAACGAACCAGTAAAGCGATCCAAACAGTAACAAACAAGCTGCACAAATTATGTAGGTAATGAAGGAGACTTCAAGATGAGGCAATACAACGTTGCAACAAAAAACAAAGCAAAATACAAAAATTGTAGTCATAAAGAACCTCTTGGCACAATGGCAATGCCAACAAGCGTATCAAACGAGCCAAGATGCAAATGAGCAGCAAAAGCTGCTACTGCACTAACCTCTGCTGGCGACATTTGTGGCAAAAGCTTGTTGCGCTTTTGTCGTTGCAGAGCTTTTTACTTGCTTGATTTTATTAAACGTTTTAAATGACTTCAAAAGTCAACATTACATTTGTTAATGTTGCTCTTGTTGCTATGATTGCTGTGAGTTCCCTTTTCCACCTTGTAATGATTCAGAAAAATAATGTTGCATGCAACTACAGAAACAGACAAATCATTTAATATGCAAAACGAGTGCTAGACAGCCAAAGAGTAACAGAATTAAAGGTGTGACAGAGAAAGAGTGTGAGAGAGAGAGAGAGGGGGAGAGAGAGTGTGTATGTAAACTAAGTAACACTGAAACCGGCAAAAGCACACAACCTTGTAGACATGTTATGCATATTTTACAACAACAAAAAACACATCAAATTGCATGTCACTTATTTTTCGGTTTCTTGTTTTTACTGTTTCTTTTTTTTTTTTGGCTTTTGGCAGGCCAGAAACACGGAGGGTTAGACTTGCTTGTACGAGCACAATTCAACTGACCAGACAGTTAAAGAAACTTGAACAAAAGCAACAAAACCCAACCAACCAACGTCTTGACGATCTCAAATTGGACAATGATATTGAATTTGTTGTTGGCATTATTCTTGCCTCATTTTGGGCTAAAACGAAGTAAATATATGCAACAGAATATTGAGAACAAGCCATACAGCATTTTCGGCACTTAAAACCAGCAAACAACTACAACTAAATACTAAAATATTTATTAGTCCAAGTCCGTGTGTATGCATATCGATAAAATCGACATTACGAACAACAACAACAACATTAACAGCAATTTTGAAAAGCAATAGTTAAATTTGAAACAACAAATTGCTACATTTGTTGCACTACCAAAAACTACAAGGCACCACATGAAACGAAAAGAAAGGCAAATTATTTTCACTTGAAACCGAAAAATAAGACCGAAAATGCTTTCTAAACATTTCTCTTTCTTGTTTTCTTGCCTTATTTATCTCCTACCAAATAAGAAAATACATTTTGGCAAAAGGTAAAAATCCAAAACTAGACAATTTAAAACATTCCAAGTAAAAAAAAAATACTCAAAACAATTGTAAAATTACTTCAAGTAGACTATGCAACACTCTGAATGTTGGAAAAGTGCACGGACACACACACACACACAAAGATACTGAATGTTGTTGTATCAGTGTGAGTGCAAAAACAAAACTAATTGAAATATTTGACAACAAACTGAAATGATTTTCGGTTTCTGGCAAAATTAAATAAAAAATGTGATATAAAATATTAAATTTAAGTGAACTGTTAACTTAACTACGTCCTGTATATTTAAATTAAATAAACAAGTAGCTGTAAGACATACGATTAAGAAAGTAATTCAAAGTTATAACACACACACACACACACACATCCTCACAGTCAGTAAAAAACACATATAAACTCATTGATAGGATTTTTGTTCTTTTTGTTTTTTCAATTAAAATGATTATTTAGTTGGTACTTAAGAAATGAAAACTAGCCACCACTTTTAATGAAACCGATGCAAACCAGCCATATTTTTCTAATAAATCTACTGAACGTCTCTCTATTGTATTTTATATTCGAGCAGAAGCAAACAATAATTAAAAGTATTTACCATGTTAAATAGTGACTGATTATGTTTATAAGTTTTAAAACACAATGATGAAAATGAAACGCTACGAAATTGTAAAATATTTCAAGGCGTTTCCACATTTTGTAACATTTTTATATATTTCTTTTTTCTTTTTGTACATAAATTTGTATTTGTATTTAAATAATAAACCAAACACGTTTCTTTAATTAATTATTTAATTTATTCTTTTTTTATTGTTTTGTATTTTAATTTCTAAGTAGGATTAATTTAATTATATTTTGCAAATTATAGTCCTGTTTAAACGACAAATTCATTTACAAACAAATTAACGAAAGACAATAAAATTACAAAAATGATATTAAATAAATATAAAAATTATTATTAAACAAAAAAAAAAAGAAAATAAACAAAATTTTGTCTTTTCATTCCAAGCTAAAGTTTACCCACGATTTCGCTCGACCCCTTGGTATTAGTTTTACAAAAATATACAACCTATTAATTTTCAATTTATTTAAATGAAACCAACAAAGTTACTCTCGCATTTACTGGCTTGCCGCCCCGACCCTATTCTAGGCACTTGTAGAGGGCAGCATGAAGTCTATGTGCGTTGGGAAGTTCATAAAAGAATTAGAAGGAAATGTGATACTAAAGGTGGCACACAGCCAAAAAACCAGTTTGTCTCCAAACCAAACATGATAAGGGATGACGGAAATTCCTTCCAAAAATCAACATAAAAATATTACCTCGTTATAATAGATCTGACATTGTTTTAGAAAAAACTGCAGAAGCAGGACAGAATTGTAATTTAGGTGAAAATTCTTATGCAAGCCATGGATGTTGCGACGATGGTTCAAGTCGGTTGGTACTCAAGTTGAGTGTTTTGCCCACAAACAATACAACTTCGTGTACAATTCACTTTGCAAACAAAAGTTGTTGTGTGAAGATGGCAAATAAAACTGGCACAACATGATTTTTCTATGTGACAGCTGTATATGCTGACATGCCAACAAAGTCATGAGTCTTCGACTAACCTTTGCAGATGCAGTATACATCGAGATTCAGCGATAACACCCCAGCAATCGCAGATCCATACTTGCCAACTTGATAACTGGCTAAGCGAATGGAAAACAAAAGTTAAACGAGCAGAAATGTACTCATGTAACCTGCACGCTTAAAGAAATGAAAAATCACGTCAAATATTTAGGAGCAAAGATATCAGCTTTGACATTAAAACCTGCCCAACTGCAATGAAGATCGTTGGCAAAAATTGAAATTTGGCTATAGAGTATAAAATTATATTAAACAAGTCTATTATAAAGCCAATATGGCCATACGGCAGTTAGTTGTTGGGGGGTTGCGAATGCGTGTCAAACACTCCGAATTTACAAGAAAGACAGTCTAAAATATTACGACATTGCCTCATGATATATATGCAATGAGAAGTGTCTTCGAGACCTAAAACTTGCTACTTACTGTCCATCCCAATTCTCTTGCCCGAAATCTGTTACAGTCCGAATGAAACCAAAGGCTTAACAGAACTGACACCTTGAGCCTAGTGAAAAGCCTCTCCAAGTCAAATGTAAAAAGTAATATTAGTATTAGTATTTGAATAGAGAAAAAGAGTTGCTAGACAGGTAATCAATTAAAAAATAATAAATAGGAAAAAGGTTCGAAAACTTATTGTAAATTTAAATTTCATTGGAAAGATACAATAAAAAGTAAAATAAAAAAATAATCTACACCTCAGAATAGTTTACTTAGACATTTGTTCGACATTTCTATCGCTCATTTAGTTGATATCTGAGATACGATAATAATACGAGGCGTTTACAGCCATATACTTCAACCTCAACCATGTTTTTTGTTTGCGTGTATATGTCTGTACATACATACATATCGCTCGTTTAGCCAAAGAACGTTATAACTCAAGAAATGCATGTTTGGAGTTATCGATGCAAAATTGTTCGTTAGGTGATGCTTCATGAAGGGAATATGTCGTCGTTTCTTTAGGTATTGGGAATAAATAGAAAACTTCAACCGCGTTTATCTCGAACTGGCATTTTCTGAGTTAAGACGTTGATTGAGTAATTGAGCGATGTGTATGTTTCATAAATCAAAAGAGTTTCTATGTGAGATCAGTTTCCAGAATGAATCTGCCCCTACCAATGTAAACAAATGCAAACAGACAACGTCAAACATCAAACTCCAATCCAACGTATGATTAAATAACAACAAACAGAAACACAAGGTAGCATGAACGTATAATTTATTTCATGAAATAAATTTAGCGGGCAGCCTCACACCCTGTTTATAGTTTTTTAAAGTTTCGATAACTTTTAATAATTAGATAATATTTTAAAAATATATATGTATGTGTGCGTGTGGCTCGGTGGCGCAGTAGTGCATTTATTTGTTCAAGCAATGAGTGTACCTGGTTTTTGTTTTGTTAAACTAGTTCATGTACATGCTAAAAACAATATGATACGAGGTAAAATTTAGTACCCACGGGCATAGTCCAGTTTGCCGACTAATAGACATACCACAAAAGAAACATGATGATGATTAATGTCGGGGTCTACAGTTTCACTTTATTGGCCATGACTAATTAATTTCTTTGAGATCAACATTTGTAGGACTAAAATCTTGTCTTGCAAAGAGCACAGCGGTCATTAATCTCCATTCGAACACTGTTTATGGGTTTAAACGTCGCCTGTGTTGTAGCCCACTACTGTGCATTAAAAGGGACAGCTACACCTGTTTTTTTTTTTTTGAAAAAGGGCCTACGAAGGCGTGTCTGCTACAATTGCAAAAGTCATAAAATTCCAGCTGTCTTTTGATGTGTCTGGTTAGCGTCCTTAACAAGATTTTGATCAAGGATTTTTTCCCTTCTTTAAGGATAATAAGCAGTTTATGTATTTTTTTTTTTTACTTGATAACATCAAACGCTTGACAGTTAACTAAAATCTATTTAAGAAATTCTATTTATGAAAGGCAAACAAAACGAAAAGATCAACAATTAGGCAACATAACGTTCTTGGCCCTTCAAGAATTAGATTTCTTAAACTATATTTATTGTTTCGCTACGTGTTTCATATTCTTTGGCATTTGTGTCTATTCTCTTTAATCTCGTTGGTATCTTAAATCGTGTTTGTTTTTAATTACTGATTAAGGCTCCGTGTTAAAATTTTGTTAGAATATTTGTTTTTCCTGTGTTTAAAAAAAGACTTGAACATTTTCATTTAAAGTGACAGTTGCAAAATAATAAAAAAATAAATTGATTTTACGAGAATTTTTTTAATACAGTCTTGGGGCCCAGGGATGCTAACGGAGTATATTTCAAACTGCTGCCACCTGTATACAAAATTTGTCATATAAAATAGATAATGCTTTACGCTGCTTTTGCAACGTTTAGTTGTAAACAACTGCTAGTCAATAAATTAAGACTTAATTAACTGTGCGCTTAAATCTTACAGAGAAGCTAATAAAAATTATTTAACTTGCAAAACGAGTTTAACAAAACCATTAATTAACGGTTCTAAACATCCCGTCTCCTCACAGAGATCATAAAGAACCAGAAGCAAATTAATGAAATTTGACTACTGTTGAAACCAAGAAATACATTACAGCAGCTACGAGCATCAGGAATGGAGTAACAGAATTAAATTAATGCGATTAAAGATGACAAACCAAAGCCAAAAAGAATCTTAAAGCATAACAAGACAAGCATGAAGCTTTAGAATGAGCGATCGAATGACTGAAGAAGAAATGGTTGGTTACCCAACTAATGGAGCATCTTTAAGACAACAGACAGACATTACATCAAATAATAATTAGAAATTAATGTGATTTAATTAAAAATCAAGCACACAAGTTTGATATGACTCTTGGTAGCAACACAGGCAAACAACAAAAAACATACAGCAACAAAAAAACAATATAAAAATTATAATCAACAGTGGAAATTCAGGAGAATGTAACAGATGCCTATTAAGGTTTCTGAAAGGAAAACAACAGCAACAACAACAACTAGGCATTATCCTCATTAAATTATTCGACAACATCAGTTCGTTCACTGGTGTCTTTTTGAATTTCAGATATGGAAAATTGTCAGTTAGGAGCTGAGTAGTTTCCTTTTCTATCGGCTTCAGCGTTTTATTTTTAGATTTTTATCCTAAACTAACAACAATGATTATTAACATCAGTGTCATTTGTCTGTTGTTATTTTTTCGTCTATGTCGTTTGTTGTATTTTAGTAAATTTTTTAGAATTCATGTTTGCTTTATCGACAAATTTCTTCGGAACAAGCACGTCAATGTACAACAAATATTAATACCTTGACTTTACGGTAGCCTTTGAAAATAGATAAGCAAATACACTTACAGAAAATAATTTATTAAATAAATTATACAAAAAAGGAAGATATTAATAAAAATTTCTGCACTACTGCTAAAACTACGACTCGAAACAATCGCAAGTAGCGGCAGCAAGAGCATCTGTCAGGTTTTGTAGCTGCTAAATTAAAAAATGTTATAGTTAAAATGTAGCAGCAGTAATAAAAATTAAAATGCAGATGCAGTTTAGCAAACTTTATTTAGTTTTCTATAGCCCTGTTCGAAATTTGGAAAATAAACGCTGGTAAACGAATTTCACACTACTCTACGAGTGTCTAGATTTTCGTTGTTTAAAAATGTAGTACCGATACTCGCGGTCTTTTCTTTATTGTCACACTATTCTAAAAGTGTTTGGATGTTCATCAATTTTATAACAAATTTTTTCAATGTCAAACAAATTTAAAGTAAAATTTTCTCATTACAGTATTTGTCGACACTGGAAATAATATGAAAAAGATGTGTTTGTTTACTTTATGAGTGTGTAGCAGCGGTGGTGGCTCTTGAGCGTTTACGGCAGCTCAACGAAGTGCTGGTAAAAAATATCTACAGCAGCAGTATATCGGCAGCGAACCAGTCTACTTGTCGATTTTTTAAACATCTGGTTTTGGTGTTTTTTTTCGATTGCTTCTGTAAAAATGCAACCCTGATAAAAGAAAAGTTGAAGGGTCTGAGGGTTTAGAAATTTTTCTAAAAATTTTTGGAGCCATGTATGACTATCAAATTTTCATCCATAGTTTTGACAGTCTGATCGCATATTTTAAATTTGAGTTTTTAGGAACTGATAAATACGCGCGTTTATACTTTTCGATCCTAAATCTGCGGTACTCAAACTATGTGCACATAAGTTGTTTTATCAGCAAACATCCGTAATACTGTTTTTTATCTTTGTTCTTCGCTATGGTCTCATTTTAACCGATTTGATATTAAAACTTAAGCGCTTCTACATATTTTGTGTTGAAAGAATTTTTTTATTTCAGCTGGTGGTACTTTTGGAAACCGTTAGCCATTAAGGTTTAAAAATTTTATAAAAATTTAAGCAGTTTTTTCTTTTAGTGTAAACGTTTTAGCAGAACAAGTGCTATAAGGCCAAGCTACCTAATCGCTACCAAAGAGGCTCAATATTTGTCGACGATATTTGTTCAGGACAATTCCAAAATAAACACAAATGACACCAAAATCTATTGTGTTGGTTTTCAATAATTGTGTCTTTGTTAATGTGAAGATAAGACGAAATGTCAGATGTGCGCTACGGAAACATCTTTGATATAAAAATAACAACTAAAGAAAACATTTTCGAATTTCGTCTAGACCTTATTGTGTCTGTTATTTTTCTCATTCGAATATTTATTAACAGAAACTTAAAAAATATAAAAAAAACATACCACATTCAATTTAAAACTTATATAAAAATTTATTTTCAACAGTAGGAAACAACAAATTGAAAGAGCATTAATTGATTATAAATAATCGATCATTTCTTAGTCGATACAATAGAAACACACACTTTCTTATAAATCATAACAATCACTCCCATGACAAGAGACCACCATCATTATCGCGTTTTTTATTTGTTTTCTGCTCTCTGCACTTCTTTTCATCTGCAATTTTATCGGTAAAGTTGATATTTACAAAACTCGTAGTGACAATATGATACTTTGCATAATTCATAGCTTTGCTATTTTGTGCTATATTAACAATTTCAAGCATTACTTGGAAAAACGCAAAATAAGATTAAGAAATGCTTATTGAAACCATCACTACGATTCATATACTCAGCGACAAAAACACTCTGACTATTCAATGAATAGTAAACAAATACTCAAATTCACTTGGTGTGCCATACAAAAATGATTTGAGACTTTGTAAATACTTGAGAATTTATTTAGTCTTTGCTTTTTAACGAATTATTTACAAGGAAAACAACACACAGACAGAACACACAGAACACCCACTTATCTAAATATGCAGTTACTAGAGTTTCTTTTACAGAAGCTACAAGACGAACGCTACTGCTTTGATATGTCAAATGAAATAGTGATGGTAGAAGGAAACCACACACATAGTCAATCTAAATATTAAACAGTCATTATAGACATGTCCTGTTTCATTAAGGAACAAATAGAGAAACCTCTTTAAAGGAAAAACATGTTAAAATTGCTGTTGCTACAAATCCTCTTGACACTTGAGTCCACAAGGTTGTATGTATCTCAGATATCAAATAAATGAACGTTGGAAATGTCAAAAAAAATTTATAAATGATTTACGATGAGGTTTAGACATTTAAAAATAACTCAAAGTGAGTCCTTAGGCACAGAAGAAAATGGTTGAGGTAACCATGAGAGCAGCATATTAAGATTGAATTAAATTGTTGTAAACAACTCTCATTATTATTGTAGATAAAAAATAAAAATGATCCGCTTAGAAAGATAGAAATGCAAAAACCTCATGTTACTGCTTACGTACGGAAACAGGAGACTACAGCCTACGACTGCTTATTAGTCAATGTGCTAACCACTTAACCCACAGCACAAAGGTGTTCGACGAAGCTATTCGATCAGTTAATAGTCCAGTATTGTCAGATTTGCAGGATTTTGAAATGCTATTTTTGGAATGTCGAATAGTCCGTTGTTGCATTGAAAAAACCGGTATTAGATTTTTATTTTCAATAACTTTTTACTTGACTAAAACTTATAATACAAGTTCTCTTCTCCCAGTGTAATAACTACTCATTTGTCATGGTTAGCAAATATACCGCCTTCTAATAAGGCCCTAGGGATTTGAAAGGGATGATAAATATGATTTTCGACGTTGCACTTTTTAGATCTTTTGAACATTTGAAGAACAATTTTCTATAAATTCAAGCTCGCCGACACCAGCAGCCGACACAATGGCCCCACATCAAGAGTATAGCACCTCCACGATGGTCTGTGATCCAAATGTAGTTCTCTTGCAGTGCAATACTCTCCTGCCTCCGGAAGATACGAGTTATACAGAATTACTTCTAATTTCTCATTTGTCGTATTCAATGGTTCTGTAGCAAAAGAAGAAACATGGTCGAGCTGGAGTGGTGTGGGGTTCTTTGTCGGCTGTTAATACCGGCATCAAACATAACAGACAGCAACGTATTTTTTATAATTATTTTAAAATAAAATTGACAGCAAGTGTACGTACTTTGAGTAGATCTCTGATCATTAAACATTCAGCAGATATTGTTCACCCTACACTATTAATCGCACATATCTACAATTCCTTTTCAATGCCCCAAGCTTAATATAATGCCAATATCGGATCAAAAATATAAGAGTATCAAAGTCATTAATACATTAAGGTTCTTGAGTCTAAAACCGGCCAATAATACCCAACCATGTAAAGAAATATAATTTTTAATGTTTTTCACACACTACTTTAAGCGACGAATACTTTTATCCAGGTCAAATACGAACTATTTTTATAGGTTTTATTATTTATTTCCAAGCAAGTTAATCTGACGAGTGTCCCGGTAGGATAGTGAGTAGTGAGCTTGTCAATCAGTCTGGGTATCGTGGGTTCGATTCCAACCAAAGACTCTGGTCTGTTTAACTACAATTGTAATTGTATTGTAACATTTGATAAATAAATTAATAAGTTAATCTGAAGTAAGTTTTTTAAATTAAAATGAAACAAATGCGTTAAATAATGATCGAGAATTCTAAAATTTTGTAGTTGGATAAATTTGTGGCCAGTGCAATTTTTCAAACGTTGACAAAGCAAACTGGCAATGAAGTTTGTCTATGTGTGTACTAATTTACTGAGCAATAAATATAAATAAACAAATTTAAAGTTTTTTAAAAACCGGTTTTAAAACCGTAACCGGATTTTTTGAAGATTTCACATATTCGAATTATTCGAAAACCGGTTTTTGAAAATGTCATACTTTAATTGAACGCCAACAGAATTTAACATTTTATGTCTATAAGAAAAATGTTATGGTTAGAGTTATTATATTATTTTTGTATAATAAAAAGACTTTGTTTGTGGTTAAAATTTGAGTGAAAATTGTTATTTCCAGAATTGGAAATCATTTAATAAACAAGTTTAAACTAGAGCTTATTTATTGCAAGTAAAGTAATGTCTAAAATGCAAATCACACAACAACTTGTGCCCAAGGACTCTCTTCTAAATTATGACAAGGACGAGAAAATTAATTCCAGGATGCGTTTAGGAAAAATGAACTTTGTTCGACAACATTGCAATCCGTGCACTTTTCTGAGTCTGATTTTTGTGTGTGTGTGTTTATTTTTACCTTCCAAATACAGTCAAGGCAATAACAAATTTGGAAGAGAGTAAGTGGAACAAAAAAAGTACAATTTAAAGCAAATGACTATTGCTGGAAAAAAGATCCCAGCTGAGTATGAAAATGATGATGATGATTACGAGGAGGCACTTGAAGTAACAAACTGCACTTGAGTGCCAGTCGTACTTGAGGCCACATGAATTTTATGAAGGCGGCGACAGGTGTAGATAGAGTTGGGCTACAAAAGAAAAAATGACACACACAAAAACAAAATTCTGTTGCACATGGAAATAATGTTTCCAAGTCATTGTAGTAACAGAAAAAGTGGCGCTAACATCAACTACTAAAAGTGATTTCAATGACCATTTGAATTAAAAAAAAAGCGATCGCCATCATTCGTTTATAAAAAAAAAGAGTAAAAAACCGTCAGGCACTCTTTTGTTTGTTAGCTTTAGTTAAGAAAGTAAGTGGCCTTTTCCTGTCATGCATCATTTCGTTCTACAATGCTTCAACGATAAAATTATTAATTCCACTTGAATGCAGCTCAAAGGTTTGAGTTGTTTGGAAATATGATGTTTTAGTTTCAATTGCTTCAACTGAAGTTGATTTTTTCCAACAAAAAGATGACTATTTGTTTTCTTTAAAAAAACCTACTCGTATATTAAGAAAAGATTTATTTTACAGATAAAAAAAGTGCTGAAAATAATTCGTTTTTAATTTTATACAAACTATTGAAGTGAAATTAAAGCAGGAGGTGGGGTAAAAAAAATAGGAAATATATGCATGTGCCCTACGTGCAGAACGCACGCAACTAAAAGCAATAACTACACAACTGGCTTGTGTTTCAAACTGATGACCGGACACAAGACACTTGTTTACTTACAGTAGAGTATTCAATACAAATTGTATAATTTCTTTTAATTAAACACTGTCATCATGTTCAATTTAACAACGCACATGCTCAGCAATTTCAACTCAATTAATGTGCATTGCAAAACAAAGTGACTTGCACCACACCACACCACACCACATCCACAGGCCCAATTAAACATTTTCCAGAACTCAGCTAAACCAAATGAATGAATGATTCAACCGGCGACTGAACAAACGGCATAAGAACGAACGAATTGTGGACTAAATAAAGAAGTGTCTGGTTTGTGTATGAGATGATGTATCATTTTTGATTAAGACACACATTTGCCACTTTGTTTGCCATAATCTACAATTTGTGGCACTGTTCTAGAGCAAAATAATAACAGTGAAAAGAAATACATATAATAAAAAACAGCTGTAACGAAAATTCGACGAAGAAATAAATATGAAAAATACAACGCCAGACCACATAATCGCACAAATGAGTGTGGGAATGGGGGTCAGCAAAGTCATGCTGTATTGAATAGAATACTATGGAGTATTTTGTATCGATTGTGATGGCATTTTATTTAACAAAAACAGCTTTAAATAATAAAATGTTAGTTGTAATGCCATTAAAGGTGACCATGTGCAGATTTTGTGCCAAAAGAAAAATTTGTTGCTTAAATTGAGAAAATTAAACGTTTAAGTGGGATATCCCTTCATTTCACGTTAGCTAAAAACCATGTCAAAAATGCTAGCACCTTTGTATTGCAAATTGTAGGACTGTAGCCGAATTATGCCATTCAATAATCGATCGAAATTTAAATATAATAAAAATTCAACAGAAATCGAAACGTATCAGTTTAGTTTTAGTGAATTAAAAACAACACAATTAATTAATAGGCGTTAATGGGCTGAATTACCAAAATAAATCTACACGCCAGGAAAAACATGGTTGTAACATGCTCACGACAACCATATTATGTTCGCTGCATCAACTTTAAATTAAATTAAATGCTCTTCATGCATAAAAATTACAACGCGGTTGAGCTGGACAATACATTTTTTTGCTAAAATTCTAACCACAAACAAAGTAATTTAACTGTTAAAAAATAATATAATTATTCTAACCATAAAATTCTTTTGGTTAGCGCGTTAACTTTTAACTATTCGGTGGTTTCAGTCGCCTGTGCTCCTACCTCAGCCGCTGTAAATTTTTTGCTTTCTAATCGTTCTAAAAGGTCTTTATTACTATTTCTTGTAATAATACAATGCTTAGTTTGCAACCATATAAATCAATCATAATATGTTGATTTTAGATTATGGTGCGTGCACTCTTGCAATTTTTAATCATACGAAACTTAGTGAAAAGATTTAATTAATTTTTTTAAATTAAGTTAGGATGTTGATATTATAAACTGCTTTCTATCGTAGCTTATGGAAATTTTATACCTGGATATGGCCACCTTAAACCCTGACTTTTGTATTCAATTAATAACGAAATATTTTGCAACAAAATATGGGCTGAATATAAAACATCTTTACTTTTTTCGTTACAAATTATTAATAACTTGAGGGAATAGACAAGAAATAGTTATAAGTTGTCAAGAAAAGAATCCGGCAGAAATGAACAAATCGAATGTTTTGAAATCAACCAATTTCACTTGAAATGTGATAATTTGTGATTTCAATTAAAAATATCAACTTAAATATTTATTCGCTAATGTGTAGGGTATATCGCTGACCTAATTAATTATTTGTTAAAAAAAAAATATTTAAAAAAGCTGAGAAACTAATCGTACTCACCCCAAGACAAAGCTGCAGCTGCTGATGGTGATGATGTAAGCCAGGCGCTGTAAATAGAAAAATAAAGAAATAAATTTGCATTAAACAGAAATATTAATTGTTTTTTTTTTGCAATTTATATTAAGACATTCATTTTTATTCAATCATTATTCCCAACAACCAACGGCCAGGCCAACGCCCCAAAAAATTTTAAACATTCATAAGAAAAATATTTTATTTACTTAAACACTTCACTTACGAGTAGATGAACTGCCACCGGCAGCAAGTTTGAGTTTCTAGTGAATACGTTTTTTACTTACTAATCACTTAAAGTGTAATTGAATAAGTTTAGCAGCAAAGGAAATATAATACGAGTAATGATGAGAAATAATATCTGTGCAACATTTAAGAAATTGCTGATTGTATGCAACCAACCATACAAGTGATCAACCAAAACAAAATTGTTATTCAATTCAATAAATAGCCAGAATACATAAATCCATTTGTAAATGATTGTAAAAGTACAAGTACTTACCGCAATATACGACTGCATATTCAAGCAAAAATGTATTTTACAATCAAGCAAATAAAAGTATATGATTTATGTAACATTAAGGTGGGGCTGCAAAGGTTCTGTGCTCAAAAAATAAATCTGGTGCGTCACATTTTTAAGAAAACTTTAAAGACTTTATTCTCTAACTATGTTTCCCCACAAACAAGGGACCCTCCTAATGTAAATAAATACTCGTGCAACAGAGAGACATTTGAATGGAGAAGAGATTTTATTTTTATTCATACGAAGATTATTCAATGAATGAATGAACGAATGATTGAATAAAAGTATGAATAATAAACAAAAATATGCTTGAATGTATTTGCCATTGTGCAGTGCTTAAAAACGTTTATGGAAACATATGCATTGTGTCGTTATTATCGTTGCAGTTGTTTATGTGTGTCATTCATCTTATTTCTTCACTTACTTGTCGAACGAAATAATCAAAAGTAAAATTTACTTGAAATGCATTTCTATAAAGAATTCGATGGATTTTGTGTCACGAAGCACTTGGTTTTATATTAAAAAACTGTTCATTTTCAAGGTCAGTGTAAGCAGAATCACTTTATTTAAATATCGGAGAGAAGGACATAGAATCTTGTAAATATTTGTATCGAAATACTTTGCATAACATTATATTTTTTGTTTTTCGTTTACTTTAAGCGCCTTTCACACTATTCGATCGAGTAAAACGACTTGTGGAAAAGTCAAGTAAAATGGGAAAGTATTACAGTGTAAAGCAATATGATGCAATCAGTATGTCAAAAAATACGGATTGATATTTGGCAGTTTTGTGGCTCTCATTATTTTAGACAAATTTCTAAACGCTGAGACTTTTGAACTTTTCATTTTATCAGGGTGTGACGAGCAAAAGCCTGGGTCTCATTTTAGACCCACAAAATAATATATTAATATTATTATATTAATGTTAGTAGTCTGCCATAGAAAGCTCCACAAGGCAGTATCCTTGACTCGTATTTATGCAACCCATTTTGAACTCTAGTGCATTACAAAAGTTGTGAATTAAATTATTTTATTTATTTTTAACTTCATTTCGATTTAACTGAACTTATCGGGATCGGAGTTTAAATGTCTCGTTATCAGCTCAGCCCGTATATGTGGCAACGCTGGCGTAGGCTCTGATGCGAAACACAACGAAGCTACGAATAAAGTTGTGTATTCTTGAGTGTTGCTGAGTATTAGTTAACCAAGATAAGTCTGAGTGTTCGGAGTATAAATCTCTCTTAAAATAAGTCTCCCAGTAGCGTTTGTGAGTAGGATAGTCATGCGACAGTTCCTGTTGGAAAAGACGCGTTCCCGTGACGGTAGTTTGGCTAAAAAGATAGTGGTCTCACGAGAAGTGGTGACTAAGCGGTGGAAGGAAGAACCAGATACGAGCGGCCACTTAGTGTATAAGTGAACTTAAGAGAAAAGTCCAATAAATTCTTAAGATGATTCTTGAATGTCCAAACCTTAATTTTTCTGATCTCTAGCTTACAACACACAATTTTATAGCGATCCTCTGAAGCTGAAAGCTCATACTAGCCAAATTACCAAAAGCAGCTGATATTTTTCTTCAGTTTTCACCGGCACAAATACTGGCATTGTGCTTATGGGTTATAAATGAAATTTGTTCACTCTACCATTGAATAGCTTGAAAATGGGATTTAAGAATAAAACGACCACAAGCAGCAGTGCTATATTTTTAGACATTGCTGTAACACTTTATATTTTTTTTTATAAACTTCAAATATAAATGCAAATTCCTTTCGAAGTTATACAAGATTTTTGAAAGTGTGTGAAAATATGCTTTAGCCGGTCGTACTTTATTTATTTCTAATTTCTTTTTTAATTTGAAAACTCTAACCAGCTATTGATTGATATTCAATATGTTTAACAGATCAAGCAAAGTTATCTGCTTAAATGCTTAAATTTATTTAAAAAAAACTAATTTAAATATTAAACAGCAGATAAGTTGTTTGGGTTTGGAAGTTTGTTTGTTTGTTAAGCTGTAAATTTATATGTTTTATTCAAAGCTGCATTAAACTGTTAATACTTTAAGTAAATTTAGAGGAATTGGCGAAAGAAATTTATCATAATATACATTTTTATTTGAATATGAATGAGGCTTTCACAATTGTGTTAGTTGAGTTATTAAGGCCGATTTCAAATGAAAATTATCACTAAGGTGACAAGTTTAATACATTTTTTAGCAGACTTTAACGAAAAAAAGCACCTGAACTAGAAGAAACGAGAAAAATAATATTCAATTGAGCAGGCTAAATAAATAACGAAAAACAATCGCAGAGGGACTCACCGCAGGTCCCGCTGAAGGAACTCTTTTTTGCTTATTTTTTTTTTATCAAAGTTGGAGCTTAAAACCAAAAACAAGTTTCCCCCCTGAAAAATCCGTTATTCTAGTCTGTAGTAATGCTTGAGGAGAAGAATGAAGAGTCTTAATAATGTCGAACAGTCATGCAGAACTCATGGCCTTATTATCGTATGAAATGAGGTCAGGGGCTGTCATGAATAGCATTAACGTTCTAAATTAACTTTTTACCCGGAATAAAAGAACATTATGCTGGGTACCTGTCCATGAGGGCCATGTTGGGAACGTAAGAGCGGAGCCCAATCTGTATTTATAGGACCGGAACTTTCTTCGGAATACATAGTAGCTATACTATTTGTTCATGGGTTAAGACGGAATTTGCTCGGCATTAGGGAGTTCCAGCTGGACTCAAGCTAGCAAAGCAATTCGTGACGCTGTCTCGGGTGATATCCCCGAGGATTTTGTAGCTAGAAAAAGGATAACCACGGACTAGTTTACCGGATACTGTGGTCTAAGGTGCCATAAATTTATGATAGGAACTTCAGATACCATCAAGTGTAGAATCTGCAAGCTGAGTAATGAGACATCTGAGCATATGCTCTGCCATAATCCAGCTCTCGGGGAATATATGATATGTCACTGACCAGGGTTTGGTTGGAGTTATTCATAGCGTAACATAGCTGCAGAGAAAGTAGCACAAACGATCCAACAGGTCGTGCTGCATAAGGCCTCGATAAAAGTAATAACAATGTTGTTCAAAGATGATTTCTTTAATTACTAGACCACACACAAAAACAAAGTGTTTAACACCAATATTGAAAATGAACGTTACAAATCAAATTCAAATAAATGATTAAAACTCATAACAAATACAGAAATCCATTTTTCTTGCTCAAAACTCAAAGGAAATACGTTTAGATTTTTCAATTGTTTGAGTTACAAAGTTCTCATGACATTTCAAATTGATTTCATCAACAATTTCAATTGATTGCACAAGAAGCAGACGAAAAAAAAACGTTGTATCGTTCTTCATGTTGAAATCAAAATCGGTATTTATGAGTTTGTGCACACACAGAAAAAAGTTACCTCGGCAGGCATTTACAATTAGGAAAAATTAAAAAATAACGAACCACGTTATGTTGTGATTTTCAGGAATAACTGCGTATGTCCGTTTATGTCGCCTTTGGGTTAGTGATGCCAAATTGTTTCATTTGAAACGCCCTCTACACGGGTCTTTAATATTTTTGAAACAATATCGATCAATTTGGATCTTTCTTTTTACTTAAAAGCACTACGTTTGTTTTGTGAAAACCACCTGTGTTGACATATGTTGTTTTACATGCACACATATTCCTAAAAATTCGGTTGTAAGAATAAAAATTAGACGTTACCAGAACGAATCTGTTTTCTCTGTGTATTTTAGTTGCATGACAAAGCCTACTGTGCGTGTGTATGCGAGTTTGCGTGAGTTTATGGATCTGTAGTTTTCAAATCAAGTAAATAATAACTCTTTAATAAACTGTTTCAATTGCATGTTGTTTAACAGTTTCTTATTTTTTATTATTTTTTTTGCTATAAAATTATTTTTTGAAATGTTTTCTTAATGCTGCTTTTTATTACGACAATTTCAACAAACAACATGCCTCGATTTATTTGTGTGTGTTCGCAGCATTTAGCTTTGCTTTTTCTGTTATTTCGTGCGTAATTGAAATTAATTTCAGTCAATTTTTGTGATTTATTGATTGGTTTCATCATTTTTCTTCATTTATGCTGACAGCATTTGTAAATTACCAGCACACAAACGTAGCAGAGAAATGAGTTGTTGAGCTAAAGGCGGCAATTTACAAGAAAACAACAACAACAACAACAACAACAACAACAACAACAACAACAAAACACCACAACAACTCAAATAAATTCATGCGCATTCGCCTTATGTTGTAAGAAACCTATCGAATGGGGCATACAATTTGGGGGTCAATTACTAGCGCATACCGTAGACGAACTAGTCGCAATATAACAAACAAACATCTATTTCAGACAGCTATTCCTTTCAAATTGCCTCTATATATATATGTATGTTTGCCCACCTCTGACTGTTACAACATAAATAATTTGTTACTTAAAGCTACACAATCTCTAACAAGCAGCAGTTAAAATACAATCAAAAGTAAAACAACAAAACTCCACGCTGATGAGGAAAGTATTTTTGTTTATGTTTTTGAGAAGTGGAGCATTTTAGTTGAGTTTGCATGTTAACTTTATTTACTCTAACGGGTAGTGTTGGTTGTTGGTGGTGTTTGAAGAGCCACTAAAAAAACGAATAACAGATTTTGAATGTTTTCTAGGACTTTGGTCAATAACGAAAGTAAGCCAACGCCGTTGGATCTGCTGCGAACATAAAAACTAAACTCCAAACTCTAAAGTCGCAACACAGATTGAACAAAGTTTTCTTTTTTTTTTTATCAGTTTCAAGTATTTACTCGAACTTTTTTTTCTTTATGGAATTGTTGTTATTTTATGAAATTTTATTAAGCATCATAAAAACTGAAATCTTAAACCTTTTTCATGCTCGTAAAGTTACTTATAGTGTGTGTACTCATCAACGCTCAGGTATGCAGACTTGTTTCAACCGGGTTATAAAACGAAATTTTTAGCAGCCAGTGCACAAAGACCAACAACTCACACTCAGATTTAAGACGAAGCGACATTTAACAACTTAAGAATCGATTGTTGAAAAAGATCGATCGAAGTTGAAGAGTCACAGTGATGATCAACCAAATATAAACTCAAGACACTCTACTCCACTTGCATTCTTGACTTTCATAATGATTGTTTGCTGCTGCCGTTGATGTTAAAGATGCTGATGATGATGTTAACTTTATGTTTTGTAGGTTAGACTTTGTTGCTCTTGTCGATGATATCTAAAGCGGTGAAATTAAAACAACAACTACAACAAGAACTAAAATCGTATGCTTATCAAGTCAAACAATGTAAAATGTTGGTCGCTTTCAAACAACCCAGTTCTATAATGTTGTTGCTGTTGCATAGCTTAAAAAAAATACAACAACACGAAGGGCAAAACTGCATCAGTTAATCAGTTAATTTTTATATTAGCATCTTATCGCTCAGGCAAATGCTTTGTTTTTGGTAAACAAGCATCAGCTACATGTTTGGCAGTTTGTATCCACCCCTCATCACAAAACATCATCATCGTACAAGCAAAATAACCAAATTGAAGGCACCCCAAAGAAAGTTAAATATTCGTGCACTTGAAGAAATTCACTTGTTAATATTGAGTAAAATGAATTAAAAGATTTACAAAAATTTCTTTAAGTATTTCTTTCTATATAAACTGGGAGACTGCCCTTCAAATAAACCGAATAATTTATTATGAAGAAAATTTTAAAACTGAATTGACAATAATTTTTATAAGAGAAAAAGGCCGGACACTTCGTTGAATCGTTCTAGCATAACGCAATCATTTCAGATAATAGCTGCTATTGAAAATATTATAACAAGCAAGCTTTAAGACTAAGTACTAAATGGGAACTTTAATTAAAAACTGTAGTCATGAAAACTCACTAATGGACGACCCAGTTTTCGATGTTAAGAAATTTATATTTTAAAACTGTTGCCAATTGTTTTTAGCAGTGTAATTCAATGGTTACTAATTCTTTTATTTAACCTGATTTTGGTTGTAATACTTCTTCTCGTGTTACCGCCAAAATTTCAAAAATAAAATAAGATTGATCTTTTCAAAGATATCTGTGCGTGCGTGTGTGTGTGTGTATGCTTTTGATCTGGTAGTGATCTAGATTATTCTCGTCTTCTCCTAAATGCTCTCTAGATTGCAAGCAGATAAAGTTGCTGGTGGTGTTTACAACAACAAAAATTAAAAAAATTGTTTAATAAATTGTTTTGCTTAAACAAAATTAAAAAAACCAAATCGAGTTTTGCGATAGGGATGTTTAAATTTTACAGTCTGTCAATTTTGCTGTTGTTGAACGGCCGGTGTCATTTAATGTCACTGCTTAAATCTAACCTGATCTATGGGCTGGACTCCTCGAAAATATCAGCCGAGCAAAAACAAAGTCTAATCTCCTACTGTCAATAGATGGTTTGTTTAGGCGAAAATCAAACGATATGGACGTTGGTCTCACGCGTTTCCAGTGGAATGGCGTTACGTGCCCCATACCGAATGCCGCTATGGACATTTTGCGTGACCTTAGCCGTAAGTGAAGTGAATCGTCCACTAAGATCGTATGATTTGGCCTTGCTGGCATTATTCTGACTTCTAGAAATTTATCTACCCCTCCCTATTGGGTACCCGTTTAAACGATAAAAACACAAACGATTTCATGCGTATAAAAATATTTTTCGGAGGTGGGCTTTTGTTGCCTTTAATTACAATATGCATGTTTGTACAATATAAAGCATGAAATTAAAGACAGGTAACAAGAGCCTTACAAACACCTGTGATGACGATAAGCTTTTGTTATTCGATTCATCTTATTTCGTTTGGCTTATAGTCTCCTCAACATCACTGCAGACAAATGTTATCGGCCGATTCATGCTCAAAGGGCATTTGCTCTGGTTGTTTGATTTTTGTTCGGCTTCAATACAATCCCAAATTCTGGAAGCGTATTTGTAAGGTGTTGCTTGTAATGAGAAAGTTTTAATGTGGTTTAAGTTAAGCAACGCAACGCAAAAGTGTATTTCACCAGGGAAAATACACATGTGCATAAAGTAGAAACAATTATGGTTGCAAAAGGGCATTTAGCAGAAACGCACTGCACATACGTTGCGTTTTTATAACGATATTAAATGTTGCCATAATTTAACTCTTTATTGATACTTGAACAATGCGATTTTTTTTACAACCAATAAAAAAGTTAGCAACGATTAATCTTCATTATTGTAAAATCGCCATTAAATTATAAAGTAATAAAAGCATTTGTATGGTTGCTTTTAAACACTTTATATGTCTCTTATCATTAACAAACGTTGCACAGCCTTCGGCAACTGTTGCTATAACGTTTTTAACAGCTAAGAAAATTCCTATACCGACTGAATGGCAATAAAGTTTTAACTAGTGATTCGATACAAATTCAATTAAGTCAATAGTTAGGAGAGCAAGTAAAGAACTTAATGGAATTTTTCCCTCTTCGTTGTTCAGCGTGAGATTTTCATTCAATTTCAAACTGGAAGAAGGTATGACTTCTATGTTTGACCAATAGCGAGAGCATAAACTGGTACCACGGGAACCAGTAGCCCCTGGAATTTCGGTTCCAGACTGGTTGTTGGTGAGGTGCCTTCGGGGGTGCACGTGGTGGCTGTGGTTTATACACAAAGCGGGGAGGTTCACTGCAGGACCGATGTGGCGTTGCATTGCAACGCAAGCTGTCAATGTCATTCGTTGACAGCAGCAGATTAGGTAGCTCCAAACCCCTCAGCAAGTGGTAGGGCCGGGGGCCTGGAACCTCTGTCCTAATTTGCAACCCATGGGATGTGCATAGGTGCTATTCCGGTGGTGCTTATGCGATCGCATAGGGGCGTTTCTTTGGCCGCTTAATGTCACACCCGTGGTTTGATCACCGTGAGATTGAGTCAACGTTGGCAGGTGCTCACGTTAATGTAATCATATCTGCCACCAGACGATATACACAGAACTAGTTCTCGTTTCTCATTAATTACACTGAAAGAACTTACAATATTCAAGGCAGAACCCATTTTTTGAAGTTCGGTTAATGGGTTTCATTCATGGTGATATTAAAATCCGAAACGGGGGTTTTTTTGAATTGCAAATATTCGAACTATTCAAAAACCGGTTTTTCTACTATGTCGAATAATCGGCCACCCTAATCGAAACATAACTCTATGCAAATATTGTTAAAGTTCCAGAAAGGTAGTCACTATTAGTTTACATTCTTAACGCACTCCTTTGCCAGCTTAATTCAACGTTATTTTCGTAGTGATAAAAATTGGTTTCTTGCATATCGGGGGAAAAATTTACAGGAAACAGGTTAGCAGGAGCAGTGCTTGTGAACATTCCATTGGAGTCTCCTCCAGCCGAATGTGATAGAAGAGATCTCTCGTAGGAACAGTATGGCTTAAGAATAAATTTTCTCTCTGAATAAATTTTCTTGTGGGTCAATCGACTCATATTACGAGTGAGTTATTCATGAAGATTGGCTACTTGCTACAGTGTATATTTTTCTGATCTTATTCAATCATCAGCTATCAAAATGCTTGTTGAAATTCTATTAATCGCCCACGTGAATCACACTGCAGTCGTATCATTAGCATTTTGTTGTCTTATCAGACGCATTCTATTTTTTCAGGTCATCAATGGTTGGTTTGTAATGATTGTTAATTGTTAATTATTTCTCACTTCAAACTGCATTCGTTAAACATGCTGCAACTAATTAACAATCAAATAACTGAATTAAAAATTAAAAAAGTTGATTCAAAACAATGGAAACACTGATTGAAGAAGACCCCCTGTGAAATGCGGGAATTTGTGGGAAAACTAATAAACCTTAAAAATGAATCCCATTTATACTTTTCTAAATACGAAATCACAAATATGAATATAAAATCACAATAGAGTTAGAAATTATGCGTTCTTTGCATGAGAGGAATAATTTGAGTTTGTTGCTTGCTCGTTCGGCAATTTCAAGTAATTTGAACCAACAACTTTTCTTTTCATACGACTCGTTTTGGCCCATTTATCATGGCACCAAAATTCTTAATTATTGTTACGACTTTGGCTACGAGTCCAACTACGGAGGTAGGTTTTTATGGCGAGTGCGAACAGTATTTTATTATGGGCTTGAACGTGATTATTATGCACGCAGCGTTGCCTGATAGTGAGTTCTTCATTAAGTCGTTGTTGGAAGAGACTTTTTGTTATTTTCATTGTTGCGTAGCTAAAACACCTTTAGATTAATTAACTTTATTAGAAATGTGTTGATTTTATTATTCTTATTATGGTTTGTTGTAACTGTTGTTCGCTATTGTTTTTTGTTTGCTTGCAAGTTTTGTGTATTTTGGATTAGAGCAAGTAATTCTTAGTTGTTGTTGTCTTTCTATTTGATCTTTTCTACATTAATTAACAATAAGTTTCCAAAATGATTGTTCGTGCAACGCACATCATATTTGTTAATTTATATTTTTCAATCGATGAAAGAGTGAAAGACTCGCACTGTAGACCAAATGAATATTGTGATCTTTGAAATGCGTGGAATTTCTAAACAATAATTGTTTTGAAAGTTCTTGAAAAATATAATTTCACACTTAATTTAAAAATTTCAAATCACTTTGACCGTTTAAAGACTTTTTAACAGGGGAACGTGGTAAAATCGAATTTTGGTTTGTGAAGCAGCAATAATTGGTGCTTATGAAAGAAAATTTTGAACTAAATTGAAGTGAAGGGTAGGACACTGTAGGACAAGGGCTATTTATGAAAAAAAAGCATAATATTTCATCTTATGATATCACTTCACATTCAGCGATTCAAGCGCAATCGTACGTGTAAAGAAAACTATTCACCGTGGCTTTTGCAGTGCTTTAAATAAGAATCAAAAACGTTTAACGCTCGAAAGATCGATTTTCATAATCCCTGATTTGTTGAATTTGTTTCCGCCTCGAATAGCAGAATGAATAACTACTAAAACATCAGAACAATTTACCGAACCACTTTTAAGTAAATTAGGTTTGGAACTTCGCTATCTTCCACCATTTGCCAGATTACCTCGCGCACTGAACTCCTCCTTAGTGGATGGACCGATAATGTTGGAATTTTTTATGTGCGTTTGATTGGCTGCCTGATTGATTTCATGATTTCTTTTACTTACCACGATACTGGGGAAGGCGTCTTAAAAAGCCGAAGATTCCAAAATAAATATTAGAGTGTCGGGGAAACGTCTACCCGGGCTGACAAGTAGTGAAACAATTTAAACTTAAGCCACTTCTGTTGACACAGTTAATTATAAGTTCTTCCAAACTAGATAAAATGTTGTTTCTAGCCATTCTTGGACAAACTTGTAGTCCTCTGTGAAATAAAACAAATTGGCATCAATATCCTAAAATCTACAAAAAGGACATTGCAAAAACTTCACAGCAAAAAGTGACTTTTGTAAAACTAAATGAATTATTAATTAAATTTGTCCGGAAGTAGGTAACTATGCAAAGAAAAGTCAAACTTTAAATAGCCCCCTCCCCCATAACATTTATTCATCGCTCTATGAAAATCCTTAAACTCGTGAGTTTTCCAAAGTTTGATGGCAGTAAAGTGAAAAAAAAAACCTGACACCAATACGCCAGTTCTAGCGCCTGCTATTCACACCAACCACTTACGTGCCTTTAAACAAAATGTTTAGCTTAAAGCCAATGAAGCGGAAGTTTAACTCTTTTCAAAAACTTTTTATTTTTCAATTTGCAATTTGTGTTCTTTTTTTCTTGTTGTTGTTGTTTTCGAATGAGAGTTTCTAAACTAAAGGATTTTAGAATTGAATAAATACTCGTATGTTATATTGTGTGTGTGTGTGTGGGTGAGTGTGTGTGTGGGGCGGGGGTGTGCGTGTTGGTTTCAGCCCAATCACCGCAGGGATTTGCTTTACAAGCTTGGAAAAGTGAAAAAACTTTCAATTGATTTTGCAGACGTTTGCCTATCCAGCCATGTATATTTTTCATAAAAAAAGGCTGTAAAAAATGTTAAATGTTGCCGCTCCATTCTTCCACTTTGGCCATTGTCGATTTGTTCTGTTAGTTTTTGCTTAGAAATTCTAGTTTAATAAATTTCAAGTTGTATTTTTTATAACTCGCATGAGTTTCATACCGAAACTTTTGCTGATGGATGTAAAGTTTGTTTAAATTTGGGTTTGTAAGTCATTTCAACATCAAAGTTTTCTATTTTTTTTTCGTTTAATGGTTACGCAGTATTTGCTTGAATTATTTCCTTAATTTGAATGTTACTACACAAATTTATGTTATTGGAAACCCAAAAGCAACTAAAAGCGAACAGAATACAAATACTAATACATATATACAGGCTCGCGCATGCACACACATGCACACACGCTTCAAACCACGTTAGAAAGCTTTATGGAATTTGTAGTTTTTGTTTTTTTATGACTGTTAGAAGATTTGGGAGTATGGGAGGGTTTTCTCGAACCCATAATATTTCAAATAAGAAGTGAAAAAGAGTTATGGCCAAAAGAATTCAATTTATTGAAGTTTTAAAATATAATATATTTTATTTGCTGGTTGGTTTTTGGGATTAAAAACGGAATTTAGTGTTTTTTGTTTTCGTTCTTTTGGACTGAAGGCAACCGAAAATGTAAAAACATTTGAAGATTGACATGTAAAAGAAAAGGTACTTTAAATTGAATTTATTTTTAAGCCCAAAACAAGAAACTTTTATGTTTCAATTTTAGTACTTAAATCAATAAATAAACCCTAAAATAAAAAAAATGCCCAACAATTCGTCCATATGAAGAATATTTTAAAGATCCCCATTCTTGTTGTCGTTTAATGGGCAAAGAACCTTAAAAGCATTTCATACATTTTTATAAAACACTAAGTTTTATATGAAGTTTCGGACATTTAGTTTTATAATTATTTTAATATTTTTTTTATTAAATTCCATTATTACGAGTAAACATTTTCAATAAGCGAATTCTTTGATTCTTAAGATTCTACTTTAACGAGATAAATGTTGTATTTCGCACGTTAACATTACGATTGACTTTGAACTGATGCGACTGTTGTTGTTCTTGTAGCTCAAATACAACAATTCAGCCAGGTTTTTTTTTGACTTGTTAAATAAATTTGACAAACAAGCTAAATGTGGTCGAAAGGTTTCTTTGTGGACATTTGGATGCTGAATGAAAAGGGTATGATATAATAAAGACAAGAGGAAAGTATTCGGGTGTTCATGCTACCAAAACATGGTTGTGATATGGTCATGGCAACCCTACTATATTCTCTAGAACAATATATTGTTGTGGCAAACATATAATGGTCATTTGAAAACATTTGAATCATTACTTTGGTTGCGAGAAACAAGTTATTGCTTCCATTAAATTATTTCCATCCATAAAATTGCAACATGGTTGAGTTGAACAATACAATTTTGACTAAAATTCTGACCACAAACAAGGTGGCACATGGCCAAAACCAGTTTGTATCCAAAGCATCCCTTGACAAGGGATGACGGAATTCGTTCCAAAAATTTACAACACAACATCCTGTCGGAATATCAAATCAAAAATCAAGAATAACCATAATATGTTATATATAAACACAATATAGAAAATTCTTTTAAGAATTCGATTAAAGTATGACTAACATGCTTGTTTTCGAAAAAAAAGTTTATTCTCGATTACAACCGTAATTTGATTACGGTTACCGTAGCCATGATTTTCTATCAGTGTTGAGCATTTTAAGGCCTTTTTATATCGATGCAGACGACTTACTTCTTGGATCCCTTTTCGACCCACTTCGTTCTTCCAATTGATTTCAGACAACCGATTTGTAATTATCGACTACCTTACTTTCATCGAGTCTCCCGCAAAACACTAGCCTTTACTTTATATGAAAAGCTGACATTGCGGCAGATGACCTAAGGAATAAGTCTAGCGGTAGCAATCCCAGCGTTGCCTTGATTGTCTGTGTTGGTGCCGTGCACCCAGGCAATCTTCTGGACCCCATCGAACTTACGTTTAATTCTGCTTTGAGAGGCCTTTGGCCTCCTTTGGGTCCTTATCCATATTAACGCCTAGATTATGCACCTTCCTGGAGACATTGATTTCCGCCCCAAAAAACATTAAGGATTCAACCTCTATACCTTTCCTCCCTCGAGTGAAGAGTATAGAATCAGATTTGCTAGCATTTATGATTATCCCCTGTTCAGTGCAGTTGTCATGAGAGCCTCTCACGTGCAACCGTGAATGTCCGCGATGAACTTACCACCAACGATAAGTGCCAGATCGTAGACATACGCAATCGTATGGATGTTGTTTCTTGATTAAATATTAATCCTTTGACGTTGACACGTTAAATGTGGCTTCGATTAAGGATTCAAACCAATATAGAGGGGACCAATAGACGACCTAGAGGAGTTAATTGTTTGAACACAATTATCATTCGACCGCTGATCAGAATACTGATGTGGACAACATTAAAAATATTTCGTAAAATGTAATAAAAACAGGGATTAAAATCTTCATAGCTGTAAATGTACAACCAATAACTATTGGTTTCATATCAAACACCTCCGAGAACATTTAACACTTATCTCTTCTTAGAAAAGCAAAAAGAATAAGCTTAAAGCAACTTTTCCCACATAAGTAGGGTATTGAAGGCTTCTCTGAAGACCGCTTTTGATAAACATCTTATTGTTTCAAAATGATTCTTGGAATTTTAGATCTTTTGTAGCGCAAACAAACAGACAGCAAATGAAAAAATCATTTGCGCATACCAATCATTATTTAAAATTCTCAAACAATTCATTCGCAGACACTTTCAAATCAACCACACAAACGCCCGTACATTTACTTAGGAACGTTATTAAAGGAACCGACCGCTCTGAAGTAGGCAACAACCCAACCATCATTATCATCTTAAACGTAGCGAGAAAAAAAATAAATAAATAACGAAAAATACACTCATACAAATATTTGCAATTAACGTCTGGACATAAACTACACAATGAATTGAAACCAAACTCAATCAAAACTGAACAAGAAACCACGAAACTGCTGACGGTGCACAAAGGCGGTGGGGATAGCGCAAGTGAAACGTATACGTACGAACGAGAACAGGAAAAAGGTGACATTTTCAATGGACGCATAATTCAATTTGAGTTTTTGTTATTTCATTTTCATACCTTTCCGTACATTGTTGTCGTTGACGGTGTGTGTTGCTGTTCGGTTAGATTATGTTGCGTTGCAAGTGTGGGCCTCCTGTTGTTAACCAACACTCCTAACTAACTCGCTCACCCTTTTTAGAGCAATAATTCTCTTCAGCTTAAAAACGTTTAGAGAATTTCTTTAAAATGGAAAACTAAAAATGGTTGCTCTTCTTTATTAAATTAACTTTTCTTTAATTATTCACAAAAACAACACTACATGTCACGTTGTGTTTTCCATGTCAAATGCATGTGTATTGTATTTGAAGAAATTAGCATAAGTTGTTATTTAATAAAATAACTTGAATAAATTCCCCCTGCTTTTTTATTTATTAGGTGTGAGTTGCAGCGGTTGGTATTTAATTGAGATTCGTTATCACTATATGGCCTGTAAATAGCCCTGTAGGTTGCCTAGCGCACCAACCCACGGAAATGGAGATAGTCTTAATGACATGATATTAGTTTGATTAAAAACTCTTTCAGCTTGACTTTGCCATGACTGATGGCCTCTAGTTAAAATTTAAAAAGACATCTTTGTCATAAAAAATTTAATCTTTTTGATATTTTAATTTTATTAAAAAAAAAATAAAAAATAAACACATTCAAAATACTTTCATTGTCAGACGATGAAGCATAGTAAAAGCAATAAATTCATATTTTTCTAATTAATAAATTCAGCAAATTATGCAAATTATTCTTAATTAATGACAACTTTAGCCTGGGAATGTAAAATTCATAAAATTGTGTGTGTGTGTGTGTGTGTGTGTGTGTGTGTGTGTGTATTAGAATATTCAAGTTACATTAAAAAAAAATAAATGCTAATAAATTTTGAATATAAAATCATTAACACTTCTGCTCCAAGAGAATTTTTTTTATAAAAATTTAATTTTTTATTCAACACTGTAAGAAAACAAAATAGAAAACGTATTCGTTATTTAAATTAATTGAAAGCCCCGCATACAAATTAAACAAGAGAAAATTAAATTTAGGCATCTTGAATATAAAAATATACGAAAGTCTAAATTTGCGACATCACAGATAGAGAGAAATGGAGCCTATAGAGTTGGGTGCTATTGGAATAAATTTATGCGGTCTGGTAGCGTGGCATAAACAGATTTTCTTTGTGATTGTTGGGGAGCGATTGTATTGAACTTGTGTGAGGTAATTAAAATGCGATTAAAGGTCGTTTCACACTAGTCTACAAGTGCTTAGATTTTCGTTCGATCTTTGCAGAGAGAAATCTACTGAAAATTGGTGGGACTGTAAAAAAAATCTAAACTAAAAAATATTCCCATTACACTGTATGTCTACAGTATCCTACTTGAAATAGAATTAAAATGGTATAGTTGTTTACTTCGAGCAAATAGTAGAGAAAAAACTTTCGGCTGCAGTAGGTAGTAGCGGCGTTGGGTCTTGAGAATTTCAGCGGCTTCGGTATATTCATATTTGTAAAAATTAAAATGCGACTACTAACGCCCCTATACACAGGTAGCAATAGATTCCTGAACCTTGATCCCACGCCTTGCTGAGGAGTTTGGAGTTACATATTCTCCTGCTGTCGACAGATATTCTACTGACAGCTTGCTTTGCAATGCAACGCCACATTGACCCTGCAATTTAGACCTTCCCGTGATTTGGGTATAAAGCACAGCCAATACATGCACTCCAGCAACCAGTCTGGGATTTACGTCCCAGGGACTACTGGTTCCTGTGGTACCAATGCTTACTTCGCTTCTGGTCGCACATAGAGCGTCCTACCTTCGACCCCGGACAAGCCCTGGGGACTGCTACCCCCGCCTCACCCCGTTAAACTATACATCACGCTGGCGGAATCACCAAGAAGACATACCACCGGCGGCAGCACATGGAGGTATATTGGATTTGTTTAAGTCCTCCAATTTTAGTCTTTTTGCAACAGCACAAAAACAGCAAAAGGAAATATTTGAGTTTAGCTGCTGCTATTTGGAAAGAACTTCTTATATTTTTAATTTACTTTACATATAACAGCGCGGTGTTTGCTGTCATATTTGAAAATTTGCTATAGCTTTCGATACTGTTTGTTTTATACAAACTTCTTAGCAACACTAACAAAAATTTTAATGTAGCATTTTTTTTATATAAAAACTGAAGGATCAGCAGAATATAAATTTAATTTTAAATTAACTTAATGCAGCTTCAAAATTTATCTGGTATCTTTCTATTTTCATTAAATCAAAAATAGTCTAATTAGCTTAAGATTTAAATCCATTTGCAAAGTTGTTTGTTTAGAAAAAGAAAACTTAAAAATCTACTTAATTCAATAGCTCGGTTTTCTTTTTGCGCAAATATAAGCAAACACAACTTTTTGTTGTGCCGTCTTTTTATCAGTTTGTTGTTGTTTTTTTTTTTAGTAATTCCATTGCCATTATCATCATAAAGATCTGTAAATAATGATCATATAATTTTATTTGCAGTACTTTATACTGCAGCAGTCATAAAATCGTATAATTATTGTTCTATAACTCTTGAGTTTAATTTGTGCGTTTAATTTTTGCTGCTTTTTTTTTGTTCTCCTATTCAGAACATACTCGTACAATTACTTCGAACAATTTATTAACAAACGGTTGGATTGGTAGATGCTACGGTTGGCTGCTGGTAGCTTGCTAAATAGTAGTGATCCCTTAAAGAAGAGGCCAAAGCAAAAGCAGAGAAGTAAAATCAGCCAGTCAATGGGCAAAAAAGTGTTTGTTCGTTGACATCAGAAAAAAAAGGAGGGCTATTTTCGGCCCAACCGAATCTTACCTACCCTTCTTCAGTCTATTTAAAAGAGTCAGGTTTTATTATTTTTGGAAGCGCTCACGGTTTTGGGAGTTTTCATTTGCAGATGAACACAAAATAGTAACGAAAAGATCAAAGAGGTGGCATTCAGCTAAGACATTATGGATCGATTTTGTAAATTTTTATCTCCAAACGCAGTCCGCCGTATGGACCGTTACCAATTTAAAATCATTCTTGGTGTTAAATATATATCTCTAAGTTTTTTTTCATTATAATAATGGATTGTGCTTATCTTTGGGTTGAAGATCATGACTTAAATTCTGAAAGAGTTCAAAGAACTTTGAAGATTACTTTCGCAACAATTCGTAAGAAAATCGTACGAAGTCGTTAAATATTTCTTTCGAATAAAAATACCGGTAACGTCCCTGTTATAGAAAACGCAAACGGAATGACAAACTAATATTTATAGACCCTCTTCAACTATTGTGCAGGGTATAGAGAAGACAAATGAATTACCAACTACAAAGTGAAATCGTCTCATGTTAATTAAATCTTGCTGAACATAATGCAAACGAAACGCCGGGGCCGCAAACTGCAAAAAGTTTTTAATAAAGACAAAAGGGAGAAAATTATGCAACTTTACTTGCGGCTGGCATTCTGTTCCGAACTCAAATGGTGAGAGTTTGTTATAACGCGTCACACAATTTATAATCAACGCGAAATGAAATAAACGGCGTTGCATTGCGAGGAAAGTGCAAATTCATGTTCGTTGACAATTTCACATAATTTGCATGCAGTTTTTAAATGTTAAAAAATTGAAAATACAACAACAACAAATATACTCATGATATTCGTTGCTGAAATCAAGGACCGCAAGGCAACCCAACACATATTGTCATCATAGTCGTCTGTTTTTCATTTTCTGCTGCCTAAGGAATGAGGATAATGTGTATGGCGTTCGGATGCTTGCCATTGTCGATGATGACGACGTTGGTGATGATGTTGATGATGTTGATGATGATGATGACGATACTCTACAGCTGTGAAGTCAAATATATTAAAATTTGATTGTTTTTTATGTATTTTGAAAGCATAAATTTAAGTAACATGCAATTTTAGCCAAAATGGATTTTCGTATTAATTCTTTTGCAGTTGAATTTTTATTTTTATTGAAAAACTATGTTGTTTGTCAAAAACTTAAAAAGGCATCTTATGTGAGTTGAATGAATGGATGAAAATTTAAACAAGAGTCATAATTAGCAGCATTAAACTGAAGACTTTTTATAATGGCACATCGACATTATTAGACAATTGTAACTTTTTTCTCTTTCGCATGAACGACCGACAATCAGCCAATCAGCCAATGTTAAGAGGGATAAAAATTAACATTCAGAAGTGTGCGGTAAGACGCAAGAGTAAATTCAAATTGGCATAAACAGAAGAGTTATTTTGTTTTAATTATGAAAAAAAAACTTATTAAAATTGATAAATTTACGAATATTAAATATAATTGAAACTGTCTTAAGCTACGGAAATAATTCCCCTTTAAGGCAAGGCAGACTTATACGGCTATAAAGCAAAGCAGAAGCCCGGGACGCTAAATTTCTCTTATTGAAATTAACCCTTCCTTGGGTCATTGTCCTAACGTCTAATTTTCAAGGTGCTTTATCTTTAGCGGTTGCCGGCTGTTTGTATATTTCAGCGTAGCTACAGCCGGTGTAGTCGTATCATTTTGTTTAATACAAAATATAGTTGCAGGGTCAGTAACGAAATAATTGTGCATTTTGATTTAGACAATTTTTTATTTGATCAATTTTCAGAAAACTCTAAGTTTTTTTTAAGTTTTCTAGCCTTAAAGATGTTTTGGTTTAGCAGAGTTGTGAAATAATAAAGCACCATTAATAATATTTCCAATATTGATGAGTTAATTCTCCATGGCGTCATATGACTAAGTGGCCATAATTTCTAGCTTGTTTCATCATGATAATTTTGGTTACAAATGCATCTAACAAAATTAATGACTCTTAACTGTATAAATTTTATAATCTTCTGTCATTTACACGCTTTATTGTTTCGTTTTATTGGAATTACTTAAATAGTGCTGCAGCTATTCAGGAGAGAATTTTCAACAAATGTTGAAGAAATGTTCATGCATTCTGATTTACACACATACATACATACGTGTTGTACACAACTTTAACACTATCTCACTCGTCGCTTTTGAAAATAAAATATGAAAAGATGAAGCTGACTTTAATTAGAGAAACTTAAAACTAAATAAATTTAAAATATTTTGTTTGAAAATAATAATAGAAAGAAAGAAGCGGTAAACGGCAGAAAAATAGTAAAAGTAATAAACAACCATTGATGATTAATAACTTAACTTAATATTTTCATATAAGCAGACTGAATAATAGGAAACGTTTTCATCTTTCAGGAGATTGAAAGCGTTTCGTTAAATGGTTTTCATAAAAATTTACATTTCTTAAGACTTAATTTTTTATAAATAATCTTTTTTATTTTTCATTGTTATTGTAAATTTCTTCATTATTTTTTAAGCGGCGAAAAAGGTTTCTTTGGTCATTTGTGTGTGAAAAATGTTGAGTTACTTTTAACTTTAAAGAAAAGGTTTTTTTTATAAATATTTAGAGTTAATCAGTTTTTATTATAAATTGTGTTAACGGTACTGGATTGTACACAGAAATAAATCACCGTTCGTATGAAATTTGGATGCACAAACATTCAATTCCGGATGATTTTCTTTATAAAATCAAGCACAAACCAATTGCAATCAATTGGGATCAATTATGGGACCTTGAGTTAAGTAAAGAAATAGATGAAGATCAGTTGGTCTTGATCGCACCAAACGTTGTAAGCAAAAGTAAACTATGTCATAGTCGTATAACTTGAGGACTAAAGATCAAAAATACCTGAACATGCCCAGTAAAGTTTTGAAAGGATCTGGCAACTACCATAACAGTTACCACCCCTGTAGCAATATTTTACATACGAGTACACATTTTTCTAGTTCTTTAAAATATAAAAAACCATAAAACTTACTTGCTCGTATGAGCTTAAAGACTTCAAATAAACAAACAATTTATTGTTTCACATTTACAATCTTTAAATAAAATGTCTACTAGTAAATTTAAATATAATAAAAACAAACTCAAAAAGTCATTAAGCAATTAAACTAAATATCCACTGTACAGGGCCAAATGATCTTTTCATACCAGCCAATGCCGTTGCTCCTCTAATTTACACGGTGCTTCGTAACAACGCTTAATGCATAAATAATGTTTCTCTTTCTGTAAATAGTTTCGATTGGATTATGAAAAATAAAAACCCATAAAAATGATACAATATGTATAAATATTATAAAAGTCAAAGGCGCCACTAAAAAGAAGCTCGCACGCTCAAGACAACGAAAAGAACAAAATAAAAAACACCCACCCAAAGATCATGGCAGAGTCATATAAATTATACAAGTATGTTGTATGTATGTATTTACATATGTGAAAATTTGAAAAATGTTTCAAACCCAAATAAAAACATGAACGAAACAAAAATTGGTATGAATTTCAAACAACTTTGGGAAACACTTAGTTTATGAATATTGTGATGAAACAACAAAGCGAGTGAGTGCACGTATGAACAACAATATAAACGAAAACTTTATAAGAAATTTGCTGTTGTGTGTTAAACACATGCACACACACACACACAAACACGTACACATATATTATTTTCGATGAGTATTTTTGATTTATTGTCACAACTGTGCCGACAACCAAAAATATGTTTGGTTTTATTGGGTGGGCGATCCACAAATAAAAACAAAAACACAAAAGAAAACGTTATGAAAAATATGAAAAAGTTGCCTTCTTTTATATCCAGGAGAATAATAATAATAATAAGAGGAAATAAAAAAGAAATGAAATGCAATTACAGCGAAACATACAAACAAGTGCAAAAGCAATAAGCGGCAGAAGAGATTGTTCGTGCTCACAAAACAACAATCTGCCTGTTGTTGACAACAACAATCGAAGCAAATAATGCAATTTATATTGTTTGGAAATTTGGGCAATAACGCCAGCAACCAACCATTGATTGATGATACTGGCATATTTCGCAGCCTAGTCTTCGAAGACCAGTCAATACGCACACAGCCACACAAAGTTTAGGCAAATATTCACGGAATCGTACATAAAAATTTCTCACAGTTTTAGTTTAATTTAACTAAATTTTTCGTAATTTTTTAATACCAAATACAATGGTCAATTTTACCACAATAACACTCATCTTCACATGTTCAAGTGGGATTTTTAGTTTTTCTAAATTGTTTCAAAAATTGCACGATGAGAAAAAACATGATCAAGGTAAACATGATCGAAGAGCAACATATTATGATTGAATTAGCAGAGACTTTATGTTGAGGTACGAACGCAGGCTAATGCTTAATAGCCAACGCGCTAACCACTTAAGTCGCTGCTGTGCTCAAACTTTGATAAGAGTTATTATATTATCTTTGTATAGTTCAAATACTTTGTCCGTGGTTGAAGTTGTAGTGAAATTTGCATGGTTCAACTCAACCATGTTGCAGTTTTTATTGGTGAAAATCACTTAAGGATTAAATGTAAACAATAGTTTGTTTATCGCAATTAAAATATTTTTAAATAACCATTATATGTTTGCCCCAAACAATATATTGTTGTAGAGATCATAATGTGGTTGTCATATCCTGGCCACTATCATGTTTTTTGTTGAAAGTCGCTATTTACGGCAAAGAAGTTATATTGAAAGAGAATTTACATATATTTGCCAGCGAATAAGAAACAACTGCCCTCTCAAGCTTAATTTGCGAAGCCTTGTTAGCAGCTTTTAGCAATATCATACGAATAGATCGAAAAATGTCGTATTTAAGCTGAAAAGCAAAATATTTCATCATTGAAATATGAAAACGTCCTCAATCAATTAAAAATATTTCATAATTTCTTGCCTTCGGCATTCCACACACGAGACCCCAATTTGTAGAGCAGATTATTAAAAAAAAACATTTAATAAAAATGTGAAAACATGCATTTTTAAAAATTTTTTGTGGAATACTTAAAAGTCCCCCCTACTAAAAAATCTTGGATTTAACAAAATATTACAGAATATTTAAATTTTATGGTATTAATTTTTTTCTTTCATGTTTTTTTCCTTTGTTCAACGAAATATTTGTGTGATTGTAAAATGAATATGTGGGCATTAAAAGATAAATGTGCAGCTATAAAAATAATATTGTCAAAATTATTTGTTGAACATGAAAGAGACATAAATTATACACGAATGTGTTAGAAATTTATAAAAATAAAACGAATATTCTGATTTTATTGTGTGGAAATACATTTTTTTTTTGTGTTACAAAATAGAGAAAGTTTGTTTTTCTTAAAAAAAATAATGAATCTGTTTTATGTCTCAGTTAATCATAAATAAGAACGTGCTTCAGTTTGTGTCGATTAAATCTAGCGAATGCTGAGCCAGATAATGACCAAACAAACTTCTGCGGCATGCAACCATATTTAGACTGTAGAATGTGGCTGATGGCAGTATGTAGTGCTTTCTTTGTAGCTCATTAGCATTTAATCTGGACGGAAAAATATCATAAACTTAACTGACAACTCTATTCTAGACCCTGAAGCATCACTGGTTGGTCTGTTTTGTTGCATCTTCGTCTCCATAAGTTGTTTCAACTTTTTTATGCGCTCCATTGGATTTTAGTGTTTTTTTTTCTTTCTTTTTAACAATATAAATACATATTTAATCCCTAAAGAGGGATATTGTTTCGTTACTTTTACTTTCGTAGTGTTTTAAAGCTTTACAAACCCCATCGAACATACGTCTGTACGTCATACGTGCATAAGAAGAAAAACGCAGCTGCGTTGCGTTTAAAACTTAAAAATATCAGGGTTTACAAGAAAGAATTATAACAAATAACAAATATGTGGAACTGAATTATTACTCGAATGAAGTAATCGAATAAATTTGCTAACATCATTTCGAAACAAAACAGGCAGCCGGTTGTTGTGAAACATGCAACACTATGCCGAAGCGCCTGTCTTACATCTAGTTAAATAAAATAATGTCACCTTTTTCTTTGGCCTATGGATTTATATAAAACTCACTACTTTATTCGGTTAATTAGTGAACATGCAATCACTATTGTGACTGCTAGATGTATTTAAATAGGTAGCCAGTCCTCACAGTAGTATTTGGATGAGCAATATTTACAACTAAGAGCAGTATTTACAATGAATTCTTTGACGTTTTCATTCACATTTACTATAAAATAATGTAGTAAATGTCCCCGCTGACGACACCCCAAACGCCACAAGTTAAATGAAGCGCTAAAGACAGCGGCTGTAGTCGGTTTAATATCACAAAACAGATCATCGTCCTCCTCAACTGTGTGTGCTGATGATTATCGTGATGACGATGGGAATCTTTGTTCTCTTCTACGGATATCGCGAACGCAAACGAAAACAAAAAATAAAAATATAAACAACTTGAAAAGCAGCCGATCAGGCATGCAGTAATTACTGCTGCTGCCTCCTTAATGGCTGTGTTGTGCTTTATGTATAAAAAAAAAACTTATACACACACTAACCCATATACACGAATACTTGCAAGGGTTCCTTGGATTTATTATTTTATTTTTCTAAAAAAACAATCGTGCGGAGAGGAGAGGAAATGAGGAATATCTATTTATGATTTTAAAAATTAATTAAAAAACAAATTTTACAAATTTTCTTAATGATTAGTGGAGCGACAAAAAAAAAGAGTCACATAAATTTTAACATGAGGAAATTTGTTAAAATACTTTGCTCGTTGAGCAGCTTAAAGCTCTCGCCAAATCTCCAATAAATCCTCAAATTCACAACTCCGTATTTTTATTTCAGAACTTAAACAAAAGTTAATTTGATCATGTTTGCAACATACGAGTATGTTCATACATGCATCAAGATTTGAAAAGAAAATAAATTTAATTTAAAAGGTTCAAGCAGTCGACGGTATTCAACGGTCGGTCTCTAGCGCACGGTGGAACAAATAACCAAGTTAGCCTAATGATGCTTTGTAGATGATTTGAAAAATTTCTATTTTGATTACTTTCTATTACTTATGTATGTACAAACAAGTATGTATGTATGTATGTTTTTGCTTTTTAGTTCATCAAAATCAAATTAATATTTCAAAGTTATTTATTGCCCTAAGAACCCCTGCAGACGGAAAATCGAATTGTAAAGCAACTTACACGAACTTAACACGTACGAATGAACAAGAAAGTGACCTAAGTAGTGTTTGGACAAATCTGTTTCGACTCTGTCTTTTAATACTCTGTGGTCGCACAATCATTTAACAGTTAGTACAACAACTACAACAACAACAATTAAATAATTTGATAATTGTTATTGAGCGCATTAAAAATGTGTTTTCAACTCAACAATTTTCTCAATATTTAACACTCATTACAATTTCATACAACTCCACCGAACAGCCGGTCAGTCCGTTATCCCATTCGTTACCCACCTTGAGGTACCTGTGTATATGTGAATGTTGCTGGGGTAAATTTACATAAGTGAAGCTTTTTTATTATCCGTATGTTGGTGCTTTTTTCGAAGGCATTAATCTTGCTTGGCTCATCGTTGTTGATTATGTTTGGACTTGTCTGACTTGTGCGTTTCTTGTTTTATTTCAACTTCGAGTCTTGAAATTTATAACTTAATTTTTTATTCATATTGTACATCTTCCCCATGCAGGCATTAGAAGGTAATAATTATTTATTGATTTGTCTTTACATATCTTGGCTGCTAAACACATTTGTGAACGCTGTCGGTCAGTTTGTGTTTTTGGCCGCATCATACCGAAACTGAAAACAAAGAAGATGTTTTTAAAATAGAAGGTAACAGCTACTCATACATTTATTTGTTGGCATTAGAGAGTGAGAGAGTGTGAGTCATTATTTATTATTTAAAAATGTTTTGTTAAAATTTCCAGACATCAAATATGGTGTTGTTGTTGTTGCCTAATGTTACGGACGGACTTGAGTTAACTAACGGTGTCTATCTGTTTGTTTGTCGTGTATGTACGAGTATGATTCGTCCATAACGGCCTCCAACATGATTTCCTGCTGGTTTTAACACATCGCATCTATGTTCCGTTTCATCTGCGATAAATAATCAAAGTACTGTTATGTTTAAAGGGAAATAAATCACCCCGCAAAGGCTGGAATATTTATAAAAAGAAAATCTATAGCATAGCAACGTTTTCGAAAACTCAAGCCCGTAAAGCAAATTTATAAGAAACAATCATTGGAAAACGTCAGTGGAACTGTGCTAAAATAATTTGATTTTTTTCTTAAAGGAGCAGATCGAGATAATTATTTGGTTTAAGTCTGAATTCCCCGACCGAGCATTTTTGTGCCAGCGAGCTTTTGCTATCGAACCAGATGACGTGTTTAACTACTGCTTTTGATATTTTCATCGTTTTCTTCTGTTAAATGCAGAGTAAACATAGTATGATAAGGGCCTAGAGCTTCTCTTATTAGATGTTTTTACAATTCTCACAATGCCCAGGGGCAATATGGAACCCTACCGAAAATATGACATTAAGACGTGATAAGACATGCTTAGTATCAGCCCATAGTAACGGTGACCTTCAGCCTGCTGTAATAAGTTCACCTGATACACTTGTCTATTATTTGACTTCCAAACTATAAGGCCCATTTTTTGTTATGTGTGGACCGGTGTATGGGTGTGTTTGTTTACTTTTTACTGTTACGAGTACTTTCATTGTTATTTCTTTTCAAAAATCTAAATTTCATGTTTGCGGTCGCCTTTTATTTTAATGAAATAATTTATCATCCGCAGTTATGTTTTATTTGTGATCGTATGTCTTAAGGCGAACTAACCGCTCATTATGTTATCTGGCTGTCGTTGGAGGTTTTTTTTTTTTTGATTGAATCATCTTTCTCGGAAATAAAATGTCATCTCTTCTGTATTTTTTGGTTTGAAATAAAAGTGAGTTTTAAATTTCCACGCGGCAAGTTTTTTATTCGTTATTTATATTTAGGCGTGTGTTTGATTTGAAGCGAAACGAAACGAACAAAAAACGTCAAAGAGGCTGATGTCTTACGAATATAATTAATTGGGACATTAACACGTAAATATTTTGGTTTCGTCTCTGGGTTAAGATTCCACAATCATTAAGATTTATTTGTATTTAAAAGAGAAATTTTTAAATAATTAACGTTTTTTAATAGGCAAATAAAAATCGAGGAAAATTTAAATTTTATTACAAACAGAAGATATGTAACACGTCATATTGATGCAGAGATGACCCTATTCGTATTTTGTCAGAATAATAGAAGAGAAGAAATTACACATTTTTTACGAGTACACGTTTTCCATTAAGTCTGTTTATATTTTTCGAAAATTATGTCAACTAGTGTTTTGTTTACAAATATAAAACTGGAGGTTATCTTTTTCAAATAAACAATTAGTCAGTCAGCTCTATTTTAATTTATTTTAGGCGTCTTTTACTGAAGTAAGGAATTGTTAGGGATCTTTGAGAGTAAAATCTAAATTTAAAACATAAATAAATTTTCTAATAAAACACTAAATTTAATAGATAAATAAATGAACTTATCTGTCGTCATCGTAATGAATGGAGGACAGAAGGAAAGTTCTACAACTCGTCAACTTAACTTTGTGTAGAAGATACTCTTTTTAATCGCCCTTTTACTACTTCTCACTTGCTACTAAGTAAAGGGTGTTTTTTTAAATGCATAGAAATTTTAGCTGGCAATACTGTCTTTAGGGTCCACGATATTGTTGGTGATTTCATAACAAATAGCGATCACGATTGCCTGGCATGGCTTACGTTCGGTGAATAGAACCACTTTTTTTCTTATAACTCTTCACTAGCGGGAAGCAGAAACTGTATGTGGAGCCACCATTATTACGGTTCTTGTATTTTAGAAACCTCTTTAGAGCAACAACTCCATGACTTCTAGAATTAAAGCCTTTTAAAACAGACTAAACATTTGCTGAGAGCATAATTTCACATTTTGCATCGTCTAACTGAACAATTAGAATATTCGAGCAGGCTGTTCGGAACCGCAACTATACACTGCTAAGCTAGCAATGATATACCAGTTTCAGTGAAGTTATGTACGCCTGAAAAAACTCCCTTTACTTACAAATCACGCAAGCGAGATACGCACACCCCTCCATACATTTGTATTTATGAAATCATATAAACAGTTTGAAATAAAATTAAATCGACAAAAATTTATGATGGTCTGTACAAATTTCTAACCCCATCCCAAAGCACTTAACACATTACAAAATAAAAATTAAGAGAAAAAATATAAAAACAAAAAGAAAAGAAACGAAAGCAAAATAGGTAAAGGGAGAAGAAATATTTAAAGTTTGAATGGGCCAATATGAGGCAAAATACAGTAGAGAATAATTTTGATGGGCCTGCGTACTTTTCCGGCTGTCTATAAAATATTTACTGTAAAGAAACATTGTTGTATTTAATGCGATAGCCATAAACTTATTTTATATATTCGTCAGAGTTGTTCACACGCCACAATTTTTTACGCAGTAAAAAATCTTAAATCTTTTCCACTGTTCAAGACTTAGATTAAGTTAGCTTCACAGGTCGCCAGCAGCACAGGCACAAGTAGGTCCTCAAGTCTGATCGCTTTGTGTCACACAAAAAAGAGGAAATGGAGAAAGGGTCGAGGGTACTGTGGAAAGTGAAAAATTCTACATTGTTTAGAGAGGTTTAGTGGAAAGTGCTTAAAATTTCCACATAAGCCATATGGAGTCACCCCCGAACTAGTCGCTACTCCTGATGAAGGAATAGAATTCCTGTGGCTTTATCTCCCATAGTTCGGAGCCTGGCGAAGAATCTTTTCCTGAGATTAAACCGGTGTAGGCCCTCCAGAGTAGGCAGAGGTCGTGGGAAAACTGTCTCCTCCACCTCATTGTAACAGCTGCTATAGCATTCGTTTGCTAGCTACTACATTCTTTTGCGCAATGCCAAATCTGCAATGCCCAGTAACTCGTCGCACGATATTAACTGCGCTTTTCGAAAACTTACCAGATTTCTGCTTCGGACTTTCTTTAAGCTTAAAACTCAACTTAAACTCGTATCTAAAATCATGTTCAGACATGCACCCTGATTACGCAATTAAGGCCATACTTTAGCTCAATTTACCATAAAAAACTCAACAAATGAAGCAATTAGTACTTATTTGCCTAAAAACTGACTCAAATTCGCAATGTTTAGCGACCAGTTAAAACTGTGTTCAATGACAACAACAAAGCACATTTAACAATATATCTGCATTCATAATTCAATTGCATTATATTTTTCCTGGTAGTTGTAAAACTTTATATAAAAAAAAAGGAAAAAAAAATAAAAAGAAATGGAAAGTGAAACTAAGAGTTAGTATATTTTATAAAATTTGTATTTTACTTGCGACTGCGTAAATAATTAATTTCTTTTAAATGTCGCTCAATTTTTTAAATCTCAGAAACACAAGTTTTCTCGAACAAAATGAAGACATTTTTAGCTGTCAAATGCTAACTGAGTAAACTAAATTGCTTATGTGAGAACACCATACTCTATAACTAAATTTAGGTCTTAATTGCCTGTGTTAAGGTGCATGTCTGAACATAGCGAAAATTAGTGAACTCATCACGGATTATAAAGCTCGTCTTCTGAAGTTTTGTAAGTGCATTAGCGTTGTTTAGAAAACGCCAAGCTCGTTTGGAAGCCTTTATAATTCCTTGGCCAGTTTGGTTCGTTTTTACTTGGGATTGCATAAATTTAGATCTTTTGGAATAAATGTATCTTAAACAATCGCAATCTCAAATTTAATCAATTAGAATTTTGTGCATATGTTTTCACGCTTTTTTTCTCTTTTATTTTTTTTTTCTTTCTTCTAAAAATTAAAAAAAAAGGTCGCAACATGGCTGCTGCAATCACTCTTTAATTTTCATGGATAAAAACTGCTTAAATAATGAATTCAATTAATATTTTAATCAAAACAAATTCGAGTGAAACTTGGACCATTTTCGCTTTGCTTTTCTGTCAGTGTAAACAGTTAATGAAGGCGCTTGCATGATTGTTTGTCAGACAAACAATATCTCTGAGTACTTGTAATGATTTTGAAAGTGTTTTTCTTTTCCTCTTAAGAACAAATAAAAAATAAATAAAGGCCCTTAAACAAATTTCGATGACATTGTAAACAATTATCATAGCGACTGCCACAGGACTGGAGTTGTGTGCACGGGCATGGATGAGAATGTTGCACAAGTCTTGTGAATTATAAATAAATATGAAAATGCTTCTTGCTATTGATGGCTGTCATAAATCGCCGTGTGTCTTAACGCCTGGTGCCATGGAAATGTCAAAGTTTTGTGTCTCTCTATATTAATTTTTTTATAGAAATATTTTCTCTATCTCCACATGCGCCTTCTTGTAGTCTGCAGTAATCGTGGTTGAGTGCTGATGTGGTTGTCGTTTCTATGCATCCATATATATGAGACATTGAAGGGTTATGAATTGCATGGTTTAAAAATACATATTAAGTTTGTAACTGAGTGCTGGGAGTGTAAACGTTTGTTTGTTAAGTATTTGTTTATTTATTGAAGACATTGTGGTGAATCGACTCAGAGTGTGAATGACAGTTTAGTATTCCAGTTAATAGTGATGACAATAATCACCAACAATGTGCGTTTTAGATTTCATTTTAAAGTTTATTTCAATTCGCTTCAGGGAAAGTGTAAGTTTTGAGATTGCTGACACAACTTTAACGACTGCATTCTGTGTATGTGAAATGGAAAATAAAGCAACAACACATTATGAAATGAATATTTTCTTAACATTTCAAATTGTCATCGATTAGGATTTATAATAAAATCATTTTAAGTTTAACAGGATTTCAATGAGGTTTAAAAATAAAGCAAAGAAGAGAGCGAGCTCGATTTTTGGAACCTCGTTTAGCGCAACAGGTATTTTTTTTACATCACAGTCTCTATTAGCGCAACCTTTTCTGTTTTATTAACCTTCCTGTCTGAATTTATGTTCAGGAGCATAGCTGAGATCACCAAGGACCCATGTTAGAAACGTTTTACGCAGGCTAAAACTCTTTATTTGTAATAATCTATTGACTCTGTATGTTCTCACCCAGGGGCGGCGCTTAAAAGACATTTATAATCACGAAATTGTGTAAGGAAACGAATTTGTTGATTCATACAAATCAGCTGACAGTATCAGCAACTGTTTTACCAACAGAAAGTAGATTTTTACGAAATGAATGTCAAATTTTGTCATGTTCCAAAAACAAAAAGCTGCCACATTTTCTTTCGTTAGCACGTTTTGAACAACTAACACCAATAGATTAACGATAATGAAAGTTCTAAAGTAAAACAATACGAATCGCCCTGAATTTACTATTAAATCTATTTTCAACGTTCTGATTAAAGTTTTATTTGAGTTGAGGAGGCACTAGAGAAGCAGACCACTTACTTTATAGGTCTCTAATCAACCCCCAACATTCCTCGAATTGATTACAGGCAACCGGTATGTAAATCTCGACTACCTTACTTTTGTGGAGTCTCCTGCTAACACTAGTCTTGACTGTAGTGATTTCAGGCTATCGACTGGAAACTGTTGACCTTCTTTGTCATCTTAGAGCTTCTTGTTATTGTTAGTATTTGGCTGACACTTACAATTCCCTTGGCATTCACATTTAATAAGTGGCTGTCCGTGAGCGTGAACCTTATGCTAGCCAGTGCTGGACATTCACACACAATGTGCGCTACCGTCTCAGCGTCTTCCAGACACAGTCTGCAAGTATCATGTTCTTCGATTCGCATCACGACTTGTCGCTAACGCAGTAATACAGCTTAAGGTGCCCTAGCATCTTACTGGCCTTCCTGCCGGGAGCTCCTTAAGTTTCATATGATTTAAGTGAAGACCATTCTAAACTAAACGTAAATTAAGAGGTGGTTTATATTTATATTCATATTCGGTAAAAGCATCGACCCCGATTTCCTGTTGGTTGGAATTTTTACTCTCCCTATTGTTTATGAAACAATTCTGTCAAGGTCTGTTACCTTTTAAGAAACTTCAAGAAGTGAAAAAAGTTTAAGGTTCAGCGAAAAATATAAAAATATTACGACGGCCTATTTTTGTTTATTCGTATAGAAGAGAACATCTTAAAGATCACATTTTGCTTTTTGGTTTTTTTTACTCGCTGTAAAATTTCAAGATTATCACAAGTTTAAAAACAGAAGCAAGAAGTTTTTAGCAGGTTGTATCCATAAAAAATACAAAACACTACTGAGAGTCAATATAAATAAATAAAACTAATCAAAGCAACAAAGTTGATGAACGCCGAAAAACTCGGCAATAAAACTCTGCAAAAAAATTAACAATGTTACAAGTTAATTCCAATTAAAAATATTTGGCAATCGCTTCAGCCATTAATGGATTTTATGGTCTATAAACTTTAATATTTATTGCAGCTCTAATTTTAGTCTCTTAATTCTGAAACAAAATAGCTTTAATTAAAATGAGTTTTCCCTTAATGAATGTAAACTGTCTGACAGGAGTTGAACACTTCGTGTTACAGCCAACCTTCTTGAGAAAATATAAACACTTTTTTAAGTTTCTAAATTTTTCTTTTCGGTCCATTTTTTTTTTTTTGCCTTTGTCGTAAAAATATATTTGAAAAAGACATAAATGTGTTTCCTTAATTACAACTAAAATGTTTTTATGACCGCTAGACAATTCTGGCGAACAACATTCAAGGGGCATATCAATGTACATATGTACGTACATATGTGACATTTTTATTGTTGTCTTTATCGAAGTGTAAAATCATGGATTTGCTAACGACTTTAACGAACAAAACAAAAAATATAATAAAATAAACATGTTGAATCGAAATTCTCTCACACGCCCAGGATCTGGGAGCTTAAACTATAAATATACAGATGAATATAGAGTTAAGCTCGGCTTTAAACTTGCTGATTAAGTGTTTATACAATAAGACAATACGTGTATCATAAGTATAGGCAACAGCAGCAACAGCAACAGCAGATACAGAAACAGCAACAGCAATAACAACCAGCAGCACTTAACATAGAAAAACAATAACTCTTTCAACAATTGCCACTACTTAAGGTGAATGTTAAGGTAAAGTTTAGTTTTTGTACGTTTGGATTATTTTATTTTTTATTTTTGGTTCTTTGTGTATTTTTGTAAATGTCTGAATGTTATTTTAAAGTACGGATTTGCTTGAGTGGTTTTAAGTGCTGACACACCAGTGCAGTAAGTGTTCATGTTGTCCGTCTTGCCGTGCAACATGTGTTTTTACATTGTTATAACAACAGATTTTGTGTGATTTTTTTTTTTTTTTGTTTTAGATTTGCACAGATTACTAACTCTACATACGATTTTTATTACTTACAGGAGTATTTTTATTGCCACAAATCTCAGGGAAAAGTAACAATAACAGAAAAATGCAACAGTTTAATTTCTTTAAACGTCAACATTTATGCGAATAGATTAGGATTTGATATATTAGGGGGTGTTCACACTGGCTACAAAGTTTTAACAAATGAAATTGCAGATAATCTCCCTCTCTCCCTCTATCAGCGAACTGACAATGACAGGACAAATATTAATAAAAGCAGGGCAACAAAACTTTACGAGATGACAACGCGAACGTAAATTAAGCCTCCACATAAAAGGTTGTGAAAAAGATTCGAAAACAATTTTAATGTCAAAATTTCTTTGAAATTCCACTATACAATGGCCAAAGTCTGTTGTGTCTGATGGGTCATAAATACCAAAATTAGTCAAACGGAAAAAGTTGTGTTGAAAGGGGTCTTAATAAGATCACATCAGCAGCAGCAGCAGCAGCAACAGAAACAGCACCAGAAAATCCCTAAAAAGTCTGGTTATCACCAGCTTATTTGCTAGAATATGCAAAACAAGACGGACAGATAAATAAAATGACTTTGAAATAAAAATTAATTAAATTGAAATTTTCGTTAGCGGACATTTGTTTAAGCTGAAATTTATTTTATGCCTAAAAGAACAACAGCAACAAAAAAATCAGAAAACATGTACGACAGAGCGATCATGCACAAACACACACATGCAGTCTGAGTCGTCGTATAATAAAATTTGACAATACTGAGAGTTAAAGTTTGCAATGCAAAAACCAATATCCAAACAAAAGAAAAAGAAACATTAACTATTCTTGGCCGTTTGCGACCAAGATCAAGACCAACAGCTCTACATAGCACAACAATGTTCTATTGTTGTTCTTGTTGCAGTTGCTGTAACTTGCAACTTTTTGTTATCCTAATACAACAAATGGCTGGTGGGATTACATTTATGGCAACATTGAATATATTGCAACATACAAACTACATGTTTGTATTCAATTTACAAAAACAAAAACAAACAAAAAACTAGCTATAAAAAGTGCAACTACAACAACATTGCTAAGAACAACATTGAAACAAAGCAAAGCAAAAAAAATGTATACAAAACAAAAACACAACAACATGCATTTCGGAAAAATGCTTGTTCCAAACGTCGCACAACATGTTTCGGCTTTTAGCGGTTTCTTTGACACTGGGGAGCTCAGAAAGAGCAGAGAAAAAAACACAACTTCAACGCGCCACGTTCTTCGTTAACAGCCGAAGAACAAGCACATTCAACATTCTACATACTACGAGTATTCAACTAACAACAATACCATCAATTTCAATCCGAACAACAACACCACACAACTGCCACCATTAACAAGAAGGTGCTACAGACCTCATCATTAAATAATTGTAATTTAAAGTTAAACATTCTACCAACACTTTGTGTATCATTACAATGATGACTATGAAGACGACAAAGTTGATGTGGCAACTGCAAAAATACCGAAGACTGCCAACATCCATTATGAAGACTTTGCAATAAAAAAAACAGACTTTTACCCCATAAACGTTTCTTATTCCGAAAAGCTTTATTTTTGTTAATAATTCTTTTTTAGTTAAAAAAAGAAAAGATTTTACAATAAAAATTTGACACAAAAATATACAACTGGGTTTTTTTCAATAATTTTCCTTTCTGAAGCAATAGCTCGAAAACCCGAACTCGAACTTCGTCATACGAGATAAAAAAATACACTTTACAATTTGGTGTTGTTGAAGAATATTCAATTTCAAACGCGTGAACGCTGATGACAGTAACTACTTTTTAAATACTCATACATACATATTGTTGCAACAATCTTAATGGCAGCAATAACATTAAGCAACGAAACAGCAGCCAAAACTGGCAGCAATAACGAACAATCATGTATTTCAATCACAATAAGCGCAAAGTGCAGCCAACTTAATTGTTTTCTAATGGTAGACAATAATGGCAAAATGTCGACGCCATCAAAATACGACTACTTACTTACTTCATCATTCCATACAATTGCTTAAATACTGCTATTAGACTAAAACTACCACCACCATCACCATCAGCACCAGCGCTTTCTTCACCAAACTGCTGCCAACAAACGAAGTTAGCACCAAGTTGCGCTCAAGTTGAGCAAGCAATGAAATCTGATGCACATCCCAGTGCAGTCGGAAGAGCAAGTAACAAACCAACCAACCAACTAAACAGACAACAACAATATTCATTTATTCAATGGCACATTAACCAACTTTGGCTACTGTTTTTCCAGTTGTTGTTGCTCCTTTTGCTACAACTACTGCTGCTGCTGCTGTTAATGATGACTATTAAGAAGAAGATGATGATGAACTTTAATACAAAATTCAGTTCATAAGCATTTCTCTAGTGAATGTTTAGCGAATGCTTTTGAAAATATTCGCTTTTACCTTCGGTCCGTTTGTCTATCTGCATGTCTCAGCACATTTATAACAGAGGAATAAGCTGTCAATAGCATAAATCGCATAGTTATTCTGCCAGCTATGCGAATACAGTTAACGAGCTAGCTAGTAAACGAGTGTATGGATGAGTGAATCGACTACACTCGACATATTCATAGTACAAGTACTCGTATGTTAAGTTCATGCTGTGGTATTTGCAAAAGTTTAACAATTCGACAAGCAACAACTAACTGTTCACTTTTAATTCATAAAGAGCGAGAGAGAGACAGAGAGGGAGAGGAGCCTGGGAAAATACTTTTTCTTTAGTGCATTAGTAACTTAACCAGCAACACAGACATTTCCCAAGCATGTGTGTACGAGTACTATGAATTGGTTTAGTTTAAGCTTTTGAAGGTGACTTGTAGCGTTTCCAATGCAAAGAAATATTCGTTATTTTGTTTCTTTCACAAATATTTGGAACAAGTGCACTCATGCGCTTCGTTTGAATATCTCGAACATTTAAGACAACATTTGTTTTCAACTTGTGCCAGCTTCCAAAATGCTGCATTCTATTGAGGGTTGTCAAGATGCAGCAGTGCTCTAAAAACACATACACATAAGATTTGTGTACACTGAGAAAACTATGAAGAGAAAGGATGAGTTAGTGGGCGATGAAAATTCAAATGCACTCAAAATACACCCTGATTTAATCGCCGAAATTCGTAGTCGATTAAAATTGTACACAAATTGCCCCCGACTTCTGCAAAAACGCACTCGCCAAGTGGCAGCTTTCAGTCTGCTCGATTACTCCATCACACTGAATAAAATGCATTCAAGCAAAGATAAAACATGAATGTGGCACGGTCAAAACTACCATATTATATTCCCTGCAACAATATATTGTAGTGGTTATTTGAAAATACTTTAACCATTACTTAAGTTTTGATAAACAAGTTATGGTTTTCACTTAATTTTTAATTATTTCCATCCATAAAAACTGCAACATGGTTGAGTTGAACAATACAGTTTTTCCTAAAATTCAAAAAACAAAGTATTTTAACTACACAAAAATAATATAATAACTTTAACCATAAAGCGGTACATTCTTTTAGCGTTTAATTAAAGCGTACCTCAGCCGCCAATCAGTAACATAAATTCCTTGCTAAAAGTATCATATTATTGTAAGTTCTTGGAACAAGTTTTCTAATTTTCAGAACGAAAAATGATGCTGAAGATGGCACACAGCCGAAACCGGTTTGCTTCCAAACGACAATTGACAATGGAAGGCCGAAATTCGGTCCAAAAAATCTACATCAAATCACCCTGTCGGAATATTAAATCAAGGATCTACAATAATGATATGATTAGTTTACAACCATATACCTCAATCGTGTGTTATACTTATGATTAGATTATGGATTATGTGTTTACACCAGCATAATGTGCAAAACCAGCCAGCGCTGAAAATTTTGCGCATAACTAGCGAAACGGTTAGCTTTAAAATTTTAAAGCACAACGTTTCATACGGACTCGAATTGAGAGGTACAGAGTCAATTGGATTCATCTTGTCTTAAGCATACTTTTCTTACAGTGTATTGAGATGAAGTCAAGGAAGGCTTGAGCAAGTTGCATTCAAGGATGCATATATGTGTATGTCATCATGAATTCGTTAACACACATAAAGCAAAAGCTTAGTTTACTTTCATACAAACATTACTTTCACTTGAAGCGAAGAAATGTTGCCCAAAGAAATTTCAGCTGCATATGAAGTAAAAAAAACACAAGACTTTCAATTTTTCTGTTACTTCCAAGTTTTGCATTTATAAGACCCCACTGCTCTAACGCTGCAATGTTAAATATCCGTAAACAGACGAAAAAGGAAACACATACTCGTATATTTTACCCAAAAAATAAGACAAAGAAGATAAACAAACGTTTTCAATTTTAGAAAGTAACTTATTAGCTTTGATCTTACGCCAAACTAAATGAAAAAAAAAAACTCCCCACCAAACTCCTGTAAAGAAAAAATACATTAAAATACAATTAACCGAGTTGTTTAAGTTTTTGAAAATCTACTCTAAATTTATTTGTGAATTACGAAAGTATTCGAAGCTGGCCGCCTTTCTCATCTTTTAATCTTAATTGAAGACACTTAATCAAATGCTTTTCAAATGAGAATTTGATTTTTTCCTAGTTGTTATGTGGCTTCTAATTGAAGGTGTTAAGAGAAAGTACCGCAGAAACAAAACTGCGTTAGATTTTACAGCTACGGATATTAGAAGCAACAATATCTGATGATGGCTTACAAAGCTTACAAGAACAACACAATGTGTTGTGCTCTACAGGTGTATTTACGCTTTAAGTTGTTGCCTACATACATATTTTTCTCGTTACGTTAAGTGTTGCGTTGCCCAAAAAATTCGTATTAAAGCTGGATATGTGAAATGTGTGTTACTTTTTCTTTGTAACGATTTATCGATGAACAGACTGTTCTTCTGGGCATATGGCCCAGCTACGGGGGCCAACTTCAATAACTTTTATTTCCTGCAGCGAGTTTAATGTTGAATCATATTTTTAAAATGAGATTTTCAAGTAAAGTTTCAGATAGAAAGTAAACTTTTGATAGTTGTCGGTTGAGAAATTATGAAATAGAAAATATTACTATAAAGATGATTTTTCATTGAATTTTAATAATTAAAAACAAATGCAGCGATGAGCAATTTTATTGCATCCAAATCTTAATAAAAAAAGACTATCTATTATTGAGTAGGGACAGCCGTATCGCCAGGTTCAATGTGCCTGTTTTTCTCCAATCTCTAGTGCCTCCGAAATTGCAGTAAACCGCGTGCTAGAGTGTTAAGATGGACCACGACGATGTTTACGTATTTGCAGAATTATGTTTTTACTTTTTGCTAGATAGTAGAAAATTCTAGATATTTGCATTTCTAAGGTACCAAGCAACTCATACGATAAGTCGTAAAATCCTAGACTGTCTTCTTTGTAACTTCTGGATGCTTGATGCGCAAGCAGTAGCCCACAACTGAACGCGGCATGACCATATTAGCTTTATAATAGATTTATATAAAAGGACTTTGTATTCCAAAGCCAGGATTGAATTAGGACCCATTAGCCAGTTAGAAGTCTTGCCTCAATGTGACGAGATTAAGTAAGGCCTCGATTTAGGTGGATACCCCAAATATTTAACGTGGTTTTCCATTGCAACAGTTCTATTTGTTATTTTTGTTAGCGGAGAGAAAATATTACCTGAGTTTATATCCTACATACACATGAGACTTAAGATGTTCGGATACAACGTTCTGATCTTGATGAACACTCTTAAACGCCGCGTCGTCTGCAAATGTTGACGTATATGTATTTGGACTTGTTGTCATATCAGCTGTACAGATGATTTATAACAGAAGACCGAACTTTAAACCTTCTATCACTAATCTGGAAAAATAGTGCCAAATAAATGTTTTTCAATCTAAAAGTTTTCAATTACATCTAGCGCTAGTGAAATGCTTATTTCAATTTACATTTTATGCACTACTCCCAACTCTGATGGAAATCAGCTATTTTCTGCCGTCACTTAGTTACCTTGAAAAGCTTTTTGTTTTCAACAAGTTTGAAATATGGAACGAAATGAAACATAACAACTAACGCATTATACACCCTTTCCATTTGCTAACGACTAGTCAGCTGATTCGCAACGGAACAGAAAGTAAAGACTAATTCTGTCTTTAGGCAACAAACTTCTCATTCCGTACAGTCGAGAAAAGTTTGGCATAGTTACATAGAATTGGAAAATATTGCCGACGCATTAGATGCAGCTTTCATTTTTGCAACTAAATTCCAAAACTGCTTACTTTTCAGCAAATATTTATAAAATAAAAATTCACACAAAGATCAAGTAAAATATTAAAAAAAGGTACCTTTAATTACCCTCAACTGAATCATTCTATAACCACATACAATATAAACCACAGAAACTGAATATGTCTTTGTTTTTATAATGACAGAGATGTTGGAATAAAACTGAGCTCAAGTTAAAAAAAAACCAAGACTGACGTTATAAAAAAATTTAAAACATGCGAAAAGCATAGATATTTTTAAAGTTAAGAGAGAAATTAAATAACAATTAACTTACAAAGTAACATACAGATGTGTTTAGATTCACGTGAGTACTTGCCAACGATGGCAGCTACTCACGGTAGTCCCACACCACGGGTGTGACATTAAACGGCCTCTATGAAATCCGCATAAGCACCGCCGGAATAGCACTTGTGCACATCCCATAGGTAGCAAATTAGGCTGCCAGGCCCCCGGTCCCACCCCTCGCTGAGGGCTATTTAATCTCCTATCGTCAACGAATAATATTGACAGCTTGCGTTGCACTGCAACACCACATCGGTCCTGCAGTGAACATCCCCGCTTTGTGTATAACCACAGCCACCAACAGCCTCACCAACAACCAGTCTGGAACCGAAGTTCCAGGGGCTACTGGTTCCCGTGGTACCAGTTTACTTTTCCGTTACTGGTCGAACTTAGAAGTCATACCTTTTTCCAGTTTCATGCTCCTGACAAGCCCCTGGGTCTGAGGAACCTGTTTTCTCCCAGTGGCAATGCATTAAGAACTGCCCGGGGGGGGGGGGGGGGGCAGCCAAATCGCGTATAATCGCAGACAATACAAATCGTTCACAACTAAACCGCAATGACGAATTTGTTTGCCATTATAAACTGTGTAACAATAAAAACTGCTTTAACTGACTTTCTACGTGCTACGTTCTGCACTCGCAATCGCCAGTGATTTCAACAGCGTTGTTTTTCTATTGCCGACAAAGCTGATGAACTAGCAGTCTGTCGTTTTATAGTCGAACCTTTCCCTACTTCTAGGATTACTTGGTGTCGGATTAAATTTATTTACAAAAAAGTTTAATGGTTTATTTATTTGACATGCTACTCGTATCTTTCATATGTGCAGCGAGTGTTGCAGTTAGTATGCATACGTTCAGTATTATGACTAAATAAACTTTATCGACGCGTAATTTTTCTCCATCATCTTCTAAAGACGCTTTTACAACAACTAATTAAATGGCATTTCTTGTAAAAATGTTGGTCTTGCTCTCGCTTTTATAGCTATAAGAATTCATTATATTCCTAAAACAACCCACACACTATTAACTAATTTCAGGTCCAACATTGGATTGTTACAATATTCCATGTTTTCAGCTAAATCAGTGACAAAAAAGTAATAAATGTAACCTAAGCTCTTCTCCACCAGTTAGTCATGTATAAGGACAGGAAGGGAAACTGAAGTTAAGGCTACACCTTTGGTGGCAACCTGAATAAAAACGTAATAATTGGAAGTTGTAATCTGGGCTGATTGCACACCCTACACCCAAAGAACAACAATGTTACCTCATTCACCGAGGCATATCTGTTTAGTTTTAGAACACATTTCAGCAATAGTTTGGAGTACACGTTCACTTGCCTCGCGCGTTTTATAATTGACTGATTATCAAGATCAATAAGAAACTTTCTTCCATGCACCCAACTTTCGAGCACGTTATCCTCCAAACGCAGACTACAGGACAAGTTTAACTCAGCTGAGTATACACTTGCTCCTGCCTTGCCTTCGACTACTTTTCTTCCACTCATGCGTTTCATCGGCATCTGAGTCTCTCGAACCCCTTTTCTAACTAGGTCTAGTCTTGTGTCCTATTTGGGGCCCAAAACTATGCCGTATGGCATCGATTTTCCTACGCAAAGCTGACGTTGCAACCTGAGAAATAAGTCTAATAAGTCGAATGCCTGTCTTAGTGCCGTGCGCATTGCATCACATATTAAATAGTATCCATGAGCAGCTTTCAAATTTATTTGGTGCCAAATTCCAAGCAGTATTAAATTAAAACAAGTTTTTCCGGAAAACTTTACTCTTACTTTCGTTCACAATTTAGATTAACTCGATGTCGGCCTGAGCGACTTTATGAATTTCTTACATGTTTTTATTATATGTTGATGATCTTTTTCCCTTCAATTGGTGTGAGTTTAAGCGATATCAGCTGTATGATAGACCTCGTTATGGAGCATATAAAACGCATAAAAGTGTGGAGGCTTTATCATGGTGCTGTGGCTGTGGCTATGATCATTGTAATTATGGCGGTGTTGTGAATGCAAAAAAAAACATATAAAAAGGAATTTGCAGCTTGTAAAAAAGAAGGTTAGCTAAGAAAAACAACAGCAAATTCGCTATAACTAGAATTGCATTGCTCGTTTTATGAAATTTAATTTCACCACAGGCCACATAAAATATTTGAAGCTTAAAGGATTAACAAACAAAAAACTTAGTGTTGACGTTATGGATTTGTTTAATACGGTGTCCTTCCCCAATTTCTGTAGAAAAACGTAAACAAGCCTAAGAAAAGTACAGAAGCTTTCGGTGCTGTAATAACAGTAAGCCGGAAAAAATACTCGCATCCAGTAACGACAACACACCATTACCAAAGGAAGCTGCATCAATGTGAAACACCAAGAACCATCTTGGTGTTCATCTCTTGTGCACTTTTCATATTTATTGTTATTATTGTAATAATTTTATTTTTTATGGAATTTTGATTAAATCACACTGGTTAACAACAGCAATGCACTCGTACAACCGAACACTGCATCTAACTTTACAACCACACAACTTTACAACTTCACAAACTCTTGGCCACTGCCTGTTTCTTCTCTTATTAGAAGAACAAAATATTTTTGCAGTAAGCCTCCTCTGGTGGCTGCCTGCCACAATAACAAGATGAAGAAAAATTTTGGTGGTTCGAGCATCATCAGTTGTTTATTATGGTAGAGTTGGCGTTTGGCTGGCTGGTGTGGCATAAAAAATTCATATGATTTTTACAGTTGCCACTTAAAGTGATAATTTAGGTTTTTAGTTGAAAATTAAAACGTGCTTTCGGCTCAACAATTTTCCATCTACATGGCTTCAAACAACTTCCATACCACACAATACAATTGAGCATGCGTGCAAGTTTATGAAAATTCCAAGAACTCGAGAAAAAAAATAAAAACTAAAGAATCGGACAAAATAAATTATAAAATATCTTCTTGACCTTCACTTTAATTCATGAAAATAATGAAAATAAAACGCTGTAAAGAATTAAAACGAGCTGCAATTAATTTATTTTTAATAAGAAAATTATTCTTTTTGAAATTATTGAAATAAATGAATGAAATTTATTTGTGTTGAAGCTGAAATCAATGAGTCATAGGTTTTTGTTGTTGTTGTTGTTACAATAATTTGAAGAATCATGTGAACGAATTTGGAAGATATAGAGATCTTCAAATTCTATGTCTTTTGGACGCTTAGATTCTTATATTTTACGAGCTTTGTTTTTAAGACTTTTGAAACAATAAAAATCAAAGTCTATCACAATTGAAGGGTTTTGAAGAAACCCGCACTCAATCTGAACAAGTCTTTATTGTCTTTAAGAAGTGGTAGTAAATCAACAACAATCATTCTTCATTTTTTTTTTTAGAAATTTTCGTCAAAATGTTGAATACAGATTGTGTCATCCGAAAGCAAAAGCAAGAAAGATTTTAAAGACTTGTTGTATTGATGTTCGTTCCTCGTAAAGATGGCTCTTGCTTGATCGTGCTTAAACATGATTTTTTTCCTCGGCACAACATGCAGGGTATTCAGTATTCTTTTAAATTTGCTATTGAAAATTTATTTACTTCTGTACAACTCACTGACGCCTTGTATTGTTGTATTGATTGTATTATTGTATTTGAATGTAAATTTGTATTTACAAAAAAAACCGAAAATATTTTGCTGATTTATTGAGGTTTTTTGAATGGATTAATTAAGCATGGTGAACGATTTCACTCAATGTTTTTGGGACCAGCACATGCTAGGAGACTACTGTTGGAGTGTCGTAAGGATACATGTAAAAATTTATATAAAAAAGACCTAAAAGTCTTGACTTCACCCTAATGTTACTTTTACTTTTTTTTCATTCTTAACAAACATCTCAAAAGTTTGGCGTGATGGATTTTTCTTAATCTTTTTTCCACGCAGGTTTTAAATTGTGAACAAGACCTTGTAAACGAGTGTAATTTACCACCTGCTCTCTTTTGTCACTATGATTTTGTTAGCTTTAAGCATAAGTGAAAGTTCTCATGCCTGAATCGATACCATGGCATTAAATGCTGCGGTTAGACGTCCATAATTTTTTGACATTAGCAATGAAATAATACCGCAACGTAATAATTGACTATTCGTAAATAAATAAAACAACGGTTTATTTTAATACACGATACAATAGTACAAGGCGTTTGTTTTTAAATGGCAAAATAAAGTTTTAGAAAATATTTTAATAGAAAATAAACAGGCTTTTGTAGTTTTCTAAACACTCGGATACGAGTATACGATGAATACCCCTCATTTTTTTTCAATGTGGTGAGAGTGAGTGATATCACTGGTGATATTCTTGATCGCGTTGGTAGGAAGACTTTTGAGAAGAAAGAAGATGAAGGTAGAAGAGTTAGCTTCGTGGCTGTAGTGACCAGTTGATGGTTGGTATGCATTCAATCAATCAAAATAATGACAGAAAATTGACATTAAAAAAAAAACAAAATTACAATAACAATAAAACAACAAACAAGGAAGCCAAGAATTAAACCTATCAACTCATTTTTATGTTTAATCATATTCGAGTATGAGTATGGGTGTGAGTGTGTCTCTTCATTTGGTTGGGATGAGTGAAATTTCATATCGCTCAGATCTTCGCTCGTGTGTTTTGTGATCTTTTATGAATGATGGATGTTTGTGCTGACTTTAACAAGTGTTTCTTTTTGTTTGTTACTATTTTCACTCTTCACTCTTGTTCAGTATTAAATTTAACAATAGCAGCGAGCAACAGCAATTTAATTTCATTTGTGATGTTTGAGTTTCATATCCCACTAGCAACAGCGACAACATCAATAAAAATCAACTAAGAGAGACCCCAATAAAAACGTAAATTTTTTTATCGCTTTTACGAAGAATGTTGGGCTTTTCTGTTTTGTTTTTCGTGTGTGTGTGCCTTTGATTTTTTATTTTTATTGAATTGATGATGGAAATTAAAAAAGTAACAGAAGTGGAATTCTCCATGTACTTTGTTATTGCTGCTACATTATTGTTGGTGTTGTTGTCGTGGTTGTTGCCTGTTTAAATTAGTTTTAAATTGTAAAAAAATAAAAATTTATTTAGGCATTTTATGAGCTTTAGTATATGATGTTATGTAGCAAACGAACTAACTGACAACGTCAGAGGCATCTGCTCACTCAAACGCCTTGTCGTACATGATTTCGTTTCTAATGGCAAGGCACAATCACATGATGATGAGATGCGCTGGAATATTAGGTGATCTGATTGCACTCTGCCCTTCATTTTGGTATCTTTTTGTTTACTATTGCATCTTGCGTTTGTTTCTCTTTTGATGTTTAAGTGTTTACATAAAAGGGAGAGAGAAAGAGAGAGAGAGAGGGATCGAGAATCAGACAGGCAAGCATAAATTGTACATAAAACATGTCTTGACGTTTATTTCTTTGTAATTGATACTTTACTTGATGATTTTCTTCTTGTTTTTATCCGAAAATTTTAATGTCAAGCAATTAAATTGATGATACTCTCTTTCCAATTTTATCTCTTTTTTTGCTGATTTTTCTAAATTACATCAAAACATTTATGAGAAAAAGTAAAGAAACGCATACAAAAAAAACATTGACAGTTAATGATCACTAAAATTAAAGTAAGAGTCTTTGGTGTAGCTTTGTTTTGTGTGATTACCAACTGTCAATGTTTAATAAAAGAAGACATCTTTGTGATTTGAAAGCAACAGAATACTGACAGCAGATTGATTTATAACATAAAAATTTTAAAATATAATTGGATTTAGGAAACATCTTGTGAGGACGACAGAGCTCATTTCGTTTTTAATTTCCACTAATAGACAACAGATTAAAAGCGAGACAATCGCTCTTTTCAATAGTTTACGAAACTATTTCCAGCATTATTTTATTGTTTTGCAGGTTTAAGAAAGTTGTAAAGGTGTATTGCTTAAATGTTACAATACAATTGCAAATCATATTCTAATTTAAATTAGTAAGCATAGTAACCTGGAATATTTAATAAATTTAAACAATAAAAGGTCAATACAAAAATCCATAATTTAAAGAAATAAATGTAGTTTGAGCTCCTTCCCGATTGAAGAAGTTACATATTATATGGGGTGTTTTTTAAGCGCGATAGAACTTGCGAAACGAACTGTCACACCGCGCTGACTATTTGACATTTATGATCAGCATAATGTGGCAAATCATAGTGAATACATTGACAGTTGAAAAACGCTACCGAATTATCCTGAATTACTTTGAAAATCAGTTATTAGCTGATCCAATGTTAAACTGCAAAATTGTGTTCCATGATAAGGCTCATTTTAGCCTTAACGGCTTTTTAAATAAACCAAATTGCAGCATATGGCATGAAACCAATCTACAACAGACCCTACAGACTCCAATTATATCCAGAAAAATCCACCATTTGGTAGATTCATTGGACCTTATTTCTTGATTTGTTGAAATCAAAATTTGACAGTATCATGATTTCAAGATATGGACCTGACAATTAGCTTCCAAGGTCGTGCCATTTGACACCTGTCGATTATTTCCTGTGGCGCCACGTGTAGACAGTAGTTATTGCTGATAAACCAGCAACAATTGACGGCTTGGCGGCCAACATTGTTCGTATTATTCCTGACATACGGCCATCAATGCTTGAGAGGCTGCCAAAATTGGACGTCCACAATGCGCTTCGTCAAGAACAGCTGTGGTGGCTATATGCCCGAAATTAAATTATTGTCATATGTGAATGCCATGTATTATCGATCCTTCAAATAAATAATTTTTTTTTATTAAAATAAATAAATTAATTTTTGTGTTATTTTTCACAATTTTAAGTTCTGTCGGGATTACAATTATAATTTCTAGGAATCGTTCGAATTGTTGGCGAAAGTTAGAAAATGTTTGCTAGAATTTGCAGGTTCATATGAAATTCGTAGTGAAATTTTCTCAAACATATTAGAAATAATAATAACAACAACATGAAACAATCTGAACAGCTGCTTGTGAGACAATTCGGCTGATTTTCATTCACAAAATTCTCGAAAGATGGCGAACTACTGCGAACAAATTAAATATTTTCAGAAAAAATATACTCTTCAAAAACTTAAAACAATCGTACTCGCTGTGCCTGTGAAATAGCAGCGTTTCGTATTTCTTATCAAAGACTTTTCTTTTTGTGAGGAAGTAGAAACTACTTTCCCAGCTCCAGTGGGTAAAAATATTGATGAAATTAAATTGAATTGAAAACAATCGCAACCTTGAAATATTTTTGCTGATGACTCCTTCAAATTATTTGTTTAAACACTTCCACTAACATTTATTTTTTTCCTCTGCTTTGTGCAGACGTGAATGAGGATAGGTGTGGATATGTACATATATACATACACACATATGTATGGATGGATGCAAACATGAGTATGTGTGTTTGCGTAACCACTTTTAAGTTTTTGTGTGTGTGTTTTTTTTCCACAAAAGCTTGATGTTTTCGTAGTGGGTTCTCTGTTTGATTTTTGCTGTACAAAGTTTGTTATTATTCTGTCAACATTTCGTTAAATTAGTTTCTTACCACCAAGCAGATCCACTAAATCAACAAACTTTATTGTTATTACTTGCACTTCATTGTGTCAAAAAATGAGTGGAACCACACATTACAAACACGGTCCCACAGACGACGACGACGACGACGACGGAGTAAACAAATCCAATCATGTTTAAGATCGTCTCGAAGCAGCAGTTAAAATTTTTGTTTCTCTTTCTTGTTCCTCTGTATTATTATTCGGTTGTTTGTTACTTTTGAATTTTTATTAAAGACCTGTAAACAAATGCAACACGTACGTACATGTAACAAATATGTATGTACCACGTAGTCAAATAAGCATGCACCTATCCCCAGTTATACAATGTAAATTAATATTAAAACGATGGCAGAGTATATTTAATAATTTGGAAACAAAAATAAAATAAATAAGGACGCATTCCTGTAGCAAAAAACTCCAAACTAAAGTTCACCCGAACTCTTCAGATATTTGATGAATTAAAAATATATATTTCAAATATTTATTCTAGCTAATTCTTTTATCCCAACTCATTTGATTATAAAAATGAAATTCATTTGTTAGAGGAGGATAAGCCAGTCTGTCAGTATGTGTATTTCATTCGTTGCTTAGGTCGGTTCAGCAGGAAACCTTATCAAACTTTTCTTGAAATTCCTTAAACCAACTGAGAAATCTAAAAGTATCTATATTTTTCATTGACTGCGTATTTGTTCTTTCACGATTTCTGTAAGACCGATCGAGCCATGTTATTCAATATAATAAAAGTAGGTAAAATATTATTATAATAAATTGGGGGGCAAATTCTATTTCAGGACTGCAGCATTCGATATAAAAATCTGCAGTCTAACTTCGTTCAAAATTTCGCATTTAATTTAAATTATTGACGCAGGTACATATGACAACGCAAAATTCTAAAGCAATTGGAAGAATTATTTGTATTTTAATTAATTAATTTATAATAATTTTTCGTATTACACCGCTAATCGAGAGTTTGGTTTATGCCAGTGTTTGATAGACCAACATTTTGAATTCAAAAAAAAAAAAAAAACAGAGTTTTGTTTCTTTAAAAAACAAGACCGAAAGCAGATTTTTTCTGCAGACAAAGTAATCACATTTAAATTTGTTTATTCGAGTGTACGAAGAAGTGAATTTGTTTAAAACAACTTTTAATACATTCAAGATTACGAGATATTTAGAAATTCTGCACACTGACCATGTACCAGGAGTTACATACGTACGAATCGAACTTTTCGCCAATAATAAAATAAAACTTTTCGCCAACAACAGAACCGTAATTTGATCATTTTAATGTATTTTTAAGGTGGCCCTGATATTGATTCTTTGCATAAACTATACAGACCCTAAAGTAAAATGACGTGCGAGCCATTCCGAAAAATCGGTCTGTTTTGCTCATTTTCAACATTTTCATTTTCAACACCCCCACTCGAGTCCAACCGATTTCAGAGCAAATATACTTATGGAGCCTGCGTGTGTGTTCTATTAAGAATAGATGACGTTCGATGTCAAATTTTATTGTTGCTGGTGTAAACAATTTCTGTTTAGTAGGTGTTTTCTGGGCCAAAGCAACGGCAAGTTAATTATTCTTGGTGAATAGTTTTTCTTTCTGATTTTATTCTGAATTTGAATTACTAGAGTTGGCAGTGATTGTGGTGGCATAAATTTATTTTTTCACCTTTTTTTCACCGAATGATGATGGCCGTTAATTTGTTTTCTTTATGGGGTACTTTGTTTTAAAAAGCAAATAACAATAATAAGACCACGACGACTGTGTCCACTAAAGTTGGCTGAATGTATGAAGAGCAGCCCAAATACAACATTGTTGTGCGTATGTATGTAACTATGTTTGCTGGTATGCGTGTATGTCGCCATGAACTCGTGTGCAGATGGGGTCTCTCACACTTTAAAGAAGTTTTATTTGCCTTTGTAATTCTTTTTGTTGCTGTTGTTCCACACTTTAATAGTTTATTTTATTTATTTAGTTTTTTTTATGATTTGTTTATTTTTTATTGTTTATTTAACATTTGTTGTTGTGTTTGTGTTTTGTTAAAATGATTTAACATTCGATTTATTCTTCGTTAAACAAAATTAATTTTTAATACTCCTACAGCTGGGGTGTTATTTTTCGAAAACACTTTTACACTAGAGTTTGCGAATTGGATTGGAAATCGATTCGAATGTATTTGTTCGCATGTATCTCTTCCTATCGAATGCTTAATTCAATTGAAGACTATTTCTTAAACCCTGCTTACTTTTCGAAACGAAAGTTTTTCATACAAAGAATGTTAGTCATTTCAGTAGGGTCTTATTTGTTTCGACTTTGCCATTTAACAGTACGAGTACTAAGAAGCTCATTAGTTTTTGGTAAATTAATTTAGGGTTCTGTGGAATTTGTTTGTATGTAAATTAGTATGAAATAATGAATTATTTAACAATTTCTCACTTTAATGGTTTGTTAAACTTAAATCGTCTTTAAACTCAAAGCCAAATCTTAGAGGAGCAGACCAGACAAACTCTTGCTGTTGATGTTGTTTTAGTGACCACTTATCTGTCATTATATCCAAGTCTTTCTCTATTTTAAATGTTAGAGGCGTAAAGTTTTTGTATTACATACAAACATGTGATCAGTCATTTGGTTGTCGTTGGTCTGGTTGGGACTGTTTGTTGGTCTAAGGACCAGCTGCCGATAAATGGCTGAGGCGTGTATTAAATTTAAACATTTTGATGGCTTTTACTAGGTTGCTGTCGTTTTCGTTCTTGTTGTTTTTGTTGTTAGAAGAGAAAAGCTTTCAAAAGTGTTCTTAAGATATAAATTTTTATTGTAAGTTGGCAAGTTTTTGTTGTTGCATTTTGAAGTATCGTGTCAGTTTTAAATCATTGTAAATGCTGGCTGTTGTTTGTTGCTTGTTGCTTGTTGTTATTGTAGCGTTCATAACACGTTAAACATTGAAAACATTTAAAACGTGATCCTAAAAATGATTTTTAAACCATTTTTCATGTTTGAATTTTGTGGATTTTTCTTTTTAAAGATTTTTGCTGGTCTGTTGTTGGTTGGTCTTTCAATTCGTTTCATTTACTCTCCCCCTTTGTCCTCTCCAAAAGCTATAAGTAGTTGAGTTGGCTGTTGTTCGTTTGAAATTCTTCCTTTCGAGTTAAGTTCGATTTTTAACGAGACGTGTAGGGGGAAAATAAGGTCACGTAAAGTAATATGATGGTGTCTTGGAAAATAAGGAACCAAATGAAAAGAAAAAAATATCGTAAAAAAAGAAGTACTCAATAAGAAAAGCATTCATAACATTCACATCATCATCGTCATCATCAATGCCCAAAACAATTGGTTGGTCATAAACCATCCATGCCATCCCATCACAGCTATCACAACTACCACGGCTATTCCATCCATCTATCCATCCATCCATTCATTCATCCATCGTTGGTATTGGTTTGGTAACTAACTAGCATAACAAATTTACAAGAAAAATACGAGAAGAAGAAAACATAACAACCCGCAGTACGAGTGTTGTAATCGGCTGACAAGAAATTTATTTACCCTGCATCATCTTTTCTCTAAAGGCACCTCACCGCAAGATACAAGTAACTATGAAACTAGAACGGCAGTAACAACTAGGAGAACGATGCAACTGCTGTCATGTTACTAATGATTTAATGAACCAACTACACCTTGTTTATTTATGTGATGAGTATCATTTAAAGAGCCAACAAACAGAAAACGTTCTGAACGGTTAAAGTACTAACCGTAACTGACGGACTGACTGACTGACTGACTGACTGAAGTGATGTTAATGATTTTGCATTTATGGCAGTTACTTTATTTTAAGTTTTTCGGCTTAAGGTCTTTTTTTTGCTTCGAGTGTTTCTAATTTTGCAGATTTTGTTGTTTTTTGTTTTGCATATTTTAACGCGCCTTCTTAAGCATGACAATCGATCGTGCTTTTCACAAATCTTTAATCTGGGTTGATTTTTTATGTGCCACACTCTCTTCATAGTTGTTACTTAGAATATTGATTTATTTAATATTCTTCAATTTTCTTGTTGTTTTTTTTTTACAATTTTTATTTGTATCCGGGTCTGCGGTTTTTGTTAAGAAATCAACAAAAACTAAAAATTTTGTGTCTAATGAGAATAAGCAAATCATATACTCACTCAGCTTAATTAGCACTTTAAAAATGTTGAAGCTGAAAATTAAAAAAGAAAAAGAAAATATTAGTAAATGTGCAAGTTGATTTTTTGTTGTTGTTTAGGCCAACATCTAGCTTTCCTCCCCTTTCGGAATTCTTTGTTTTTAGGAAATTCGCTATGTTTATGTTTAGTGGTCATGTGGAGTTTATAATTAAAATAATATAAAAATATCCAAAGTCCTTCATCAGTTTTGAGAAGTTGTCAAATAAGTTGGTAGATTTAAAATGCTTAAGATTCTAGGCACATGCTATATTTTGCTTGTGTAAATGACCCACAGCAATAAGGCATGTGAACTTACTTGTTTTGACGGTATTTAAAGTCAAAGTTAGAACAACAATATCCCGCTAAGAAAGCCTGCTTTATCGGAGCCAATGAAAGGAACTCTTTGAGGACTGTTAAACATTTTCCATTTCGCTTAAAACTTTCAAAAGCCAAAATTAAAGAATTATGCAAACAATAAAATAAACAATAAACAATAAAACACCGAATACGGGATGGCGTTAGAAGTTGAAACAGTTCTTAAAGTCAAAATACAATAGGGCTCATACAAAGCCACAGCAAAAAAACACATCTTGGAATTTAGTGTTTCTTTAAACTTCTCATTTGGTTTGAAAAATTTCAGGCTAAAATAAAAATTTGGGCAATTGTTTTCTGATGCGTGTGAGTCGGGATGAAATCAGCAAAGGAGTTTGTTAAATATACAATCAAGTTTGTAAATTTATTAAAAAGATTTTGTGCATGGGGCGGGCTGCCTCGTCTACCAGCGCACTTGTCATAATACGGTTACAGCAATATCATGATGTGGGTTGCCAGAACGATGAAAATGCAGAAAATATTCATTTAAATACAGTACGAGCTCGATATGCGCAACCACTGATTATTGCAGGTGCAGGTAATTTTTTTTATTACATTTAAAGCAATTTTCTCTCTGAATTCTTCTAGTAAACAAAAAACCATAACACGCGTCTACCAAACGTTTCCCAACGTCAGTGCTGATACTTCTTATTTATTGTAATTTTATGGTAAATTACGTCTACGCCTATGTAGTTTTTGCTGTTAATTTATAGTTACTTATGTATTTCAGATTTTTTCCTTTTGGTTGCGCAAATCGAGTTCATACTGTTGTAGTCTTTTTTTTATTTAAAACCTATGCGACAGTTTTGAGGACCCTGATCTGTTTCACTAGAATGGCTAAAGCTCATCATTACTAAGCTGCATGTTTTTTCACTCACGTGAGCAGTACACAACATTCTGCACGATCGAGCATTAGTAGTAAATGAAGTTGTTCGTTGGAGTGTCTTCTCATGAGCATGAGTAGTAAGATACTCACACACCCACCTCCATTTAGCCAAATACAAAAATCTCCTTTTCTCCTTATTAATTTAAATAGTTTACTCTTTGTTTTATCTTGAAGTTTTTATGTTGCCCTACAAATAATTTTAATAATCTTTTCGGAATTGTTTTATTTCTTGCAGTGCTTTGGATTGTAGAAAATAAAAATAAAAAATATTATTTTCTCATTTTTTAAATAACGAAGAGGGAGAAACAACATGGAAAATAGGGCTGGCATATTCCTAGTGTTGCTAGCGATTCCGAAATTGTGTTTTTACCTTTTTTTTTGAATTTTTTTCAATGATTATGCTGGAATCTTAATTTGTGTGTCCTATTAAGTTTATTGGTATTTTTCTCATCGTTTTGCTTCCTTTCCTTCTTTTATTGGCCAAGAAGAAATTTGTTTATTTTTCTCAAACTACAAAACAGGGATTTTGTTACGAATTTGCTCTGTTGTTATTCAAGATCTAAGAATGCAATTTTCTTAATACCCAAAGGATAAGAATTGTAAAGAAATGCTTTGATGCAGCAGCAAAGTTAATAAATTCAGCAAAAAGAAGAAAAGAGAAAAACTGGAAAACGATTTCCAATGCCTAAATACACAAATTTTTGCTTGTTGTTGAGCGTGTACAATCGTTGTACAAAGCAAAAAACAAATTTGTTAGACAAAAAAAAAAATATAGAAATTACCTTTACACAAAAAATATTCAGTAAATTCAACAACAAGCAGCAATAGAACTTTGAATGAAGAAAAACAAAATTGAAAAAATTAAATAACAAAGTAAACAGTCGTAAAATTGCATAGAGAAACCAGGTAATTTTTCGTTTCTTGCGTTTGAGCAGCTAACGAAACAGAAGGCATCTGTTGGTCCTTTTGTGTGCCAAATCAAAGAAGAGGACCAACAAAAAACTGGAGACTAAAAAAAGGATGTGCTCAAGCAAAACACCGTTTACACAATTGATATTCCTTTAAGTCCACAACAACAATACCAACAGCCTCAATGGCCAAATCGACATAGAAAACTGATTTTATAAATGAATTCCTGATCTTCCTTTTTGTTGAACACACAACAGCAAGAAGAAAAAGAAGAAGACGATTGACAATATTTCAATATTCCTACAAACCAAAGGCTCCTATTTTTTTCTTTTTTTTTTTGCTTTTGTGTTCGATTTGATTAATTTACCCAACATTTATTGCGCTTGCTGTTATTGTTGTTTCTATTGCCGTTTTATTTATCCATAAATGAATAAGTGAGTCAGTCAGTCACTCAGTCCTGTGACGGTAAAAAGGCATGACTGTCATATTCTTTTGATTTTCTTCTTTCTATACATAATTTCGACATCGTCGATGTTGTTGTTTCCTTGAACAAATTTGTCCAATTGTTGAGATGATGAATTGTTTGTTTGGTAAACATTAATTTTTAGAAGAGGGGGATTTCGACAATAACAACAAGAAAAGGATAATTTAAAATCAGAAAAAGGTGTTTCATTTAAATTGTTTATGTTTATTGGAAAATTGGTAGGTAGCCAAAGGAAAGATGCAGCAAAAGAGATTATCTCCGAGAAGGAAATGTGTAAAAAATCCCTCAAGAAATTCAATTGCTTGAAAAGATATTAGAAAATTAAGGAGACTTAAGATATACACCCAATTAAAGCGATCTAAATTGTGTCAGCAGAATGACATATTTTCCTTTAAAGATCAGAGAACCTTTCATTATTAATTTCGGAATTAAATGGAAAATTCTTTCACAAAAAAAATGCGTACAAACTCGCAAAGGAATAAAATGCAAAACATAAGAAATTGTGTTTTTTGTATTTCAGTTGCGAATTAATTTCTGGATACAAAACAAGTCCATAAACACTCCTATCGCGGCCCACTTTAATGAGTTTTACATTTTCAACCCAAGTTGGAACCCAAGTAGATCATTCAATTTAGATGTCATATTTATTAGCTTAATTCTTCGTACTAAAATGTTAAATTAGAATAAAATGTGGCACCTCGAAGGTGCTGCAATGCTCTCGAATTTTTGAATAAACGATTTTCGAGCACTCTGTTAGACTTGCGATGTGCAAGGAGCCGTTGTTAAATATTAACGTCTTACTTAATTACCGATTGTCAATTGGAATACATTTTAAATGTAAAAATCCAGCAAGAAAAATGCAGGGACTAAAATTCGGCTTTGTATATCTGACTGAAACGCCTGCTAAGCGGCAGTCAACGAATCCGATGTTTAGCCTGAGAGTTAAATTTCTTTTGTCAATTTGAGTGTCTACCAGAAATGTACACATATTGCAAAACCATTTAAATAATAATTTATATAAAATGCAAAATACTTAGTGCTACTCGTGCACGCAAAAGGAACAACATGTTTATGGCATGGACACAACAACCATATTATGTTCTCTGCAACAACATATTGTCGGGGCAAACATTTTAGTGATTATTTTAGACAGTTACACTGAAAGAAAAACGCTTCGTAATGGGAATGATACAATTACGTTGACCTAAGATAAGCAACTTATGTTTACATTTAATCATAAAAATTGTAACATGGTTGAGTAGAACAGTTTTCAATCCAGTTTTCAATCCAGAAAGGCGCTGTGTCTAATTTTTCACCCCAATGTTGTTTAACGACCAGAAAAGAAGTCTTCTAAAATATTTGTTGTCGGTCCTTTCATCGCAAATAAAGTATTGGATTCTTCATCCATAAATAAGAAATATTTTTAAATAACTTAATATTTTTTACTTATGAATTCTCTTTTAAAAATTCAGTTCAAACTTTTTTTTTATCAGCAAATTGTCATACTGGAAAAAGGGGAAAAAATGTTTTCAACCGAATTATGCTAAAACAGTATCTAGCATATTTTAGCACAACTTTTTATGCTTTAACCCAAAGAGAAATCCTAAACATAGCAGCAGAATGCTAAAATAGTAACGCTGCTTTTCCAACATTAATTTTTATTAAAATCCTTCTTTGTGGCTATCTCTCTCTCTCTCTCTCTCACACACACATACATTTTTTAAATAAAATCTTTAAACAACAACAAAGCGACAAAGTACAGAAATCATTAGAGTCATGGCGTCACATGGAAATTTGTTTAAATGTCGAGTTTTACAGAGATCAAAACAAAAAAAAAAAAAACTTAAAAGTTCAATATTTAACACATCCACATACATGCCCCATTGTACACGAAACACATGCCTCTGCTGCCAATGAGAAATGTAGCTAATTTTTTCTAATGCTTCTTTTTTTCTGAAGGATTTACTTTTCACTTACGATTATCCTTACGGATTTATTTGATTCAATGTATTCCTGCATTCCTTTGATTGTTTTCATACGCTTTTGTATGGTTGGCACAACAGAAAAGTAAGTCGAAGTGAAACATGTCTCAGTCTTCTCAAAAACCAAGATTACAACGGCATAGAAAACACCAACACATACTACATTCATTTGCACGTGTGAGTGCTTAACACAGCAGACCGATTTTACGCTTTATATGCCTTTTTGTTTAGAGTTGATGATGCTAAGTTGGAGATATTGGTTCGTCAATCACTAAGTAACAGATTCTTGGGTGCATTGCCTGCACAACCTTTGCACCACTAGCAACTATACAACTGTTCTGGTAATTCTTTACATGATATTCCGACAAGGTTATTTGATATAGATTTTTGAAACGAATTTCTGTAAAACGAAAAGCGACACTGAAGATGCCACGTAGCGGAAACCGGTTTCTCTCCAATCCTAACTACACAAGGAAGAAATTCGTTCCAAATAAGTTAAGCTGTCTTGGTATTTATACTACAATTACGCCTAATTAACAGTCCCTTAACTGTCTCGTAACTGGTCCAAAAATGTCAATTGACACTCTAACCTGCTGTAGTAGTCAGTTATTAAGAAATTACAGTCTGTTGAATAAAGCTTGACTTCTACGCGTTGTAAATTTATACGCAGCAACAAAAATCCTGGACCAACAACGGATGATTGGTAAGAGAGGAGTTAATAATTTTTACAGAACTTAAAAGAAAACGTAACAAGTCTCTGCGCGTAAAATACTTTTACGGTGCGCAAATCAAGAAATAATATTTTACCTATTTTACCTATCAAAAGTATTCTTTATTAAATAACGTAGTGTGTCCCAAGTTGTCTTATATGAACAAAAACCTTTCATTTGCCATCCTTTATTTAATTTTAATTTTTTTTCTTTTTTATTTTCAATGTCATGTTTCATTGTAAAATCTGCAAATCGGAAAGTAAGGAAACATATATTTCAAAGTACTGAATTCTTCAAGTTGGTTTTCTTCTTTCTGAATTTTGTATGAAGAAAATAAATTTATTCTTCGTAAGTGTAGGTTTGTTTGCGCGTGATTAGCTGTGTGTGTGTGTGTGTGTGAGTTTTTGTAACAATTTTGTACAACATTTGTTTAGATTTGTTGCACTGAATTAAATTTTGTTTTGTTTCTTTTTTAGATCTTCTATTTATTCCTCAACATCAACATCCTGTTGATTCAATATTATATATTTTTTTCCATCTTTATTGTTAGAATGTGATGTGTTACAATTGTTTTTTATTACAAAAAACAAAACACACACACTAACACACCTGCATTGTTACTTTACTCGCCGCAACGAACTCCAAGTGTGTGTGAGTGTTGCTTCATAAGGATTTTCTTAACAAAAAAAAATTTAAAGAAATAATAAAAACCATTAAATTTTTTTTGGATTTACTTCGACAAGTTCTTTTTTTTTTCTTTAAATATTTTTTAAGCTGAATTTTTTTGTGTTGCAGATTAGTTGGTTCTTTTGAAACGAAGACTACCGTTTGGTTTTCAATTTTATTGTTCATTTCTTCCCCATACGCTCAAGAAATGAAAGGTTAGAAAAAGTTAACAATGGCATTGCAGAAAGTGTGTAGAAATAATTTACGTTCTTCTCGAAAGGTGTTTCAGCAAAGTTAATTATTTTCACGGCTTTTGTGGACAGACGCTGTGCAAAATATTCGCCATCTCAATGTATTAATTTAATCCTATTTATTTTTCCTTCAGTTGGACTGGTTTATATCGCCATGTAGCCCGAAAGAATCAATCATACTTAAAGAGCGAATTAGTTCAGTTATTCACGAACAATCATGTCCAACTTTTACTCTAAGAATCGTTCATATAGATTTTCTTTCGAAATTTCCAGTTCAGTCAATTTTGCTGATCTCGTTTTGGGGCCTGTCTAATTTTTAGAGCAGTTATAAATGATTCTTAGAATTTTGTTGTTGCTGGTTTCAAACAGACCCAACTGTTTCAGTTTTATTATTTTATGCTTCTTTCCATGTCACTTGCGCCCATTGAAATGTCTGAGAAATTTCAACATTTATGGCGTCATTGTGCAACATTCAATATTCCCTGGATTCTTTTTGACTTTTATTGCTGTGTGTGGTTTCAGAAAAAAGGGAAAAAGGATTCGGAGTTGAACACATTCATAACAGTTATTGCTTTTTTGGTATTTCATTTCAATTGTGGTTTTGTATTTTATTTCATCTTTTTTATGTTTTTTTTTTTTTTTGTTTTTGTTGATTTAGGTTTTACACCTTGACTTGATTATAAAGAATATTTTTATTCAATTTCTTTTATTAAATTTAAAAGTTATTTTACATGTACCTTTTTATCCTTTCACTAAATAAAACCTTTTCTAAGATATATAATAACAAAATTGATTTAAATAATGCCTTTGCATTTAGCAAATGTCACGTTATGTTGTTTTGAATTGTTTACCTGTGTTGTTGTTGTTAAGCTTGTGTCAGTACAGTTTCTTAAATTAAATACCTGTGTATGTGTGTGTGTGTATGTGAGAGCATGTGAAGATGTTTGTATTCGAAATAGGATTCCCACAAATATGAGCATCCTTGTGTTTGGCCTTGCTCAGATGTGTGAGTAAATAATTGTTTGCCTACGAATGCGAGAAAGATTTCTGATTGAATTTTAATTTATTTTTCTTAATTTATGTATTTTTTCTTTCTTGTTTTTCTCGAGATTTATTGGTTTCTAATTATGTTTGCTTTCCTCTGAAAACATAAATATTTTTGCAAAAACATTTTTATGATTGGGCGTGACCTAACATTAATCATGGGCCTTTTATCGTCTAAACGAATGACTTAAGCATGAATGAGTGAGTGTTGGTTTTTGCTGTTGTTTCGGTGTTTTTCAGTTCCAACTTTAAATTTCCATTAGAGTCATGTATGAAAAAGAGTGTCTTGAATTGTATGTCATAAGTTTGCTGAGATAACTACAAATGCTGGGTCTGGATGTCTGTGTGTGTGTGTGTGTGTGTGTGTGTGTGTGTGTGTGTGTGTGTGTGTGTGTGTGTGTGTGTGTGTGTGTGTGTGTGTGTGTGTGTGTGTGTGTGTGTGTACAACGTTTGTAATGAATGTGTGGTGTAAATAATGTGACCTTTTTTAAAATAAATTCTGCTTAATTGATTTCTGGGCATAAATCAGCGAAACACAAACAAATATTAAATACAAAAATATGTTCGCAACTGAAATTTGTTAATTTAATTACTAACAAGCAATAAAAATATATCAAGTTTTAATACAGTTGCAAAAAGCATGATTTATCAAGGTCTATTGCCGTGTGTGATAGCAATTCAAATGACTGACTACTTTGTTGGAATTAATTTGAGACACCAGGCAGTACGAAACACGCACCCACAAGTAAGTCAGACGCTTCAAATATCGGTTAGAAAAATGTAGTTTCACTCTGGCTCATGGAAGTCCAAGAAAGCCTCAACCACAACATCTATATATTTTTAGAAGTTTATGTCATTACTAGTTCTGAAAACGCTAGTTGCGACAATACTGCACTAGGCTATAACTCTTTCAAGTCTTATCAATGATGCTTTTGCTGTTACTGGTCTGTTAAAAATAAACACAGAACAGCAATAGCGAAAATCAAAAAAATTTGCTGTCGCGAAACAACACGTTTTTCTCGTTACTTTATTTATGCTATTGCTATGCTCCCACTGTTATAATAAATATGATAGCAAAGAAAATATCACCGACATAAATATGACACCAAACACATTGACAGTGTTGTGAAATGATACAGCAATCGTCCTTTGCACTAATACGCAAGTTTTAAATACCCATAATTTGATTTATTAATTTTTAAGTACCGGGAATTCCACTGAACGTTATGTTTATCCGTTAGTTTTATTTTCTAAGTATTCAAGTATTTAAAAAAATCAACCCTAACCTTATAAGAAGTCATGATAAGACAAAATACACATTCAGGTATACTGGATTTGTTCAAGATTTTCCATTATGGCCTTTAAAAATGAATAAACAGCCAGAGCAAGAAAGGTGACAGCAAACATTTGGTATTGCTGTGCTGTTTTCTTTTTTCTACGGAACAAAAACAACCAAAGCGGTATCGTAAATATTTTCTTTTGCCGCAGCGGTTTAAACAAATTTGCTTTGAGAGTGCTGTTAAACAAAATATTTCAGCATAGAACAGCGCAGTGCTGTCACATTCAAACTAATACTATAGCTATTGTGCTTTACTGCAAGCTTCCTAGCAACTTTAATCTAGCATTTTGTGACACCCTGGTCGTTACCAGTTTTGCTATAATTTTGTAACATAAAACACACATTGTACTCGTATTTCCAGAAAATGTTATTATTACGATGTGTTAATATGTTTAATCGTTTGTGAGCGCATGTTAACAAACAAGTGTTTTTTAACTAATTAGTTTTCACTGACGAGCAGGGGAACAGGTAGTAAAACTTTGATTTGCTATATGAAAAATTAAGAGACGACAATTATTAAAACAAAACCACAAAACAATAACCAGAGAAAACAAACATTCAACATCAAAAGTTCGTACATAAAAAGAGTACGAGTGGAACATAGTCAAACTTTTTAAAGCAAAATATATTCATGTTACTTTAATCTAACTTTGCTTATCAGTATTTCGCTTAAAAAATCTCATTTAACAAGTGTTGGCTGTTCGTTAGTGTTTATATAGTTAAGCTACATTTTCCTGGAGAACGCGCTTTTCGTGTCATGTTCACTGTTAATGTTTTTAATATGAGTGTAGTGCGTTGTTTGCACTTGAATGATGCTTGACACATGTCGCTTTCGGCGGTGAAGTGTTAAAAATTATGTTTTTTTTTTGGAAGAAGAAATTGTTTAATGCTGGTGAACTTGAACTGAACACGCTCGTAAGGAAACAACTACGAAATTTCAGCAGCCATTTAAAATGCCCCCCAAAAGGAGAGGTTTTGGCTAAACGATGTTAGCTATTGATGCCTTTAAAGGCATAAATGCGCCTTATGAAAGGAAGCATGGAGACCTTTAGAAAAATTTGTTTCGCACAACTATGTCAGATAGAGATTTTAAAAGGTGACAAAGTTGTTTTTTTTTTATTTCACTTTGTCCACTTTCTGAATACCCCACAAACACAAATGTCTGGACGCTTACCAATACTAAAAGCATATGTGTGTGTATGTGCTGGCCTTCTCAAGTGTATCTATTACAACTGCTGCCCTTCAAAACAATAAAACAAAAAATAAGAGGTCGAGTTTCGAAAGCAGCAAATGTCAAAAGTCAAATTGTTTACATTAAGTATTAGATACTTGTTATGAGGTTACTTTGTTTATATTTTGTTGCCTTTTTTGTTTTTTGTACAATTTTTTACTTTCAGCCAGCCAAAAGCAACTACAACATCAACAACTGATATCTATTTGTTTAGTAGTTGTAGCAGCATCAACAAATAGTAGTTGCAGTTGATGTTTGTCTATAGTTTATGTTTACTTTGTGTCTTAACTATAGGGATCCTTCTACAATCAGGGATAGTTAAAGGACATTTTTTAAGGAATTTATTTAAATTCCTTTAAAATCGTTTTATGTTATCTTGTGCCCAACATTAAAGGAGTAACAAAATAAAAACTTCACAATTTCTTTATAATTTTCTAAGCACAAAATCTAACAAGCGGAGTCCTTACTGTTGCTTGATTTAAAATAATTCCCAGTAAAGTTGCTTGGCTTTGCGAGCGTAAACAATTAAATTTTTAGCCAGATTTTTGTTTTTATTTAAAAAAAAAAACAGTTTTAAAGTTATGGGGCTGTCAGGCCATATATGCAATGACGCGTTCATATAATAATTGATTCTGTTAGTAATTTTCATAAAATGGTGAAATTTGATTTCCCATATAAAGTGAAACCAATTTGCCACCCTGATATCGTAGTGAGTTGATTTAGTTCCCGTATCTATGCATGCTCGAGCATAACATTTGGAATATTTGTGTTGTTTCTTCTGAAATAAAGTGTTGACAAATTTTAACACCTTGTTACAAATATGAAGATCGTTACTACTGTAGCAGCTGTAATTTGTAACGAAATGTTAACAACCCTACCAGGAAGTTGCGGGAAGTTCCAATTCGGGGAGAGTTTAATCAATAAACCAAAGTGGGAATCGAAACGGCAAATAAAAGATCAACCACACGCAAATTGGCATGGTCTAACCACAAATAAAGCTTTTAAACTACACAAAAATAATATGATAACTCGAATCATAATATATTCTCAATAGACATAATATGTAAAATGCTTTTGGTATTTATTCAGAATACGAGGCTACTGTGGCTTAAGTGGTTAGCGCATTGAATATTAAGCAATCGAAAGCTTCACTCGCCTGTGCCAATGCCAATCAGTAACAAAAATTATTTGGGTTTCTGCAGTTCTAAGAGGACCATATTTTTATTATTTGAATTTATGTCGTATTAACGTAAAGTTATATTGTTGGACCGTATTAATATGAAACATTAACAATATTCACTGTAGAAAAATACGTGATCGAGGTAACCACGACCTAAGAGCAACATACTATGATTGATTTATATGGTTACAAACAAATCATTATATATTATATTATTGCAGATAATATGGCCCGCCAAAAATGATAAGAAATAAAAAAGTGATTGCCAGCGGCAACTATCATATGTTTGCCGCAAAAATATATTTTTGTAGTGGACATAATATGGTTGTACTGACAGTAAAACACAGATAAAAAATAGAACTAAAATTGCCGGAGATAGTGAGAGTGTGATTAGGTGAGAGTAGGGGAGAGAGGAAAGAGTAGTAGTAAAAAATAACAACAACATAGCCACAACACAATTACAGAAACCCTCTACAATATTTATCAGCTGACAAATTTCATTACAATGAATTTTACTAAAAGGTGCCCCGGTCGGCGAGTTAATCTTAGTCTAGTAGTCTAACCGTCTGAGAGTGGAGAGTTCGATGGCAACCAAAGTCTTTGCTCGATGATTTAAGTTAGGAAACACGTATGATTTGTGATCGTATTGCTGCGTTAATTAAAATAAACTGATTTTAATATCAAGGGAAGAACAAAACATTAACTTCAACGTCTCTTTATTAAATTCCTTTAATGCGATTGTCATATCCAATCTAGAAGTTTGCCAAATAATTATACGAATAAGAATTTGTTTAAAATTCAACTTATTTTGTGTGTAAATATGTTTCGAGCAGAAATTAAAAACAAACAAAATAAAGAACGATTTCTTGTCTTCTGGCAGCCAATTTGCTAAAGATTTCATTCTATTTTAAATAATTAGCAACTGCAGCCTCCATCTCGTGTGTGTCGCGTAGTTCGCATGCAACTGCTCTGTGCCTCAGTTGCACACACTTTACGCTTGTGTTAATTTCATTCACTACGACATCATCAGTATCACAATCTCAATGAACAAATCTTGGGCACATAAGAACGAACAACCGTACACATGTTTAGTTTTATTTACAGAAACATTTTCAACAAAACATAAACTTCTGCATCTAATTTTTAATCACTTTTTTTATTTAAAATTTTTATCATTAGAAATTATCGTTCTCATCAGCAGTTTATTATTTTAATTTTTTTTTTTTTTTTGTATGAACGAGATGCAGCAACATGAAATACACATATTTAAGTTGTTGTCGTCGTCTCGTGACATTTATTCATTCATGAAAATTTCTTAATGCACTTTGTGTTTGAAAAGATTTGAAAATTCATTCTTAAATAGAAAAATGTTTGAAAAAATTGGGATAATCTATTGCCAGCGTGCTTTAAAACATTTGCTACAACGAGACACTTGGCGAGTACATTATGTTTTTTGCTTGTAGCCCAGTGTTGTTAGCTATTTTAAGCTATTTTAGCAACATTTCCGAGTAACCCAAATAGATCAATTCAATTTGTCATCTCCACCACAGTAAGTACGACTATTTTATTGGTTGTTAAATTTAATTGAAATTGAACATTTTGCGATCATGTTGAACTTCTTAACGTTCACAAACTTTCGTTCATTGCCTTTTTTTTCTAACATTATTCGAGATTCGTTGCCCTGTTTAACATAAATATGCACTCACAATATCTTCGCATGCATATGTCAGTCAACAATATGCAATTTGATTTTGGAAACTTGCCCAAATATTTCGCTTCTTTTTCCTTATGCTTGACTCTTTGTTAGTACAAGTACAGCGATTTAAATCGAAAGCAGACATATGAGCTGAATCTGTGGCAAGAGATTTTAATAACTTATTATGTGTAAGAGTAAATGTCTGGCAGAAGTGCACGTCTTAGAAATGAACACATAAAAAAAGTTACAAATTATTTTAAATTCGAAATGACACTGTAGAGTTCCGGCCATTTGTTTTAAGGCATTAAAAGAGAATTTTTTTTTACTACAAATGTTGCTACAAAACGTATCTGACATCAAGAATTTTAAAGCATTTTAAATATAACTTTATCTATTGTTACGGAAGTGGAATGAATTGATGTATAGACATAAACTGTGTTGCAGACTTGTTATCATTTATCACGTTTGAAAAACCACTTTGCTACGTGGGAGTTCTACAAAAGCTTTTTGTTGTTGTTAATTTTTCAAAGCTTAACAAAAAATTACACAATAAAATGATGAATGATTAGAAAAAGTGTAAAGAATAAAAACAAAAATACTCGTACATCGCATATTTTTTGATGACAAATATTTACGACAAGATGAGATTTCAATATTCAAGATGTTCACATGTCAACAAAAGCATCAGAGTAATTTTTTATAATTTTGTTTTTAATTATTCTCCTCGTACGTATGAATTCCAATGCATACTTTGCATTTTGCCTCTATTGAACACTGAGGCATATAATGTATTTGCTAAGATACCAAGCGTAAAATGTTCGTAATATAAAATATTTCCATAAAAGATGAGCTGACAAAAGGCACTCGCCGGCGACTAGCTTATGCAACAACAGACACCGATTTTATTATAAGTTATTTATTAAAAAATTTCAACTTCTCATTTGGTTTGAAGAATTTCAGGCATAAGACATTTCTAGCTTGTCTAAACATTTTGCTAAACACTACCTGATGAGAGACTAGCTTGTCCCCCAAATGGATTAATTATAATTTTATTATAAGACTTGGGTTTCTTTTGTTAATTGCATTCAATTATCGAAACAATTAATTGAAATTTACGTAAGTGCCCTCAATTTCACCTTTAAAAATAGTTTAAATTTCAGTAATTTATTCTCCAAAACAGTACATTGTTGCGGCAAACATATAATGGTTGTTTAAAAGCATTTAAAATATTACTTTAGTTGCGATAACCAAGTTAATGTTTACATTTCATTATTGAAATTTGCAGGATGTTTGAGTTGAACTTAGGTTGAAAGTTTTCTAACATTCAAAGCACAAACAAAATATTTTAATACAGATTTTGGGAACGAATTTTCATCATCCCTTGTCAAGTTTGGTTTGGAGGCAAACCGGTTACGGCTATGTGCCATTTTCAGTGTCATTTTTCGGTCAGAACAATAAATGTCAAAGCAAGAATTAAAATATTACAAGTATCAAAATATTCAAGTACATAATATAGTAACTCTACACACCACAAAATGTTCATAATATGTCAAATTCTTTCCGTTTAGTGGTTAGCGCTTTAAGCATTCGATAGCTTAAGTCGCTAGCTATCAATAACATGAACTTTTTGCTTTTCATTCTAAGACGACTAAATAATAAGTAAGATTTTAGACAATAAGATAAAAGAAACCTAAAGAAACAAAACTTTCTTAATTTTTTTCGTTTGCGATAAAACTAAATGTAATAAACACTTTCGGTGTTTTCGTTTCTAGTAAAAATGTAAAATTGTTTGCCCTTTCGTTATACTTGGAATATGTTTAGGCGAGAAAAGGTGGTGGACTTTTTCTAGATTTTACCTTTAATAATGGCGAAATAATAAGGCTGTGTTAACCCTGTACTCTTTTACAGGGCAACATTTTGTTAAAAAACGAAAACGCCATTAAATTTAAATCTGCACTGTACAAATTCAACACGTCCAACGTTAACACATCCAAGGGTTAACATTACCACTGTATTTTTATAAAATAACTTTATCAACATAGGGTTGCCAGCCGACTTAAAAAGTTTTGTTAAGAAAAATAATATTTTGAATACCTGATCTTTCTTTCGTGTAATGCAGTGTCGCGTCATCGTTTCCTTTGTCGTCAACGCATGCATGGATCGTAGTTCGCAGAAAATCATATTTTTAAGAAATTTCACCCGCTGTAACTTGATTACACAAATAACGTGCTAAATGTTATTTTATGGCCCTATAAGAGATGTGTTCTGTTGTGTTGTGTTAAAACAATGTTTTACTTTTTACTCCTTTTCCAAATAAAGTCGTTTATATTGGGAGTCAGGTTGATGGTTTTCATTGCATTTGGCCAATTTAATAGACTACGTGTTCTCATCGTTAAGTCTAACTTGGTGTTTCTTTAATGATGTTTATCTTTAAATTGAAATCAATTTTAGTGACGTAGTTAAATTTGTATGGCAAAAAAAAATATTCTTTCATCACACGCATTATCTCCATGGGCTGGCTAGTAACGAATAAAAATAATGTTTATGTTATGACACGATAATCTCTCAAACATTCTAATTTTATATTCATGAGTTCTTTTATTTGGAATAAGCGGAGGGCATAAAAAAAGCATTAAATGAAGACACGTTTTAGATTTGATTATTAATGAGAGAACAAATTGGCTGCATACAAATTGCATGGCAATTAAGAGAATTAAAATGTCCGCTTGTTTTAATTAGAATTATTTGGCTGTTTAATGAATCAGATCTTTTTGCCTTCCATGTCGTGTCATTACCACATGTCGATTTCCACCAGCAGATGCGGAAGCAATTTATTTTATTGATAACAAATTCAACTCTGCTGCGGCGGCAGAAAGACGTTACGTATCAGAGGTGCTAAGGGAAATTGTTATATGAATAAATGAAAACAGTTACGAAAACAAATAAAAATGAATATTGGAATTAATGTATTGTACGAGTATTGCAACTTTTTGAGCTGATGTTTTGTTTTCATGTCAATTGACTTCCACTTTAGCTAAAATTGGATTTGTTAAAATGCAAATAACAACAATATGTATGAGAATGAAAAGCAATCTTGTTTCTTTGTGCCACAACCTGAAGCATTTAGTTTTGTTTGCATAACAGTTGTGCAACAAATTTTGCATATACAATTCATTTCGCTACACAATGCCAAAATATCAATGAAAACGCATAAAAAAGATGGCAGCAAAAATTGAAATCATTTTACAATTGACGCGAAAAAAAGAAGCGAACAGCTAGCTACTGTCGTTGTGTTGATGTTGATGATGATGAGAACGCCTAACAGCACAATTCCTTTAAAAAATGCACATTTTAAGTATTAAAATGCTTGAACGCAAACTGAAAATCGTCATCATTATCATCATCATCATTATGATCATATTGCTGTCATCTTCATCGTTAACAGCATCAGCATATAGGAGAAACAGCAACAATAACAACATAAAAGCCTTCACGTTACAATGTTGGTTAAAAGTGTTGCTAATGCTGCTGTTATTGCTGCAGTTACAAAGGCTCCCTAATGGTTTATGCAAATAGCAGCCAAAATACATAACAAACACATCACTGCTACTGCTAACAAAGCACTATCTGCATGCAGCCATGCAAATCATTAGGTGTGGGCATAGTCATTTCTATATATGTATACATCCAGTAGACGAATATTTAACCAGAGTTAAAAAAATGTTTACAATAAAATAGCAACAGTTCAAATATGACACCAAACACTGCACTGTTCTATGCTGCAATAATTTTTTAACAGCATGCTCAAAGCAATTTAAAAAGTATAAAAAAAGTTTTCTACACATCTACAGCAACGGCTAAAAATGTACGACAAAAATGCAGTGGAACATCCGGTAATTTAAAATTAATAAATCGAATTACATGCGAGTAAAAATTTCCCATTAGTGCAAAGCACGGTTGCTGTGCTATTTCACAATGCTCCCAATGATATGGTATCTGCGCTGGTGCTGTTTACGCTGCTGTCGAATTTTCAACACTACGAACATAGCAATAGCATAATTGAATGAACGCGAAAGAAGGGCTGTTTATTGACTGTATTTATTTTGAACAGCAAAATCACTGTCAAGAAACCTGGTAGAATTTATAGCATAGTGCAGTACCTTTGTGATATTGCTAATTGGCAAAAACTTGATGCAACATTAAAGTTCATCTTAATAAAAAAAAATTTATAATATTTTGAAACCAATTTTACAAGTACCAGCGTCTAATTGGTCTGCGAAATATGCGTTCTTGCTTTTTTTGTTGCTGCACGGCTTCTTATTTAAATAAATAAAGACCAGTTATACAGCAGCCTTAAGATCCCTTTTGCCTGATGCCGAAAAAACTAAAATTGTCACAAGGACGGAGCAAAATTCCCGTGTTTAAAATAAATCAAAAACGCTATAAAATGTAGAAAAGTCAATCTTTTTATTATTTCGCTATAATATTGCTGGTATTATTTTTTAGTTAAAAATAGTACAAGTTCGTTTCGCTTACTGTAAATTAAAAAAGAACAATTAGAATGGAAAGAAATTCCCTGTTGGGGCCCTTAAAGATCGGCCAGTCTTTAGTTTTAACACCTCTAACAGACAATTGAAAATGTGTAATAGAAGTTCTTACTTTTTTGTACTTCGGTGCAGCTGCCGGAAGCCTTGTTTGTGTTAAATGCCCCATTTCGCCCTGCCAGGTATTATTCATGAAAAATCTCTTTGCCTTCTTTAATCATTAGTGTTGCTCCCTGACGCTTTACGATTGCGAAAATTGTTTTATTCCTGCCCTAATTAAAGTTTTTCTATTTTGTTTGATATTCCTAAAAGGATATTCAAATCGTTATAGTTGGTTGGTTGGTTGGATGGATGGATGGAGGGAGAAATGGCTCGGTTAGGTTTGGTTCAATGGTGAAAATAATGGTGGCAAAAGTGAGACTGGGTGGTTGCATTACTTCATAACACAAATTTACAAAACACTCTCAAAGTCGATGCCTTTTTTCCAATTTTCGCGCAGGCCACAGCAGCACCAATATTCAATTCTAGTGAAAAGCCAATCGTTTTGCAAACTAACACTGAAAATCACATGTAAACATATCAAAACGTACAAAACAACAACTGCAACATTAAGAAATGTACAAATATTCCGTTTATAAATTCTTTGACTTGTTTTTGGGAGGAGGGCAAGAAATGTGAAATAAAATGAAATAAATTAAAATGCAGCGGCTTAAGTTGTACCAACATTACGTAACATTCTACAAATGTGTGCTTGTTGCAATAGCAACAAAAAACTTATACAGACATGTCTTAGATTTTGACTAAACAAATATTTCTAGATTTTATTATTTTCTATTTTTTTTTTCTTTTTGCTTTTTGCTTGTTTATCTTCTGTTTTTACATTCATTTAATTCACATTTGAATTCGATTTCTTACATTTATTTACCTATTAGTTTGTTACGAGTGCGACTTCTTTGTGTGTATTATTGTTGTAGTTATTGTTGTTGTTGTTGTTGCAAATGTTGTTGCTTGAAGTGAAGTGCTGTTGTCAATGTTTTCTAACGTTTGTTTGCTTAAACCATGCATATTTAAACATCCTCTTAGGCTTTTAGACAACGAAAAACCACCATTTCGTGTTTTCTTTTATTATTATTGATATTGAAATATTCTTCTTTTCCATTGGCATATCAAACTTTCTGAAAAATCATTCACACCACAGCCATTGTGCAGATATTTAAAACGTAACAAGAGAAGAGACAAACAAATTTAACGTATATAAGGTTAGTACAGCACTTGTCTGCAACAATTCAAGGGACTTTTGTAGAACTGAATTTCCCCAAGACCCAACTCGATATCCAATTTAATGCTTAAAATATTTTGACAACGAAATTTAGAAGGTTTTGAAAACAATGAGGTGCTAAAGAGAAGTAAACACAAGACTACTAGAAGGCGCATCTTCAGGTTCATTACAAATGTCCAAATCCTGTAGGGTACTTTCATTGCAGGTGATGAAGAATCACTTTGAATTGAACTTGAAGCAAAAAATATTTTTCACTTGCTAGGATGGTTGCAATCAACTGTGTGTTGTATTGTAGTGTTTATGCATGTCAATCATTATTATTGTATCGTGGCAGCGACAACATCAACAACCGCAAACCGATAAAGAAAAATGAGATAAGAAGGAGTTACGTACATGCATATTTTTGTTTGTTGGCCTGGTTGTTGCTGTAGTTGTTATTATTATTGTTCTTATTGCCGAAGTGTGTTTTTGACAAACGTTGCAATTTGATTTGTTGAATTTTAAATATTGACATGACATTGTAAATATTTGTATAAATCGTTGTACAACTTACAAGCACACACAGAAACAGACACAGGCAACTCCGTTTTAATATAAAATGCACGCTTCATTTTCTCCTCCACCCATTGACTTAATAGCTTGCCTGTCACTTGCCACCGACCAACCAAATATCTTTTGTTATGGAAAAATGCGAATCATATAAAAGACTCAAGTTTACAACTTGACTAGAAATATTTAATTTGATTTAAAAGAAAAAAATTATCTTTATTTGTATTCAAATGATGTTGCTGTGTACTCGTATATCTGCTCTTGTTTCCACCTTATCCACCTCTTGAGTGTTTGTGAAAAAAAGAAAGAAAAATTCTAATATTTATTGCAAATTGCAAACAAATTTAGGCATTCGGTAAAATGTTGGCAGTCATTGTCTCCAAGAGCCCACCTCATTTGCGGCCACAATCACGTAACAAAATTCATTTTTATTTTCATAACAGATCTTTAAATGCAACACGTTTGTTGAACACTGAAAGCAGGCTTATGGGAAAATCCTATTCTGATTGGAATTAAAAGAAAAATATTAAATTGCAAAAACATAAATTAAAATGCAACAAACTAAAGTTGAATTTGAAAATATTTAAATGAATTCAGGCTACATGTTTGCAAACTAATTTCAAAAAGACGTGATTTCAAATGAAATGTGACAAAAGAAATTATTTCAGTTTGGCAAATATTCTGCATTTGCAAGATAGTGAACAATCTTGGAAATGGTTTTGAATGCACAAATAAAGAGAACTCACATATTTCACTTATTAATAGTGCCTGTAGAGCCAAAGAAACTCCTGTTGGTGGAAAGAATCTGCCACAATTTACATGGATTTTATATAAAAAATTTAATTTAAAGAAAATTTATATATATATTTATCGGCATCATTAAGGCGAAGAGTGCATAATAAATATTGACTATTCAATTAAAATTCAATGCTGAGTTATTGAATACTAATGAGATTGTGAACAGGTATTTTTCATTTAATAACCTCTCAAATTTTTACAAACGACTGTAAGATAGACCCTGAGATAAACATCCAGAAATTTTAATAATTTTTTATCGCCTACTGACTGCAACCAACCAACCAACCAAACAACCAACCAACTGTCTGGTCTGGCAAAAGCAAAATGTTTGTGTTCGGCGAGTGGTTTCCTTTTTTTTTTTTTGGAGGGGTAAAAGCCTATCGCTAACCTTTCGAAAGTTATTTACATTTTTACATTTTACACAAAGTGTCACGAATTTTCTTAAGAAATAAGAAATCGTTGTAGGAAAAACACAAAATTCATGATCACACTCTTTATTTAAACAAACAAACAAACAACAGCAATGAAAAACATTTCACAAAACTTAACAACTCCTTAAACTAACACACACACACACACTCTCAAGTCTAGAAGTAACCGCTAAAATATAAGTTTTGGTCAAATTCTAAATCGCACACACACACACACACCGATAGATTTATAGATTTATCCAGTTAGTAGGAAAAGAAAATCCCTGGATAATTTGAATAATCATCCATGAACAGTAGCAAGTTGTTAAATGAAAAAAATTGAAAAAAAAAAAATAAAAAAATAAAAATAGGCAAAGAGTCAGCATACAACTGTAAAAAAGAGGATAAAAACTACATAAATGGAGTGTCAAACCTTAACTGGCAACTCACAAATTAAAGCCAAAAGTAGTTCAAGTGAAATTGTTGTTAGAGATTTCATGATTTTTTATTTCTTGTTGTTGATTTTGTGTCCAAACAACAAACAAATTCAAATGTACCAAATCGATTCGAACAGAACAAGCAACACCTTAATGTTCAAATATCACAAAATGTTCATCTTTGACTGTCATTAGTCAGTTCGTTTTTCGGTTGTTAGAGTTGCCATGCAATGGATTAAATGGTTTTTGTAGCGGGGATGAAACAGGGGAAACAGCAATGATTGAATTGAACATTATTGAATATCACGTTGATGCCGAATTCGTTTTCTAAAAGTTGCGACAAATATGAAAATATAAAATAAAGATACTCTACCAGTTATATGCAGAATAGTTAAATTTTAAGTAAAATTGATTCGAATGTCCCCCCGGCCCCACGGAAATGCCCTTAACCCACATGAAACAAGTTTTGTGTCTTGTTTGTTTAATATTCGCGTCTGCTAGGAACAATCAAGTGACTCGCCATTGATCTCAAATGATATATGTCGTAGCCGCTGGGATGTAGTTCAAGTAAAGTGACGTCAGAGGTATTATGGCCCTTGTAAAGCTGTTTAATTCCGAAAACAAAAAGGTTTTAAGCTGACCTCAGAATAATGCTGTCTGTGGGCAACTCTTTTCAGAGTGGCAGAAAGGAAATTGTGAATCAACCAACAAGATATTTGTATTTTAGATTTTTCCACTTTTTTGTTCAAGTTTATTTTTTTTTAACAAACACGATCGATGTGTTGTGTTAACATTTCGACAAATTTACATACAGTTACACTTAAAACACTGAAATAAGGAAAAATAAACACCGGGAAAAACAAAGATTGTGGTTGTGGTTTTCTTTCGTTTGAGTTTTTGTCTTCAATTTAAGGAGACATCATTAGTTTCGGGGATGCTGGCAAAAAGGCAACCAAAACAACCTCTGAATAAAACACGCAGAAATATTTAAACTTTTTCTTATTTTATGGTTTTTTTTATTTTTCTTGTGAGTTTTGTAGCTTAAAATGTTAACACAATTTTTAGTTATTTAGTTTTTTATTGTTGTTGCTGAATCGTTGTACTAAAATCGTTTGTTTTGTATTGTAAATCTGGCATGAAAATCAAATGATCGTGAGATCAGCAAAAGTTTCTATTTTGTTGGGGGGGAGTTTGTGCTTTTTTCACTTGTTGTGTAAATATTAATATTAAATATTAATTTCTTAATACAGAGGGAAACCGTGCCAATGACGTACATGACACCTTATTCCGCATCGAAAAACAAGATCGTTGACACAGGGCTTCAAAGGTCTCGAAGTGCAAGTGGTTACTTTCTTAATAACAAAGGTGGACGCGATTTTTCAGTTCTCAACATGTTTTTATCATGAGCACAACAAGAAACACATCAGACTAGAGGACTAAATGTATCAAGAGTATAGACGGATCTCTGATTTGATCACGTCTATTTATACAAATTAAATTTGTTTCGATTTGAAGTTGATTTGTTCCTTAGTTGACCCCAACCTTATATGTGAACCGCTCATAGAGTTTCCGTAATTTTATGAACAAAATTATATCTAAGATTTGGAGACGAAGAACAATCTGCTAAACAAATTGTTAGAAATTGAAGAAATCGCAAAAAAATTGCTTAATATTTTTAACTTCAACGAATAATTAGAAAGTCTGAATTGTCGTACCCAGTAGAAATGAAGAAAAAATCATTTCTTGAGAGGTTTTGTCAATAATAATTTATAATTAAACTTTCTTTCCATTCCGCTCGATTTAGACATCTTTAAGAACACATTAGTTGAAGATCTCGCAATTCCTTTAATATATCAAGCAAGTTCGCACACAAGAGAAAAAGCTTTTGATTTGTAACCCATTTAAGCAGTTTAGAACTTTTTTTCTCTAAAATTTCATTTCAACGCCACTTTTTTCCCGCTAGATATTTTGCATTCATTCTATTATTTGAAAGAAAAGACACGAAGAACTACTCGCACCACACATGTCTTGCTTTTTTTCTATTCTCAAATAAATTTGAGCAGATAACAATCGAATATTAATAGATTTTGAGGTGTATTGTAGTCTCATGGGTTTATATGAATGACTTTTTAATTTAGAGCTTCCGCTGTTACTTTAAATTAAAAATAGTTTTGTTTTGTTTTTTCTGTTGCTACGAATACGGGAGATACAATTTCTTATTTGCCTAAAGGTGCTGCTGTCATTATTTGAGTTGAATGACGGCAAGGTCTGCACAGTGACTGGCTGGCATTTATTGGCCATGATTCAACAGTTTCTTTTGTTTAAAAATAATTGTTTTTTTTAAGAACTTTTAATAAGTTGGTAGCAAATGGAACTTTTGTTTCTTTTATAATTTTTGATTTACAATTTTTATGTAACCTGGCTCTAATTTTTTGTCGAATTTTTGTATTTAAATTTTAAAACTTTGGTGATTTTCAGAACAAGACAAAACATTGTTGTACATATTTTTAATTGTATTATGTTAATGTGAAGGTTATCGCACCTTCAGCACTCGTTTATTTCTTTCTTTTTTTAATAATGCCACCGTTTTTTTCTGTTTACATTCTAATGGTCCAATTCGAATTTTAAATTACACTTTAACTACGCTTTAACAAGATTTATTTGTAGCCAATTTTATCATATAATCTCAAAAACTGATACGAAGTTTAAGAGGTAGAAACGCTGCTTGCTAAAACCTACGAAACCTTGTGAGCCAACAGCAGTGTTAAAGAGTTGCTTGATTTTACTTAAGAAAGTTTAAGGGTTTTTTTAGTGCTTAAAATGTTAGCTGTGTAAAAGCTATAGCACAAGTCAATCATTGGCAATCATTTTGCTGTTCCTATGCTGCTGGAAATATATGCAATCCAGCAATAGCAAAACATAAACACCTGCTGTCACAAATCTGCACTTCTTTCTCTTTCATATAATTATACTATTGCTATACTCATACTGTTGAAAATACATACAAAAATAGCAACAAAAAAGCACCAGCACAAATACAGCAGCAATCCCATTGAGAGCATTGTAAAATGTCATACCAACCTTGTGCTTTTTGTTTAATACACATAATTAGATTTTTTAATTCCATTTGCAATTTTAACTTATAAAAACTTTTGACATGATAAAATCCACCCGATGCTATGCTTGTTGGAATTTGTTCAACTTTCCATTATAACCTTCAAAAATTCATAAATAGCAATAGAAAGAAATGTGACAGCAAAGATTTGATATTTCTGGGCTTTTTCTTTTTTTAACAGCACAAAAACTGCAAAAGCACTATCGTAAATGTTTAGCCTTTGGTGCAGCTGTTTAGAAACCAATATTTATATTTTTTAATTTGCTTTGAGCGTGCTGTTAAAAATTCATTGCAGCCATAGAACAGCGCCGTGTTTGCTGTCCTCTATGAAATGTTGCTATTGCTGTTGTAATTTTAATACAAGCTTCATAGCAACAGTAATAACAATTTTAATATATTTCTTTAATTCCGTTTTTTTTTTTAAGAAATCACTTATTGAATTATCTGCTGCAAGTATTTGGGAAAAATTGCATGAATACATTAGATAACCGTGTAATATATGCATTAAATTGATATGATACGTATTGTTAAGCAATGTTATTTTTCCATTTACACGTTATCACCAGCACACAAATATGCTCTCTGTCTCTCACCTCGTTAAAATCATCACCACTAATTCCATCATCTACGTGGTGAGATGGGGAAACAGCAAAAGCGTAATCATCATGGGCATATTCTTCATCATCGTTCGCTTTGGTACAATGGATAATGGCAGGAGTCAGAGCTTGCATATCAATGAAAGAAGGCCAAGAAGTAACAGCAATCGTTTTAAAACTATTGACAGCCAACAACATAACGTATTGTAACTGTCAAAGTAACGTAACTAAACAATGTGTCACTATGACAATCAGAAAGCATCAAAGTGCAAATTGGACACTCGTTTCGCTAGATGGTTGCCTGTGAATGGCTGACATACATTTAAACATTCAAAATGCAGGAAAAACAAACAAGCAAATGCAAGCCATGCCAACTCTAAGCAATAAGTGAAGCAGCTAAGGAAAATGAACGAAATACTTGATGCAAAATAGCCAACGATGAAAAAAATGGAGAAAAAAGAAAAGCATGAAAATTTAACAAATACGACTCATATTGGACCTACAAAAAATTAAACTGCTCTGCATATCCATGGATTTCGTGAAGAAAATCAAGCACTCCGAGAATCCGTTCTGTTTTACAATTGACCTTGAATGAAAAACCGAATATAAAAAAGGGTTTCCCGATTTATCCGTGACACCGATTGATGGATTTGTTAAGGCTTATTCTTACATATTTCATATTTAAAAACTTATGTTCGCATATATTGATTTAAGTCGTTTTTGCAGCTCATTTTTGTATGGCTATTTCACTGTTAAAATTTGAATAATTTACTTTGTGAACAGCCTCTAAATTTTTAATTTGTTTTAGCAGCAAAAGCATAAGTTATTTATTTAGCTGACTGCAGGGTGCAGAAGGGATGGATGTAAAGTTGAGTACTTGGAATATCTTATGGTGTGAACTAAAGTCTGAGAGGTTCAATTCAAATGCTAACGAATTAGCACAATAAGCTCAACAACAGTCGAATAAAAACATCTTTCGTTTTGGTTTAACCAATTGGCCGTTAGCATACGAGTACAACGTTTTTTCAATCTCACAGATGCTTTTCCAATCGTCATGATCTAGTAGCTGACTTAAGGGGAATATTATTTCCTAGCTTACTGCCAACACTTGTATACAGAGAAGAGACATTTCAAAAAGTAGCGGGTGTTTTTTATTTAAACGTAAAGTACTAGAAAATCAAATACTTAGCGCACAGATAAATTTATTAAATGAAATTATTTGAAAATTAAATTTTGGTCACTTTTATTAAAATAAAATTTCTTATAAATGGTTCACACTGGTCGGTTAACACGCGGCTTAGAGCGGCGATTCCACAAATCAAACGTCAGACGTAGACAATTCTAAAACATAAAGTTTTGCGCTGTATAAGTTTCGTTTACAAAAGGATCAAATTCATCGGTGTATTTGTGTAAATTAACAAGTCGGAAAAAACCCCTCTTTAGATGCTGAATTTTTCCTAAATTGTTGTCTTAGCTGCACATATCCATCTCATACTCTGCTTATAGCCAGCCAGCCATCCAGTCTTGTTGCCAATTTTGTATGTAAATTTGTTTGTTTGTTTGTTTGTTTATTTTATTTTCATGCGACATGTATCTAGTTATTGTGTGATTTAAATATTTTGTTTGGATTTCTTGTTTTTGCTTATATAAAGTGTAAAATTATTGCAATTATTTGCAACGTGTTGAAAAATGTGTTTAGATATAAATTTGTCACATCGAAACGACTAAAAGGAAAAGAAAAGGATTTCCACAGAAATCGTTAATAACAACTACCAAGTTGTTATAACCGACATATGCAGACAACCAACATACTTAAATACATGATTATGTTTTGTTTATTCACAAACACTCTTTCGCAGGCTCATAAGGTGAAAAGAAAAACCCACAAAAAGACGGTGAATAAAATTGAATTTTTGGTTTTGATTGAACACGATTTGAATATTTTCCAAATCATTATTTGGAGTTTTGTGTAGACAATTCATGACAAGATGACTGGATATGAATTTAATAATGGCAACGACTTTGATGTGCACTAAAATATACAATCAATTTTCATAGTTAAGGGCAGATAAGTATAAGACGTGAGAAATATGATTTTTTTTTCCGAGTGGCCAAAGGTAATAACTAAAAAGAAAACAATATTTTAATCAACACACCAGCATCTGTTCGTTGTTATTTTTGACGGAAGGAGTTTTAGCACGAAGGCTGGCGATGAAAACTTTATTAAAATGCCTCCATAGAGTTTTACTCGTATAAAGTGAGAGCGTGTAGGGATATTTTGTATTGTGACGGACAATGCGATGTTTTCGTCGTCTGTCGTCTGTTAGCCTTTATTATGACAGACGTCGATTTCTGGAAATTCGTGAGTCCATCAATTTGCATGGGATGTGTGTGTATTCGAGGCTGTTTTGCTAGAACTTTGCGCAAAGGACTCGTCCATCGCATATTTCATTATTCTTGATTAGACAGTTTTGCTTTCTTGAGCGAGAAATTTTTCGAGAACTATACGCAAAGAAAAAACATGGTTGAGCTAACCATTATCAAGGGGTAACATAATTTAACATAGTCCTCTTAGAATGGTAAAAAATGAAAAAATTACGTTATTGATTTGATGCAACTGAATTATGAACCAGGCCAACGATCATACTTTGATTAAGCACCAAAATAATGTGACATATTTCTGGGGGGTGTTTTGAAAAATACTGCGTTTAGAAATCGCCAAATTTCAAAGGGGAAAAACAGTTTTTCGTTTTTCACAATAATATGTTGTAGTTGATAACATAATATGGTTGTCGGGACAATGCCACAACCCTGCTTTTACTCCCTGTATACCATCAAGGAATGCGGAAACACTAGTTTCTACAATGTTTCTAAAGAACTTGAATAAATTTCTTTATAATCAAATCTTAAAGAAATGTTTTGCCAAACATTGGTCCGGTGTTTATTTTAGTTCCCAAGACACTATGCTCAAATCCTGTAGGGCATCTGAGAAAGCAACAAAATCATTTTCTTTGTATTCAGATATGGCATTTAAATATATGTTGTCAAAATGATCAAAGAAGAGCAACAAAATTACAGTCATAAAATTGACACCTATTCTCCTATTGATATTCGTCACTTAATATTAATACAACAAAGACAAAAAACAAAGTGGCTGGGTAGACCGGCTAAGAGACAATGGACAAAAACTTCAAACCTTTGGCTGTGTAGGGGTTTGTATTGTTCATGAACGCCCATCTATGGGTCTCTTTGTATCGCCTACTTGGCTGTTACATGAAAATCACCTAAAACGTCAAAGTATTTTTATGATTTTCACGAAAGATGAATAAAAATTTAAAATAATTATATGCAAATTGTTCGTTGTCTTTAGCAGCAAACTTAACAAAAGAGAAAGAGTGTTTCTTTTAAGTAGACATCATTACATTATTGTGGTGTTACAATGTTTGTACCGGTGTTTGTTTTAAAACAAAACAAACAATTTATTTTAAAACAACAAAAAACGTTTAAACGTTGGACATTGCGAAACTGTTGGTGGCAAATCGCCTCCCATGGCGAAAACTAATTTGCTTATAGAAAAAAACACAATTACCAAATATTTGAGAAATGTTAAGATTGCTAGAGATTCAAATTAATTAAATTGCCCATTTAATTAAACTGAAATAATTCAAACTGTTGCGATATTTGCAGCATTTATTTAGTTACAGGCGTTGGAGATCCCCAACATTGCCGGCTGAAGAATGTTTCATAACACAAGATGGCTCTAGCCCACAGTGGTCTAACAACGGGTGTGATATTAAGCGGCCAGACCAGCGCCCCTATGCAATGCGCGTAAGCACCACCGGAATAGCCCTCATGGACATCCCATAGGTAGCAAATAAGGACAGAGGTTGTCAGGCTCCCGGTACGATCCCTTGCTGAGGGGTTCCGAGCTATCTAATCTCCTGCCGTCAACGAATGACAATTAACAGCCTGCGTTGCAATGAAACGCCATATCGGTACTGTAGTGAACCTTCTCGCTTTGTGTATAACCACAGCCACCACGTGCACTCTGAAGGAGCCTCACCAACAACCAGTCTGGAACCGAAGTACCAGGGACTACTGGTTCCCGTGGTACCAGTTGTTTATCGCTACTGGTCAAACTTAGAAGTCATACCTTCTTCCAATTTCAGGCTCCTGACAAGCCCCAGAAACTGGTGCCCCTGTTTTCCCCCAGTGGCAATCTATCTTGGTTCACCCGGGTGGGGTGGTTAGTGGTAGAGTCAGCTTCAAGGGAGTTTACGATATTGTTTTCGAATTTATATTAAACTAATTAATCGAAGTATTGAACTTTTCTCTTTTGGTGTGGCATCTTTAACCTCAAACAAAACCTCCAAACATCAATCTATGTTTTCTTAGATGGCTGTTAATAAAAATTACATTTTATTTACTTTTCCGCTCAAATTAGCAGGGTTTGAAAACGTGTGTAAAAATATAAATATACAAGACAAAAACTCTTGAATTTTTGATACCTAATTAACATTTGATTACGTGCAACTAAATACATCTATTTTATTTTTATTTCATCATGGCGTTTTATAAAACATTTTCCAATTATGTCTGTTTTCAGTTGGTCAAATTAATGTAATTATTGTTTGGGTTAATTGAATTTAATAAAAAAAAAAGATATGTAATCAGCAGCAAAGTAAAAACGAAATGTGTTAATGGTCGGTTGAAGTTGAAAATTTGCATATTTCAATTTACAACGCGCATGTTGCAACAAACAAGTTTCCAACAGTTGAAAGTAAAAAAAGAAGTGCAAACACTCTCTACCGCACAGAATAAAAAACCGCATAAATTTAATAACAAATGCAAATATGAATATTGTTAATAGTTTTTAATGAGCAAACACCCTCAGCCAACCCCAAACGAAATGAAGGCAACCGTGTAGAATTTTGTAATCTGGTCTACTACAACTAACTATTTGGCGCAAAATGAAAAAAATAAATATTGAAAAATCTTTAACTCCGAAAAAAATGAGAATGCAACAACACACAGGTTTGCAACAGAACACAATCATTAAACCGCAGACACTTTATACACTTCAGTTAGAAAGAAGACGATCCGCCCAGTGGCCTACGGGTTAAAGACAATACAACACAGTGTGTGTTTACTCAACAAACATATGAACGCAACTTGAGGAAAATTAATAAAAAAAAATCGAATTTTTTGTCTTTGAATGAGATGCTCTCTACCTAAAAGCTTAAAATTTTATTACGATTTCGAGGAGAATAAACATTTATGCAATTCACAAACGCCTTATATTATTATTAATGTATGGGGGGATATCGAAGCAGACCACTTAATTTCTGGGTCCCTTTTCGACCCCCATTTCGCTCCTCAAATTGATTTCAGTGAACCGATCCGTAATCACAGCCACCTTATTTTCAATTGAGTCTCGTGCTAGCCCTAGCCTTTACTCTTGCCTAAAGTGATTTCAAACTGTCGACTGGTAACTGTCGACACTCTTTCTCATCACGGAGTCTTTTGTAATTGCTAGCATTTGTCTAAGGCTTAGTTCCCCCATGGCATTCACATCGAACAAGTATCTGCCCGTGGTCTTAAGCCTTATGCTAGCCAGTGCTGGACATTCACACACAATGTACGCTACCGCCTCAGCCTCTTCCAGGCATAGTCTGCAAGTATCATCTTCTACGACTTTCATCTTAGCCATGTGGTACTTGTATTAATGTATCGTGTATTAAAATAAATCTTTTTTGTATTGTGTTATTATTGTATTGCTAATGTCAATAAATTATGGCCGCCAAAACCATGAATTTGAATCAGGCATGGGGACTATGAATTACTAAGAATTACACTTGAAATCAGCAGATGATAAGTAATTAATTATATTTGAAAAGAAAAGTCCATAATTAATTTTTAGTTTTGTTATTATATGTTAAAATTGATAATGTCCATCTTATTTAAACACAAATAATGGCGTTTTCTTTTCTGTCAAAAATGTTACATATACGTCGCTATTTCTGCACGCTTCTATTTGTTCAGGAAAACATGCAACATTTAAGAAAAACAAATGTTTGTTTCTTCATAAATATGTTGCACAAAGAACGGGTAAATTTGTAACAAAATTTATGCTCCACATAAAGTTCAACTGTATTAACTACATTGTTAACCCGCTATTGTTTGAGAAGGGCATATGTCAATAATCAAAGTAATACCATTTATCCAGGAATGGTAGCAACACAATATTCTAAAAAGTCATGACATAAAGTTGTTTTATATGAAAATTACCAACCACAGATATGCAATATTGTATTATAATACAATAATACCATCTCTACAATGATACAAGCCATTTGTGAATTGAATAATTTTTACAATAAGGCGGTATCATTTAAAGAAGAGAAGTATATTGCGAAACCTTAATAGATCAGTTTGTATCCTTATTTATTAACTTTTATAAATTAAAAACCTTACGGCAAACGATCGAGTTGCCGAATATAAAACGATAAAAAAGCTCGGATATTTAAGTTTCAAAATCTGACATAAATAAATGATAAAACAAGAGAGGGTCCTTATGTGATTCGATCAAGTTGAGTGTATTTAAGTAATAAAATTTTTTCGTTTTTATTCTTGTTTTTAATAATACGACTACTTTAGTAGAACTTCGTAAAGCCAAAAGCTATTGCGTGCTAAGGCAAAGTAAATTAAATTTTAGTTTACAGTTGAAATTTCAAAAACTTTCACCACTCCCTCCTACCAGTCACTGTTTCTGTTACATCTCCATGAGTTGCAATCATCATTCTGTTTCATTTTAATTCAACATGTTAGTAAGTTACTAAACTCTATTGCTTGTTCCATTTTTCTACATTCGGATACTTGCTGTTAACTGCTTTAGTCATCGTATACTTTAAATAAGTTGCATGCTGCAGTTGCTCACAAGCAGCCATACAAAACTCCAACTAAGAACAACGAAAGCCATGTATAAAGTCCTTATAATATGCCATAGTTTTTGACTTTAGCAATTGCTTTGAATTGCATTGGCAATTTTCCTAAATACAAGCGGACGGACGGACGGACGGACACAGGAACATGTGATGTGGTGGTATTCAGCACACCATTAAGTGGGCGTGACACTCATTTAATGTGCAATAAGCGGAACCGCCATAGAACTGCAGATGCTTCCACACCGCTTCTTCCTCTAATTCTATTTGCGCTGCTTCTGCTGCTGCAGCAATTGTTAACAGCAACAGAAGTAATAACATTTGCTTTTTGTGTTTTTGCAACAACGGCTAAAGATAATGCAGTTATTGCCGCCATAACATCAACTTTAACAATAACGAGCTTTAATGCAAAAACAACAGAAAAAAGGGGCATTTTAAATACAGAGTAGATATGCGAAGAATAAACCATGAGTTTATATTGCACCAGGGGTTGCTCAATAAACAAAAGGGAGGAGCTACATTTTTAGTTCTTTATTTATTTTTTATGCCAAACATGAAAATACACTTTTTCACAGATAATTTAATTTTAAAATTGACATGCAGCAGAGTCTTCATAATAGAGAACAACCAATGACAATCTTTACTTTATAATTAATACTCGTATTTGTTTTTGTCGCTCATAATTCTCAAACATCCTACGTACTTTTTTTTATACATACGAGTTCTTATAAATACGTTAAGTATACAGGCATGCCATCGATGTCTTATCATGCAAACTGTTAACATTTTACACGCATTCCTCATATTAATACAAAGTTTTCTTCTTCATAATTATCCAACCACAACATGACTCTTCCACTTGGATGTTTGAGGACAAAATAGCAACAACCTCGTCTCGTCGTTGCCATTAACGGCAACAAGAAACATTTTGGTGCAAAACTAATATTAAAATAAGTAATTTACAACAAAATTAAAAGGAGGAAAAAATAATAATAAAGAAATTTTAGGTTTGTTCACTAAAATAAATAGTTATGGCGCTTGCATAAACATGCCAACATCCATGTTAACTGTTTCTTTATGTTTATGTTTTATCATTATTATTTTATTATCATCTCTCGTGGACATCAAGTGGGCGTAACTGAAGTTGTTAGCAAACGTCTTTTTTGTATTTTTTTCCCATTTTAAACAAACGACGAGTATCAAATATTTGGAATTTTTTATTTACAAAAAATCATAGAGATGAATTCGAGACTTTAGAAACGTATTAGACCCAAGACATTCTCGCCGTTTGTCTTGTAGCCTTGTGCGCTTGTTGCAGTTAAATTAAATTGAAAATATATAATGTTGCAGCACACACGCATGTGTACCTACCTACATGTAGGTCCAAACAGCTAGGAGCTGTAAAAATAAGAGATGCGGGTTTTTTTTATTGGTTATAAAACCGAAATTATATCATGTAAAGTCTAGGTGAAATGATTTGCATTACATTATTTTCATACAAATGTTTTCATATTTCCAATATCTGTTATTATTCCGAATCTCTTGATAAGAACATTTATTGTGCGTGCGTTAAGAACCACCTCCGAACGCAACGGAAAGCGTCAGAAGCAATCAAGTTGTACATAAAAATTACTTTTATGTCGTTCTGCAAACTGGGATGTAGCTGAGAGGCAGTCACTTTGACACACGTATCTATTTTTTGTTTTCTCAGTAATAGAAAGTGTTTATTTTACTTTGAATAATTAGAAAATAATTCTAGTTAGCTCTACTTTCAAAGCAGTGAAGATGTGATTTTGCAGGATTTACTCAGCCTGCCACTTGTAGCAAATTCCATTGTGAATTGTAATGAACGTCATGTTGAATATTTTCTTATCCTTTGCATCTTAAGTGCAATTAATGTTATGTTTCGCATTTACCCAGAAAAATTCGACAGATACATACTGGAAGCAAACTTATCGCTGGACAAAGGTGGTCATAACCTTTTTGTGCATCATTAAAAAATTACTTAAATTCCAAAACATTTGGTGAAATTATGTATGGTCAGACATATTAAGCAGCCATTTAGTGGTTGCATTATGGAGCAAAATGAGTTTAAGCTCATTTATCGTTTAAATACTCTGTCCAGATCTTTATCTTAAAAGAGATATTTTCACGCATACAAATGGCCGAATCACTTAAAAATCTTTGAACATTATCAGCGATAAAACGTTGAAGAACATATGAAATAAAGCGGGCTGACTGAAACAGGCAGAAGACATGCAAAGAAATAAAAAAAAATTTATACCGTTAAGGGACACAACCCACAAGTGACTACTTACACCAAATAACACTACCATTGCCACCAGCAACATAAACACTACTGCCACTAGCTTTTTGGTAATAATTTTCTCCTTTTTTTGGATTTTCTGTTTGAAACTTTCTTTAGAGAATGAAAAATTCTTTAATGTGAAAAGACAGTCTTCATTCATTGGCTGCGAAAGAAACATAAAATTTGGGCTGATGAACTTGCGTTATCGTTGGCAATAAATCAACATGAGTATGATACTCAAGTTGATATTCACAACAAAAAACGCCTTACTTAAGTTAAAAATTATCACGTTAAAATTAATTAAACCGCTTGCTTGATACCCTACACTAGACCGTAGATTTAAAGTGACTACTACTACACCTAAACAACATTAGGCCTTGAAAGAAATAAACGGGCTGCATAAAAATTACTTAATTATTTTTGTAAACAATTTGGGACTGTCCATTTTTAAAGCCGCTTAAGTCAGAGTTCAAGGAATTTTTTAAATTCATCGTTTAAGTAAAAATTTCTAAATTAATTTCTTTCCAACAATAACGACACAAGTCATTGCTTCCTACAAGTAAATAAACATTTAACTAAGAAGGAATTAGAGAAATATTTGAGTATACTAAAACCCAATAATTTTGTTGCTATTGTGCTGTTGAAAATAAACACAATCTAGCAATAGCAAATATAAAAATCAAAAACATTTGCTGTTGCAAACCCGCACTTCTTTCTCGTTCATATATATATGCTACTGCTATCCTCATGCTGTCGAAAACAGTACTAAGTACAGCACAAATATTCCTTTATAGCCTTTAAAAATTAACAAATAGCAGTAGCAATAAAATAGAAAACAAACATTTTGCATTGGTGTGATGTTTTATTCTTTCAACAGCAAAAATACTATCGTGATTTGGTTTGCTTTTGCTGCTGCTGTTTGGAATTAAATTTCGGAATTTCCTTTTAGTTTCCTTTCAGCGTGCTGTTAAATATGATTGCAGCATAGAACAGCGTAGTGTTTACTGTCATATTAGAATTGCTATTGATGTTGCTATTGCATTTTATATACCTGTCTCATAGCATTAGTAATAGCAATTTCATTTGAGCATTTTTTTTAATCCCTGCTTCAACCAACTGATAAGAGATGGCGTGCCATCGACATTGACTCTAGTATTCAAATCATTTGTCAATTTTGCACATACAAACGACAGCTTATCTCGATTCACTCGCTAGCTGACGAAGTTTGAATGGCAAGTGAAAAGAAAAGGAGAGATTTTGAAGGCTCTGTTTAGATATCAATTCATTTATCTAACAATTTATCAAACATTATGTCTGTGGCTGTAAGCATCTATACCATCAACAATCCATCATACGCCAAGCTCTTTATGCATGTTTATGTGCAAAGTTACACATATTATTTTGCACACTTGCGACCAAATACTCGGCTTAAACAAAGTCTCATTTTTTGTGTGCAGAAGCGTTTACAAAATGTGAATTGAAAGCTGTTGTTGTAACGTATGTACTTCGTTTGGTATTTACTTAAGGAATTACTTTGTGTTATTTTGCTATCGTAATCTTTCAAGCATTCCCCACAAGTTTGACCAACTTGTTTTCAAGCCAACCACATTCAATGGCAACCAACTTTTCATCCATCAGTCAGGCAGTCAGTCACATTGTCTGTGGTAAAAAACGAAGCAATAACTCCATTTATAAGATTTTGATATGTTTATTGTATAAATAGATTCCAAGATAGAATACGATAGTAAGGAATCACACATAACAACCAGCCAGAATTTTCATCATAAACACACTCCCAAACAATGTGAAAAAATCTAGACTGAATCACTGATAGTTAGATTAGATTTGTACACGATAGGACAGACGTACGTTTGAATGAGAAAGACAAACAGGCAGACCGATAGATAGAGGGATGGACGGACAAACAGACAATTGGACAGATGTGGTTAAGCCTAGATGGACAACCTTGACAGGTATCAAGTTAAAGCTGTAGACAAAATATAGGAACACATTTCTACAAACAAACAAATAAACGAATTATGTACTCACGCTTACGATTAGATCCTGCAAAATACTTACAAAGGGATGTTCCTATGTGTGTGTGAGTGTGTGTGTGTATTCGAGCGAATTATGACAGCTCAACATGATACTAGTTAGCAAATGTTTAATGATACCAAATCACGGAAAACAACTACGAATATAATACTGGCTTCATACACACATATATTTTCTCCATTTTTCTTTACAGTTTTTCCTCTTTACTTTTGACTTTAAGAGAGCCAACGTTAAATGTTGCAAATGGCAAGAAATTGTTAACAATTGTATAAGAATGAATTGTGTTAAATGTTACTCGGATTGGATTTTGACACAATAATCATAAATCAAACAGTTAAATCTAAATCAATTTCCCAATTAACAAATGATGAGACATGAAAGATAAAAAGAAGAATATCTCAAAGAGGAGACACAATACAAAAGAGAAATGCAATTGGAGTGACAGTAATGCAACATCATGAGAGTTAAAAAAAAAACATTGGGCGTTGATTTATAATTAGAAACCAGGAAATACGATTTTGTAACTTACTCCTGACGACTAATAAGCAAAAGGTCAAAAGGATAATTCATAAATTAAATGCCAAAAATGTAAATTCCATAAACCAATTACAGCCATTTCAATCGATAATAAGTCAAAGTGATAAAAATATAGCTGAGATTTTGAGAGGAGTTTAAAGTTTCGGTTCTCTGAAATTATTTCTTTTTACACTAGAATCACTGCCTCAATTAGAGGGAATCAGAAAACCAATACAATACAAGCAGTTTCTCAGTTTCAAATGCTGCTGTTCTGGGTTGTTTATACCAGTATTGCTCTTATCTGAACTGCAAGCCGTACCCAATGTGTGCTAAACAAGCACTAATTATCGACAACATGATATAACAACATGTTGCATTTGCTTGTACGAGGCATTATAAATTAGTTACTGTTTATAACATTGTTGATCTTGTTGCTAGATATTGTTGTTGTAGCAATTGAACAGACAACAGACAAACACTAAATATATGAGCAACATCAGCAACAGCAGCACAATAAGGAGAACCCTCGGTTAAAGTTATGAATTATATTTATTGTACCACGCAGCCACAAGCTGCAAGGGAAGACTACACGTGCAACAAGTGCTGGGCGTTGCAGCTGTAGTACTTACACACTTACACACACACACACATGCATGCTACAAAAGAAAATTTAGGGTTGTAAGTTTTATAATCAGTTAAATCGTTAACGCAGAAGGCAAATTAAAAGTAACTGAAACAAAACATGGAAAGAAAAACAACAAATAAACAAAATGGTTACTTTTCTTTACGTTTTTGTTGTCTTGGGATAAAAATCTAGAAACAAAACTGAAGCTAAAGGTGGAGAAAATGAGATCAATTCAGCCCAAAAAATTAAGTTTTACACAAGTTTTGCGGCGGCTATTTATTTTTATTATTACATTACATATTATGTTAAAATCATCATATCGAAATATCGATCTTGTTATCTGAATGAAAACATTGTTTCTCAAAATTTTGGATCAAAAAATTTTCAGAAAAACAAAGAAAAAAATTTATCGCAGACAAGCAGTTTAAGTTTCTCTCTTATAAAAAGCGAAGCAAATTAACACTCATATGAAAGATATTTTAGTACTACAATAAACCCGATTACTATATTCGTTAGACACCCAACAATAACATCAGCAATATGTTTTCTTTATTTTTTAGGTTTAAATGAAAAGTAGTTAAGTACTAATTGTTTGTTAAGAAAAATATATATTTAACAGACAATTGCATGCTGGGGCGTTAACATTGAAATTAATTGTCGACAGGCCAAGAAAACCATGCCGGCAATCAAACCGCCTAATGGTTCAAACAAATTACACAACTGTTTCTCTCCTAGTGGCTTTTGTTTCTGCTAAACTCGCAATTTGGTTTCTGCTTCTTAAACAATGTGTTTTAGCTCTAAACCAAAGACATCGTCATTGTTTTATTTGTTGGATCTTGTAGGCTGGAGTCTCAAAGATCAGGGGGATTCCTTGAGATGTAACAAAAACGATGATTGATTTTTGAAGAAGCAACAAAAGGTTACATTGTTTTAAATAAGAAAATTATTTAAAACCTCATTTGTAGTTAAAAAATACATATATTTTTCTTTGTTTTCATATTCCTTTTCTTTTTCAAAATCACTAAGAAAAAGTGCATTTCCGTTAAAAATAACTTTTTATCTTTTATAAACTTTTAGCTATTTCATTTAAACGACGCCAACAATTCAGCCAAATGCTTTAAATGTGAAAAAAAAGAGAAGACCAACGTTTACCTGCGTACGTGTGTGTACTAGATGTATGATGATGAGGATGATGGGTTAGAGGACACTCTAAAAACACAACACCAACAACAAACGGTAAAAATTGAATAAACTAGGAAAATGTATGATGACTATTATGGAGGCATTTAAAATAAAATAGAATCGAAGAGCTTTTCAAAACATCAATTATGTTTAGTCGCTTTGTACAATGGGACTAAATGGTGCAAAGTGTGCGAGTCGTAACACAAACATTAGTGTTAGGCAAAGGTAACATAACATAACTTCACACACTTTCTTAGTACTAGGTAGTCAACATAACAAGAAATACCAAGTACGCTTTATTGATACGTTACAATTCTCATTTAGTTTCTAATAAATATTGTGGAGGTTTGACACTGCAAATATTAGCAGTAATTGCTCCCGTCAGAACTATAGAACTACCAGCTGGAGAATAAAACTATGTTTTGATACAGCCCGTGGGGATGCACCACAGAGAGGAAACCATAAACGAAAATAATAATTCTGTGTAAAATCCAGAGATTCTGTTTAATCGAATATTCTGTGCACATGATCATCACAGTTTTCAGCGAACCAATGGTAAGAAAAAGTAAGTTTGCATCGTTTTACTTTAGAACTTAATCTGACGCTAGCAAATGAGCGTTTTGTTTTTGCAATATGACAAAATTTGATATTCGTTCTGTAAAAAAGTATTTTCTGTGGGCTTTTACGTTACATACTAGATGCAAACAGTTATCACGTTTTATAAACGTATGTGACTCACAGCTAATCAATACGCAAGTAACAGCACGATACGAATCTACACTAATTCCCTCAATAAACCGAAAAATCCCTTTTTATTTAGAAACGAACCATCTCAACATGAAACATAACTACAGACGAAGGAACACTATATGGAACAAGACATGCTAATGTTGCCCCGTGTGTAGCCGATATAAGAATACCAATAACGGGCGATTTAAATGATTGTCATACACATATCAATTTTAAAAGACAGTTAAGGGAAATTAAATTTGTATCTACAAAATAATTCACATTCAATTTCAACCAGTGTTTCTTTGCCCACCTAACCCACAGTGCACCGCTATGGAAATGGTAGTTGAACGTACATACAATGTACAAACATATAAATCAAGGGAATAATTTAAACACGTAACAACACAAGCTTCCTCAAACATGTACTTAAAGGCCATTGTAAACAATTTTATGCACATTTTGACAGACCTGTTTATTTTTTCAAATGACACAAGGAAACGAACAAAATAAAAAGTATGCAACAAAAAATTGAAGGTATTTCGAATATGTTGTGGTGTAATGGAGCCTGTCAGGCAAAACATAAAGTTAACAGTCAAATTGACAAACTCTCTGATGGCTGCAAGAAAAAAACGAAGAAGCAAAGAATACTTGTGGTGTCTCCTGTTTGTAATGGCCATCAATGCTAATGTTGCTAATGATTCTTGTATTTTCAGCCTCTTAACTATTACAACAACCACTACAACAATGTCTACATAAAATACAAAATAATGCGTTCTAAGGGGAAAAACTTTAAAATTTATTCAATGCTAACGAAAATTGTCTTCAATACCACGAGTTTGGTCAGCACGTTTTCTTCGCTCTTTGCATGCGGTTTGATTTTATTTAATGCGTTTTGTATCGAAATATTCCCCAAACTATTGCAACAAGTTTACTTGGTCGCGAACAAGCCACTGTGTCGTGGTGGCAGAAGAAAAAATTAGTTTGTTCGACGTTTCTATTTAAAAAAGTTAATAATGGGTGCTCCATTTAGAGTTGTTTTCCGTTTATTGTTTTTCACAGATAACGCATGACTAGTGATGGCCAGATTAATCGAAAAGCGATTAATAATCAAGGATCAAGGATTTAATTGTAAAAATTTCCTTCCGAATTCGAGGATTAATCGATTACTTTCAAAATAATCGAAAAAATTCATAAACAATAAGATCGTTTTTTTATGCCTCCAATATATTTTTCTGCTAGCAAATTAATTACGAATAACAATTTTGAGCCAATTTAAGCGTCGATTTAGGAAGACTGAACAATAGTTTTTATTGGCAGTGCCCCAGACTTAAACAAATGTATGTCTAAGATAAATTAGCGCTATCTGCGATTATGAGAGAAGAGAAATTGTTGAAAATACTCGTTCAGTCGACATTATTGGAAGTGAAAGCGACATGTCTTCTATTGATGCTGCATTCGATTTATGATCTCACCATGAATACCTGGCTCACGAGCGAAAAATAAAAGACAAGAACTCTACAATTAATCACGATGATCATTCTCAACGCTGCAATTCTCCAAGTAAAACGAAATGGTTAACATATGGGCAATGCTAAGCTGTATGCATTAGCACCAAAATGCACCCCAAGCGCAATCACTATGAAAAAACAAAGAGATTGAAAACAAAGCGTCTTTTTGAACTCTTACTTTTATTTTAAAGAAATCGATTTTGAAACCCTCTTAAGCTCCCGAACCAAACAAAAGATTCTAATAAATTTATTTCAGTTTTTTCCAATCTGTCAATACCTTTTCACCTAAACCAATTCACTAATTTTTTGGGATTAATTGCAATTAAAAACTTCCTAATTCTTCTCGGGCTTCACTACGCGTGATTGTTGTCATACTGTCATCACAGTCACACCGCAACTACGTCTGCTAATAATAATTCAGCTGTATTACGAAAATCAGCGTTATCAGCAATATATGGCGTGTATTAGCGACCTTCCGAACCCACTATTGCCAATACGGTCAGCAAGTTTGGGCCTTCTACATCTAGTCCGTACTAGGGAGAATGTTGCGTCTGTAGCAGAGAAGAGTGAAGGAAGACTGGGACCAATCGAGTTAAATAAAATTGCATCCACGCTCTATTTTTACCTGCATAACGGGTGGTTTACCGGTTGATATGGTTTGAACATTTTTCGTTTTTAAATATTTTTTTAATCCAGGAGAGCGTGCCTTGATGCAAACTTTATAGAACTTTGTGAATTTTTAACTAAGAAACAAAACCATTTGCAAATATATAATGTTCTAAGAATTAAATTTTTGGCCACTCATTATAAGAAGTCACGACACTGTGCGACGGCATTGTAAAAGATAATGATGATGATGATGACGACGATGATGGGTTTTGCTTGTTTTGCAGTCATAGATCTTTTTAATAACCAACAACTAAAGCTTTTCAAGTTGCATAAATTCCAGCGATAAACAGTCAAATGTTTCCAGTTTTTCTAGCCAATGTCATGATGACAACAACATGTGTAAGTGTGCACGTAAGCAAATGTAGATGTGTACGTTAACTGCAAGAAGAACGGCAACGAGATCTTCTTCTCTGTCTTAAATCATATTTAAATTTGTAACAACCACCAAGGCTGCTGTTGAGTGCAGATTTGTTCGTATGTACGTCCATTAAGATGCACGCGCTTGTCATTGCAACAACAGTGCGAGTTGGTGTCTTATAATCTGCTGCCTAGCTAACTGAGTGGCCGTCTGTCTGTCTGTATGTTAAATTCGAGGCTTCTGTTACTTGTTCTACATATTTTGCTGTCAGTTGGCAAAACGAAGGTTTGGCATCGGCGGGATTTGGAGCACTTAATAAGTTTAAGACGGACAGGCGATTGGACGGACTGAAATAGTTAGACAAGATGTAGTTGTTGCCAACATTTCAATATCGCTATTACGAATGCAGTAGTTGGTGATATTCATTTGTTTTTTTAGTTGAAAATCATTTGATACGTTGAAATCAATCGGAATGTGCTTAAATTACGAACAAAAGCTCGTTGCCGTCTAATTCTACACAATAACATCGACAAAGTGAAGGAAATAGATAGATTGTTTTTTACTTCAATAGCTCCCAAAACTTTTAGAGGAATTTTTGTTTAAAGGGTTCCAATAAGATTCACTTAACTTTTAAAGCATCAAGTCCATTTTTAATTTCCTTCTGTAAACATTTGTGCCATGTTTACGTATTTCGTTGTTGTTTTAATTTATGCCGGATTCAAGCATACATCATTTAAAGGATACAGAACAGAAGTGTAATAAATTTGTAAAATTGTTAATTTGAAAATGATACGAAATGACCCAACCAACCGCAGGCATGGCAAGAATTAAACATTCATCTGAACTGAAAACATTTATTTTCCACCTTCACACCAACGCCGCCACACACTGTTTGTTCAATACATGTAACATTCTCTAATCACTATCGTCTGTCTGCCTCATCACTATCTTCATCGGCAGCAGAATCATTATTGCCTTTCCTATTTTCGTACCCATGTCCATGTCCATGCCCATGGCAACGAATATTGTCATTCGTATTGAGTATATTGTTGTTGTTGTTGTTGTTCTTTTTGGTCACTGTTTATTACCTCTTCCTTTCATCTATTCAGAAACTTAAACATCCGCAAATTGTGCAGTAAATCTTATTCTTCTGCTAGATTCTTTTTAAGTTTTATTGACTACAGCATGCACCATCAACCATTCACAAGTTAACTACAATTGCAACAACAACAACAACAGGGGAACAGAAACAATATCCAGCCACCATCGAATTAGCGATCTTTAAGGCCAACGCGAACGAGGTAACAACGCATATGTTTTGTATCGTTATTCTTTTTGTTTTAGAACGTATTCACTCATTGCCTCCGAAGATCTGTTAACCAGGCTTTAAGGCTTAACAAGAAAATAACAACCACAAAAGACTGCAGATTATTTCAGTATCTCTTACCTGGTCCCCTCCCACCTCACCCCTCACCCCTCACCACTTTTTAAGCGGTGTAATTGTGTAGTTTTTTGTGTGTTACATGTAGCTCATCGTTGTTGTCGTTGTCGTCAATGTTGAAATTTATGTTTCCTTGTTAGCAACATAATTGGAAGTGTCGTCAATGATCGTTCTTAGCAGCAATAGCCATCTTCTACCACGTATCGAGTGAGGCACCAGGCTAGCATCCATTCGCATCTCTAGTCGCCGTAATGGGATCATTTATTTATATATTCACTCGTAGAGACGCAAGATTGTTCTCGTATATTCACAGTTTAACATTCGTTTTGAAATGTTGCAAGAACAATAAATGGTATAAAATCACTTCAGATGGTTTCAGTTTAAGCAGCTTTTCCTTTATGCATTTTCAATACACGGAGAGAAATAAATAGAGAATAATTATGTGGAAGCTTTTTGATGTCATAAACAAACACCGCTTTGCAAAATGTTCAAACAAAATTCTACTCATCATTGTAAAAGCTAATGCTTAGTGTTCTTTTTCTATTAGCTGTAGTAGCTCATTTCTTGTACAAAACTATTGTCCGAAGTCATTAAGTTTTTTTTTTACTTTGAAGCAGTTTTAAAATATGGGTGAATTATGAATATGACTATGCTAAATTTCTGAGAAATATATATTCTATTTTTCTGAGAATTTTCTTACAGTGTCTTTATATTAAAAACGGAAAAGCCATTTTATATTGGCGACATTCAATAAATGTGTTACATCGGATGTTGAATGCAATAAATGTTGTTATTGTTGCTGTTGCTGCATGCTTCGTTTGGCAGTGATACCAAATTGCAGTTTAAGCATAATATTCCCTTGGCCCTGTGAATCCATTTACTCGTAGCATTTGTGAAAGTACGTGTGTATGTGTGTGTGTGACTAAATGAAATATAAGGACAATTTCTAAATTACTATTCTTTATAATCTTTGGAACGCATGTTGTCTTAAACTATTATTTCATAAGCGATTTTTGATAAATGCACTGGCAGCATTGAATGCTATAAAATTGATAGTTTGACTTGGTAGCCCATCACCAGAAACCACACTACAAGAACAAGAATGGGTTCATAACTTAAAAGCCAAAGCACTTGAGTGGTCAATAGGGAATTTACGTTGCCGTTACCAAACGATCATGACATACAATGGGCCAATAAAACAAATTTATATACAGATTTTCTTTCCTCTCTTTATGTTTTTGGAGGCCCGCTAACACGTATAAATAAGTTTTACTGTGGAAGCAAACGAGCACAAGACTAGAAAAATCATGGGATAGCTAATCGACCACCCGTGTTATTATTCCCTGCTTTATTTTAATGCGTTGAATGAGAAAAAAGTGATTGAACTAAAAATATATTGGCTATGACTGCGATGAATGTAGGCTGATGGTATATCTGGCTCTCTCTTCTCCTTAATGGGCAGAAAAGTAATATTGTTTCGATATAAATACTATTATCAGCTTTATATTAATGAAAATTCATTGTGAATGAACAAGAAAATTAAACTCCATCATCTGCGAGCCCAATTAAAAGGAACTGAAAACATTGAAGATAAACGAAGGAAACTTTAGTCAATTATCTTTCACTTGTTAAGTATCAACACAAATCTGTTTCATGCAGCACAATGTGCTGGTCAAACAAAAATATTTGCCCATCACCATGGTGGGCATTGTTTGCCCCAAATGAATTTCTCTTCAAAAAACACACAATAGATTAGAAAATCTTCTAAAATAATTTTTCCACTTAAAAAAGTTTAACACACTGTATGTTTATGTAACATGCATTGCACACAACTCATACACTGCTCGTAGTTGTGAGCTTGCTACAGGGCGAGTAGGTATTTGCCCAACTGAATTCTACCAAACTTTTTCATTACAATTTATTAATAATTGTTTGCACAAGAAAATTAGTTCAATTACTGTAAAAGTAAATTGAAATTTTGTTATTCATTGAGCATCGACACTCCCAATACAGATGCATGTACAGACACACACCATCATAAATAGAATAATGTAAAGATCTACTTCAAGACGAAGATATTGCATCTTCATACTCTTCATACATACCGAGTTCGGAAAGCCCTTGATAAAAATAATGTGCAACTTGTTGTTAACTGACATTGTTTTGTTCTATGCCAAAGGAAACACAAGCCATGAAGATAGAAAACATAAGAAAATTCATAAAGTTACCAAGTATTTGTACAAAAACTGGACAAGAATAAATTTAAATGTAAGTAAAGTTATGGTTTCATTAAGAGTTGCCAGCATTTTATATTTCTGGTGAAGTCACATCTTAATGCGCTAAAGTGATACTTGAATTATTGATTTCACTCCTTTCACATTGATGTCTGAAATTCTAAGTTAATTTAATTGCCAAAGTGATCAATTAATTTGGCCTAATGAAGAATTTGCAAGTGTTAAATTGTGAAAGAGTTAACCAATAGCTGGTTGAAATAAGAGAATGTCCTCTTTAATCTTGAAAAAGCAAAATGATCAAATGGCAACAAGTTTCCATAAAAAAAAAGAACAAAATCCTTAAAGAGAAAATTAAGACAATGTTTGCAAATTCTGCACACAATTTTGCCGTAGTATATTTTACATAATATTGTTGCTAATGAGCAATTGTTCTCGGCCAATATTTTATGCAACTGCTACAACTAAGGACTTTGGAAATATATGAAGATGTAGGTACGTTCAATACTACAGCTGCAATTGGGGTTGGGAGTTTTACCAGCATGAATTGTATTTGCCACTTGCTACATTCGACTGTTGCTTATGCTGTTGGTAGCCAAGACAAGCGAGGAGACTGTCTGCTGCCAGCCACCAAGAAAATCGCATTACCATACTCTGCCACTTTGCATGTAACTTGGTTCGTACACCATTTAATAGCCATGAACAATACCTAAACAATTATAGCTTTTCAAACTTGGAACTCTATTTACATATAAGTGTATGAGTGGGGGTGTTTATGTGTTAGTTTAGTGAATGTGTTTAGTTGGAGTGGAATGTTTAAAATGTACAAATAATTGGAGCATTATTAATTGTATTATTTGCTTTACTAGACAAAATTGCACTTGGGGGAAGTAAAATAGCCAAACTTTGAGATGTAATATCTTGGTTCATTAATATGCATGAATATTCATTCGTGTGTGTGCAATGATCAACTGGCTGACTGACTGACTGATTGACGGACGTACTCAAAGAGTCACTGGAGGATGAAATAATTGCATGAAGAAATGATGTTAATGAAACAAATTATAAACAAAGCGATTGTACTGTTATTTAAGCTTGTCATTTTCTCTGACTCGCACTTACTGAAGATATACGCTGGCTTTATTGATATTTAAGTATCACGTTCTTAAGTCTGTCAATCTATGCGTAGTTTTTAGTCAGTCGATGATAATACTTCTTTAGAACTTAATGTTATTGTCGTCGTTGTACTTGTATGGTTGCCACTGCAATGTGACTAAATTAGCGATGGCGCTTTAAGTACAAATGCTTACATACGAGCATTAGTATCAAGCGCATACACACGCCCTCACACGTTCGCTGACAAAAGCGACTGTCTGTCTATGTAGTCGTTGCGTGGATATCTTTGCAGCATGTAAATCGCTACTTATTGTTTTTGTACATTCATGTGCTACACTCACGGTCACATGCTTGAATGTACAACATATTCGTCAATGACAGTTAAATGATTTAAATGTTATTTAATTGCTGATAGTTTTGTTGCACACATTTAAAATGATTGCAATTATTGCTGCAGTTGTGTAAAAACTTATCAACGGAAATGAATATTTAATACAACTTACGAGTTCTTCAATTAAATCAACAACTTTGGCTCATTCTTTCATCACTCCTGCATTTGCGGCTCCTTTTTTTCTTTCATCTCTCCATTTATTCACTTTTATTATTTCACTCTGCTTTGTTCGCCACAGCGTATGAGTGATATTTAATATAAATTGCATTAAAAATGCAAATAAAGGAAAGCTATAATGGGAAAAAACACACACACAATACAAGGAAATAAATGTTTAAACGAAGTCCATGATTACGGAAATGCGAGTTAATAAAATCTCCGTCTGTCTGGCCGTTTTGCTTGTTGGTTGGTTGATTGGTTGATTGCATGTTGATGTAAGAAAAAGCTCTTAAAGGCAAAAAGAATTTCCTCTTGTCATTTTTATCAAAGTGATAATTAAATGAAAATGTCCCATTCTCTTTATATTGGCTGTAGATATAAGTTGTGCCAGGGTATATGGAAATTATTTATGTGGTTTCATGTCTTCCATTGGTATCCGCATGTACGTGTCACTTGCATTCAATCGCTTGGCATTTCATAAATAGGAAAATTAAAAAAGGCAAAAATAAAACAAGTAAACATGTAGTTAACAAATATCCTTGCCCCCTAACTTCAAAAGGACAAATTTCATTTCTCACATTCAATAGTAAAGATATTTTGAATAAACTTATTGTTTAGCTCTTCTAATAAATATGACTATTCTCCAATATTTTGGAGCGACTCGTTTATTATCCACATACGTAAACCCCTGTTAACGCGCCTTTGTCATCAATTTAACAATTGATAAGCTTGGTGAAAAATATAAAAAAAATCTTCACGTGCAGAATCACCATTTTCAAAAAAAAAAAAATCTCAAAATCAACAAAAATCCTAAAAAGTTTAATTTTCACAACAACAGAAATCAGAAAATCGTTTCTCTTGGAAAAAAGACTACAACAAGGGACTGTTAAATAAAAATTGTTAATTTTAGCAAATGAATGTTTTATTTTAATTTCTTATTAAAATGTCTGCTAAAGCTAAATTTCGTTAACTTCCTCACAAAATGAAATTTCAGAATAAAAATTTTATTTATTTTTCTTAAATCGGAAAATAATTTAAATTTAAATAATTTATTCAATTTAGTTCTAAGCCATAACTTATCAGTTGCAACTGTTGCCTTAAGAGATAAATTTAGCAACATTTTATGTTGTTCACATGTTGTTTTTCTAATAAAACATGTATGTAAATGTTGTTGTTTTAGAGATGTTGTTGGGTCAGCAATAAAAATTATTAAAATCTAATCAAAGTTTCTTTTCAACAAAAATGCAAATTAGCTTTATTCTATGATAAGTGATTGAGTGTTATTTTAAAAATTTAAAATATCTTGCATCTGCAACTACCGACCACAAGCTACAATTTATCGACAAAAACACCCCCGTTGCTTACGAACTGCAGTTTCTATTGTAAACACACTTCCTGGCTGCAAACGAGTACGCAGGACCAGTGAAATATTTCTATGAAAGCAATTTTGTTATTGTTTTGATTAACTTTTTGAATGTGTTCAAAATTTACACGCATCTATGGATAAGTAAACAAAAGCGTTAAGTTGTTATTATTAGTTACATTTTTAATTACTAGTATAAATGAAATGATTTTGTACGTGTGAGGGTGTACATGCAGGGGTGTACAGGGGGTGCATAATTATGGAATGTAATTCTTAAGTAGTAAATGAATTGTTAGTGTGGTAACCACGAGAATTTGCAACCGCTGTGTCTTGGAGCAACAACAAAAATATTTCTTAAGAAGTGGTTTTTTTTTTGCTTTTTGTTCAATTATTATTATTAAAATCAAAATAGTCTAAAGAGTTTTGCAAGTGCGACAGAGTTTAAATACACTGAAGTCAAATATTTTGTTTAAATTTTCCGTAAAATTCTAAATTTTAAAGTGACCTGGCTTCAGATAAATAATAATGCTGCTTAAATTTATTTAAAAATTACGACAAAAATACGAGTTTATCCCTCTTCATAGAAAATCCAAAGAAACATTATCGCAAATGTTTAGGTTTTCAAAAACAACTTAATTTAATATTAAAAATTTATTACTTTTAGTGGTCGTAATAAATATTTCAAAAACTTTTCTGTTCTTTATTGTTTAAGTTCTTGGCTTCTTTATTATGACAAATAGTTGTGGAATGAATGAATGAATGAATGAATGATTTCATATGGTTTCGCTCAGCTGCAAAAAAACAATGAAAACTCCACCTAATGTGAAAAAATTATCGACTCTATCTATCATATGTTTGTTATACACGAATACACCTACCGACTTATTCATGTGTGTGAAGACAGAGTTTGTTTGTGCCCGGAAAATATCTTTATAAATTCATGCAATCTTTTTTATTATATTTGTTTGATTTTTTGATTGTTAATCTATGTGAGTCATAAATTTAAACATTACAATACTGGCAGCAAAGGACAGCCAGAAACCAACAGTAACAATAGACTGATTTAGCATATATGCGGTAATAAAGTTAACCCTTTAGTAAGTTAATATTTATCGTCAAATAACTAAAAATTAATGGCTTTTTTAAAACATGGCTTATTGTTATTGCTGTTTCCACTAAGAAGATTTATTTAAATTTTTAAATTGCAACTTAAAGATTTTAAGCCCTTTTGTGAGTACTTAAGGGGTTAATGATTATGTTGCAGCATTAATGAATGTTGCTGTTGTTGTTACAACTTTAAGTCTTTCTATATGTGTGTGTGTGTGTGTGGTAAAATGTGTTCAATGTTTGTTCTTTGGTTTTACGTGCTGCCATGTCTGAGAAATTAATTCAATAACCATTTCATTGATACGTAATTTATCAAAATATTGTACATTCGATACTAAATATAAAAAACACCAACAATGCAAGGAAAACCAAAATTAAACTGCCAAGACTATCAGAAATATAAAGTTTTGACAAGAAACAGCAACAATAGCAACTTTAGGACAGCGAACTAATTACAAAGACATTCTTGGGCGACAAACCACACAATCATGTGAGAAAGCTTGAAAAAAGAAAATAATACTCGTAGAATAAAAACCAGGCTGTTCTCAAAATCTTTTCAAGAAAATTTCTTCAAATTGTTTTATTTTTTAAGAAAGAAATACGTTATACATTTAACTTTTCTTCAAATATTGCATCGCCTAACGCTTAACGTTCTCATTGTAATTGCTTCATTTTCAATAATATGCAACTGCAACTGCAACATTGGCAATACTTTTTATATTAACGGATTTATATTTCTGGCAGACAAGTTGTCAACATTTCAAAGTCATTTCATGTGGGTTACTTTGTATTAAAAGAAACTGCGAAAAAGATTTAATGGATTTATTGAAAACAAATGAAATACTTGCAAACTTAAAAAAAGTTTAGTTCGTTTATGAATCAGTACAAAACCAGTTTTATGCGTTTTTTTTAGTATTGAAGAAATAAATTTCTGATAATTTGAAACATTTTATTAAATCCTCTTAAAAATATGTTTGAATGACTGACTATCAGCGGCGTCCTCCATTTAAAAATCAAAAGATATTTTATAAACTTTATGAGCGTTTTTACCCATATGTATGTATGTATTTATATGCGAGTATTATCGGTTTCTTAGTTTGTATGTCAATACTTGATGCCCACAATTCTGTCCAGACTAATAAGTGTCTAATCTGTCATATCTTCGTTTATGCTTCATTCACACTCAGTGGCACACATGTGCACCCACTTTGTTAATGTTGGGTTAAATTTTGAGCGGCAAATTGAAACGATGTGAATGTTTGTTACTTAAAGCACGGAAATGGGATATAAAATAGTTCATACACGCAATGCGGGAACTTTCCCAAATGAACTTTGGCCACAATTAAATTTCATCTAAATCGCAGAATTGAACTCCCTCTTTTGGCTACCAAATATTCACCAACCAAAACTCAAATTTTCTTATGTGGTTTTTTTAAGTCATAGGTCTATGCCAATTCGCTAATAGAATAACCAAAATGCCATCGCTTAAAGTCATTCTAAATCATGCGCCAGCGTCTTTGAAAATGTTAACCCCTCTCAAATGCCCGTTACTTAGCACAGCTGCGGCATCTATTATAACAATGTTATATTTCACACGTGACGTTTGTGGCGAAGACCCTCCCTTAATATTTTTGCTAATCAATTGTGTATTTTCGTCTATTATTTTTATTTTTTATGATGAAACATTTGACATGCGCTATGAAATGCTGAATAGCGGGCTGGTATCTGTTGGGCCATTACTATTACACTGCACAATGTCAGCCTGTCCAAAATTTTCAAATAACGAATCATTTTTTTTTCTATAATTACGACTGATGTGTTCTGTTTTCCGAACACTTCATTAGGGATTCACAAATGCGAAAAGAATGCTATTTTAGCGAGAAAAGTTTTTTTTGCGGAACAATTACAACATTATCCTTTTTTGTAGAAAAATTCGTAAGAAACATTAAGAGTCGCACTTGTACGAAATACACTTCATTTCACTTTGTAGATAAATACACTTTTTTCTATTCTAAATTAGTTTTATGTTTTTTATTCTTTTTTTTTCCCCTTCACAGACCGACAACGAGAGTATGAAATGCCCAAAGCCTTTTTTAATCAATTTAGTTAGAAGACTTAAGTTAGAATTGATTACTTTAGCAGCATTCGCAATATGTTTGTTTAAGTTTTTTGAAAGAAATATCAACTAAACTGATTCAACATGTGGTATGTCAGTGTAACATCCTGGTTTTCATCAATTTCTACTCATCGCACTATGTTGAAGCGAATATACACTTAATGTCATAATAAATGTCTAGTGGGGTTTTTTTTTGGTGCGATTAGATTTTTCTGCTAATTTTGTACGACACATGTGCGTTGAGCAAATCAACTCAACCGAATGGCTGGGCAGACAGTGCACTGAAAAACAGTTGAGTTTTTGTTTATATACGGGTTACCAGACGAATTTGTAAAAAAAATCGAGTCTTTACTTTTCTGGAATCAAGGCATTAAAGACACCATAAGTAAAACCATTGGTCTTTAAATATGGAGACACACAGTTGCATATGTATTTGCGTTGAAATCGACATGAATTAGAATGTTGCACAAAGAAAATAATGCCTCCATTAGGATGTGCAAGGTTTATTCAAATTTAATTTCTACAATTAATTAAGCAAGCAGGCCTAACTATTTGTTTTTCTTTTTTGCTTTGCAAACTAATTTAACAGAGCAAAATCTATTAATAAATAATTCTTGTTGCAGTTTTTACTTTAAACCAGACGACATAAATCAATTAAAATTAATTAAAAATCTGCAAAACAGTAAAACAGTAAATAAAAATTCAAGAATAAAACAAATGTTGAAGTTGTGAAGTTGTTTTCAAGCGAATAAACACTTTCGCTAAAGATAATAAAATCATTGAAATAAAATCAAATACACTGACAAATATGTTATAAAATCAGACCAACAGTCCACTGGTTCTACAAAACAAACCCTAGTAAATTGTTCGATCCACTTTTGACGACCTTCAAATTGAGTTCACATAAAAATACCTGGTCGGAAGTAATTCGATTAAATGAAAAAAGAACCTTGGCTCTTGATTTGATTTTCCGACAATCTGATTTGATGTAGATTTTTGGAAGAAATTCCCGTCATCGTGAAGTTTGATTTGGAAACAAACCGTTTTCGGCTATGTGCCGAATATCGTGCATTAAGTGATTTATAAAAACATCTTGATTTGCACAACACAGGGATATAAATAAAATAAAACCTGTACGATATTTGTTTCAATATTAATGTGATGCGAGTCGCGAAAATGTCGAATCACTTCAAATACTGGTTTCTTCTATTTTGAAATGATTTTCATGAATAACTGCCATAAATTGTTTGAAATAATTTCTTCAAGTGTAGGGTTTTAACCAAACCAAATGTGCGAAACTAAACAAAACCAAAAAAGTTTTCTAAAAAGCCATCAAATTTAAAACAAACAGAACCAGAAACACTTTTCAAATGACAAAAAACAAACAACAAAAATATAATGCTGCCATTATGTTCTTCTCATATGTGCAAAATAAAATATTTTCCTAATAAGCAACTAAATAGGAGAAAAAGAAAGAAATATTTTAAATCCCAACTTTTAGGTTCTAACTCTAAAAACAACAACCGCCTTTTACTTTGTATAAAAAACTATACTTCACAAATGTACCGCAATGCAATAGAGAGAGAGAGAGAGAGAGAGAGAGAGAGAGAGACTTTGTTGCGTTTATGTTAAAGTAAATATTTAAAGGTTCGAACACAGCTAATAAATTACAGCTTCTATAGATATTTTAGCATCAAAGTCATTTATATGAAAACAGAATTTTGCCATAATGGCGTTGAAACAAAATTAATGACACCATGATGATGGCAAATATTTATTGTTTCATCAGCAGCAAAAGTATTTTTATAAAGAATCCAAAACAAAAAAAGTGGTGAGAGAAGAAAAACGTCTTGAGTTAGAATATCATAAATTATAACTGAAGTATTTTGAAGATAATTAAAATAATAGTCTTCCTGTTTTTATACAACTTGAGCGAAATAATGCTTAAGGCCCTTTCACACTATTATACAAGTGTTTAGATTTTCGTTGTATTTTTGCAGAGAGAAATCTCATGATCATTATTCTGACTGTAAAACAAAATCAAAAATTAAATATTCGATTCACAATGTTTGTTCACACTATTGGATTTCTGTAAAAATGCATCCCCGAATATGATGAAAAGTCCTAAACTTTTCATACATTTTCAAAATATTCCCAACCGAGTTTTTGCCAGATATAAACATTTTGTTTTCACGCTATAATGTTTTCTCCTTTGTCAAAAGTCATTGACTAGACTTTACTGGAACAGTAAACGAACGGAACTATTTTCACTTACAATGTTGCATCTTTATATGAAGATGCTAAGTTACATAACAATGTAACAGAAAATTGCTATATTCAAGTCTAAAACTAATTAATTAACAGCACTGTAACGTTTTGAGCTGAAAAAGTCAAGTTTAATCTAAAAGGTTTAGATTTTCGTTTTTGAAAACTAACGTTTTTGTAACGATAACATACTTAAAACCTTCGACGTGTTGAGATTTTTCCTAATATAGCTGCACTAATTGCTCTTCGCAAAATTGGCAAGAAAGCACAAATCAAAACAGCTGTTAAGAAGCCCCATCTTCATTAAAATACATTTTCCAATCCGTTAAACATCAGGCATTTTTAATATTCCCAAGCGAAATTCTCTCAGCGCTTTCACTCACCGTGATCATTGAATTTTTACCTTTGTTTTTGAATCTATCAGGTGTCTAAATGCAATATCGGCTTTTCTGCTTTGTTATGAAGAGCAAAAGATTTTCAGATTTAATAAAACAATATGGTGTGGAAAAAAATCAATTAGCGGTTTTAAATTCCATTTAAAAAACCATCACGCCTTAATCACGATGCTTTATTTTATCATTTCTTATATTTTTTTATGTTAATTTCAGTGTGTAACTGATACTTAGTTCATCCACATCAAGGCACTTTTAATTTAGTACAAAAAACAAAAAGCACAACACACATTCAAACTGCTATTCATGTTTTATTTTTATTTTTATATAAAACGAAATATACGCATGTAAATCGCTTTAAATGCAAAATACTAAAACCATCATCAAAATATCAAATTTCAATTTATTATAAACCTATGTATGCGAGTATATACCCAAATAGGAGTATTTACTCGTTTGTGTGTAAAAGAAATCAACAAATTCCAAGCAAATCAAGCTTAGTTGAAACATACGTTTTGGTAAATCTCGAACGCAAACAGCAACATGTTGGAAACCTTATAAAATATTTTACATTTTTTCTTCTCTTTTCCTGTGTTGCTAAAAGCGAAATGCTTTTTCAGCATGCTATTGCCCAAACTGAGGTGACCAATTATTTAAAAATTTCGAAAATAAGTAGAAACAAAATATAATCATGTGAAAGTTACCTCAGCCGATCGGTTTACAGGTACGGAGTTTACCGGGAATCATATGTTTTTGTATTGGGTAGTTCACGGCAAGTTAGAAAGGACCTAATGTATAGAGGTGAGTTAGAAGTTTCAGCTACACTCAAGATGTGATGAATCGGACTTTAAGCGAACTTTGAGTCTGTGTTCCAAACCCTATGAGACTTTCGCCGGCAATTTAATCGTGCAAGATTCAATGCGTAACTTCAGCAAACGTCTAGAAACATGACTTCAAGCGGAAGAGCGCTATCAAAACAAAGTTATTTTCTTTTAAATTACGAATTCTGTTTTTTTAAATACAATTCCCGGTAAACACCCTGGTATTGCTCTAAGTCCCAGCAATGAGGATATGCCCATTCTGCTTCCATAATTATTTCATAGCCACTTAAGTGTTGATACTCATTTGCATGTATGTATGTAAAAAATATTTAGCCATTCTGGTCCCCTTTTTGATCTCCAATTACAAACTAATAAACAATACGTGTTGAAACCTTTAGGTATGCAGACAAGTTAAGCCAAACTCAAACAAACAACTTCTACCAGAAAAAAGCCCTTTACAAAAAAAAAAAAGAATCAGAAAACAGCACAAAAAGTCATTATTTATAAAGAGCCACGGCTAAAAGAAAGTCCATATGTATGTAAATTATATCTGTGGTTTCGGTTAATTAATTTTCCCACAAACGACAGCAAAACATACTGCTGCTGATATTGTTGACCAAATGCTCAAGAATCTGAGAATCTGTTTGCATGGCACAAACAACTAAATAAAATGATAATTTAGCATTTGAGCGAAAATAATGGCAGGTGTCAGACGTAAATATGCTTTGAATTTGTTTAATTTGTAAACGAGAAAAAAGAAGAAAATTCAGGACAGAACATTTTATTTATTTTCTTTTTTATTAAAACACAACGATTAATTAAGGAATTTAACCCGTTGCTGTTGAAACAATTTCGTTTGCACACTGGGCCAAAGTTACAGAATTATAGCGAAAATATCAATTTAGATAAAGTTACAATACGTCCCGCTATTGCAGAACGGGAAGCAAATTTTAGACGATTGTGGACACAATTCCTTATTATTTTATGTGGTTAAACCAAAAGTTATACAAAAATATCGTTACGATTTCCTAAGATTTAAAAAGAATTTCTGACGAAAACTGGCAAACGAACCGTGAATCTGAGTGAAACTTTTGATGAGGGGCCAAAATAATTTCGGAAAATTGGAAAATTGTTGATTTTATTTCATCATGTTCCATTATTTTCTTTTACTAAGCAATCGTAGTCGTTTTTAAGATTCTGAAAGGGTTAAGCAGCTGTAACGATAAACATTTTATTTTATTTCATTTAATTTCGTTTTTATGCGTAACAAAACAAACGTGAGTTGCGTGCATTTGAGAGCACTTCTTAAGTGGCATAAAACCTTGAATATTTTGCATTTTCCTGTCAGTTTCTTTGCTAGAACTGAAGCAAACAATGGATGATAAATTGAATTATTTTCAGTTAAACGTAATTTCAAACCATACGAATAAAAAAACACGCCTACTCATTTCCGTTTGTTACAGGTTTATTATTTTCCCATTAGTAAGTTAAACGCTCGCTCAACAGCAGCTTGCTAGACCAAAAAATAGAAAGACACAAACCAAAAGCCACAAAAAACAAGAGGCGTAGCAAAATATGCAAAAGAGTTTGTACTTTTTGGTTCAAATTACCATTTTTTTACAAGATGCGTAATAGGAAAGAAATTATGGAATAAATATACGAGTTTAATAAACTCCCCAACACACCCATGCACACACACACACACACATCGAGACATAACTTCACATATGTGCATAAAAAATAATAATGTTAAATCAAGATTGAAATTACATAAAAAAAAAAAAATGAAAAAAGCAACAACACAAAATGTTAATAAAACAAACAAAAACTGTTTAAAAATCAACAAACAAATGTTGTTAATTTTAATTACAATTTAATGACTGACTACGAGCTAAATATAAAAAAAACCAACAACCTAAACAACATCAAGATGTTGATCCTTTTAAACCAGCCTTTGATAGTGCAAGCAACACACACACACACATATACATGCACACCAACACATTGCCACATACACACACAACTCAGCTAATTAGCCAATGACAGCCAAATTATACGCTTAAATTACACGAGAAACATGAACGTTAAACAGAAACCAGGCTACACACGAGGGTAACCTGACAAATGCTTTATCTGAAATGCATTGGCATTTACCAAGCAAGTGATTATTTTTAAATAGCCAAAAAATTTCGTATAGTGCTGAACAGTTGCAGAAATTTTTATTAACCCCTACGATCTTGAAAAACTCTTCTAAGTTGGTCCTCGTAGGTGTGCATGTTGTTAGTTTTGAAACACGTTTTTTATTTTTTATTTTAATTTTTGTAACGCATTTAAGCGTATCCTTTTCTTACTTCAGTTAGCTCTTTTTTGTATTCAATGTTCATGCAAGTTGCACACAGTTACCAACAATTATGCATATTTATAGGGGCTATAGACACCACGGAAATGCCGCCAGCATATTTAACGCATCAGCTGAAACATTCTACGAGTTTTATACATTTTTTTTATTCAAGTAAAAACACAGGCTAGAAACAAATTTAAAGCAACCATAAACTGCAGCCAACTTACAATTTGAAGAATCTTTCTATCTTCGTTTGTTTATTCTTAGAAGTATTTTAATAAAGACTGGACTTCAGCAGCATCATTTTAATACAACCTGACGAACATAAGCGATGCCACAAGCGATTGCTCTAAAAACGAATGTTAAATGTTTTTTAAGAAAACCAGGAATAGCCGAGTTCTGGTTAGATGACAATTAAACCGATCTTTACAATTGATTTATTATTTTAATTATTAACAATTCATCACCAATTTTCTGTTTAGTCTGAGTTCGAAATTAAAAGGGCAGAGGAGTGAATTATTTAGAAATATAAACTTTAAACCTTTTTATTTACAAGTGAAATATTTAAAACAATGACAATACTAATGGAAAATAGTTGAAGCAATTTGATTTTGTTAGGAATAAATTTAGAAACAACGAGTAAATCCTAGGGTGACCCACGAAGCCATCCGGCCGGTTATTTGACCGGCTTACAGCGGTCAAAGTTTTTGAAATGGCGATTTTGTCGAATGTCGAATAGCCCGTTTTCTTTTTGCTCTGATAACCCCGGTTTTCGATTTTTTTCGTTAATTTTTTTCTCATTTGAATAAAGATTATAGCAATATGAATGCAGTTTTAAATTTTATGGCAAGGTTTCGTGTAAGTGTAACTCGGGTTATTAAATATGGAGCGCTACACAAGAGAAGAAAGCGTTATTATTGTGAAAACACATTGCGTTGAGACCGCTTACATATTTCAGTAACTCTCTTTTGGTCAACATACCGTTCGGTCGGGCACAACGCGCTGGAAACATTTATCGCAGCAACGATTTTCATAGTGCGCTCTAGTTGAGACAAGTTCACTTGCATTTTCTCAAATCGTCTTGTTGACCCTTGCCGGGTTCTACTGAATATTTTTTTATGGTTTGTGGAAAACTAAAATTGTTAATTGTTTGACGAACAAACAAATAAAAACAACACGGAATTCACAATATAAATCAATGCTCTCTTTGGGACTGTTAGAAAATTAATCTGCGTGTTCGTGAGTGCATAATTTGTTCTCTTTTCAGGTGCCCAACGATTTCTAATCTATAATTATGGGTCATTGGAGTCGCCGGTTGTTAATTTGTTTTTCGTTTTTTCCCTATTTTCAAACAAATAAATTACAATCTTGTAGAATTATTGGTGGCTTGTTCTTTTTTACACGAATTCGATTGAAGGCGTTACCACGTGTTTAAAAAAAGAAAAATCTATATTCATTTCTAAGTTCATAAAACTGTTAGAAACCACAAAATTTATATATATATTTTTTTGTTTTCAACAGGAATTGAATAATTTTGGTATGAGCATTTTCATTTTTCCATAATATTTATTAAGCTTTACAAATAAAGCTGCAATTGGTAGCAGTGGTAAAAATATACCACAATTTATTTCAAACCCATTTATAATTTGTATAAAATTAGTTTTCTTCCAATTCAGAGATGATGATTAAATTGCTTAACAAATGTCAAACCGCAGTCATGATCCGTGCGATCGCTCCCCAAGTGCATATAGATTTGCAGAATGTTTGTTAGTCATCAGTGTCATAATCAGGCAAATAGCTTTATAAGATTCAGTTATTGCAGCTTTGTGTTGCATATTCATTGTGCTTAGTTTTCCTTATAACACAACAAAAGCCACAGTAGTTTGGCAAGTTGATGTTGTTGTTAATTTGGATTTGAATGGTCGATAAATCCAGTCGTGTATGAATGTGTAACATCAGAGTTTTCTATGAAATGCATACAGCCGACTTAACGTTGAAGCACTAAATTTCTGTAGAGATTTAATTTTGTATTCAATCTGGATTTACTCCCCACTTTGTGGGCGAGAAAATTTAGATCTTTTGTGTGTTCAAAATGACAGAACTAATTGACCGCAGTTGATTTATACAGCCACAATGTTTCGGTTAACAACACAATTAAATTCAGTTGATAATTTTGATAAAATTCTAATTGCTTGTCACATTTAGTTGTGTCGAGTTTATTAAAATGTAACTTGAGATACTTCAATTTGAAAAGTAACTGCTAAGTAGTTCCGCGAATGCCTTGTTAAAAATATACAAAGCTGTTTAAGTAGAAGTAATTAAAATTATATTCTGATGCAGTTTCGGTTTAAAAATCTACGTTCTGAGACGTTTCCTTGACACACATTTTTTTTATTTCGCATCGTTTTCTTTTAAAATACGACTTAATGAATGTGTGAATTAACTAAAGTTCCAACAAGAAGCTAAGAAAGAAATGCATAAGCGTGTTAGACAAAACCGTCTAACATTTAGCGTTGATTACACGAAACGAGTAGAGGGACGAGTGACCGAGTTACTGGTGGAGTACTCGTTTCAGCTACTAAATAGTAGGGCAAGTTAATGATCGAGTCAGTGACCGAATTTTGTAACGAGCGAGCCACTAGAATCACATTTATTTTATTGGGCCAAGTGCTACTTCCCTGCTCGCTGATCACACATGAAAACGCACTCGGCAGCCACTCTCCACTTGAAGGTTTCATTGTTTATTGGCGGTAGAAGCTTTCAAATAATCGTGTCGAAATACGTGTGATCACCTACTCACTTTTACTCACGCAGCCAACTCGCGCGTATAGTGTGCATATAGTGTGTTAATAGTGCTCGGCCTAGTAAACAAAATGTGATTATAGGGACTCTCACGCTACTATCTCGTTCACTGACTCAGTCAACAGCTCGCCTTATTGTTTACGTAACTCTACTCGTTACGCGTAATTAATCCATAAGAAGAGGATGATTTCAATGAACATATTTCTTTAAATCATCATTTCCTTGGAACCGACAAGGAAAATTAATTTTGTATCAATTCAATTCAATGCAGAAAGCAGTACCCTGCCTAGGATAAAAAAAAACGTTTTACCGAACATAAATTAAATTTTGGTTTTATTTTGTTTTAGGCTGGAATTTTATCTGCATAAAGTACTAATTTTATTATATTTGAATTATTTCTATAATAAAACTTCTTCCAAAATTACTTCACCAAAACTAAAACGTACTGTAGTGCGAAATAAATTCCGCATCCCTTTATTTGTGAGCTGCTGGTAAAGAAAGAATTAACAATAATTTAAAAACATGTTGCACCAAGAACAAAAGAAGATCAGCGACAAAAAAGGCAAAGAAAAAAATGCGATGACATCAACTTTTAACAATAAACGAGCAAATGTCAAGACTGACATTGTTTTAGCCAAAGGTAGAGAAGACATACGAGGCCACTAGCTTGATGTACGACATTATTGTCAAACAAATGAATGTTTGTCGATATCAAAGTCTTCAGAAACTAAGCGGTAGAGTGCTTCAGTCGGTATTCCTATCAGCTCTTGTTAAAAGTGCAGATTATTTGCCTGAGCTTCTGTTGTTGTTGCTGTGGTTTCTGGATTTTTGTTGTTTCTTTTCTTTTTTAACAACCTGGTTGGATGAAAGCAAAGACGACGACAATGATGTTGAACGGATATGCAAATCGATTGCAATTTACGAAATTATGCAAACGAAATCTCAACAAAAGCATAGCAGATGAAGAGTAGATGACGATCGGATCATTTTTAAGACGGTTGCTTATTGTTTTTGTTGCATATTCACTTTTTCGCTGCTACTTTTCTGGTTGTTTCACCTAAGCTGTTGTTTTTTGACTGAAAATAATGATGTTTTTTGCAATATAATATCACAATGCTTTACAAATCAAACCAAACAAAATAAAACAAAAAATATTTAAAAAAACGTAACAAATAAATCCTAAACATTCTTTTAGTTTTTTTACTTTTAACAAACAAACAAAAAACGTTCGTTAAATTCAAAAATAATGTTTCAAAGAGAAATAAAATAGCAACAAAACTGAGAACGCCAAAATGATTGTTATCGCTCCTTGGCACAATTTAACTGACAAGACAGCAACAGCAAGAGTCATAGTTGTTACTTTATGGTTGCTTAACTGTTAACACTTTTTTCTATATTCAAGAACCGAAACCTTTTACATTAAAAACAGTAAAACAAAATTCTTATTACATCGTTTTAATCCATCGCAACGAATATTAAATACTATTTACCCTGGGTGATTTTGTTCTGAAACTTATTTGAGAGTGTGAATCAAGCTGCCTCATAAATTTGATTTAAATAATTTTACAAAATACTAAATTGAATCAAAATTAAAGATGAATGGTTTTTACATTTATCTTTTATCTGTTTTACGAAAATGGCGATTTTGTATTTAATTTTATTTTATTTGTGTGAAATTGCGAAAATTTTGTAGTTTTTTATTTTAAATTTCTGATAGAATCGGGCTTTGGCAATTATCCTTGCTAACAAATTTTGTGAAAACAGTGAGTCCAAAATTCTAAGTTCAAATCAAAAGCTTTTAAATTAAGAAAATAAACGACATAAATGATATAAATCGACGGTGCAACATTAACAGGCACAAAAAAATTAAATTCCACTTTTATTATGTCTCTGAACACATATGTAAATTTTTAATATAAAAATTATAACTGAGACCAGTGCGATATTAAGTGAAACTAGATAAGATTCTTCATGTCTATTCAGTAGCCTGCTACACAGTGGATACAAGATATCAATCCGCACTTATTACAACAAGGCCATGTTAAAGTGACAGGTTCTTTTCATAAAAAGTTTTACAACCGAACCGGTCTCTATCCCCAAAGAACCAGTCACGTGTCAAGTTCCATTCCCTCTAGAGTAATTAAGTCGGCTCTTTTACGTGTTTGTAGAATAACAACTTCCGATGCTGGTGACTTCAAAAATTGATATCGGTAGAAAAAAGAAACATGACTTTATGGTGTAGGGTGCAGAATATATATTTTTGATTTGGAAAGGCATAACAGTAGTCACACGCTCGTATATTTTGTCTTGTTCCACAGCTTTGCTTTCGAAAGAAGAAAAAAGTGTTTAGTTCGTCCGTTTGTTCTTTTTTCCATAATGTTGCGACTAGTAAGTGTTAAAGTGTTCGTTTTAACAAATATTTCACCCGCTGTTTTTGGTGATGTTGTATCATTTTTATATTTTTTTAATATTGTAGCTGATAGTGGCTGACGATTAGATGTTTTCGTTTCTATAAATATGTTGCAACATATAAAAACCAAAAAAACAAAAAACAAAAAAAACTGAGAACAAATGGATTTACAGTGGCTGGTTCTGTATGGTGGACTGGCTGGCTAGATTTTTGCATTTGGCAGACTGGCTGTTCGCTTGTGGCAGTGGTTGGTGTTGGTGGGGTTTTCAGTGTTGTTTGTGCTACGAAAGATCAACAGACATTTTATTCTTTTTTTTTTTGTATTTGTTCTTTACTATTTTGTTGTTGTTGTTGCCATTGTACTCGTAGATACATGCTCGTATAAAATTTTTTTGGTATTGTGGGTACAATTGCAATCACTTCTCACTTACTCACTCATTCACTGTGTATCCATTGGTACATTCGTTCGTTCATTTGTGGCATAGTTACTTTTGTTAACAATTGTTTCAGCTTCTTTTTGTCTTTTTTTGTTTGTTTGTACTGCTGCTGCAAACTATTGTAGATCGTTTCACGAATAAGCCCAAGGCCAGCCACTTCATGTCGACGCAACCAAATGTATAAATATTAAAAAAATTCAAAAGATTTATGTACGATTTGTTTACATTACTCAACAAAATGTTAAGACCTTTTTTAAATGCATAAAGCATATCTGGCCACAAGAAACAAAATAATATTAACAAATTTATTTTGCTTTGTAATCCCCCCAAAAAAAAAGAACAATTAAAATCAAAGCTTCGAACAGAAAAATACTTCGTTATTGATTTCTGCTTAAACATTCCACCACCCAAAAGGTTTTGAATTATTTCTTTTGTATTTTTCTTTGATTTGCCAACAAATGTGTGACTGGCTATCAAATTAACCATTCATTAGTTTAGAGTTTCTGTGCCTTTCAATTCAGAAGTTGCGGTTGCTAAAAATTTGTTTTTAATTTACAAAACAATTGCAGTTTTTTCGCTTTTACTTTTCTGGAATTTTTGCATTCATTTTTGGTTTTTTCTGCTAAATTTGTTTAATAACTCGCAAACGCACACAAGCATCTACCTTATATTGTCTTCTAAACCTGATGTTTAAAGTCGTCATTCTACGTTGCAACGTTTGATGAGCCTTGATTGTTTGGCAATAAAAATCATGGGATGAAAGCTAAGGTAAGCATATACCTCCAATTTTGCTTAGAATTTTAAATTTGTTTGGTTTTTAGCAAATGATTTCGAACATGTTTATGTGGCCCAGCAATGGCTTTGCACATGACTTGGCTAAACAGTTTTGAAATAAATTTATATTTTAACTTTTAATTTGTTCAAAACCAGATCACCATCGGTCGCCCAAAAGATGAAATAAAAGATGAGTGCGAGACAAATTCAAAAACATGTTTAGCTAATTGGTTGATCTTCGCTGGTTGCATATAAAGATGCGCCTTCTTATTGGAATAAAGTTTTTCATTTAACATCGAAAGGAGCAAACGGTATTTTGTTACGAAAATATTTTTGAAAGATTTTCAACGCTTTCGTGATAATAAAAAGTTAAAATTTAGATTTTTATCAATATCTGGCTCTTGCAATACAATTTTTCATTTAGCAAAAAAAACAAAATAAGTTCAGAAATTGGGTCACCACTGAGGAAGAAACTCATTCTCAGCCACACACATATGCAAACTTGCTGCCCAATCACAATTGGAACCACTGCCGTGAACGGCGGATTATAATATAAGGAACTGCCAATTTTACTTTACAATCATTTAATTCAAATATATGTCAACGTTTTTTTTTTTTTTTTTTTTTTGGAAATATGTATGTATGTCCAAAGTGAGATGTGATTATATTTTGATGACATTGTGACGAATTCGCATTGCATACCAAATGTATGCAAACACAATGTTGACTGTGGTTGTGGTGTCAATTGCAATTGGGTTGTTATGCTGCCCAATCGATCGTTTTCTCTAGCAAAGAAAAAAAGTTTTAATGTATAAAAAACCAATAAATTAAACACAGCTCGGAAAAAATTACATTAAAAAATATCTTGCATTTTTAATACTTAAAAAAATTAATAAAATAAAATGAGGAAGACGCATGTGTCACAAATATTTTTTATAGCCATATTTTTGCTTTTAAAGCAAACACGTAACTGTTTAACGGCCCTCTAATATCACTTGGAAATGGCAAAATTGCGTGTCTGTGGTATCAAAAGACTTAAGCAACAGTTGGCAACAGGTAAAAAGGAGTTGTTGGCCCATGGTGTGCCCACAAAAACAGAGTACAAATTTTAAAAAGCTTTTGTTGCAACACTTTGTAATCAGTTCGTATACATTTTGCAATTTTTGCTACATGTACCTTCACTCAACATTCAAACATTTCACAAACTGCATCAACAACTGCATCAGATCCAGTCAACAACAGGCATCGCAATGAGTTCCTTACTCTACAGCATCTGTATAATATTATTCGTGCTTGTTTTCTTTTCTCCTCGTTGCTTAACTTATGACACGGGTACGAAAACAAATGAATGACACACAAACAGGCGGTTATTGTGACTCGATCATGTGTTGTTTGTCGTTAACGATGCACAAAACAATTTATATACTCGATGTTAGCCCCACTAAAGGAAGTCAACGCCAAAAAAAAGTGAGTCTTAAAATCAAGAAAAAAAAAATATTATAATAAATAAATAAACAAACTTAAGGTATGCAGAACCAACGTCTTCTTCTTTATACCACAATTACAGTTGTAACAAGAACATGAGTCGCAAAAAACACACACATTTTTTTGCTGCTGTTGTTGGGGTCTCTTATTTTTTGCAATTGCTGTTCAAGCGCATGCTTATCGACGTCGTCAACACATCATTTTTAGAACAGTTTTTTTTTTTTATACTCGTACACTTATAGAAAGTAGAAATTTTTTAAGGATCCCTGTAAATAAGTATGTATAAGTAACAATGTTGCTGCAACAACATGACGGCAAAATTTAATCAGTAACCAAATACATTCTCGCACACTTGCCCACTGACTCAATTAAATTAAAAATATTGCTGTGAAATAAAACAAACAAAATGCAAACTTATCGATTTCAGTCAAGTTGGTAGCTGATAAGGATGTTTTTCTTTCAAAATTATAGCGTTCAGTTTCATGGATGTGCGCCCATCATTTAACAGACTCGAAATGGTTTCGTAGTGACTACTGAGAAAATAAAACTTGGTTAGAGTTCGTGAACCTAAGACCGGTGTTTGAAGAACTAGCCTACAAGTAGCAGTAGCAACAAAGAAAATAGTCTAGATAAAAATGTTAATGACTCGGAGTCCTTCATGCACATTTTAGCAGCAGTAGTTTTAGTAGTAGCTAAAGGAGTAAAACAGTCTAGTTTATAATTTTCCGTAGCACTTGCTACCAAGGGAGAATTAATTTAAAGTGACCGCGTGAGCGCCGGTGATGAATCTGCTCGTCACAAGTTAACGTCAAATTTTGTTAAAGTACTATATAATTTAAAAATGTTATAAGTATATTTTTAAATAAAAATATATTCGTGGATCGAATTTTCCCACCTTATAATAATAAAAGTGGTTTTATTTAATAGTCAACCAAGAAGGACTACGAAGTAGCTCTACAATAATATTGAGGTTGAATAACATTGAAGTAGCAGTCGAAGAAGTAAAAATTAAATATTGAGCAAATCTTGATATAAAGAACCAGTAGCTGTGTGTGATCAGTGTTGCCGTTTTGGTTAGTTTGGGTAATCAGCTAAAAATTTTATTTTATTTTTTTTGTTATTCAAAATGTATAAGTGAGTTTCGGTAAAGATCATTCAGCAAGTCAGTAAGGGTGCCTGTCGTGATTATAGGTACAATAATCAAAATTTTATAACTTACAAGGGTTTTATGCAAATTAAAAAAAAAAATAAATAAAAAGAAACCCCACCATGTGCGAAATGGTACTTAACGTGTCTATAAGAATAAAAATAAAAATTTTTTATTACTAATGAAAAAAGAGTGTTATTACGGCGCACTCGTGTCGTGCTTTTTCTTAAAGCTACATTTGTTTACAACCAACAAGAGCAAAATGTACACCACTACATATTGGAGAGGAAATGACCAATTTTGGTTAACAATAATAAAAACGGCAACGTACTCGTTCTTTACAATCCAGTTAATTCTGAATGTTTTCTTTTTCGACTACGTCGACTGCTACTTCATGTTATTCTACGGTTACCTCCTCATTATTCTAGTTATAAAAATAAAACTTAAACTACAGCAGCACTCATAAAACAAAAATTTTAAACTGAGCGATAGAAAACTGTTTAGGTTTAATTGCTGCTGCTGAATTTAAACTATAACATTTTTCCATGTAGTAGTAGTTTCAAAAAAACAGATGCTCCTGCAGCCTGCCACTACTTGCGATTGTATCGAGTCATAGTTTTAGCAGTAGTTAAGAAATTTGTAGTTAACGTAGTTTTTTGAACTCCACCTTCAGCATTATTTTCTTTCTAAATGTGGTTATTGTTTCTCTTCTTAGGATGCTTTATTCGATGAAGGAAAAACAAAGTTCTGGATTATAAGAATTTACATTATAAAAAATCGTGTTTAGTATTTTATGTCAACGAAAGGGTTAAAAAGTAGTGTTCCTCTTAAAAAGCCAAGCGTAAATTTTGAAATACGTCTAAAATGCTTAATTCCAATTGAACAATTACAAGACAAAACTAAAAAAAATCTTGGTTCTCTTAATAAATTTCTGTAAGTGTAAAAGCACTTTGATTTTCTACCATTCGTTTCATTTAAAATTGGAACAACGTTACACACAACCACAAGCTTGCAATCAAATTCAAGCACAACTCAACATTTCCACAGGTTATTCAGGAAAAAAATACACATTTATTTAGTGCGTAGAGACATGCAATTTTGCATAGTATTTTCATGGGTTGAATTGAAAACAAAAACTCATTTTTTCAAAGGAAACACAACAACCAGCCATAGTTTTGGTAACAAGAAAAGATCATCCTCAATGCAAATATTGATTTTTTGGAAGACTTTCGCCGAAAAAAAAACAAACAAAAAACAGAAAAAGTCGAAATAAATCGTTTCAAAATTAAACATACAACTCACAAAACCAATCAGAAGAAGATTTTTTATTTGTTTTCTGTGAATCGCCAACAACACGGACGACACTTAAGTAAAAAGGGGAAAAAATATCGTTAACCGTCAATTTAGAAATGTCAGGTAAAGATTGAGTTCGTTTGGGTAACCTACATAATTGTCATTGTTGCCAATAAAAGAAAATTCGTTTCAATAATTGCAGGTGGTGGTAAAAGTTCAAGAGAATTATGATTTTGCAGAAACGTGATTGAATACATGATCGGGTAATTTCAAGCCTTGTTAAACGATTGATTGAATCACATTTGCTGTTTTAATATAAACAATGTTGCAACTACAACAAAAGACTTGCAGTCAACACTGAAGGATCTAAATAGATGCTGTTGGATGGTAACTGGCAGGCCAACTGTAAGAATTTTATTGTTCGGGATCTTTTATATTTTACGAGTTTAACCCAATCACGGACACTTAAAATGATTCCGTGTAGAAATGTGGAATTTTTGTTAATCAGCCAGCTGCCCTAAATTAACGCTTGGTTTAGTATGAATAAATTTATATTTAAAAATATAAAATTTTATGCTCATGACCTTTTTATTGAGCTGTGACAAGTGATCCAGAGCGATTTAAGTATAATATTTGCTTGGCTACACGTTTTCTTCTTAATTTTGTTTTGTTTTTTAATTTTAAATACCTTTTAATAATCCCATTAAAATGTTCATATTTGTCATCATTAAATTTGTATCTGGTAGAAGATATAAGTAAAATAACAAACAACACAGCAACAACAAAAATGCGTATGAGGCAAAAGATAAAAAAAAAATAAATAACCCATAACTGCCACTTAATAATTTCTCTTTAAAAAAAAAACAATTTTGACATTATTGATTGTTGTTGTTGTTGTTGCAGTTGCTGCTGTTACACAGAGGTGGATTCTTCTTACTTGTCTTTTGAGCAATATTTGCTACACACAACCCATAAAAGAAAACAGGGCAACATGCAACATCAGTTTGCCATTTTTAAATATTCGTCTTAAGAACCTTTTATGTAGCGCTAAAAAATCTTCAAGACGAGTGTATTGCCAAGCTTTAGATAGACCGTGTTTTGCTCGGATTAGCTGTTATTTCGTACAGTAATTGTATTTTGGTTACAGCTTGAAATTTAATTAATTTTTTAACTGACTAAATTATTTAGTGAATAAAAAAAATATATTAATATTAAATTTAATTATATAATTAATGGAACCAATTACATTTCAACTTTAATTACATTTGTATTATTTAGAGACATATTTAGGGAAATATGTTTTATTTAGAGACCTTTTGAGCACAAACAGATTTGTATAAAAAACCTTTTTATTGAATATATTTTAATCAGTCCTATGGTCACTAACTTGTGTCTGTTATTGCTTAAGCCCGCATTAACTTTTAATCGTGTTGGCAGTTCAATCTTTGTCTGACTTTTTTTAAGTTAGTGTGCGTGTCAGCAGATTTCTGAAAAAAAAAGATTTTCCGCTAAACGAAAGTTGCCAACAAATCACAAACAATTTAATGACAGCTCAATACAGTTTTTGTGGATTTTGATTTTTTTTTTTTTATTAATTTTGAGTTGGCCGAAAGTAATAAAAATGCAATTCAGTCGAAAGAATTCAAAGTGAATCGTGTTTTTTTTCATGTTTTTTTGCGAAAATATATTCATAAATATATTGTTATAGACGTATTTCAAAACAACGGCAAGAGACACAAACTTTCAACGAGATGGAGTTACTGTTCTTCATCAATAAAGCAAACAAAAAAAAAACGCAACCCAATTGAACAAAAACATGCAATCGTTTGGTGTTTTTTTTTTCTTATGTTTGTTGTGCAGTAGGTTTCAATTTCGGCAATAAGGGACCAGTACCAACTGAAAGCAGATTAATAAAAAGAAAAGAACGCCACATGACTCAGCCCAACAGCCAGTGTCAATAAAATTTGACTTAAAATACAATTATGTTGGCAATAATTTTCATTGTTAGTCTTATTTTTTTGTTTGTTGTTGGCAGGAACACCATATTGGGAACTTTTACAGTTACAGATTTTCGTATTGAAACGTCGAAATGACGCAGATATATTTTAACCCTTTAAGTGAAACGAAGAAAAAATGACTATTGAAATGAAGTCATATCTACTGCGGAATTTGTATCTTTAAGCAGTGTTAACTTTAACACCTGCAGAGCAGAAGCGAAGCAGAATAGAAATAAAATTTTTATATTTTTATGTGCTTTTTATTTAGCGGTGACGATTCGTGCCTTTTAAGGATTACGTTTGTAAAAAAATACCATAAAACAATGTCGTAAAACAGAGTATAGGAATTGCAAGACTGCATAAAATTAATATCTTAATCTATTGATCTGGCAAAACACATAACAATAACAGTTGCTCTTCTTTATTAATGCAGTCCTTTCTGTCCTTAAATATTATACACTTGTATCCTTAGATAGTAGATCAATGTACATGCATGCATCCGTTTATTGCTAATGAGAAACAATATAAAGTCACATATTTTTAAGGCGAAATGTGTAACTAAAACTTTAATCAAAATTAAATACCAATTTAAAGGACTTGTAGTCACAAAATAATTAAATCTTTTTTTCGAAATTGTCAGAGTAGATTTTATTAAATATTCCTACTGTGGCTCCAAACATCTGTTACCAAAATTGTATTACGTATTGTAACAGTAAGTGTTCAATTTCAAATGAATTCCCTTCCTTCTCCTTTTAACTTTTTACTATTCTAGTTATCATGACCTTTTTCTCGACTAAAATCGAAGGAAAATTTAATTAAAACTCCACTTGCAATACGCACGGATTTTTTCTAGAGCCAGTCAGCCAGTGACTGCTAAAGGAAAACAAATGAAAAATTTAAATATTTTAAAATAACCGTTCAAGTGCACCTGCGTTTTAAACAAGAAACTGAATGAAATGGAAAAAGGAAATAATATTAAAAAAATTAAAAAGAACAGAAACAAAAATATACAATTAAATATAACAATTTTGAGATACATTTTCATTACATGACAAAGTTAAAAAGAAGATTTGTTTTTTCATAATTATAAATATACTAAGGTGGCCAACCTTTATTTATTTTTTAATATGCGGTGATCTGACAAATGACATAGCCAACGTTTGGCGTCAAATCGCCATACCTGACAACCCTACATATGGTTACAAAAGTACAGCACACTCAGAAAACAATCGACCTATTAATAAGTGAGTTTGAACATTTAGTTGGTCAACTAAAACGTATGATCGAAGGAAGACTTTTATACCATTGATGAGGTAGCATGAAGTCACTGGTCTTTGCCAACACCAAACAGGCAATCGTATTATTTTTAAGGCATTGCATGCAGTGCTCAAAAATTCGGCTCGATATTTAGTGTAGATTGCCCTGAACAAATAAGACCCCCACCAGTTTAAAAAAGTACCGAGATGAAGCGTACATAAATTCGGCACCCCCAAATCTTATATCTATCCCAGCTCTGTATAATATTTCATGTACAATAATTTATAGTAATAAAGGCTGCTTAAATTTGTTTTTAATCATGAATTCATTATCCATTGATACAAAAACCTAATTAAGTTTTTTTCTTATTTTTATAACAAAAACTTTAGCAATAAGATTCAAATGCGAAACGCTATAGTCGTATAAAATAATTAAAAAATTTTTTCCTTTGACCATTTTTTTCAATAAACTTTATTTTGCAACTGTATCTTGCATTTATTTTAATTTTATTTCCTTTTTCCTTCAATTCTATTTTATTATTTCTATTTTAATTATGGCTCTCATTTATACTTTGCCCTGTTTTCCATTTGTTTGTGTTTATTTTTTATTGCTTTAATTTCTATATCGTCGTAGTCCTGTTTAGTTCATTTAATTTGTAGCAGTACGTTTTTATCATTCTCTGCTATCATTTTTGTTTTAATGGATCTGTGTGGCTGTGACTCTGGTCAGTCATTCATTCAGTTACACAACTATGCAGCCAGTTAGTTCACTTTGGTGGCCAAGATTTTCATTTAATGGATTTGCATTTCTGTGCCTTTATTTTATTTTTTATTTTTTTACTCTTTGCTGGACCCACTTGTTCTATTACAAAATTAAAAGTTTGAATGGTTTGCTGAACGCGTCATTTTTTATCTTTTCCTTCAATTCGTTTAAGACTCATTTCTATTAAAGTGAAAAATTCGTCGCTCATTTTAGACAACAAAATAAAATTAAAATACAATGACGTACAGGTGAAGTTTACTGTACCTCAAATACACTGAGATATATAACTGCGACATGATCCGTCTTTTCTAAATGACACCTTTCATGCCCTATTTGAGTGATCTTCATGTTATTTCTTATGACTTTCTGCATTAAAATTTCAAATTGAAAGCAAAACGACATATTGGACCTTAATGATTGATATTTTTCTCTGTGTAAAGTTTGAGAGTAATGCAAATGTTAACCACCCTTTTTCGTTGTTAACTTAACTGTAGTTGTTGTAAATGATGTTGGTGTTGCTGTTGTTGTTTAACTGTCACTCTATATGTCAAAGACGACATTACCTTGGCACTTGGCAACATTAAAGGGAATCAAGCATAAACAAATTTGTATTCAGATAATTTACATTTACACACACATAAACTACACGTTTGTAAGAGTGAAGGATATCTGACTGTGCATGTATTTGTGATATATAGTATACGTACGTACAGAATGTTGGATGGATAGATTAAGAGGAGGGTAGTACAACTACAGGGAAGACAGAATGGATGGATGAATTGCCGCTTGGCTGAAATTGTGCTCAACTTAACTGTGATAATGTTTTGCGGCTATAAGTGCACGTAGTACAAACAGTGCTACAGGTGCAAGCACGCATACCAGAGCCCAGCAAAAGGTATAAAAACGAAATAGTTTTACATTGCCCTACTTTGCAGCATTTGCTTTCTAGCGATTAATATTAAGGGATAGGGTGAGAGTAAAAGTGTAAAGGTAGTTAATATATGTTGATGTTTTATCAGTTATTTGCAATAAAAAGTGACCTTTAATTTTTCTCAACATAAGAGCAATCCAGATTGTAGGTTAAGAAAATTGCTTAAAAAGAGCCGTCATACCATAAAACTAAAAGAATATTAAGTCAGGTAAAACAATGAAAACATACGGACTGAAATGTTATTTTATTTCGAAAACCTTCATAGTCAATTGTTTTTTAATTTGACCCAAGAAACTTGCGTGTTTATGTTTAAATGCAAACTTCAGCAATTACTTTCTATATTGGTTTGAAAATTATAGGAACTTTGAACAGTTATAGCCATTCTGAGTTGTAGTGCCCAAGGCATTATAAAAAAGCCCCAGTTCACTTGTTCCTGCTTTTGTGTCATGAAAATTACTGACTGTTTGTCGGTGTCTGTGGTTTTTTGTAATTGATTAGACAATATCACACTGTCACTTCATCTGAATTTGCAGCAAATTGCTAAATTTAAACATCTTCGAAATACTTTTTTCAATTACACAACTCGTTTTAAAAAATGATGTCGGTCATCTGCCTGAATTGGTTAACAAATTTGCTGTTTTTTTTTTTTCTTTTTTAATACCATTAATAACAATTTAATATCTTGCAAGTTAATCGATTTGAATTTACAAAAGTGAAAACGTTTGCAAAAATTAAAGCGGACTGGTTTATATACTTTAAATTTATAAATATGCATATTATTCACGAATAATCTATTTTTATTTTAAAGCATTTTGAGATGTTCTGCATGTTATATATTTGTAATAAATTCCACGAAAATTATTGTGTTTTAATAATAGTACGAGTACAATATTTTTTCAGTTTTCCCTTTAATACCGAATAATCTTGAATCTTGTCTAAAAATAGTTGAGCAAAACTTTTTAACAAATGGGAAAAAAATACTATATGGAATATGAAGAAAAAGAAAAACGCTCAGTGGTGTTAAACATGAACACCACACTGCAAGGCTTAGATGAGAGAATTGAAAACCTCAAATTAAAGAGGACCAAAACAACTGCACCAACAAAAACATGAAAGATAAAAACAGAAACGTTGAGCTCACGACCTCACGTTGATGATGTAGAAGCAACAACTTTAACAGACTAGTGTTGCATTAATCTAGTTGATGGTTGCTATTTTCTCTAGTATTGTTGCTTCGCCGCTGCTGTTGGTGCTGCGGCTAGTTTGTAATTTACGAAAAAGATGATTATTGTCGATGTTAAAGTTAAAGTTGTGGTTGTTGTTGCAATAATATTTTTGCTTCGTTAAGTTATTTATTTGCAGCAGATGATGATGATTTGTTTCTGCAAAACTCCTCTTACTAAACATGACGACGTCGTTGAAAAAATGATGTACGAGTATGTTCTCAGATGAAATGATGAGGCAAGTATTTTGGTTTTACAGCAACAAAAATCGAAGCCCTTTTATAGTGGCAATTATGGCTTAAGACAAGTTAGCCCTGACTTCCCATAGTTTTGCGCAATGTTTCTCTAGCTAGACATTACAAACATTCCTAGATGAGATCAGCATTTCACAAAACGTTAACCACAAGAACTTTAGTAGTTGTATTCCCGTATTTCAGCATGAAAAAGAAACAATTGGAGGGTTGAACCGAAGATTTCATTTCAAAACTAATTTAGATTAGCTGCTCTACACAATGCAACACACAATGGCCAGCCATTCTTATTGTTGCACAAAAAAAAATAGCTCATAAATTATTCTGATATCTAGTTTCCTAAAAACAAAGTGAAAAAAATCCTAAACCATTTCAAACCGACACAAAACCAAATGTTGACTAACATTAATTTTCAAAACTTCTTTGTATGTGAAATGATCAAACATGACTTTGCAGAAATAAAATTATAAAATATTTACCCTCCAACAAACAATTACCCATAAATGTAAGAATGAAGACTAAAAGCACAGGACGTAGCCTCTTCAAAACATGCAAATGTTTTAATAAAATATTACTATTTATAACAAAATACCGCCGAAAATAAGGAATTGAAATAATAAGTGCAATCTAGTTATTATTGGCGAGGAGCCATATCTTAATTTCTTCATCTAAACTTATGTATATTTTCGGCGGAAAATTTAACATGATTAAAATATTACGAAATTGTTTCAAACAGTATAAGTATACACAATTCTACCTCCCTTTGCCCCTGGTGACATGTCTTCATGCTGATCACGTCTCCATGACGTATTACTACCGGAGGCGAGGATTCCCGAGGATTCTCTGGGGCCTAATCTTGGAAAAAGATATAACTTTCTAAGTTCTATCAGTAATGATACAAACACTGGTACTACGGGAACTAGTATCCCTTGGGACGGTCGCCTAATAATAGCATCGTTTTATTTTATACACTCTGAAACGTTGTGACAATGACGGTATCATTTTAGCTGTCTTGGCGTTAATGTTGTTCAGTGCATAATTTCATAAATCATTTGGCGTTTATAATTTACGTAGTGACTGCTTTTTGGGCCAATTTCAATAAATGAGGAAAATTTACATACTATATGTATACTTATGTTTACATATCTTTTATGACGTTGTTAGGCAAACTTTAAAAACATGTAAATCTTTTATAATTTTGCTTAAATTTCTACACACACGGTGCGAATAAATAAGAGGTGTAAAATCTTTTTAACTATTGGAAAGCAAACAAAGCCCAATCCTTTATAACTAATTGTATTTAAAGCAAGCCTTAATAGTAGAATATTTATTATACCATCTCACAAATTTCTAAGGAATTATGGAAGCTAACATATGCAAATTATATAAAATTATAAAAATTTAAATTAAATTCTTACCTTTTACAATGAAGGACAATTTTCCAATTGCAAAAGTACGACGCCACATTCTTTAAAAATTTTCACCAAAAAAAAACACTCACACACACACACTATTTTTATTAATTTAAACATACTTAAATGTTTGTGACTATGAAAAAATTAGCTTTGTTTATATTTTAATTATAATCAAAATATAAGAAAAAAATTCATGGAATTTTACGTTAATATGAAACTTTAACAATAAAACTTATTATTCAGAACAATACTTTTAAGTATGTAAATAAACGACAAAACATTAACAGAATTAATACACATCCTTAAAAATATCATTTCGATATAGGAAAACAAATTTTTTAGTATGGCAACACCTCCGACTGCACGGTTTTTTATGACTGAATGATTGTGCTTTTTAATGAGGATGACCAACACGCAAAGAAACGCAAGGAACGAACCGATAAAACAAATAGGGGAAATTATTTGCAACCATTCGTTATGTATGGATGTATTTATGAAACACTTGTAACATTTTCAAGGCTTTGCTTTTTGCTAATTTACTTTATTATACATACACCATTTATTTACTTTAAATTTCACTATTATTTAAAAAAACACTTGACTTTTACTTATAATATACATGTACGTATGTATGAATATTTCTCCGCCATTACTAACATTACTTACATACTTTTGTATGTACATAAGTAGGTACCGCCAGCTATTGGTATTAAAACTTTTACGATGCACGTAAATTGCAATATGTATAATGTATATCATTATAAAATAACACTATTAACGCTGTATTAGAATTAAGTAACACACAAATAATAACAATATTTTTTTTTTTTTATTTAATAATAACTTTTTCACAATTTATTGTTGAAACACCACAAAACCCACGCGCACCGTATTCATTGTAATAAAAACTAAAAATCATTTAGCATGCAAAGTAATAAACGAAAGTGGGGATGAGCAAAGAGAAAAAATGTTATAGTTCTGAGAGGAAGAGATTTTAATATTACAAACAACAATAACAATGCATGTATGGCTTAATAAGAATAAGAATAACAGAAGTAGCAATCATAGCTGCCAGATAAAATGGGTTGAAACATGTTTTGTGGGAGAAATCGTCAAAAACACATTATCAAATCATCAAAGAAAATCGTCACTGTAAGATCATAGTGTTTTTCGGCAGACTCTTAGACAATTTCAAGTAAGTATCATTACAATATAATCGTTTTGCAAATAACCAATAAATTTAAATGAATATAAATCTGTTGTTATTTTTGATTCCATAGATACATATTTTTATTTAATTTAAACAATTAAAATCAAAACAATGTTAAAATACTACAGCTTTTAATGTACGTGTTCTTTGGTAAGATTTAATTAATTAGTTGATCACTAGTGCTAGACTAAATCATTGATATTAAAGAAATATATTAGGGGATGTTAATGATTCGGGCCTATTTTTAAAATATTTTAATATTGGGGAACAATGAAAGAAATTAACATGAGATTAATATTGGTAAAAGTTTTCACGCCACAAAAAAATATTTTTTGTCTTGTAAAAAATAAAATTCCCTCAAACAACAAGTGTGTAAAAGATAATCGCACTGATTTTTCTCTTTGCGGTACCTGTAACCTAAGTACGTCACTTCTGCGGAAAAAACATTTATTTAACAGAAGTAAATTCTTTTATTTTGTGAATATACTGCAGGCTGCGTATTAATGCACTGAAACTACACCCAAACGACTAGGATCTTAGATAATGAGCGAAATGAATACCATTTCCAATTGACTCTACATCCATTACAATTAAAATACAAAAACTTGAAATTGAAATTATATGTCACTGCAGTGCATTGTCACGCAAGCTACAATATAAGATGTGACATTTTGCATGAGTCCATCTTATTGAAGCATAACTTAAAAAAATATGGAAATGTGAATATAAATAGATGTTTATCACTGAGGAATACTAAATAAAAAAAATTATTAAATGCACGCACACGAAAAGAAATTTCCTCCCAATCAATCACTAGAAAAAGGTTCCAAATTTGTAACAAATATGTTTGAACATTCAAAATGTTCAACGTGAGGTGTTCAAAATATTTACAACTCGGTTTTAAATTTCCATAAATTTCCAACATTTGAGAAGTGTCTTGCATTCAAATAGCAATTAGTAGCATGCGGTCGAATTATTAGACTAATTTTATTTCTTAAGTTCATTAATATTTTCTTAAATTTAGTGACGTTTCTTTTTTTTTAATTTTGGGCTGCCAGCAAAGAAAAAAAATTCATTCAGAAAAAGCTAACAAATTGTTAAAACACGAAGACAATTTAAAATGATTTTCTTTTTTGAAAGAGAATTAACTGATACTGGTAATTTAACAGAAATATCTTACGCTTGTAGATAAATCTGCTTTAATTGCAAATTGAAATTGTTGAAAAAATTGGCCAAACAAGAGGCACAGAAACAGACTTACAGGAGACTTTAACCTTCTTAGGCCCAGTGTCTTTTCCACAAACCAATATATTAGCACTAGTTCATACAGTCTCAGTACAATGTTTTCCCGTACTGAAAGGATTAAAATGAATTGGAAAAATTAAATTGAAAAATATTGCGCTGGCATTAATTCAAACATGTTTTAGGAAATTCACAATTGTCTTGTTGTTAAGAATCTGCGGCACAGAATCGCACTCTTCTATAGCCAGACTATGCTTAGTTTTCCATTTATAATATGAACTGATTCTTTAAATATAACCTGCAGTTATTGCGGTAAATTTCAAGCATTATTTTGCTTGCAACATTTTGTAGTTGGCTGGATTAGAAGGTGATGCAACAATACGAGTTGCACAAGTTTTTTGCTGCGGCAGCAGTAGAGATTAAGTGGTAGTAAACAGAGTAAATAAAATTTACTTCAATTGTGCAGCCACTTCTCTTTATTTGGGGAGGTCTCAAATTGACAGACCACTTAAGCGATTCCACCTGCAATTGACACACAATCTTGTTATTGTTATATCGAAGCGCGCGTAACAAGTGTAGCATAGAAGTTCGTTAAGTTGGGAACGGTTGCCAATACTCGTACCCAAAGATGGGATGGCTAAGGTACAATAACACGACTACATACTCGTACATAAAGTAATCTAATACAAGTACATTCATTGATACTTTGGCTTTAAGTCTGGCTGCAATTGTCCGCACCTTGCAGTTTGTCCATAATTGTTGCATGCAAATAGACTCTGTTACACAATTTGTAGCATTAGTTTTCATTACAGTGTTAATCGGTTCGTAGTCGTTGGTACTTGTGTTACACTGAAAAAGGAGAACTGCTGAATGTAACTACTTACATGTGGCTACATTTTAATTGAACATAAATCAATTAAAATCGAGAGACACTTAAATTAGTAGCCATCCATCAGAATATTTGCGAAAGGAATAATAATGCAATGGCAACCAATCAGTTTGCACAGTGTATGTCTCTAAGCTGTAGTTTTTGTTGGATGGTCGGTAAGTGCATCCTGTTGTGCTCTAGTTTGCCCCGTTATTGAGTGCTTCTCTTTAGCCTTTGGCTGACAGCACATGCCACCTTCTTGTGCACACGTCGTTATGGCTATAGGCGCTTTATATTTTACATATATGACTGCGAATACTTGTCTAAAGCGCTTGTGCTACAAAACATGGTGCTACTCTGGCTTTTATATTACATTACTTTGCTCGGGTCTGCGTACTGTAAAAGTATTTAAGCAAAAAAATTTGAAAAATAAAGAAATTTATAAATGAAAAAATAAAAAACAAAAATGTTTTGTAAGCTTGGCAAAGTGTGTGTTTGCTGTTGCTCGCAATAGTTGTTAGAATTGTTTTGAAGCAGACAGCAGCGGCAACAGCAAATACATCAGTAAGTATCTGAGATGCTGTAACAGCGATAGTGTGTTCAGCTACTTGCTTTCGATTTTTAATGGGTTTCCCATTACACTGTTTGCTCTCTATGTGGAACCTTTTTAAATTACATTCAACGGCTCATCTTACCGTCAGATCAACACACCAACCAACCGTATAAACAGACAACCAAACTAGCGATGTTAAATGATCCAACATCTGATGGAGATGGTGATAAAGTCTCCTCTTTTTTCTTCGTGGTTACTTTTGTTCTTAACATAAATGCCAACACATGTAAGATTCGTGTTTAAAGTGTCTTTGTGTCTCTTCCTCTCTGGTTTAGGGCAGGACTTCTCAAATTATAAAATTTAATCGCCCTTTTTACTTGGACATTTCACAATATTCAACTAATAGTTAAAATGCTAGCTACGAAATAGCACTAGCACAGAAAAAGTACAGTAATTTGGTATAACTTCTATAAGATTTATTAACAATAACTTTGCTGTCACTGTGCAGTTGAAAATTAATTCTAATCCAGCCATAGGAAAAGCAAAAAATAAATCCGTATGCTGTCATAAAACAGCACTTCTCTCTCGTTCATTTATTACTGCAATTGCTTTGCTGGCGCTGTTGAAAATAGGACAGCGATAAAAACAGCACCAGCACCAACTGCGCTTTACAATAATAGACAATTTGCAAATAGACATAATTTGATTTATGAATTTTTTAATACCGGGAAATCCATTGTAATTTTTGGTTATGCTTTCATTTTCATTTGTAAGTATTCAAAACCATATCTTATAAGAATTTATGACAGGGCAAAATGAACAACCAGCAAGAGCAAGAAATGGAACAGCAAACATTTGCTATTGATGTACTGTATTCGTTTTCAACAGCACAAACGCATCAGAAGCTATGTAGTCAGTCAGTATTTGCCTTTTCTGCTACTGTTCGAAAGAAATTTTTATTTTATTAAATTGCAGTCAGCATGCTGCTACAAAGTGTTAGCAGCATAAATCAGCTTTGCTATCATATTAGTACTGTTGCTGCTAAAATAAGCTTCATAGAAGCAATAATTTAATCTTGCATTTTTTACCCCGAATTTAGTCATATATTTTTTTCTGATCAAACAGTTTAAAAGGAACAACTTTGTCAATTTAATTAATTTAATTTTCTTTGCAATAAAATTAAAGCTTAAAAAGTTTATGTACCCGTACATTAAGAATCACTGGTCTTGGGTATTTTATTGAACAAACCAATGAAAGAATGATTACTGCTGCTGTTTGTTGCTTGCATCGTTGTTGGTGTTAAGTTTGTATCTGTTCGTACAAATTAGAATTGACATATTCTTCCTTAATGAATTATTACCTTAATTCTAATCTAACACACAGCAGAGGTTTTATTCTATTTCTAACAGATTGACAATTATGCAACCTGTAGATTTTGTCGAAGGAAATGTTTCGAACTTAGCGTTAATATTCTTCCACAATTCTAAATTTAATACTTGTCATTGTTCATGTGTGTATGTTTTGTAATAATTAGAATTATTATATTTTATTTCCACTCAGAAATTGAGAAAGTATCTTTGATTTTTTGAGTGGTATTCGCTGTGGGCCAGTGGATTGAAAATTGATTTTTAATAACTATTGGACTAAAGCGTGTCTGCTCTTTTCGAACGGCTCTAAAAGTCAATTTTGTTTTAATACTTCTGCCATATTAGAACTGGGGTCAATATTTTAAGCTGCCACTTGCAACAATGGAATTTTTGTGCTTATTTCGCAAAAGTCCATAAATTCTATACAAATTTTAATTCGCTGAAATTAAGCCTTCGATTTATGGCCGAGGACGAATTAAGAAATTCTATAACTTGTTTTTTGCAAACTAAATACAAAATACGTGTATCAATAGCTAGAAATCAAGTGTTTCTTTTACATGCGAGAGCCCTGCATCTTGTACATTTCACATGATGGCCAAATGAAGAGAATGTACTCCTCTCCGCTGGCTTCTTAGAGATTCTCAAATGAAAATAAATGCAAAATTAAAAAAATACTTATATTTGTGTCTTCATCTTAAGCAAAACATATTTAGAAGATTAATAGATTTGTAAAGTTTCCTAATGACTTCATTTAAAACCATGTTGGTAGATTGGGGAGATGGCAGAGGAAAAAAAGACTGCAATACAACATTCGATCTTAGAGATTCATATCGCTAAAAACAATTTATGGCGAATAAAGATTTACATTTACTAGTCCCATAAGCGAGGCATGTATGTAACTCATGTAAAAGTTCAAGCAAAATATGTGTGGGGTAATGGGGAACAACAAAAAAAAAAAACAAGAGAAACCAACCTAAAGCTAAGCTAAGCTCTAAATGAAAAACGACTAAGCCACAGTCACAGTAATAACTACGGCAATTTGTTTCAATATCTTAACGAACAAACGTTCAGAACAACCAAACAACATGAACCTGCATTTCGGTGAGTGTGTATGCAAACGTTAATACACAGATACTGATAAGTATGCAGATACTCGTATTAAGAACTCGTATGGTTCTGGTAAAAGAGCCAGGAAAAACAAATTCGATGACGGTTTCATATTTCCCTTAAAGGGTGCGCGATCACTACATATTCATGTGCAGAGTTAGGAAGAAAGACAAATAGTCAAGTCATATGTGCCACATGCTGCAAAGCTGAAATACTTTTTCCACTCTAAGTTCCTTAGCCAGAGATAAATCGTTGGCAAGATCAACATTGCGCTAACAAATGACACACAATTAAATGAAATTTTAATTTGTAAAAGGATTTTTCACATTTACTCTCCCATCCCAACTGCAACCAAACTTAATTTAAATGCAAAACATTTTGAACATTCAAATGCAAAATAAGAAGATTTGAAAGATCCCACACTGTACTAGAAGTACGAGTATATTTGCTTGACAAAGGCTGTGTTTAGGAAGTGTGGGATGGTAATTTAACCCTCTTGTGAGGGAAATGCAAACAGTCGTAGTCCAAAATCTGGTTGTTTACTTTAATTCTCACGGCAAATTTAAGGGTTAAGAAACATGAAGGCATTTAATAAAATCCACGCAGTTGAATATTCAACCAATATTGAAGTTTACCATGGTGTTAGCAAGATCATGACCCCTTGAGGTATAAATTTAACGCATTGCAAATATTTTCCTCTTGACAGACTGCCTATTGTAACGTACGAGAGTGGAGTAGATCAAGACCTTGTTCGCTGAGCATCTTCTACTCTGCCCTAGAGCAATAGTACAAGAAATCTCAAGATTTTTCATGCTACTCTTGTGTCAGCTACAAAATACTTTAAAGTGCAACATCATAAACACAAGTGGACGAAAGCTGCAGGAAGGGGAATAACAAATTGTTAAGGTTTACAAACAGACAAGCGTAGTGAAAAGAACATGGCATTGCAAAGTCACATTTAAAATGCCTGCTTACTGCTGTCAAATCTTGCACTGATACTGTATCTATAACTGATGAGTTAAGCTGCATTTTAGTAGAAAACTGACTGTTTATGGATTCGTAGTTGTTTGTGCTAATAAACTTACAGAGTGCAGTGTGTGCGAATGTACAAGATGAATGAATTATTAAGAGTCAAAAAATTCAACAATTTAAATCCAACAATAAACTTTCATATTTTCTTATGAGTTTTTTTTTAAGCTTTTTGCTTTTATATCCGTAGATTTGGCTTCAAAATTGTGATCGGAAACTTTATTAGAAAATTGATAAGTAAAAAAATTTGAGTTGCAAAAAATTAATTAAAGAAGAACTAGATTCAATTTACTTGTGACATAGATAAAGTATGTCTCAAAAACAAATTTCTCAGCAGGGCCAGAACACGTTATATGTGAACAAATGGTCGAAACATTACATACTTTAAATATTTAAGTCATAAAAACTTGCATTTATGAACAAGGTAATGTGAATGTGGGTTAAAGGCCATATAAGCATAGCTGGGAATAAAAAAGCAGACGAACTAGCAAAACGGGGATCAGAAATCAGAGTTGCACCGGGGAATGGCCTAGGCTCATTAAAATTGAAAATGTGTAGGGAGGCTACCATATGTTGACAGACACGAATGGTGATTAAAGACCCTCTCGGCTGGAAGGCCAGTAAAGTGCTTAGATTTAAAAGGGGTACCTTAAGCTAAATTACAGCGTTAATGAAAGATGACTCTACTTGCAAGAGGCTGAGACAGTAGCGCACACTGTGTGCAAATATTCAGCACTGTCTAGCGTAAGGCTTTAGACCACTGGCACACACTTGTTAAATGAGGATGCCATTGGGGATTTAAGCCTTAGACAAATGCTAGGAATTACAAGAGACTGCTTGATGAGAAAGAAGGCCGGCAGTTACCTGTCGACAGAGTGAAATCACTACAGATAAGAGTAAAGTCTCAATAGAATTAGTAAAGACTCAATAAAATTAAAGCAGTCGTAAATTACAAATCAGTTGTCTGAAACCAATTCGACGAAAGAAGGGGTTAGAAAAGGGACCTATAAACTAAGCGGTCAGCTTCGAAATTAGATTTTCCGACAGGTATATTTAATATTGAACTTGGATACAAACCGATTTATTGTTTATTATATGAATATGTTTGTATACTTAAAATACTTTGTTTATGGTTAAACTTTTCAGGAAAAATTGTATTGTTCAACTCAACCATGTTGCAATTTTTGGGGAGAGAAATAATTTAATAATTATATGTAAACAATAACATCTTTATAGGCACTTAAGTATTATTTAAAATGCATTCATATAGCCATTATATGTTTGACACACCAACACATTGCTGTAGAGAACGTAATATGGTTACCGCGACAATGCCACAACCAGTTTTTTTATACATGAGGATACCATTTTAGACTAAATGGCCTGAATATATGTTTTAAAATAGTTACGCCAACATTCACATGAAAATCATTTCCTGTGTTGCAGGTAAATGTTTTATAGATAAATTTTAACACGAGTGTTAATTTGCTAATGAATCTCTGTTCTCCCGCCGCCTACAACCAACAAGGTTAGCTAATATTTAAAAGTGTTTCTTCCCCTTTTTTATTTTCTTTGAAGTAACTTATCATAAATTTTGCGACAAATTCCATCGTTGCATGAACAATAGTGTAAAGAAATGCAATTGCAGCAAACAGAAAAAATTATAAAAATGTTTGTTTTTACACTATGATTTTAAACAATGGCATCATTAGTTGGGTATTTTATGCACTAAACTAAACTTTACTTAACCAACAATTTGAAAACGCAAAAAATATGTTAAACAACCTTTAGAAGAAAACTACAAAGCAACCAAGTGCAACATGGTCTAGCAACTTCTGGCAACAAGGGTACGATGCACGACGGAAGCATTGAAGAAGGAAAAAGAGGCGACTACTGTCTGGAAGCAACTTCATGTGTGCGTGAGTTAAAAATCTGATATTCTCACATAATTGCGCACATTTGCTTAAATAAAGAGCACAGATAGACGATGGTAGGTAGGGCGGACAGACAATCGTACATACTCGCAACTTCTAGCTCGCCTAAATGACCATTCAAAAGCTGTTCTCGTTATGGCAAACCTTGAAAATGATTAAAAAGACAGTGGCAATAAAATTTAAAGTAGAAATTTTCTTTCTTTCTGGTCCGAGCGAAATCTTAATGACCCTACAAAAACTCGCAATAAATGGATCTTTGACATAGGCAGTGATGATGACCTCATAAATAGTTAATGGATTTCACTTATAAATTTGTAACCTAAATCCATGAAGGAAAGCAAGAGGGACCCCGACCTCTTTATTTCATAAAATTTTTATTCATTATTTCAAATTGTGAATGCCCCTAATGTTGTCCTTAAATGCATTCAGCTGTTGTTATTGTTGTTCGTTAAAAGAACAACAACTTTATAAAGTTTATTAAAACTCATCACACTCATACTCTATTGATTGCAATGTACTTTGATGCCATTTGTCGTCGTGTCTTGGCTGAAAAATATCTCTATTAAAATCATTGAAACCCATAATATTCAGATTTAACTAAGAGCCTCTTTTATTTACCTATTTTCCTTTGCATTATTTTATAAAACAAAGCTCTAGCTGCAAAAAAAAAATTAAAACAAAATATTGATAAAGTTGAAAAAGAATTCAGCAAAGTTTGGGGAGAAGCGAGTAACATCTCACACAAAAATCACGAAACAACAACAAATGAAAATAGAATCAGTGATATAAAAAAATTACAGAGACTTAAAACCGAAGCGACGAGAAACAAAAGACACGTTAAGCATGATGACGATGGTAATGGGACGAGATGAGTTGTTGATGATAACAAATTAACCGAAAAGTCAAATCATGCAACTCTTTTGAAATCGCATGCTTTAGGAAAACAAAACCTAAAACTAAGATCACTGACGAAATGGTTAAGTGGCAGCAAATGGATGATGGTTGCTTCTCCACTGCCAAAGCTGGCCCAGCTAAATACATAAAATTTCCACAGACAACATTATTAAAAAGGGTTGATTGTAGCAACAACGAAGAGGCTTAGATATCTGCCAAAAATAGAACGGACCAGTGTTTAAATAACAAAACTTCATTTGAAGTTTAAAGGTTGGCTGGGCAGCTGGTATTAGTGTTCTCCAGTTTGTTGGCACAGTATTCAAAGTGTCTACTGAATGTTTGTTGCTGTGTGACTTTTAGAAGCTGCCAACAATGAAGTGTGTTTTGACTGATGCAAGGACGTCAGAGTGCTGCGATAACGACGGTGGCGTTATTTTAAATTTCGCTCAACAATTCATACTTCACTTTGCTATTGAATGAGTTTACGCCCATACTTTATGTGGATGCCTCTTAGGCTGTTCCTAGGACCCTCAAGGTTTTTGCTATGAACTATTTTTTTCTCATTCGAACATTATGTCTCTCCTACCTTGTCTTTGTCGTTTCTGTTCTTTCAATCCTTTGTTTTTTTCAAATCCAGCTGCCTTTGAATATGGCCTGTTATTAACTTGTCGTATTCGAAAACAAGATGAGACCGATTAATGCTCGTGGCCAATTTAAAAAGAGTTTGCATTCTTGTTAAGCGTATGAGTGGTTTGGTCGCTTACTTGCTGGGCGCTCGTATTAGAGTTGATCAGAAATGGCAGCAGTTTTAGTTTGAGTTATTTGGCAAATACACTGCAAAGATTATGAAGTAATATTCTTTTGTGTTCTTCGAAACTAGTCAAAAATAATATTCGAACACTCAAGTCTTAAGGGAAATCTTTAGCAATCGAAGAACTAAGTTTTTGTTAAAAATAAGAAATTCCTTTATACAATTTAAAAAATAAATTCAAATGTTTTACCAGTGTATTTTAGCAGTGCCATTGTATGCTTTTTATGTTGGCTTTACAACTTGGCTGTGGGTCTTCTACACACATCTAGTTAAACAACAAATATTCGTACTGACCCAACTCAAGTGTGCGATGGATGATGTTGACTCATGATTATGGATGGATGACGCTGTTTTATAAACACACTCACACACATACACACACACATACACACACGTTCAAATCCTCTTGCATCAAAACGTGTACCAGTGCAAAACAAAATGCAACAAACTGAAAAAAATCTAAATTCATGCTCTTGATATCCAAATTCATTCAGCAAGAACAACTTGTATAAGCAACAACAAACTGTTTATTGTTGCTAGTGTTGCATGTCCGACGGACAATGGGACGCACAGTCAATCAGTATGAAGCAACCATGTTGTAGGTTGTGCATATAACTCAGCTCAATCGCGATAATAATGTATGATTCCTGTGCATGATTTGCTTTTTGACGAATACGATTTCATGTTCGTAAATTCTTAAACAAAAATTTACTTTTTTTTACAAATTTTTATGTGATTGTTTTTCATACTACAAGTTTACTTTGCCATACGATAATCGTACGTTGCTTCTTAAGAAAAGTTCTTCTCTGATCTTGCTCGCTCGCTCTCTCGCTCTCTCTCTCTCTCTTCCTTCCTTCCTGTATCTGTAAAATCATACGTGTAATTTTTATTGCAAAATTCAATGTCCCCTAGACAATGGAATGGCTGTTGTGGCCTGATGGTGTGGCGATTCCGCTGACAATACATCAGTGGAATACAAGTACAAGTGTTTATTATTCAGATCCATTTCTCAGTTGGACATCTGGATTGAAAGAAGTGCATGCAAGCACTTTTCAAATTTATAACAACTGGAAACTTTAAAAACAAACATTCAGTTTGGTTACACTACAAATTCTTTTGTTGCGCAGTGTGGGATATTGAATCTAAACAATTGTTTGATTTTTTAAAACTTGATTGGATTTCCGGAAAAAATTCAATAAACATTTTACGAAGCTGTGATATATTTGGGCGCTAGGAACAAAGTTTGATTATTTAAGATCATTTTCAAAACTAACGCCTGGAATTAGATTCTGAAATAATTCAATACCGAGAGGACTGGAATGCGATTCTTGCTGTTGATAGCAGTTGCAACAAATGTTGCAAACACATCAAGTTTGTTTTTGGCAAAAAATTTGAATGTCTCTACACAATTATAAAATCAAGAAAAATTCCCAATTGGTGATGTGATATTTTTTATATAAAAACAACAAATATTTTAACACATTCGCTTACAGTCGTGCATCCCAGAAAGCACTACTGTAAGACAGTGAACACAAAGTTGTACATTTCACGATGAGTTACATGCAGAACACAACAAAACGATAGTAAGCATTTCGTGAATCTTCAAGAGCTTACGAAGAACTGAAATAAGCGGTTAAAAATAAATGTGCCAAAGTGGGACATCGCGAACAAGTATCATGTCAGACGTAAGCAGTTTCGTATGCAATGCCAATGCGTTATTCCCTTACAAGGCAACTGATAAGATAAGATACCTTAACTTAATCAATGCTTCTGAATCGATGTTATTCAAATATGTCTCGTTTGTATGAAACTTATAAAGCGAATGGAAACCTAAAGCAAAAAAAGTGATTTTCTATGATTTTTCTATGATTTCTTTACAAATCAAAAATGTACAAATGTTTCCCCCCACGGCTTCCGGTTGAAGGTAATTTTTATGCGGATTTTTCACACAGCCAAATAGAAAAAACCGTAGTCAAGTTATAATAATATATGTCGTGCCACTTCCTTAATTTCTGAGCTAACGGTATATCTCGGAAACGCCAAACCATTTAAAAAATGGAGTGCAGATTTGATTTGCACTCCTTTATTTGACGATACAGTAAGATCACAATCTCTTATCAAATAAAAAAACTCTGTTTTCCAGATTAAAAAACTGTAAAGTCGAATAAGACAAGAAAAGTACAAAGTTAAAATTCTAAACATCCTCTTATGCAGTAATTTTACTAATTTAGCAAAGAAGAAAAAATAAGAAACGAAAGGAAATTCTTTGACAGAAGACAGACACGAATGCAATGAATTGAAGTAATCTGTATATATAAAGTGTTGACAAGATAATTACGTTAAAAGATTGTATTTATAAAAACGATCTCAAAAGAGTTGTATATCAAATGGGATGCAGCAATAAAAAAAACCCCCCCACATACATACACACATATAGAGAAGAAAGAGATGCAGACGTCAAGCTTGCAACAATGTATCGTAGTTGAGCCAAAAAGAAATGAAAAAGTCATACAAATCTAAAACGAAGCAATTTTAATGTGCCGGAATAAAGAAGAAAAAAACGAACTACGCAATTCTTTTTGCACTGCTGCCCATGTTGCAAAAAAGTGTAAATTGTCCATTACAGGGGTGATAATTGCAACTTGAATACCAATCATCATGATGATTTTGTTGCTGCCATTGATTCAATGATCGTGCCTTTAGTGGTTGTCTGTATATGAGAGTTTGATGATCCTCAAGCAGTATACATTTCTTTCAATTCTCGTGGCTCACTGCTGAGTTCTAAAGACGTAAATGTCTGTTAGGCCATTTAAAGAAATCTCCTACATTTTTATTGAGATTTAAAATATTTAGTCATTTGGCCACACATCCATCAATAGCGATAGATATAGAAAATTGACTTAAGGATCAACTGTGCCTTATGAACAGTTTCAATTGTATTTGGTCCGTCATTCGCTAGATTTATTATTTTAGAGACGCAAAAGCTAACAACTAAAATAATAAGATTTTAATAAAGCTTCATATGTTTGTTAAGTGATTTATAATTATGAAACTGACTTGAGAAGTGTTTTGGACAAAACGAAATCAAACCACACCCGACCGAATCGAGTCAACCAAACACATTTTCACCAAAACAATTTGTAATAAATTTTATAAGCATGCGGATGTGTAAAGAAGCCCCACTGTTCTGGTAAATCTCTTCCAATTAAATACTTTATCGGTTGTTAAGGGTCATCACTGGTTATCGAACAAATGTGAGGCCCTGTAGTCGTCGGGTAGTCATGCATGTTCTTATAGTGACTTCCCAGCTAATCCATGATAGAATCAACCAAAGCCGCAATAGGGTCTAATGAGATCGTAAACAAATGACAAGAAATCAGTCAAAACTTTGATCAAACTTTTATACGTGACTTATTTTTAAAACTGCTAAGGAAGGTGGGGGTGCGTGTCTGTGTGTGTCCTTCTGCAGCTTTTAGTTATAAAATGATAATGACTTGTACAACAACATTATAGCATCAACTAAAATGACAGTTAGAGAACCAACATAAACCCCAAATTAACAACAACTTAAAACATTTTACTTTCCATCTTAAATGTTGCTCAAGTACTCGGATACAAACGCCCAGACAAGAAATTCAATGTGACCGATGACAAAAAATTAAATATTTGCAAATGTCGAATATAAAAATTAAAAAAGAATTGGATTTGAATAAAATTTATTCTGAACATTGCGACATGTTTTCATTCTTGCCCCTACAAGTGCCATCACACAGCCACTCCTCGAAATTGCCTCAACAAAATATTAGTTGGTCACCTTGTTCAAAAGTAGTTGTTAAGTTAGAGAAATAAAAACACATACTATGTACATACGAATATTATTTAGGTTTCTGCTCGAACCATTAAACATCTATCTTTTCCCCTTTATCATCTAAATAATGCCATTCCAGGCAAAGCCTTTTACTAAAGTGTTGAGATACTTCATTTTTTAATTGCGTCAATGACGAAAAGCTTAATGACAAAGTTTTCCATATGACAGAGTTATTATTTCCATTTGATAATCATAAAAGTTGCAGCAGCAGCAAAAGCAACATGAAAAACCAAAGCAATACACAAAAACTCCAAAACTCTAATCGAGTTTTAAAATTTGTTACAACGGACGGACGCACATGGACAGACGTATAGAAAGACAAACAGAAATATTCGTATATTGAAAACTCATACAGCGAGCTGTGTGGCATAAATTATTAAATGCCAATTTGCAACAGCATGTAAAGTTTTGTTGTGACAACTTGTGCCAGAAATTGTTGCAATAATTTACTTTATTGCTGGCAACTATTAGAGAGTTTCAAATAAACATAAGCAACATAAACTACACAATAAAAAACTTCTTGCTGATGATGATGACGAGGACGATGACGATGACGAGGACCAACAAGAACTATGAATTAGATACTGATACCTTTGCTATTGCTGAGGAAGATGGTGATGCATGGTATTGTATGTAAAGTTCTATTTGTTTTATTCCTTTTATTATTGTATTATTTTGATTTGTGTTGTTAAAAATTGGTCAACATGACAATGACATACAACAATTTGCAATTGTCAGTCTACATACTCCGATAAACACTCGTTTAAATTTACACACACTTACACCTCTTCCTAACTTTTTCTACACTCGCATAGCAAATCACATACCTGCACAGAAGAAGTGTTTGTGTTTGTTTTTGTAAAGTATAATACGAGTACCCTTCTACATGTAAGTACGTACTGGTAAATAGAACATAGTTTGATATGAAAATATCTACTCTAAGTTTCGTTTTTATGCATAAAAGTACAACTTCTGGAATTTTCCTCGAATTTCAAAAGAAATCCAAACTAATGAATCTCAACAAGAAAAACTGGACGGATGACTGAGAAGCAGAGAAGCAAAGATTTAATTCTGTTCACTCCTTCAAACAAGTACATTTTCATACTCGTACATTGGTAAAATATAGAAAAATGCTTTAAAGAAAAATATGTTCAAAGACAGTTAACGAATTAAGCTTTAAATTGATAGAAATGGAGACGGATGACAGACGGACGGACAGAGGGACAGACTTATTAGATACATCGCATAACTATATTCTATGAAACCAGCATTCCATGTATCTGCATTTGTAGAGTATTTGTTTGACTATTAACAAGTGCTGTGACGATGTCGTCATTGAGGATGAACATTGACGAGAACAGGGTCTGCGATGAGTACGTCCAGCATATTGACTTTGATGCTTTACCCTTGATTTGTATGCAAAAACATTTTCAACTGAAAGAAATAAATCAGCATAGCACTTCGAATGAACGCAACAAACAAACAAAAATATACAAAACAATTGCGATTGTGTTTGCAAACAATCGAAAAGGGTTTTTTATAAAAACATTTTTTGTATTTCGTAGATGCAACCACTCGTACATATTTTTCAATCGTTTTGTAAAAGGAAAGCAAAAAATACATGCAACCCCAGTTCTTTTCTGCAGACTTAAGATGGCATTCGGAGTTGCATTAACATCAGCCACGCTCACGTTGAATTGTTTAACGAACAGACGCAAAAATGTTAACAAGTTCATAAGAAATATGGAATAATAGACAAGACATTTAAGGATGTGTGAGGATAGTGAAAGGAAGGTGATCTTACTAACAAAATTACTTGATTTAGTAGAAGTTAGAAGAACGTTGGCAAAAAAAAAGTGTGTTCCGGTGAAGAAAAGTTTTTCTGCTGGGTTTTATACCCGGAATTTTTTCCTACGAACAATCAAGACTTTTGCGCATATTAATGGAAGAATCAACTTCATTGACACCTTCAAAATTTGTGTTAGAAGAAAAAAGGAAAGTTAAATAATCTACTAACTTCCCTCGAGCTGTGTGGCAGAAGGCAAACTCTCATAGTCATAAAGGGTATCTCAACAAGAGCGTCTGTTTGGAGCGGGTTGTGATATGTGATAGTTATATTGACTTGTAAAGAAAACATGTTCCGATTAAGTATGAAATCAAATACGCTGCAAATTACCCCCGTGGCTCAGATGACAGGAAAATGCAGCTTTCATGGAATATTCGATGCGTTTTTTACAACGATGTGGCTGTATCTCGCAGATTGAAAGAAATTCAATGAAAGAAATTGCACCGCGTTAAGTCACAAGAGAGATGGTTTGCTCTAAAAATCGTTGCTGCAACAAACCGATTGTTTCATGCGCGCTGTGGCAGATGGCAATCCAGATCTATAACGTCTTTCAGAGGCCACAAGAATTTCGTGATCATGTTTCTGTAACGAATGCCGTTTACAGTAACTGCGATTTCAGCCTCATTTTCAAAAAATAAGTCCCAACGACGCCGCCTAAACAGAATCCAAAAGAGTCTCTTGTTCGTTGGGGATGTATTTCTTTCTCACAGATTTTCAGGCCTTTCGATAAAAATCGTTGCATGATGCTTCGTATAATTTTAAGTTGTTGGGAAATTTTTGTTTTAAGACACCGACCAATACTTCGACGCTAAATAGACTTTCTGATCATAATCGACCCAGTTTCTTAAAATTTCTTCACCACTTTTCGAATCTTCGACACATTAAGCCCACTTTCTCGACCCTGAAAGCCGGGCAGCGAAACTTTTTGAATTTTCGTAATGGGTTTTTCAAAAGACTACCACGTTCTTCGTTTCTGTAGCGCTCCATTTTTAATAATCGAACAGCTGTTAAATGCCAGAGTTGTTTTTTGATCAAAAAACTTGCCACAAAATTTAAATAGTGCATTCTTATTAAGACACCCTATATGAAGTAATAAAAGCTCTTATTACACTGCAACAAGCCCAACATTTTTAAAACAATTCAAGCTACCAAAATGTTTCCATTCTTGCTTTTAATTTTTTTTTATTTTATTCCGTTCATGAATTTTAGATGTTTTCTACCGGCTTTTACAATTTTGTTCATTTTTTCTTTACTTCTTTAGACAAGACAAACAAAAAGTAATTTCGAATACGACGCACACAAAGCCCTACAGATGGGATGAAAAGTATAGCATATTTATACTTGTAATTTTGAATACAAACTTATGATCAAACTTTCAACACCTTAAAATAAAATGTACAACTTGGACTCATAACCCATTTACGAATCCTTATTTCTATTCGTTGGTATTTTAGCTAGATGCTTACAGACACATGAAACTGTCGGCAATTTTTGTTGTTTTTTTTCGTCCCTTTTCTTCCAACGTTTGCACTTTCCATATCAATATTATAAACTGAACAAGGAAATTTTTGAGGACTCTCTGCTCAATTGTTAAAAGGCTTCTATTTAGGCGTAATGAACGTGTATATTTCCATAAAACAGTGAAATTTTATTACATCATTTTGACTGTGTTGATAAATAGAGACTTTTGGCATGTTTCTGTTTGACAAGCGATCGACTGGTCCAGAAAATTTATATGAAAAATTTATATGATTTCTATACATATTTTCTAGACGAGTTGCTTGCTTGACGTGAAATGAGCAAAAGCTGCTGCTGGGAAGGAAGACAACAACAACAACAACAACAACTTTTTATAAAAACGTTTTTATCCACAAATGATTACTTTTCTAGAACTTAACAATTCAATTGAATTGAAAAAAAATCGTCCCCTAGTACGTTTCATATAACAATCCTTGCTATCGTTCTTATCACATCTGTGCCTGTCGATATCAATATGTTGCCTTTAAAATCGCATATGTTCAGATGTGTTGTTTCGATATTGTAACGATTATTGCAATGATTGTTAAACAACACAAACGTAAAAAGTCAAAAAAAGCAGCCAACACAAAACCAAAAATGCTTGTAAAAATAAAAACTTTCCTGAAACGGAATTTGCATTTAACAAGATCGAAAATTGATTTTTCGTGTTAACCATCAAAAGAAACCTCAAATAAAAAAATAAGACAATAACTCGCACATACAGATAGATGCCTCACACTTATATTGCAAGAACTTCATTTGTTGTTTTCTTTTTTTGTAACAAAATTTGAAAACTCAACAAACAAAATGAAAGTTTCGCCTGTTACCTCGTGGATGCAACTAAAACTTGGAAGGAAAAAAATCATAAAAATCCGTATTTTAAACCAGGGCTCTTTCTATTTTGAAATGTTTGGCTTTTAATGCACAATTATTTTATTATTCGACAAACTTAACACACAAAAAGCCACCAAAACGGTGAACCATTTTAAAGAAACATTTCACTCAATGTCTTCTTAAGTGGCCATTACTCTTTATTCGTCTTTTGTCCTCTTAGACTTTTACGATTGCAATCCATTTACCTCCAGTCTCTCTTTTCTTCTCTTGTAAAGAGAAGTTTTGATAACTTTTTAATGAAAATGTGTTGTAATTAATGAATGTGAAATACGACTCTGTATAAAAAAGTCATTAAAAATATTTCATTAATAACATGGAAATCCAACGATATTGATTGAGGACAATAGACATTTATATTTAGTTTAACAAGCGATGACATGATAAAGTTGTTATGTAGTTCTCCTTGACTTGGCGCACTCATTGCAGGTGACACGATAACGTTTCTATAGATGGCGGAAGCGAAACCATTCTAATCTACACTACAATGCAAATACAAAATGGCGCTTTTAGTTCCGGTTTTAATGATGACATTATAAATGAAAGTTAAAAATGAATAGAACCACTGTTTTCTTTTTATTGTTTAAATGCAATAAAAAAGTTTCGCTTTAGTCTCAATGTTGACTAGAGCGGTTGATTGTAAAGTTTCTTTTTTTGGGCCACGTTTGTTCAAATCCATTTGCTACCTCTTGTTATAAAGAAGTGCTCTCGAAATTGCCTGAATATGGTCTCAATCAAAATTCTGGAATGATTTGTATAAATGTGTATGTGTTATGGACTAATAGATTAAGAGAAGAGAACTACTGATACTAATTTTTTGAAAACATAAAAAAATCTTTGGGGATAAATAAATTTTTAACCGAAATTTAAGCAATGTCGAGGCTTAGACATCAAGTGGCACCCAAATATAAACATATTTGTAACAGCCGATTTCACATAGAGTTGGCTACAGAACGTCTGAATAATGCAGCGAATAATTAAAATTATAAAAACATGTCAGTTATTTTGGACTGTATGTATGAATTGAACAGGGAGCCACCCTTTTTCTCTTATGTGCATTTTTCAGTCTTTAACAATCAAGGCAAGGTATGTATGTGTATGTATGTATGTATATCACAACTATACAAACAGCAACAATTCTCATTGTGTCTGTCGTACAGCAACAAGCTTCTTGTTGTTCTTCCACAATCAAATTCTTTTTCATTAATTTAAGTTTTTTATACAATACGAAAGAAAGCTCGAATGGAACTCATTGAGACTCCATGCTGGGCTTACAAAATCATTTTTTTTTTATTCAGGTGAAAATTATAATAAAACAACAACAAAAACCGTCAATGCAATAAAAGATACATGGGCCACAAACAGGTGTGTATGTGTTGGGTGTAATATGTGTAACAATTCGGTTTTAAATACAATACATTGTCACATTTTATTGTTGTAATGTACAACACGATTATTGAAACCATAATTTGTGAAGCTGACACATGGCAATGCAAAAGGGTTTTATGGCTTTGTAGTATATGGAAAACTGTAGCTCAGAATCATATGATAAAGAGTAGAATAAATATCAATAACCAAAGGCAACCCTACTCACAAGGTAGAAAAATTTATGAGGTAAGAACTACATGGTTGTGCACAAATTATATTATTATTGTAGATAATCATAATTTGATCATCTTAAAACGATGGGAAAGTAAAAAACGTTACTGATTAGCAGCGGCTGTGGTACAAACACAAGCGACTAAAGCGAATTATTCTTTGTCAACGCGATAGACTCTTTAAACAGAGCACTAAAAGTATTATGCCTAATGAGAATATATTATGGTTATAGCTGTCATATATATTATATATAAATTTTATTGATTTTGCATTTTTTATGGTTGGAAATCATTTAATGCTTAAATGTAAAAAATAACTTGATTATCGCAACTAAAGTAATGTTTAAAACATTGTAAAACAAGCATTAAATGTTTGCCATAACAATATATTGTTGTAGAGAACTTAATATGGCTGTCGTGATTATGCCACAACCATATTTTTTCTTTGCATGTATAAAATAGCATTGCCAATTTCTACCACTTTTGACTAATACGAGCAGGTAATATTCGTATTTTATTTACGTCTTCAAAAACATCTCTTCTGATCCCGTAGTTACCTCTTCGCTTTGAGTATCCCAACAAATATGCCAACCCATTATTCAGTACGTCTTAATCGGCACTAAAATAATAACGCCAAGCTTACAACCCCATGCTTTTCATATAGAAATATTCATGTACATATGTAGTCGTATGTGTGTGTGTAGGTATATTTGTATAAAGAATATGTAAACGCCATGTAATCGTATTAAATAAAATATTGTCTGGATACGTCTATATGGATACATATATTTTCTTAAAACACAAAAGTTGCATTTATCCGGAGAAAAAACAATGAAAAGAGGGGAAAATACAAAGTCACCCAAAATCCTCTGGTATGTAAATTGGTCACTATCAGCCAAAACAAACAGCAGTAATATTCGCAAAACCAGTCATGACAACGAATGAATTCTTTGAAAAATCACAACGACAGGCATAGAGCGCACATTCCTAGTATAATTGAATATTTCGTAGTCATGCGCTACACTGTTCAATAAGTGTATTCAGTACTCAGCTGTTATTTTATTTTTTTATTTTTATGACAATATTATATAATATGTTGCAAACAAATTAAAGAATATTTTCAACTTGGCCTTTTGACTTTATTGTACAACATCAAAAGTTTCGCAATGAGAGATTAACCGAGATCTTGCGATACAGTGTAGATTTTAATGCACGGCAGATTATGTGGCTGCATCTATAGTTATGGGTGGTATAGGTATTAAGAAATCGGGAGCTCTTGCAGAGTTTGGCATAAACATCAAATGTAATGTCCGTTGGGCTAAACACAGTTTACAGATCGCAAAGAGCGGATTTTTTTTAAACCGTGTAAGAGATACTTCACTCTATCTGATCTCCTTATTATGTACAACACCTATGTCCGACGGAAAATGGAATACACCTCCCATGTAAGGACCAGTACTTCAAAATCAATTTTGAAGCTTCTCGAACGCGTGCAATAGAAGGTGAATATGCGTATCGGTGACTTACTGGTACATCGACTCAACTGAATGTGCTCCAATGAAATTAGGGAACTTTTTCTTGATAACCTAACACGTTCTTCATTAGGTGCTCATTCGTACGTGATAGATGAGCCATTGGACGGCACAACGCACTTCAGGGAAAACTCCGTATTTTTTTTGCAGAAGTCTTTCCTGACACGTTCAATGTAGGAAAATTTAAATCGAATGTCCACGAACACTACTCACGTAATCCTATCCCTTTTCCTTTACCCTTTTTACCTATTTCCAACACAATGCATTCCATGAGCAGGGATCATCACTTTAGTGCAGGCTAGTGGTCAATGTGGTTGTCAAGTTTTCTAAAAAAATTTTATGTGACACATATATCTGCGGGTTGAAGGTAACGTTCAGGTAGAAAGGTGGCAAAAAAAGTTCTTCAAAGAATATTTCATCATTTCATTCTTTGTCTGTATGTATTATTTAAAAAAAAAAACTCTGTGTCGTTTCATTTTTTCTTTTTTGTTTTCTACAGAAATTCATAACCAGTGCAGACATAATAAGTGCCAATATTGAGGATTTTTGCCTTAACAACACGAACATGAAAAATAACAACAGCAATCTATAAACAAGTAAATACTCATATCACATCGTTGTTAACGCGAGTTGGAAGGGAAAATATATAGAATCTACAACAACAAAAATCATGGAACGATAAAAGTCGATTGTTATTAGTCGGACGTTTCAATAAAAAGTAAATAAAAATTCAAATAAAAAAATTTGTACTCATTTTTAACTCGATTCAAGAGGACTGTTTAAAGATTAAAATAAACGATTATCAAGGCATAAGAGAGCGAAATGATTATTAAGCATAAAAAAGCTAAACAGGATCACGATCATATGTACATGAGCAAAAACTTGCCAAAAAACTTTTAAGGAATCGCTTTAAAGCTGCGGTTACTTTTAGTTTTCGCGATCTGAAAATCTTTGCATGAAATTAAAGGATCTTTGGTTTAAGCAGTGCTGACCCTCAGCCCATTGATCTTTCATTCAATTTGTTAGGATAAGTGGATAACCCAAAGCTCTATTAAAACTGAATTATAAGCTGCGTTACTGCAACAAAAACCGAGCTAGGAATTGTTTGTTCTCCATTTTTAGCCAAAAACTTTGAGTTGTGTTATGGAAAACGTTTCGTTTTCAAATCGTCAAATTTTAAACACGAAAAACAGTATTCTGTTAATCGGTCGACTTAATGCTTTCGAAGTTAAGTTCCGATAAAATATCTCAAACATGAAAACAAATATATTTACGCCCACGAAATATGTAATTTTTATTTAGTTCTTAACCTGCATAAGAACTGAGATAAGCATGTGCTTTTTCAAAGGGCAACATTTTATTTATGAAACGAAAACGCCATAAGCCTTGGAACCTTCGTATAACTGTTCTTTATTCTTATTCACCTATCATGCCAGTTGGATTTTTGAACGAAAATGAAATTAAACACAGAAATATTTTAAATAAAAAGCAGCGGGTGTCTCGAAAGTCTAATTAGTCGTGTGCTGGTTCAAGGATTCCATTTCCACCAAACACTCTGGTCTATTTGATTACAATGAGTGAAAGTCTTTGTACCTATGATCGGTAATTCAAATGGTAATGGTATTGTAACATTTAATAAATGAATAAATAAAATAAAAAAGACTCCTAAATATATCCACACTGTACTCAAAAGTGGCAAAAAAAAAATAAAAATTAAATCAATCAACCATTGAAAGACACACAGTGTCTCAATACTCGTACTCGAAAACAAATGTCTTTTTTTGAGTTGTCCTCAAATCGCTTTTGAAGTCTTTATTTCCATAAACAAAAACGAAAATTAGGCGAACGAACATCCATCGCAGTCATAATGCCAACAAACATTTTACTTTTATATTGAAATTTTTAAACTTAAAATTGCCTTCGTCTTCATTCTCATCTTCTAAGGCAACATCACCACCATCGTTGCTGGTTTGCTGTGGATAACGACAGTAATGTTGTTCTCATGACTCGAACTGATCATTTTGGTTTAAAGGAAAAAAATACAAAAATTAAGAAGGTTTCAATGTATCGTACGTAATTGTTTGTTAATTTTGCCGATGCTGTCATCGTCAACTACGAGTACATTCACATCATTGTCAACGCGCCACATTTCATATTGCTTGGGAGCTTGGGATTCAGACAAGCGTTACATTTTTATATCTTAATTGAAATTTTGTCAAATTACGTTGACAGTCGAAGATTAGATTATTATTTATTTTCAATTGATTCATTCATGGTTTCATCTGTTTGCCTGCTGCCTTTTGTTTGTTGTTACTACAGAGGTGGGGCCTTGTAGAGAAGTCTACTACACAAGCTTACACTGACTGGGTTGTATGTTTACATTTATATCTTTTTTGACGTATGTGTAGCCACATAATTTTGAAGCCGCAGAGTTGGGGCATCTGGTACTAACAACGTGGTACCATCAAATCAATCGAACTGCAATAGTTCTTCTGTATAGAAATACAAATTTGTGTAAACACATTTTCTGGTAATGAGACAGATTGGCACACAAAATTTCCAAAACCAAATACAAAACTGTAAAATTCTTCGTGAGTTCATATGAGTGTTTGCAAGCAGAACAATAAATAGTACCAATTTTAGGGACAAAGGTATTATTTGTACACGCCAAGGCTCAACACCACTGTACGAGTATGAGCTGCAAGATTGTGCTGCTGCTTCACTTAATGCTTCCTTTCAAATTGATTTTAAAATCTTTTGATGTTTGGCAAAATATTTGCTTCTTTTGTGAAAAAGTTTGTTTAAGAAAGAAGGGTGGTTGGTTAAGCGTTTAGTTGTGCAAATTCTTTCGGAAGTTAATAATTTTGTTATGGGGTTTTCTCTTTTTCGTCGACTAACAAGATAGAATGGCCAATTTTGCCTTTTAATGTCTTTCGTATTTTCTCTTAAACATTTCATACACAAATCCGCTTTGTCAAAAAGAATATCTTATAAAAATTTGTATTTTGGAAAAGAATGTTTGTTGCTTTTGGTGGTGTTGTTGGTGATTTCTTATAAATATTAAGTATGTATGTATTACTTTTTTTTATGCTTCAGTGTCATGTCATTGTCATTTTCTTGAGGTAATTTTTTCTTTCTCTCCAGCTCGTTTGTTTGCTTTCATATAAGTTAAGCTGAGTTGAGCGATATCGTGTCTTAATCTTATCAAAATGTTAATCCCTTTTCATGAGGTTTCCTAATTGAATTTAAAGCAGTTTGGGAACAGTGAAACCTTTATTCAAATGCTTTTGTTGTTTGGTTCTGTGTTGCTGCTGAATTTTTATTTTAATTCTGTTGACTACAGAGAATCCTACAGTTGCAGGTTTTCGCCTTCAATTAAGTTTTACGCATGTCAATCTTTAAAGGAATATAAACGCCCGTATAACAGTATCAACAACAAATAAAGTTTAATTTTATAAAATGTTTGTTTTTGCAATTCGAGTGTTCCCTTTTGCGTTTATTGTTTTTTTCCCTGTCTGGCCAAATTAATTCGTCTTTTGCATGGGGCCGTGAAAGATGTGTAGTGTGTATGTCTGATGCGAAGACGGTCAATTTGCTTGACAGTGTAATTTTCCAATTAAATGAATTTAGAGATTCACCTTTATAAATGACCCAGCCTGCTAGCGAACTGTCAAGGTAGTCATTTCTTACTTTAAGGCATTTTGTGAAGAGGAGATTAAACGCAATGATGAAGATTTCATTTAATACTTGGTGACATTTCAAACAAAATTTATTCGGAAAAATAACAACTAACCAGCGATAGCAGGCAAATTTTATGCAAATTATTGAATTGAGCCACTTGTACTTAAATTCTTTCAAAATTGAGCAATTGTCGAGATACATAAAAAAATACACAGAAATTAATTTTCGAGATGTAAAATCCCCGCCATAGATTCTACAAAAGAGATTTGAAAGATTTTACGTGACGGTACATTTCTGACAAAGAAAAACAGCGAAAAAAAGAGAAATTTCTAAAACTTTGTCAGCAGTTTTCTCGTACAGAATTCTCACGCAATTAGCAAATCACATTGATCGACCCATACTTGCGACTTAAGTAAATCTAAAATCTTCTCATAATAGCCCTTTAGGTTTCAATTGATTTTCAATTAATTAATGACATTTTCCAACAATTTGTTTCGACTCATTATAGAGTTTTTAACAAAAGTCACAGCAAATCACAAAATCAGGGCGATTGTAAGAATTATTTTGACAGCAATAATTCAATAATTAATTCCATTCAGACAATGGTAATGAGTATTGGTCACGGGATTCGTTTATGTTTCACTTTAAATCAAGGCAAAGCCACGTTTGCATTTAATGGGAATTATTTTTGCTTAATTATCCGGGCGTTGCAGTAAACAGTTGCTAAAAACACAATGCGATCGACTTCCTGTTTTGGAAATAAATTTTAGTGGGAATATTCACCATTGGTGCGAAACAAATGCACCGAAAGCAAAAAATATATTTCTTTCGCAACCAACTCGTATCATGGTACTCAAAAGGGGTGGTGCAACACCTCTTGCAAAAATTACCCTTAGACTTACTTGATCGTTGTTATACGTTGCTTTAGTTTGTCTTTGTTTTGTTTTGTTTTGTTTACAATTTTTTTAGTAGACAACTATTTTTGTTGTCCCTAAATAAAATTTCTCAGCTAAAATGTTCAAATTTTATGAATAGTTGTATGCACAAGTTGTTGTATGTGTCTGGTCTGTCTGTTTCGAATCCAACAACATTCAGAGTTTAAAGTAAATTATTTATTTGATGTTTTTGTTGTTGTTGTTTATTAAGCGAAAAACGTGCACCCTCGTGGCTAATTATTTTAGTAATGTATTGTGGAAATTATGTATCAATGCCTTAAGGGATGAATGAATTATAATGAAACTATATTCGGATGTTTGCTCAAATTGTATGATTGGGAAAACGGAACTTTCACTTTTTGCTTGTGGCACCGTAGCATGTTGTAAGTTTTTTGTGGAAATTTGCCCATTTCGCTACAGCTGTTTTGTGCATCATTTTGTACCTCCAGCACACACTCTATAACAACTTTCAAACTGAATCCCAGACAAATAAGACATAAAAACGTCAATCGATGGAAATAACTGCTGGAGTTTTGAAAATTGGCACAGAGAGCCCTTCGGTGGTGGCGGGCCAAAATAGCTTGACACAAAAGTTAAAGCTGGCAAAAGATTTCCTAAAAAATTTTCCTTAAGACTTTTCTATATTTTTTCTTGACTTTGTAAAAGCCATTTATATTTTCTTGGCATTGTAAAAGCCAAGAATATAAAAGGAAATTAAAAAAAATCTTATTCAGTTTAAAAATAGAGCATATTTTTCTTTAATTTTCTTGAAGTTCCATGGCTTTATATCTCTAAAGTAGTTGCCCTTGCGTAAAACTTATTTAAGTCTAGTTTTATAGGAAATCTTGTCAGCTTTAAGTTTTAATATGCAGCAGTCTTTGCTAAAAGTTACAGTTTGAGTCCTATTAGCAAAAAACTAGAAATTGTCACCTTAAGAAGGCCTCCGCCACCAGGACAGGACTCTTTAGTTTTTTTAAATATGTGTATATCAAAGACCAACTGTGCTCATTTTTAAAACTCCGGGAATTATTTATCTCGTTTTATCTAACTTGACTGGGCTATAAGTTCATAAAAATTTTTGTTTTAAGACTTTTCCAGCTGACAAATACTTTAGTAGTCTTCAACAATTGTGTAGGGTATTTTGAAACGCGCATGAAGAAGAATTTTTTAGTGAAAACTTTAACTGGAAACCCAACCACAATATTGAATACTGTTTGACGGCCATCAACCATTTTGCCGTTTAGCCACAATTGCTGGCTGCCACGACTTAGTCTATGCTCAAGTTGTGGAGGCAGACAACACATCATATCATGTCACAATATGAGCCAGTTTTTTATTATATTTATTCTTGCACGAGAGCTAAATAAAATTATACTCATTTATCATGAGGCCAGCAATTTTTCATTTAATTTCTTATTATGTTTTCATCAGGGAATGTGGTAAAACCTGAAGGACGTTTGCTTCATCGTGAAGTCCAGAACAATTGCTCAGGCCTATTAATTTTTATATGAATGAAAGCTGGACTGGTTTGTGCTCGTTTGAATATTTGATGTAAAATACAATTATAATGCGTTTTTAAAAAGAACATTAACAAAGCAGCGGCTCCTTTGCATCCTTTCGTGCACTCAAACTGCAGTGCGCTGCCTTGTTTTGTGTTTAAAAGCTCCAGGCTTGTGTTTATTAGCAGACTGTATGAAAGAATATCATTCGTTCTCTGTTTTTCTTTTAGCTCTTTTTTTATTTCGGTAACCCCATAAATAAGAGTCAGGTTTATTTAAAGTTTTATTATTATTTCCACCTTGGCCTGTTGTTGTTGTTGTTGTTGTTGTTGTTGCTGATGTTGTTGTTTAGTGGTTCTTTTGATACGACGTATATAAAGCGCAGCCTTTCAGGCTGTATAACGATAATGAGCTTTACGTGTAGTTATAATTTTTTATTGATGCTTGTTATGAAACAAATAGCTTTAGTTGTAAGCCAACATCACTTCTGACGGACGGCTCAGCCGTCAAAAGTTGATGCAGCTATTCGAGGGAAGGCCACTGCAGTGATATATCAATAAATGTATCCAATAAAAAAAAAGTTAAATAAAAAAAACTGCAAAAAACTTGTTAATGATTTTATATGTACGTTGATCTAGAACTCTGGTGTTTCGCATAGAATTACCAAATAAAATTTCCATTTTAAATTAACTTTCGAGTATCCTGTGTATTTTCGTAACGCCTTTTCGCTGAACTCATTAAACAAGTTGAAGGAGCAATAAATGTTCAATTCTATTGAAACCATGGTTTAAAATTGCTGTTATGTTAGTCAACATTTCTTGTAAAATGTGCAGCACATTTATCAATTCTCTAATCCTGCTGCTACAAATTGTTGTTGTACTGTGTTCACAAATTACTTTATCAATTGCATCGTTGGCTTACAATTTTTATCAGCAGACACAATTAGAATTCATCCTTTTTGTTTTAGAATATTCAATATATTTTTATGGTGCTCCAGCAGTAAAAATTTCTGAATAAATGTCGCTAATATTTATTTCAATTTTGCTAGTGCTGCTGCGAACAGCAGTAAACACATTTTCGTTTCTTTAACTGTGTGTGGCTCTGTGCCCGTGTGCGAGTATTGATACTGCAAGGTGAACGAATCAAAACTAATCCCGGTTAAAAAACAAAAATTTGTTTACTGCTGATCGCAGCACCATCGCATAAATAAATTCACCCTCTGCAAAGAACCTCAAGCTCGCACTAAGCTTTACAATTGGCGGAATGCCGAATCATTTTTTGCAGACTTTAAAATGAACAACTTTATGGAACTTGTTCGTTTTATTAACGTTCAATGTGCACTGATGACTTACTATATTTTAAACAGCTGTTTAATGAAGTGAATAAGAACTCTACGGGAAACTCACGCATCGAGGGGAATGAAAATGTCATGGGAACGTCAAGTTTACGTCTTATTTACAATAGGGATGATTATTTTATATTTGAAATTGTTATAAAAATAATTTCTAAACAAAGTATTTCAACTATACAAAAATAATATAATAACTCTAGCCATAAAACGTTGTTAATAGATAGAATGTGTAAAAATTGTTTGGGGTTTAAAGAAAGTACGATAGTGCTGTAGTACCCCAGCCGCTGCCAATCGAACGAATTTCGTTCCAAAATTCTACATCAAAACACCCTGTCGGAATATCAAATCAAGAATCATATTCGTACAACATAAGAATTCCTAAACAAGCACAGATACATACAGATACGCGTAGATAAATAGTGACCGCAGCATAAGTTTGAAATTAACATTTTATCCTCAAGTGTACTTTTTCTGTATAAATTATTTAACGATTTTAATACTGTCGGTAAGGAGGACCGCGCGCAACTGTGTTGTTGTGTTATAATTGTAATAAAATCCCAAAGCAGGAGAGAGAGAGAGGGCCTTGACTTAAGTCTGTTGCATTTTGACATGCAAATTACTATAACCTGTGGTATATTTCTCTGGTGCGCATGGTGTTAATGTCCACCCAGCAAACATAACTTCCAACGGCACTCACACCAATCACAAAAGGCCGTCAGTAAAATGAAATATAGATAACATCAATGCACTTCAGGGGATTCGATGTTGTTCACTTTACTGAACTAGTAAATGGAAGAATCATCATTTAAAATTGATTTACTCAGTCCGACAAATATTAACTCAGAAATAAAGATTTGCAAATGTAAAAGATTCCTCAGAAGTTGATCCTAAGTAACGCTGTTGCGACAACAACTTTTTTTGAATTAAAGGAAGGCGATCGTAATCAATGTTTTATAGCCAATTGAATTTGTTTGTTTGCTGGGATGTGTTGGTTGTCTAGAGCTGTTGTGTTTGTTGTTGCCACCGTTGTGAATATATGAATATTGTTATGTTGGTGCTGGTATTTTTCATAATATTTGTAGGTTTTTGTTATTGCAGTGACTGTAGCTCTTCTCGTTATTCTTGTTGTTGTTGCTGCTGCTGTGGCTGTTATGGTTATTTTAGTCTGTACCCGGTTGTTAACAAGTTATCAACTTGAAAATTATACCTCGTTTGTTGTTCACTTTTATTTTTCTTTTTAACTGCAGTGTCGTTGTTGCTGTTGATGCTGCTGTTGCTTTTTGCTCATATTATTATCGTTCTGCTGCTGCAGTAACAATAATTTCAGTAAGTTGCCAACGCTTGGTATGATATTATGTTGCTGTTGCTGCCACTATTGTTTTTGTTGTAATTGTTAATATAGCTTGTTTGTTTTTATTATTTCAATAATAATTCTTGCATACACTATTTAACTTTTTATTTTATTTTTTTTTTCCTGTTTTGCGTTTGCTCCTTTTTTCTTTCTTCTTTCCTTTTGTTTGTTTTGTTTTTTTTTTATGTTAAGCGTTGCTATTGTCTTTAAATTGCAAGTTTGCTTCTTCTTTTTATGCTGTTGGTGTTATTGAGGCTGCTGATGTCATTATGGGTGGTAAAAGTTTAAAGTCATCGATAATTTATACCCTACTACTCATTTGAATATTCGTTTGCAGAGTTTGAAAACGAGTATAATTAGTTTCTATTCGCTTATGTCCGCAGTGTGGACGAGATGCATTAAACAATAGGAAGTAATAAAATTATTAACAATATCCTTTTGTATCACATAATTCACTTTATCATGCACCACGTTGCAAAGAATTTAATTTAATGTATTGCTGATCATTTGTGTAGCATGCGTTTTACCACCCTGTTATTATTAATCTTAACCTTAACGAAGCCTGTCTGAAAGCAATTAGAGATCTACTATTTTATTGGTAAAATTCCAGTGGACTTTGGCTACACATTTCAATGATGAGTCCTTTAGGCACTGAGATTTATTTGGAGTTCCTTAGCACAAAAGTAAATATCGCCTCCGGTTATTGCTTTCAGTCTTGAGAGAGTGTAAGAATTTTACAAATAATTTTTCAATTATTCGCACTGCTTAAAAAAAGAAATGTTTTGACTTCCGTTTCATTTATCTGAGTGTGTAATTGATACGCCACCAAATATTGCTTTGTATTGTGTTTCTCTTTATAACTCATCCTCCAAATGTTGGGTACGATACGATGACGGATGTTCTGCAGTTTTGCATTAATTCTTGATGTGCTCCTTTCTGTTGTGTTGTTTATTGTACTTGTATTCCAATTTAGTGACTTGGAATTCTCACAGGACAGGAGTAGGAGTATATTTTGAAGGAATAAATATGGTGCGGTATTAATCCTTTGAGACATGGATTCATCCGGTCGCTGTTGTGTTCAAGAACGTTTCTTTTCTTTTTTTCTGCTCAATCGCTGTTTTCTCAAATTTTATTGTATTTCAATAGAAATTTGCATGTGTTGTGTTAAGGTATCCAAAAGAAGGATAGTTAAGCTGGTGTATATTTCATTTGAAGGATGTTTGGAGGAATACAATCTATTTTTTTTCTTTTATTTTGAATAATAAAACTTCCTGTCTTTATAAAATTACACCAAAAAAGTTCTTGAACCGCCAAACACTGAAAATCAAATTAAATCTTGAAAAGCACCTTCAAACTTTGCAAATTCTCTGTTTTTAAATTAGAAAATACACCATTTCCTAGTTAAGTTTTTGCAATTCAACGCATCAAACGAATTTCTATTACTCAACAATGACAGCTTTTCAGATATAAAATAAAGTTGATTGGACTTCTAGTGAATATAATTTTTGGTATCGAGGTAAGAATTAAAAATGTACAAATGATGGTAGCAGCAACATTTCGATAAATATCTGAAACCTATCGATATGCAAATTAATTTGTTTGGGTATTCAAGTGATAATTTCTAAATTTTAGACAAACCTCTTTTGAAAAAATATTCCAATATTTTATTAGCGGATGATCCGGTCCTTTCGCTCTACTGCTATTTATTTTAATTTAAGAAATTACAAGTGGCAAAGTCAAAGTCAATCTAGCATAAAATACTGAGTGAGTGAGATTTCTATCACCACGGCTAAAAGACAGCAAGATACAAAAACAAGCAACAATGTTTTTACTGTATGTTTGTTTGCAACATTTTACTTCTTCGTTCACTTTTGGTTTCGTTCTTCCTTCAGTTTGTAGAAAAAATATTATATTTTTATGATTCCCTATTTGGCCGAGATTTTACACTAGTTTTTCTTTCTTTTTTTTTATAGTATTTTAATTTTCTGTTGTTGTCGTGCTCTGTTGCATTGAATTCATCATCCCAAGACATAATATTAACAACTCCAAGAACAACAACAACAGGAACAACAATAAAATACTTTAAATATAATTATTGTTTCCTTTCGAAATAAATCGTTAACTTTTCAAGTTCATCGTTGTGGTACTTAAAACAGACGACTGACTGCTGCGTTAATGTTGGTCGGATTTCAAACTTTTCATACATGTCTGTACATAAGGCAAACGTGTATTCTTCATTTGCGGCCAAAACGTCATAACTCAATAAACATAAAGTGAAATCGAGTTAAATAAAATTGGCTTAAGTGCAAAAGCCAAAAGTTTCAACTACAAAATTCATATTAGTAACCACTAAAACAAATGTCAGGGTAAACTGGAGTGATCCAATGTTAGGCATTTAGGGACTAAGCCAATGCAAAGAACAGTAAGTTCTTACGTGACACGGGTTCATGTTAGAAAATAAAAAATAACTGCTTAAGAGTGCCCCATGAAGTAATGACACAGAGTAGTTTGGAATTACTTCGATATTATGTAAAACTTGATTATGCTTTATGCATTTGGGTTATTTTCCAGGTACTCCTTGCCCCTTCCCTTATGTAACATACCTTACATGGTAATAAGCGCAATATTGTTGCATGTTTTGGTATTGCGACTTGATTCAAGCCCAAAGTTTTGTTGTGGCTTTCCGGAATTTAATTTTAATTTGTTTTGTGTCTAGGACGAACATTTTAGTACGAATCTAATAAGACTAACTTACATAGGATTTCCTTCAAACAAAAAGTTTTAAAAATTGATTTAAAAAATGTTTCTTTTTTTTAAGTACTTTTTTCGTACTCTTTTTTAAAAAGTACCTTTTCAAGAGAGTACTTGTGAAACACAGTTATTCCACGTTTCTGCTTACAATACTCTTAAATATGGACTTAAAAAAAAGATACTTTTACTAAACAGAAATATTTTTTATCCCACAACTTCTTTTAATATGTGTGTTTTAACACTTGCAAACATGGAACGTTTTTACTTCTTCTATTTATTTTGGTCTACTCAGAGCCATTGCTGTCTGTGCCCTTGGTGATCGGTGTTATTGCTGCGACGTCTCAGCAATTGATGTGTTTGTTGTTTGTTATATTTTACTTATTTTTATTTTAGTTCTGTAATTTTAAAATTTTAAAAGTTGTTAATTTGTTTTTGGTTTTATTCATGCAGCAATAGATGTTGTTGATGTCATGGATGTTGCACGAGTTCAAACAGTACTTTGCCTAAAACAATAAGTAATGAATGCATTGGTTCTAGGTCTGGATCATGAGTTTAAGTGTCGAAGTAAAATAACTAGTGATGCTGTCGTTTTATTTTCCTTATTTCAAAACATTCTTCGACCTGCCATACATTTATTACAACACAAGCTTAAAAGTAGCTGGCTTTTGTAAGTCTATCCGTGTTTGTATGAGTAGCTAGATGGCTGTAGAGCCAAGCAGCCAGTTAGCTTGACTTGCGGCTGATCGTTACAGTTGAAAAGCGATCATTAAGTTTTCAACACTAAATCCTGCGTGTAAGCACCACACAATTGCGGTGTGCGTATTTACGTATGAAGCATATTAGTGTGACTGTTGCCATTTTCATACAATAGAAGAGAAACGAAAAGAAAGAAAAAAGATATACAATAAAGCTTCATATAATAATTGAGTTGGCTTTTGTAGTGTCTGGTAGTTCATTCTCTCTTGGCTGCATCAATGTTGAACTACTGACATGGGCTTTTGAACAGCAACCACCATCATTACACAACGAAAACAACAACAACAACAACAACAGATTGCTATTTTGTTCCTTAAAGCAGAAGGTGCCAATATACAGCCGCAACAACAACAATAATAAAAAAATCCAAACATTAAAAATTTTTCAAATGCCACAAACACTGAAAAACGATATTAAAACTAAATGAAAAAGGTTTTCCTTGCCATCATCACACACGACCCCTTTCGTAAATAAAAAAAATCCACTTCGAGATTTTTTCTACTTCTGGCTGCTTCACATGAGGAACTGGCCAAAGAAGATAGTTAGAAGATAGTAGTAAATGTGTTTTCGTTTCTTTATCATTTTATCTACAAGCGAGGAAGAAACTATTGTTTCAGAATTTTAAAAGCCTTTTACTTCTATTCATGTTTTATTGCACATTTATGCGGAGATGACTAGAAATTCCACTTGCATAACTAAAATTAAGGAAATCAACTTCTAAAAGGACTCTACTGCTGTTTGCTGAAAAGTTCATCAGGAGTTACATGTGGCAGGACACATTTAATTAAAAAAGAACTTTAAGGTGAAGTCAGTCGATGAGTGAATGATTTCCTTGTTAAATGAAATTAAATTTATTGGAATAAAATTTAAAATTCAACCCCTACAACTAAGAGCAAACATTTCCGTTTTGTAAACAAAAAAAACATTAATCCGTTAGCCTTTTCCCGGTTTGCAATAAAATATGGCTGCCTTTTAAATAATGCTGATCATAAATTATCATTTATAATTTTAATTTCGATAATTGTACTGGCAAATGTTAATCCTTTTGTTAGTTCCAATATTTCATGTAATTTAATGTTCATTTTTGCTCAAGAGCTTAAATGCATTTTGATTTTGGTTTAAACTTATTTTTTAATCTTAAATAACAGATGTTTTTCATTCATTTTTTTTATTAATTTGTTTATTGCAATGCGGGCTTAAAAAAATAATCAGGTCATTATTTGAAATTAATTTTTCTGTTGTTGTTTTTTCGCTTCTGTAATTTCATTTGAAAACATAAATAAAAGGAATGTAAAAACCTGTTTAAAGGATGACAGTGGTTCTGTTTTCGATCCGTACACACACAATAACAAATAAAAATGTTATTTGGTAGCAAAAAAAATTTATAAATAATTATAAGTTTCAATAACATATTAATTCGTCTTGTTTTTGTGGTTCACAATGCACACTGGCTCGCAATACTACAAAATTTTGAACTTTATTTTCTGTTGGTCTTAAAAATATTAAAATCTCGTCATGAAAAGAACAACTAAGCTGCCGACAAGAAACATTTATACAATAATAAACAAAAATTATAAAGAAAAATAAATAAATTTAACGGATTTCCATACAAACAAAAAAACAGTGGGATTTTCATAAAAAACATACAAGGCAGTTTTGTGTAATTTATTTGTAACTACCAAAATGAAGATGTAATTAAACACTTTGTTGTAAACACCAGCTCATTACATTCGGATATCGGGACAATAGTGTCTTGAAAAATTTTACTAGTAGTGACAATATTATTGAAACACAATAAAAAAGATACGTCATTGTAGCACAACTTTACAACAATATGATACTTGCATTCATATACATAAGAATAAATTAACCTGTCTTTTTTAACTTGTATTACATGCAAAAGCTTTAATTCAGTCTTTCAATATAAAGACCCTTTTATTTTTCAATAAAATATCTGTTCATATATTTGAGTGCCGCCACCATTCCCACTAAGTGGCAAGGGTAGTGAAGAGTCGCTTATATTTTTTGCTGCATTGTTTTGTGATTTGGCTTAAACATTTACAACTATGTAGTGTTCGTATCGATGGCCGTATGCAGTTTCTGGCATTGTTGTCATCATAAATGTGATCTGTGCCTGGGGTATTAAAAACAAATCGTAGTGAATTTTGTCATCAATAATGCATTATGAATGAGAATCTTGGTTGGAGCTTAAGCCAATGAAAGCAAACGTAAATGACCTTGCCAACCATGCAGCCAGCCACGAAGCAAACAAACACACAAATGCACGGCACCATCAGCAACAATAGTTGAAACAAAATGTACTTGCATCATCATCAGTCGCAACCGTTCCAGCATTTGTACCTTTTTGTTTGTTTTCAACGTCGTATATGGCAGGCAATATTTTGTAGGACAGCAACACTGAAAACTATACATACCTAAACTTAATGTAGTATCCACATTAAGATTTTACTTGGTTGTACTTGTATTTATGCCTATGACTTGCATGTAAAAGATTTGGTTGTTGTCGTCGTTGTTGTTATATTTTTTTGCTGTCTACCATCAAAAATTCACATACAAATTACTGCATAAACTGCAAGTTGCAAGTCTATAACTTACAGAACGTATCAGCAGCAGGATCATGATCAATCTAAACTGATCATTATTAAATAAATATATTTATTTCTCTTCTCTCGTTTTTTTTTTTCGTTGAGATTTTGTACGGTCTTTGGTTGAAAATTAAGTTGTCATAATTCGACGTAAACCAAAAATAAAAATAATAAAAACGAAAATAAACCTTAAGTGAAGTTTTAATTTGTCTTCAAAGTTGTGATGATTCACTTGTTGTTTGGCACATTTGTGGCAGGACATTCACAAGTTTAAATAAGCGAAATAAATGTTACCAACTTAATTTTATGACTGACAAATTGACTTCATTATTAATGCGAAATAATTTAATTAATATTGCATTATCTGTTGCGTGGAAATTATATCGTTTAAGAACTGCTAGAAATTAAATTAAATATAATCAGTCATAGAGTGATCTTCGGCAAAGTGGCACAAATATTGCTAATCTTGATTTCTCGTTGGAATCAAACGGTTAGAGAAGTGATGGCAAGAATAAACGCAATAAGATTAATAATCGATGAAATTAGAAGAACAATAAAGGCCAATATCATGCCCCTAAACCTATTTTTCTGGTACAAAAGAATTAATGGGAACATTAATTCGTTATCGCAAGGGACTGGCTAAATGTTACGAATTATAGTGGTTTTCGAAATAACAAGATTTCGAGTCCTACTGTATCATGATATTATATTTGATTGCAAATCAATTAAAAATAGCATCAACTCTACTAGACTCCAGATATAAAAAAAAATCTATTGCCAATATGCATTAGTGGCATTTGCGAATATGAGAGAGCTAAGAAGCGAAATGGTTGGCGATCCTCGTTCAGACAAGAGTAATGAAACTGAAAGCGAGACATCTTCTATTGGTGTTGAATTCGATTCATGGTTTCATCTTAAACCTTTGGCTGACAAGCGAAAAAGAAAGGACAATGACTCAACAAGTACTTAAAATGTGCTAAGCTCATCGCGCCAGTTCTCGAATTAAAACGAGATGTGGTTAACGCATGAGATAAAATGAAAACAGTGTATCCTAATTGAAACTTCTGTACCATCAGATGGCCTTTTTCCCAAAGCAGACGCAGCCGCTACGAAAAAAAGGAATACTTTTACTACAAAGCGGCCCTCTAAGCTTATTTATGTTTTTTGTTATTTGTAAATATTTTTTTTTATGTTACGATCATTTTGAACCTTGGCTAAATTAATCGATGTTTTCCCAATTCATTGAAATTAATAATTTCTCAGTTTGATTAATTATGTGATTAATTCATTAATAAATAATTTGTTTGCCATTCCTCGATAAGATTAGCACTTCCGCTAACTAGATAAAAATTAAAATCGTCTGAAGCTTCCTCATTTTTCTATACTCTCTTAAGACTTAAAGCTTATCCTTCTTCTCTTATTGTTGCTTCATATTATTTACCTCATTAGCATTCGTCAGTTTACTACAAGTATTCGTTAGTTACAACTACTGATTAATTTCAGTTTTGAGTTTGTGTAGTTGGTGCTGGTGCTTGCTAAGGTTGATTGCCGGTATCTTGTCTACATTTTACATAATTCCTTCTAAATCTCCTTGTTAAATATTGCAAAAAATAAATTGATTCGAAGTGCGACTTACCTGGCTAGTTGCAATTTTAAGGGCTCAGTTCACTTAAGTTGGTTTCTCAGCAGGATTATTAGAGAATCTGAATTCGCGACCTAAATCAAAATATGATTTGAAAGCCTTAATTAAAAGTAAGCCAGTGAAAACAACAAGTCGAAGAGAAAATGAAATAAAAAATTAACGAATCCTTGCAAGCAGAAGCAAGTTTGTAATATTTGTTTTCGTTTTATGCTTTAGTGCCTTCTTAATATGTTTTAAGGGTACCTACGCTGTCTGTGTCTCACTGTCTGAAACATCGTTTGTCAGTTATGACAGGCACTTGTCTTGCGAAATTCGAAAATTCCACTAAAATGACTGCTACGACTCATAAAAACGTTGTACATCTTTGTACGTTAACGAAATGGAAATAACTTTGACTTATTCTGATTAATATTTTTGTATTATTTGTTTAACAAAAGAAACAGCTCGAAAAAAAAACTGCGTATCCTGTTTTAAATGGCGCTCAACGAGGCACTGATACAAAAGACTGTTGCTGCTTGCTACTTGCGGCTTGCTGCTTAGGTTGCATATTAACATGCTGTTAAAAAAGGTTGTCATTGATGGCCATGCCACAATGTGCTTTAAAGGCTTTAATGTTGCCTTGATCGTTTGTTTATTTGTTTGTCTGTTTATTTATTTTACGCCGTGGGGTTGTCAAAGTAGGAGGAGTAATTCCAGTTTATAGTTACTATTCGTACAAGCATCGTACATAATATGATGCTCCTCAATTGTTTTGCATTTATTAATCATCTCTTGCTTTATGCATACAGCAGTTTATTATGCCAACCATCCAGCTCACTAACCAGTGATCTTTGCGTCCATCCATCCATCCAACCACTCATCTACACATACAATTCGTCAACCTTAGCCATCATAGCACCTTAACCATCCATGCTGGAAGTACCATATACACGGACAGATATGTTTGTATGAGAGTTCATTTAGTGCTAACCAGGTATTAATTTAGGCAAATGGTTTCTCAGGAATTTTTCTTAGGTTGTTAAAAAAACAATATAATTTTTTAATTTGATATTTATTAAGCTCAGCCGTATATGCATACGAGGGACAATTCATAAGGGCCTGAAACATGAACAATTTTTAACTAAATTTCCCTTCTTATTCTGGTTTTAAATTTACAAGTTGTTCAAATAATTATCACTTCATTCACGTGCACACACATTATTTTTTAAGAACACAGGAATATTTCATTTTTAATACAACGTAGTGAAGGGTTCTATTTTTATGAAACGAATGAAAGAATTGAAAATAATGAGAATATGATCATGCCATAACAGCAACATACAAAAGGAGTGGACTTGAGCGAACTGACTTAAGAAATTAAATAATAAAAATGAAAAGAAAAAGTAAAACTCGAAGAAAAATCTTAATTAAAATTCAAATTATGATTTAAAATTCAAAATTAAGTTTCACAAAAAATATAAAAGCGGGACTACAAAAATAGAAGTCAAATGGTTTTGGTGAGAAATTTATCAAACCCCTTGATATTGAAATATATATATTTTTAGATATATTCTGCTGGAAAATGCTGTAATGTAAAATGTGAAAATGTTTTTGAGGAATTATAATTCTGATTTTATAAGAACAAATCAAAGGCAGCTTATAGCACCCAACTGAGAAGGTTTAATCAATAACCAGCTCTGGTTGCTGCAAATGATGGCAGTCAGTCAGTCATAGACATATTCCTTTGTTGATCAATCTATAAGCCACTATCTTATTAGCAACGAACTGACGAAAAACTGCAAAACACCGACATAGTAATTTGTAAGCCAATTATAGACCTCAACTAACTACACTCAGCCAGCCAGACAGACAGACAGACAGACAGACAGACAGACAACAACAACATTGAACGTTAAATAATGTTTAAAGCCGCTGATATTGTTGCAGGGAATAAACAAGTCTTGTTTTTTTTTTCTTCAAGTAGTCTTAGTTGTTGCTGTTGTTGCTTTAAGTAAACAATAATTTGAACGAGAGCATATAATTTTAATCAAAGAGGGTCGTAGCCGTCATCAACCAATTGCCAAAAGCAGACAGACGGAATGAACAACAACAATGTAGACAAGTGGAAGGGAGTCACGCAGAGGGTGACAGGACAAGATCAATTTCCAGCAATTCGTATGATTAGGTAGTGAAAGGAATGAACGAGGAAATACTAGAAGAGGAAAAGAGCCAGCTTAAAACTAAGACAGGGATAGAAACTTTAATTAGAAATACAATGGCTGTAATACTTATAAAGCATTTTACCACCCAATTTGTTTTAGATATGTTTTTTGTAATGCAAAACTGTTCGAAAGCCAAAAAAGACGAATAAAATTGGAATTCCATAAGAGATCAGCCAAAGTAGTTTTCAACAATACAGCCAGACTAGAAGAGCTTTCAAAAAAACTTGTCATCCCGATTCAAAGTTTAATAACATACTTTATTGTCGCCTCCCCGCGGTAATTAAATTTACCATCAAATCAGAAACAAAAGTACTAAATAAACTCATGAACTCATAACCATCTCAGTATGCGCAGTAAAACGTGTAAACAACCCTCCAACCTTCCTTCGTTGCATTCTGATATTTAAATTGCAGTCAGAAGTATGTTTCGCAAAAACTCTATCGTTCGTACACGTTTATGCGTTAACCGTACATGACGGGGTTTGAAATCACGTTGAGTTGAGTTCCAAAGAAACCACTGCTAGAGAATAAAGCGAAATTATTTTGTTGTTGAGGAGTAGAGTATGAATTTGATCGAAAATATGGCAACAAATAGTTGTCTGTTCAACCCATCATTTGTTCCAGCAAAAACGCCAAGACATATAAAATGTTCATGTCAAACTGACAGCATACACTGTCAGAAATTTATTTGGAATAAAACGCTAGAAACTACAAAGCCATGGGCAACATTTTAGCTTCCACTCTCTTTCTCTCTCCCTCTCTCTAACTCTGACTCTCTCATCCTCTCGCTACATATACTCGTACCCATAGTTGCCAGAAATGCATCTTTTGTCCACCCAAAATCACAAATGCAGATTTGAACATTTTTGACCGAATAATTCAGATTTTTTAAACTCTAAACACTCGTATAAAACTTATTTGACTTGATAGCTTACTTTAGTACTATTTTTGCCCCTAATGTTAATTTTTTTAAAATGAAAAATATCAACACCAGCGCGTAAAAACTTAAAACAAGAGAAGAAAGTAACAGAATTTAAAGTTTGCTATTAACGATCCTTGATGGGGGTTTCTCCTTCGTATGGTACAAAAGAAAAAGTAAAAAAAACAACATTTATTTACAAGAAAGAAATAATCTCAACCAATTTTTGGAAAGAATTATCAGTCGTTATGTTTCAAGCTCTAAGTTCATTCAAAATATTTTAATTTTGCCACATTCAATCGGCTAATGTCGAGAGAATATTTTGTTACGTAAACGTAAAGTAAACACAAGTTTAAAAGAATTTGGAAAAAAAATCTTTAAGAGGAATTCCCTTTTAATAAAAGTTTATGTCAAACATAACAATTATAAATAAATATTAATGTAAAATATAACGTTTGACTGAACTTTAAATTAATTTTTCTACATTTTACCAATATGATTCTAAAAATATAAATGTGGATTTATTTTTTTAATGGCCTTGAAAACCTGCTTAAAGGTTCAAAAACGAACTTCACATGCAAATCAACTTTGATTTTTGTTAATTTGTTTCGAGTAAAAGTTACAATATAAAAATATAAAAAAATATTAAAATTACTTTTTTTTGAAGATTTTTAAAAATAAAATCTGGTTTTGAAAATTTTTTATTCAAAATTATATGAATTTTCTAGATTTTACCTCAACAAATTCTGGCTATGGACCACCAAACTACTTATCCATAGCATTGCTATCAGCGGTGCCATGATGATGGCGGCCGTTTTCAGGACAAACTCATAATTTTGAAAAGCTCATACGCAAAAGCAATAGTTCAATGAAAAATAAGCCACCATGACTTTTCTCCCAGAAAGAAAACTAGAAAACTAAAAAATCAAATTAAATAAAAGGATCCTTAAAAACGATACAGTTGATATTTCATGTTTATTATTCCCTTGTGGTGATTGAGAAATGTTTGTTTGTGCACAATTGAGGAGCTTTTATTTTCTTATGTGTTTTAAACTATTTTTTTACATTTTAAAACACAATTACGCCAAACGAAATTTTCACTCATAATTGCAACTGCACTAGTTTTTTATTTTAATAAATTATTCGCTTTTCGTATTGTTTGACTTGTTGCTATGCGAAAATACAAGCGAATAGAATCAATATTGGAAATTGTGAATTAATATTGAGTCAATGAATCTTTAGTGTGAATTAATGGAACTTTTCAAATATTTTGTTCTAAAAACAGGGAAGTAATTAATTAATTAATAACTTTTTAATAACCCACCAATAATCAAAACGATCCTGACTTTAAATTCAAAAATAATTATATAGAAGCTCCAAATGTTGTAATATGGTACACTACACAATTCCTTGATGTTGGCTTTTGATAACAATCCTCCAACAACAAGACGAAAAGGCAAATATAAATAAAATTTAAAGAAATACAAACACAAGAAAAGTTCACACATAACAAAAGCCCAAAAAGTATTTATAACAAGTTACCACCTTCACGAAAAGAAACAATCGTATATTGGCCAGCACACACACAGATGTATATAAAAAGCGCACCGTCTGGGGTACTGGATTATGGGTTATGGATCGTTAGTTTTGAAAATTAAATATAAATAAACCTCATATTTAAGCAAATGATTAAAGACTTAAATGGAAAATCAGGAATAAAAAAATAAGGTTACCTGAAACACAGAAGTCTTATATTATTAACGGTTAAGACGAATTCTCAATGCTCTTCATGGCTGACTTTCTCTGTTTTCTGAGGTTGTTTGTTGTCTCTGCTAAGCCAGAAATCTGGTCAGTATTTAAAGAAATTTCAAAGTCTCAACTTGAGTACCGTATTCTCTATAACTAAAATATAACAAACGCTATGAGTTATTCACATCTCTACCTGTGACATATCGACAGAGACATCGATAGTGTTTACTGATTATGTACTACTGTACCACTTTTGCTACAACAACAAAGTCGCTTAAATCCTTTACAAAAAATAAAAATTATAATAAATGTTGTTTAACAACGGCTCTTGATGTACAACCTTTACGGCAGCAAGAACTTAAATTTGTAGCTTCAAAGATGCGCCAAGAATTGTGTAGACTTATTTATTTCGAGGGCGTAACTAGAAAATTATTAGTTTGCTTAAGGAACGAGTTGGCATAAGATCTTTTTTTGTAGATCGAATGACGATCATTATATTACTCTTGCTAGTAAGATGGCTGTTTGACAATGAAATTGAACAACAACAAAAAAACAAGAAAGAAAATTAATCCCACCAACTAGAAACGCAAGCTGAAATTGAACACGTATTTTTCTACCACTTCAACTTTAACAATATCCTCAGATAGAAAATACGTAATAAGAAGAATGCAACCCATATTTAACAAATACAAGTATTTTATAAACAAGCGAGGCGGAACAAGTTTGTAATGCTTTTCCTAAAAAGAGTAAAATATTTGTTCATGGAATTGCCCGTAAATTGAGTCACCACTAATGAAAATTAAATTATGTACCAGAGTAATTATGAGATGATAATGATGAGAAGGATGCAAATAATTAAGAAGTTTAACACTGAAGGATATTCAAATAAAATGGACAACTTTACTTACACTTGTATAAATTGACTTAAGCATAGTTCTATTAAATCATGGCATCCCAATGTCGATGTTTGTTTCAATGCTTAAGTGCAAAGTAATTAACCCTTGGTCAGCTATTCAGCATATGGGATTTTCGACAACAAAAATAAGACACTGTAGTTGCCTCGAGAGATACATTTCGAGTATAAGATAGAGAGATATTTATTAAATTCAAAGAAATTCATTTTATTAAAAATAACAACTTGATCGGGTTTAAATCGTTGCCATCACATACCTGCGATTCAGTAAACTTTTAATAAACCAGATTCGTTTTATTTAAAAAATTATTTGTTGCTAATGTTTTATCCCAACTCATTTCATTATATACTAGCCAAGCCCGGCGCGTTGCTACGCCCTTTAATGAGCTCAATATGTGTTTCAGAAAAATCGGTCCAGTGCAAGTACCTCAAAATTATAAATTTTTTTATGGGCGTGGCCCTGCCCACTTTTCTAATCACGAAAGTGTATAATCTTGAGAGTTGAGAAAAATCGGTCAAGTGCAAGTAGCTGAAAAATTAATATTTATTTTGTATGGGCGTATTTCATTTTTATGTATAGGTAGAAGGGCGTAGCCCCGCCCACTTTTTTTTTTATTACCACCCATAAACACTCCCTAGAATGTGTACAACAACTTGCCAAAGCTTGCGTCCCATCGGCTTTACACACACAGACTGACAGAATTTCACTTTTATATATATAGATAATGCAACTTAATTATTGGAGGTGGATGAGCTGCTCTCTGTGTGCATTTTCTGATGATCTGGCCTAAGCAACCAGCGAAGTATCCATAGGGACTAGCTTATCCACCCTCAACAAATAAATTGCATTATTTTTAATAAAATGAGTTGGAATAAAAAATTGAATAAAAATAATAATAAATAATAAAAATAGGAAGAATAAAAACCCAAAAATTCTTCAAATTCGCTCTTGTTAAATATTGTGGTGCTGTTTATAAACAAAGCAGTAAGTGTGTCCTACATTTGGGAAAATCCTCACATGTTTTTTACTTAACTTTTGCAGAAATAGCTAAACGTAAGAAAAATTTAATTCATAAAATGTCTGCCTAACACAAGCTTTTCAATCCTGCTTCGTATTGACATGTTTGTGACACAATTGCGATTTGAGTAACAAATGATGTGCATGTATGGTATGTGTGTGTGTGTGTTTGTGATATTAAACTACCCAATTTCTTAACACAACAAACAATACACGTGCTGTGTGGCTGCAAGTTGCTTATTTAGTTGTTTTAATTTTCACTACTAAGGAACACCCACATTTGTATAGACTGGCATTGTTCTTCTTGGTGCATGTGGCAGAATATTTGTAAACATCTATCAAAGATTTAAAATTGTGTTGTTTAATGAAATCTATTCTTTTTTATTTTCAAGAAATTTAATTTCTTTAAAAATGAATGAAGCAGAAGAAAAAACTTGACAAGTTTTTTTTTCAAATGCACATTTCAGCGGAAATGCATGAGAATGGAAAGTGGAACAAATGCTAAATGCACAACAGGTTGTCTATTGAGGTACATTTCTACTACCACATTTAGGTAGACACATATTGGTGTAAAATGTAAGTCATTTGCAAATATTTGTGGAAAAATAACTAAAGAAATGGCTCATGTGTTTGGCATTTATGGTTGTGACTCACTGAATGTCTGCTGACTTATGTGTCGGGTTGAATTTCTTTCTATTGTGTCAGGCCACCAATGAATAGTTTCTATTGATTTCGGTTTTAGCTAAAATCTTTAACAAAAAATATGTTTCTTAGAATTATTTTGTTTTTGCGTGTTCAATACGGATTTTATTTAGAAGGTGTTAGAACAAAAGCCAATTTCTTGGTTTTCGCATCATAAATTTCTTGGTTTTTGTCTTAGATAATAAATGATTTCTTTGTTGGCAAAACAGAAATTTACACACGCACACACAAGTATTTACAAACACTAGACGTCTTAAATTACCACACGTGGTGCAGAAGAGAGTGAATTAAAGTGAGTTGGTCAAAATATGTATTTGAAACTCAATCAGCTGCTGATATTTAACGTGTTGTGAACAAACTAAAAACCAACAATTAAAATACAGAATAATAAAAGAATCCTGAAGCAGAACTAATCACATTGTCAGCACATGGTTTAGTAAATATTTGTAATTTTGTTTTGACTTTTCAATTCAAACACCAAGTTGTGGTTGTGTATGTTCCTTAAGCTGAAATTCTACCAACAAAAACAGCCACTAAGAAAATTGTAGAATCCAATTATTGTTTGTTAGACAGTTTCCTAAATAAATTTCCTCTTAAATACTCTTCTCTGCTCAAACAAGAAATTGTTCCATGGTACTCCTAGGAGGGAAGCATTTAAAAAAATTATCCTTAAAAATATAAAACAATCAAATATCTGCTTTAAATACGAGTGTCCATTTTTTTTATTTCTTTCAATATATTTTTAACATTGTTTAATTTATTTTGTTAAACCAAAAAATATAAAACACAAAGAATAACAATCAAATTCAAGTTTATTGGTTAAACAATTGGCATGACATGTCATGTTAAAATAAAAATCTGTTCTCTCTTCCCACACTCAAACATTCTCTAGCTACATTAAGGCGAAAAAGACACAACAAGGTACTTTAGTTTTTCTTTTCTACTCATTGTGTCTTTGGATATATTTTGCTCCACACTGGTGCACAAACAACACAACACACAAACAAATTCAGATGTACTGCTGATTTTAAAATGAAAGTTAAAACTTAAACATTGACTCGTTTTATTGGCCACTAAACACTGCATGATATCTGCTGAAATTACGGAGAATTAAAGAGTTTTTCAAGTTGTCATCGCTTGAAAAGAACAGACACACGCTCATTACAGAAACCAAGGCTTAAACATCTCCTAGAAGGCCAATTCTATCAACAACAATCATTATTAGTTACTCAAGGTAATACATTGAAGACGAAGGAGAAAAAAATAAACAGCCACTAAGAAAGACAGGCAACCTGAGGAATCGATAAATGTGCACAAGAACATTTTTAACATTGCGTTTAAATATTTTTTACGTAATTTTTGTTGATTTGTTTGTTAGTCTACGTAATTGAGTGGTCATGTATGAAAACATGTCACATAGTCCAGCCAAATCAACCGACCATTCCGCAATGCAACCCGCACCAATCTCTTGGCAAACCAAATCAACCCAAATATAGCATGAGCATCTTTTTTTTCGAAACAGCAACATTTGAAACAAATAAGCAAACGACCAAAAAACACAGCGAAATCTTTAAACTCAAATGGTCAGTCACAATGTTTATAATGAAAAATGAAAAAGAAATCCAAATAAACTAAATATGCTTACAATTTATTTGCATTACGTGCAGAATACATGATGCACGCAATCTGCTTTAATGTTGTTAATACTCGTACTCGTACAAAGCGAACAGCAATAGCAAACCTCACCCAGTCCTCCTCTACACACAGAACATCGTATAGTTTGCGTTTTAAGTCCGGTTCCTTTTATTATATTTAGTCGTTTAGTATATTTCGGACACAACTACTACAGCAAAAGGATCAAATTTCTTTATTCACGTGTTATTTCTTTAAATCCGCAATCTCGTAGAACCTTTTGACTAAAACTCCATATTAAATGGCCAGGAGGTAGCCAAACGACAATGCACACAACTAGATTAAGTGGTCATATCAAAAGTGACCATGTTTAACGTAATAATGAAATAAAAGCACAACATGCAAAGTTCCAACAATGAGAATCTTAAACAAACCCTCTTGAATGAGGGCCAGAGCTGCCACATTGCAGGCCTATTAGAAGCTAAAAATTAAAAAAGTAATTAATTTTCGACTTGATGGGTGATTTAATATATAAAAATATTTGGACCGAACATCTGTCATTCCTTGTCAACATTGGTTTGGGGACAACCCGGTTTAGGCTTAGTTCTCGATCGAAAAATGACACATACCCGTAACAGGGTTGTCTCCAAACCAATCTTGGCAATCGAATATATTGGATGAAAGCTTGCTAGTTAAATACAGGTATTTGGCACAAACAAATATGCGCTCGCTCAATATAATGAATTTTATCACTGGACAAGAGATAGAAGTCATGATCTTAGCAGAAATTAATTAGTAACAAAAACTACTACTGGTTATTTCTTAATAACTGGCGGTTAAACAAATCCTACTAAATAGTTTCTCATATTAAATACAACAAAAGATAAACAAATTTAAAAAGCTTCCAGTAGAATTTCTAAGGACGGCAAACTGGCTGTGGTAGCACCACATATAGAATGTTTGCTAGAGATATTCTTACAGACAACCGTTTCGCAAACAGGTCTCTGATAGATGACTATTCAACATATAAACTGGTCTAGGAATGCCGCGCATCCTTAAATGGGATCAATATTGGCAATTGCATTGCTGACAAGCTGGCAAGGGAGAGTCAAGGCTGCAGCAATCGCACAATGATATTTCCATCTCGCTCTGTGAAAGGCAAATGTAGAATGCTTTTTATTATGTAGTGAAGGCTAGCTGGTGGCCAATTTTAGTTAGGGTTGAAACCAGGGATCTGCTAAGATTTCGTCTAGACGCTATTAAGGGACATCGTGGCAGCGATTAACGGGCATTGCAGATTTGGCCATCTCCCAAAGAGAATGGGATTGTCTGCAAATGAGTTGCGCCTATCCTGCTCTATAGGAACAACACCCAGATTCGTCTAGGGCAGAGTTTCTTCGTCAGCCTCTCCAAACTAGCTGAGGTGGCACAGCAGGAAATATATTTCGTCATAAACAGCAGCAACTGGATTAGTAATGTTTTCAAATCGGCACAGATATAGTGACCGCTTCCCCCTTTGAACCCTTCGTTTTGTACTAATCTTCTTCACTCTTCTTCTTTACTTTTTACTTCTCAACTCATTCTTCTTTTTACCTTTTCTTCAGGAATCGTATTCGCAAACCCGCGAAGAACGCTGTTGCAGGCGGCCTGTAAGCCTAACCTACTGAGTTTTAAGGGAAATATACAACTTTACAACTTATATACCAACTTATTTGTATTTGTAACGATAAGATGTTCATCATCAGTATGTACGAGTATTATACAATATTACTGTATGTTTCATTTTGTAGCTTTTTCTGTATTCATAAATTCTTTTAATAATCCGCTTGTCTTTTGAAGGCTGCTGCAGAACAGCAAAACCTTCAAGTTGAAAAGAAGTAAAAAATGGAAAAAAAAGGTGACGAAAAAATAATTTCATTAACACCCGTGGTAACTTAAGCTCGTTAAACAGCATCTTATGCCTATTAACTGGGCACTGACCATGTCAGTTTTAGTTTCAGTTCATTTCAGTTTGTGCTTTTGGTGGCTGTCTGCTTATATTTGTTCGGTTAGTTGCTTAGTTCACCAGCCGGGAATCCAACCAACTAACCAAGCAGTCAGCCGGTCGGTGGGACGTTTTTAATCTACACATAGTTAGCATGTCAACGGTGGTAAACATTTTTATTTAAGTATTGCTCATAAATTGTATAAAAATATACACATTTCTTAAACGGATTTTCATACATTATACCTTTTTTCATACAGCTGATGACATAAGCGGTGTGCGCATGTATCGGCATGCATAAATGCATTTAGCAGACCAGCCATACATCGTACCAACCATTCATCCAGCCATGCAACCATTCATTCATCCATAAGCTAAGTATTGTTGTAAGTTGGTGTTTTATTAAAATAATGTTGCCTCATTTGCTTGTGTCATACATATGTCCGTACGGTATAGAATTTCCAAATGCACACATACATATGCACATTGTCGTTGTCTTACGAGAAATCTCTGCATTTGTGAGCGCGCAGTTTCGTAATTCCAAACTATGATGAAAACATTTTCTAGTCGTTGCTAAATTTAATTGAGTTATTTTTCATATTGATCACATACAAAGAAACATAATGGGGAAAATGTAATTATTTAAAGATTATTACAAATCACTGATACTTTTAGCTTCGAAGTCGTGACGAGGCTGAACACTTAGATAAGGCTAATTTACACTCAATATAAGCATTTTATATTCCTATCGTACTTCTTTATTTTTTATAAAAATCTAATCAGATTTAAAGCCCTAAACAGTGCCGGACATAACAATGTTAATACAAAGAAATCATGCCAGCGTCATTAAATGAAGAAAATTAAAATCACACACACACACACACGGCGTATTCCCGTACAATAAAACCAAGAATTTATTTATAAAAACTTTTAGAAATACTCGTATATAAAACTGGAAATTTTTTATATAAAATTCATACAAATTGCACAGCAATTTCAAATTTGTCGAAGAGATATAGGAAAACTGTTTACTAGACCAAAGTCCAGTGATTTGCAAGGCCGAATTAAAAGCGAAAATTGCACACAACACCTCTTGTAAACAGTTTGACAGTATCTGTGTGTAAAATGCCGCCACTAAACAAAAAAGTGTAAAAGCCAACCCTCTGAACTGCAAAAGTGTGTGGAAAAGTGACAGAAAACTGTGCTTGATTTCCCTATTTTTATTTGGCAATTCCTTGCCAACAAAAGCAAAGCTACAAACGCCAAGCAACAAACAAGCATTGTTCGAATATTTAAAACATGTACATGGGTAAATGTGAATGCTAACATGTTTAACACATACGCACACATACAGATACACAGCGCGAAAATGTTTGCAACACTTACCTATGGCAATACACCAGCATCAGCGACAGCTGAATAAAATACAAAACGGTAGAGGACTCAGGATTAAAACTTATCAAAGAAGTTTAAAAGAGCAGAATAAAGTTATGACGCCAACAGCGGGTAGAGCAATAGCATAATTTAACGAAAGTAACCAGAAGAAAAAAAAAACATAACTACACAATGAGTAGAAAAAAGTGTTGAACTTAACACAACCACACACCGCGTGCCAGACTAAGCTACACAATCCGGCTCTACAGGCACTATTAGTTAAAAATACATAACGAAATGTGTTGAGGAACCCGCCAAATTGCACAAATGTAGATACATAAAGAGGCACAAAGGGTTGGTTGTTCTTAGGCACGATGTTACAGCAGTTGATGTGGTACGAAGACAGCAGCAACAGAAATATCAGCAGCAAGTTTTATAGATGATGATGACGACAACGATTTTCGTGTTATTGCGAATAACAAGCAAACGGGCAAACGAGTAAATATTGATTTAATGAGGTGCGATAAAATGCATATACTCTTGCAACGTACACTTTTGTGTGCTTATATAATTGTGTTAGTACATATATTAATGTGTGTGTATATATACGCTATAAGCAGGCAGGCTGTTTCTGATTACATTTTCGTATGCAAACAATCACGCTCTAAGCTCACAACTTGTTGTTGAGGTTCTTATTTCTGGCGTGTTGGTGTTGCTGTTATTGTTATTGTTACTGTTGTTATTTCATAGTCTATAAATGACATGCTCGAGGCATGCATGAGTGCTAAAATGAAAATTGATATAAACATTTTCATTAAAGCGTAGGAATGTGTTAAGCATAACATCTACTTGCAGCAGCAACAGCGGCAACAGGAAAAATAGAATAAGACTTGTATTTTTGAAAAGCAGCGGTATTTTTTAACATCTTAAGCTAGAAACTACAACAACAACAACAGCAGACAAACACTAGTATGTGTCCTAAGTCTTTTGTTTTGCAATACACTTCTTTCGTGCGTCTTTTTTTTTTTGTTTTTTTGTTTTTGTGGCAAATCAACAACAATTTATTTCTCTTTTCCCCCAAAACATGCGAAAAAATAAAACAACAACAGCAACGGAACAAGAAAATTTGCATGCTTTAGCAATTTTCACCGATTCTTAACAGGCACTCACTCTTCGTATTATGCTTTGAAACGAAGAACAAAACAAAAACTAGCAATAAATATAAATTAATGCTCGTATAAATTTTAGACAATAAGTCGAATTGCGAATACTCTTCATTGACAAAAAGAGATGTTGAAGCGTAAATTACTTTGGATCGATATTTGTAACAGACATACATACATACACTGAACAAAAAGAACAAAAAAAAATAAATTAGCTTTAAACAAAGGAAAACAACAACAAGCATGCGTTACAACTATTTTGAAAGAAGCAAACATCTTATGCTGCAACACGGAAAAGTAATCTAATGAGGTTTTTATGTTGCGCAAACTATGTTTCAAGTAGCATCACGATCGACATGGTATAAAGTGTGCAGCATTAAATTAAAAAAAAACTGCTCACACTTTTGTACACTTCACAGAGCTTGTTCATTCTTGCCTTAAAATGCAGAAGCTTTGGCGCAACAAATTAGCGTGAAGGCGCAAATCGCAGTGCGAAGCTGTGAATGTTAAAATTACTTGCACTTTAATATACTCATACACACACACACACACACACACAAACAAAGAAGAGGTAGTATTCGACAACAATAGTGGAAGACACAAACAACAGCAAAGATATCAGCAATATTTGTATTAATAAACTGGCGTTGGCTTGATGCAGTTATGTTATGATTACAGCAGCTTTTCGCAAGTGCTTGCTTGTTGGACCTTAAAAATATGTTAGCACAACACGAAATACACACCAGGCTATTGTTGCTGCTGCTCTTGCTGCTCAAACACAACGATAACAAAAATAAGAATAATACTTTTGTATACAAAGTATAAATATAAATGTATGTACAACATCTTTGCTTAAAACGGTTGCTAGTTTCTTGTTATAAACTGTCGATATCTATCAGCACATTATTGTTTGCTAGCTACATCTGTTGAGTGCTGATTAAATAAATAGCAGTTTATTTCTACTTCACAAAAGCTTTCTTTACTTTAATTCTATTTCAATTAAATTGTTGTCTTAAAAAAGATTAAACTCTCGTTTTGTTGTTCTGTGTAAAGTGTGTACGTAGATCTTAAATTCCCCCCTCTATAGCTTCGAATACTTATAAGATCTTTCTAGCAAGCTTTTCTATATGATATAAAATAGTAACCTCAGTGTAATCAATTTTTAACAAACCCCAAAAACTCTACGCATTTTAATTTGGTTTTTGGCATATCGTTGCGAGATTGGGGAATCACGCCAAGAGAATGATGTTGCCTGCCAATGACTACGGTATGAGTTGACACAACGAGGTCGTAAAAAAAGCAGTAGTTCATCTCCTATACCTCTGTCCCGCACTAGAGGTCCTTGGACCGAGGGCCTCTGTTAGCCCCTTCGAAATATCGCAAGTGGGAATACAGGAATAAGGAGAACCAACTGGCTTGGTAACGACTGCATAGCGGCACAAATACAACGAACACTCAACGCCTATTACTAACCAGCTTATAAATAAACAGTCTCCCATTTTTTTACTTTCCTTTCTTTTTCTTGTGTTATCCTAACCTTAGTTAAGGACTCTCAGTTTTTGTTGCGACTTTTTATTATTTTTTTGTTTTTCGTTGAAAGTTATTTTTAGATACCAAGTTTAGCCTCACTATATTACGTAACACAACTAATATGCTTGCACTTGTAAATAAAAATATGTATACTTGATTTCTGATTTCCTGTACAATTTCTATAAATTTTGGCCTAGTAACTAACTGTTGGCAAATTCAATCTTTATGGCCTGAAGAAAATTCGCTACATTCAGGTAAATCGGCACTCATATTATGTCAAGAAGTGTTAATTCAAATGTATTTGATTTTATATAACCAAAACCAAATATTGATTTATGTCGATGGTTAATGTCTTGAGGAGGAAACCAGACAATTCCATTTAGATATAACATTTCAAATGAAAACAATGGCAACAATTAACTATTTTACGTAAAAAAAGCGATAACTTTTTAAAGAAAAAAAATCTGAAAACATTTCATAACAGACAAAGTTAACGCTTTCGTTTGTATGCAATTAATTTTGTACATTTAACAAAATGTCTTTCATAATCAAAAATCTTTAACAGGCAGTGAAATAAAAGAAACATATGCAATAATTGTGCAACAATATGTGGCACTCACAAAACTAAAAGAAAACGTAGACCATGCAATAATATGAATAGCACCAGAGCCACCAGAGTTCAGATAAAATTTACAGACACACACATTAATATCGACAACAACGACAACAATACCTCCGAGAGCAGCAACAAATGCTATCAACTATAATAAAAAAAAAAGTAGGCACCAGCAAAAAATAGCAAAATTTAATAAGAATTCACTTGAATAAAAACAAAAACCGTTAAATATTTAATACAATTTATTACAAATTGTGGTAAATTTTTACTTAAAACAAATGCTTGATGTTGTTGTGTTGTCGTTGTCTCGTAAACAAAAGATTTAAGACCCATACTTCATTTAATTTGTACAATTTATTTCAACATATTTTTAACATCCTTTCATAGCTTTAAAAAAAGCAACAAAAGCAAACAACTAGTAAAAGATACTAACAAAATGCAATTCTATTGAATTCTTTTCCTTCTTATTTTACTTCAGATTTCTTTTTAGAGTCTTTTCTGATTTGCAGTTCGTGTGTTCTGTTATTTAAAGAAATGAAAATTACATTTCTTAGAAAACAATTTCTAAGCAATTTTTGCTCATGAAATTGTCATTTAACTAATCGTCTTCACCATAAATAACCATAAAACGTTTTTAGTATAAAAGAAGTTAAAGTGTCAATTATAATGAATGCCCTGACAATTTAAAGCCATCGATAGTGTCAACTTTAAACCAGCCACAGCAACAAACTTCAACGAAAAACTTGTTAAACGGCGGCATTCTAAGAGACAATTTTACTTTTCTTTTAAATCTTTAAGTACAAAAACTATAAAAAGCAGAAGATGAGCGAGCTACAGTCCACTCCAGTCCAGTCATGTCCAAAAACCAAGTTAAAGGTGTTTAAAATATCATGACATTTTTCAAAATGGAATTTCGTTTCTTCGTTTGTTTGCCTATTTATTTCCCCACATGCAATGTAATCTTGTACGAATGAATGCCTGCTGCCTCATTTATAAATAACACCTCACAAATACTCAGCCAAGCCCTCTCACCCATTGCTATTGAAAACTTGAAAGGTGCTAAAACACATGCGAAAATACTTAAATTCTTATATTGTACCGACCTTGAATTTTTGTCAAAGTTGACAATTTACCAGAGAATAGGATTTATTGCTATAGCAATGTTGTGCAAAACATCGAACATCGACAAAAAAGTACAACAGAGTATGGAAATGAGCATTTACAAAATAACGATCCAGCAAATGAAAACTAAAATCAAATCTACACCAAGTTTGGGAAGTATGCCATTATAAATAACACCAACACCTGTTCTTGTTCTGCTGGTAATGAGTGTTCGATTCATACAGTAAAGTTTTTCTTCATTTAATTGTTTTAATCATGAGGAAAAGAATTTTTCTAAACACCCCGTTTATTCAAACATTTTCTATAAACTGCTACCACAAATCATTTTATTGTAAAAATACAATTTATTTGATGGGGGTCCTCAGCTAGCGTCTATGCGCATTTCGCTGGCTGCTTAAGCCAGCTCATAAGGAAACTTCTACCCAACTATTTAAAAAAAAGAAGAAATGTCTTATGCACGAAATTCTTTAAGCCAAATGAGAAAGCTTAAATCACCGCAAAACAAAAACATCAAAGTTATAACAAGAAGCAACCACAATTAAGTTGTTTTTTTTATTTTTCTTACTTTTCTTTGTACAAATAAAATAGTTTTTGGATATTTTTTTGTTGGTCTCTTCGCTTATCGCAACGTAAACTGGGCATCATTCCCCCCGTACCTTGACGCAATTACCATTACGATTCTCTATATATGTGCTGACAGTTTGGACAACACTCATTCATTCTCGTCCGTTTACATGTTTGGTCATGATGATGACGGCGACGTGCGACAACGTTGCTGCGGCCGTAGTCATTGCAAAATGGAGTATAATTATTTTTGATTTTTTTTTTTTATTCGTTATAAAGCTTAATACAAAACAAGGTGTTACAATAAATTAGGATTTTCGAATTATTCTTTGCATGATCATTTGTGCATAAAATATGCAAAAGGAAAAAGAGACGAGAATGTTTCGAATTACAGATAATTGAATAAAATTATGCGAAGGAAACAAACCTGATTTAAAGTTATTTTCCCTTAATTGTGCATCTTTGCCAGTTTATAGAGTTAAATAAATTTTCTGTATTCTTTAGAAAACCTAAACAAGTTAAAAAATTCAACTATTTGCTTCGTTTTTTTTTTTTATTATTCTCCAACTAAAGGGGCAATTTTAATATTTTTATTTACGCTCTAGTTCCATAAGCAAGAACTTGTTGGAGAAGGTTTATATGAGGGCAAGCTTATGTAATTCACTCACCATTTGCAGCGTATCCCGTGTTCTTTCGACGTATGGAACTTTAAGTTGACAATAGTTTGTGATATGTGCGGCATTTTGACAACTGTTACTTCTCTTGGGTTGAGCTTGATTTGACATTTCATCGTTAATGAACTGAGGCCTGAACAGTGTCTGCAAATTGCACAGACATTTTACAAAAAACCATAGTTCAGTTCGAGAAACTCATCGCGCTCTTCGTTAATTTTTCGGTTGGCTCATTTTTGTTGGAATGGATAAGACAATAGCCCTTATTAATGTGGCGAAGATGTGGTTGCAACAAGATGCACCACTGGACCATTTTGTGTCGGCCATGTTCAGTCACTGCTCGACAAGCCATTTACGATTGACGGCTTGGAAGATAACATAAACCAAGTTATCACTGACATGCGGCCTTAATTGCTGCAAAAAGCGATCGAAAATTCGACTTACCCGATGAGACTTGCTCCGCAACATGCCGGAAATCATATTCAAATTAAAATGGCAAAGAATTCTTCTTCTAATAAATACAATTGCATTTATATGTGTTTTATTTCAATTTAAAATTCTATCTCAGTAAAAAAAAACACCCATTACACCGACGTCCTTAAAATATTAAGTACATTTCTTTTTAATTTTGACTAACTTCTTTAGCAATAAATATCTATCTTTACACCTTACATATGAATACTGTATGATCTGTAAGATGTATAGAATATAAATCCACCAATTAAACACCAGTACAGTGCAATTAGAGAATGAGTGCGTTTTCTTATGTGAACATTTTCTTTCAACCGCATCACAAGTTTTAATCGTTTTAATTATCGGCAAATTTTCTTAAACTTAAAGAACTTGATTCACATATGTAACCGTTCATTTAAACTTGCCTGTACAAAACATTCGCACGTACCTACAATGTCTATTCGCAAAGTCCTATCATTAGATCAACAAGAACATTAGTTACAGTAGAGAACAGCATGTAAGAACAGTTCTGCAGTTTTCAGTTGTAATTCTCTAAACAAATATGAGTTGTGATATAATTGATTAAATTTAACGAACGAAAAAAGGCAAAAAAGAGAAAAACTTGCATAAATGTTAACAAGTAGTTAAATCTAAAAGTAGATAAGTTAAGAAAGATTGATGCCTTGTGCGGACTCATTGCTTGAGAAAGAACAAAAATAGTCTGAGCAATGCGACAAACGATGGCTATTAGATGTGTTCCTCATCAGTTTCAATTTATTTTCTTTTCTTTTCATATATTTTTTTTTAATTAAAGTATTCCGACGAACAACTACTTTTAATTTATTGAACTTGTTTTAAGTCTTAAAATTATCTCAGACTATTAATTAAAAGCGTTTCCTAAAATTAGAAGCTCCTTTTTTTTCGACTACAATTTGTTTTCTTATGGAACGTGCAAAAAATTAACTTTCGATAATCAATTATAGATTAAGATCTTAACGTCATATTAAGTGACAATTTTTATAAAAGTGGAAGTCATTTATTTTACATGAGATGCATAGAGATGCCAATGGGAATAATGATTTTGAAACCGCGAAGTTCGGGTTATTCTAATCCCAAAAGATATTTTTTTAAAATGTATTTTATTATAAAAATTTGAAAATATATCTGTTTTGAAATTCTAAAAATTAATTAAAACATGTCGGTTATATACTTTTGTTTGAAGTTGCTAAACAAAATGCTACCTATTTTGGCTCACCAAAATACGACATTTATGCTTTAAGGGATTTCGAAAGTCGTTATTTTTTCGCGAAATGTTTTTTTTTTTCTATTTTTCGGGAAGCATCTTAAAAAATTACAAAAAATATATTAAAGCATATAATACGAAAAACTGGCAATTTTAAGCTGTTAAAAATGAAAACCAAGCCGCCTAAGAAATATTATCCCATGCAAAGGCCGGAATTCTTTTTAGTTAATTCAGGTGGAACCTAAATGTCCAATTCCCCAATTTCTACGTATGTAAAAAAATAGATTTTTATCAAAATATTAATGTCTAGCTTTGTTAAGGCTTAAAACTGGGAATAAATTTTAGCCTTATTTAAAAAATTAATTAAAAAATTAGCCATTTAAAACATGTGTAAGATATAGATTATTTAATATCAAGAAGCTCACAAATTTACTAAAGTGATTGTCATTAGCACTTCAACTGTCACTTTAAATTCAAAGTAGATAAGACACATGATTAATATCGTTTTGCAGAAGTATTTTTAAAATTTAAAGGCAGATTTATCAGAAACACTTTTTAAGAATTGAGCATAATAATACAAGGCTCAAATATATCTCTCCTATTGTTTAAAACTTAGGTGGACTTTTGGGAATTCGAATAGCTGATGGCATCTCTAAAAGTGTGAGAATGTATGGCAACATCAACAAAATCATCACGAATGCAAAAGGCAGCAGACAACATTTCTATCAGTCCAAGAATCAGCATGTTCAAGCATGTGTTCAAGTTGTAATTCTAAATTGTAATATTAAGCTCGATTTGTTAGAAAACCATTTTACAAAGGAAATAATTTGATTTCTCATTCTTAATCAAGATAAAGATATGTATGCTGGTAAAATCGAATTAAATTTATTATATGAGATATTCAATAACTAGATACATACAAAGGTACTTCTATTGATTACTTTACTTCATTTATCAATTTTCTGTTGATGGGGCAGGTAAGAGAAAGTACCAGGATTGATAAGGATCATAAACTCAAAAAAATATATAATAAAAATATTTTCAACATATGTAAAAATAAAATAAATACAAAATAAATAATGCGTATTAAATGTAAAAAAAAGTAATAAATTAAAGTAGCAAAAGCGAAAACCAACAAAGTGATGTAATATATAAAACTAAATACCTGTTAATATTTAACAGGTATCATCATCATCTCTGGCACTACAGGCAAACAACAGAAGGAATCAAAAGTTAATTTACACTAACACACACAAGCAATTGCGAAAGCAATTAAAAAGCGTTCCAGCACATAAAGGTAAGAAGGTTAAGCGGATTTTCTTCTACAATATCGTAAAGACAACAACAAACATAACAACGCCAGCGACAACAAAAATATGAAACCATGAAAAATGTTGTTGCTGCAAGAAGAACTACAGCCGCATAAAAAAAGTTGTTAAACCCTTTTGGTAAAGAAATTAATTAAAAAATATTTAAGAAGCAACTCTTACTTCATTTTGGTTTTATTTATGTCGGTATTCATAATTAAGTTCATGGAGATGAAGGGAGAGATAAGGATTCAGTTCTAGAGTCTATTATACCCGTGTAAGCAAAATTATTTAATATTTATAAGAAACGAGCTACTGCAAGCAATGATTTAGTTAGTTGCTTCAAGAAAGACGAGTAGCAAATACGCTCGAGAAAATAGCACTCTGGTTATGGAATGAACAGTTTGTGTGGCTTGACAATTAGGAAGAGAAGAAGGATAAGACTGTTGAGAAATATTATGTTTTAGTTAAGTTTATTTGTTTAAGATCTCGCGAATTTTTCACTTCTATATTTATTTTGTTTTTATTTGCGAAAACCTAAATTCAATCAATAACTAACTCAGTAAAATGTATTTTTAGTCTGCTTCAAGGGAATTTGTACTTTTTGCGTGAGTGTATTGACAGTATGTGACTTGTCAAAACTTAACTAAGAAATTTCTTTGTGCTTATTTGTTCTTGATGATGTTGGTTGAATGGATTATTAGCGTGTAATTTGCAGTTTATGGTGAAAGAAGACGCATGTCGTTAGTTGCAAGTTCAAACAAAAATACTCGCATCTACTCTTTTTTTAAGTTGCCTCTGCCAACGATGTGATAATTTTAACTCTTTTTTTTTGTATTAGATGCAAACATATACATGTATGTAAATACATACTTATATGCCTTCGATTATATATAGTAGAAAAATATACTTATGTATGTAATATCTGGTCTTAAGGCTTCGAAGATGCCAGTTGAAACTGTATGAAATAAGCGATTTTAGTAAGACTTTTGAGAAATTATCATCTTTCCCTAAGTGAACAATATTCTCTAAATTATGAATTTAACACGAAATTATTTGTATTTACTTGAATTTGTTTTATATATTTCATAAAACTTCAAACACAGCTTTGTAAAACATGCGATTGTTGTGAAATTATTAATGGAACACTATTTTGTATTCATATCCTCTACATCTGTCTTAAACGAGGTGCTCAAGGACGAAATCAAGTAGCAGTTTCGAACAGATTGATTAACCAGTTGTATAACCAGCTCAATAAGCTTGCTTGAGTGTCCAAGTGAAACCAAAGGCCTTATATTTTGTGGGTGGTTAAACCTACACTGGAGCAAATGCAACTAGATTCTCATTATTTGCAAACTATTGTGACTAATAAAATTAATTTTTAATTACAAAATCTGGCAACTCTTATGTTACGTATTGTTGTACAGGATTTAAAAAGCGGAAAGCTAACAGACGCAAAGGCAGATCTTAAGCATCGTCAATAACAATACAAAAAGTAAATAAAGATTGCAACAAAATAATGCCAGAGGCAGTGCACTGATAACATCGATAATATGTAGCAAATATTTAAAAGAACCTGCTACACATCAACAACACTTAACGATTACGAGTACGAGGTGTGTGTTAAAAAATAAGTGAGATTTTAATTTTTTTCTTTAACAATTTTTATTTACTCTTCAATATCAATGCTGCCCATTTCGATGCAGTCATTGTATTGTCTTCAATGGCTACGTATCGTTGTCCTCAAGTAGAGAACGACGTGTCATCGAAAACAGCTGTTACTTTGAATATATTAACACAAGAAAAGCAGCTGTAAGAACACAATATCGTTTTCTAAACACACCTCGTACGTATTTACACATGCACGCATAGCCATGGAGATACGCATACGCATTAATACTCGTAGTACCCCTTCTTGGTAATACATCAGCTTTTTTTTTTTGCTTCTTTTGCTTTAGCTCATGTGTTAATGCTCTATTTAGCTCTTTACTTTTTACCAGCAGCAACATCATTGACAGCTAAATAAAAGATTTCCGAACAAACTGCACTTTCGAAATGATGACTTCGCCCGCGAAAACAAAAAATCATAAAAGTATCGCAGCTTTTGAAAATTTTAACTCATTTACAAACATTTTTTAATGTCTTGCTATTTTGGCTTGTGTGATAAACCGATTGCGGACAAGTTTGTAAAAATAATAATCTTATTCTGTTTGGTTAAATTTTACTGTTTCATGCAAATTTTTCAAAAAAAAAAGCATTGCTTTATTTTAATGATGGTTTACATTATCATACAAGTCTTCACATGTCAAATTTTTGTGTAGAAAAGCACAAATGGTATCGTATAAACATGATATGTAATGAAACGTTACGACATTCTGAGATAAAATAACGGATTAAAATATGACGCTCGTATGAGTCCCTTTTTTTTTTAAATTGTTCAGAGAACTGTCACATCTTATTACATCAGGAATGAATTTTTCTGTAAACAAATAAAAAAAAAACAAATGAAAGGGGCTAAGAATTTATTATACTTTTCCATTATGTTTGGCAATATTTTATTACACTAATTGATTTGTATATGTATATTTTCATAATTACTTTACGTGCTCTAATTGGTTCCTTTTCTAACAAAATTTTTCTTCATTTTGCTTTCGTTTTCTCTATGTCAATAGTGTAAACGCAGAAAAATCAGTCATAAAGATTTTACTTTCATTTTTAAAACACGGATAAATGTTGTTATTATTTTTAAATAGATTTTACGTAAGTACAGTCGCACAGTCTAAATCACCCTTTGACGGCATACAGGGCTGGCCGCAAAAAACCTGATTTTCCAAAAATCTATAAAAATCATGTGAAAAACACTCACATTTTGTTGTTGATTTTTTATAAAAAATTATCTAGACGATCCGGTCGTTTGACTAAGTGTTCTTAGAAAAATTACTAAACTATATTTTTTCTGATAGGAGTTAGAAAAGAACATCTTGAAGTCATTCATTTCATATTTAAACAAAATATAAGTTTTATTGAAACCACGGCTTTCTAAAAACAACACCTCGAAAGGGTACTTTTTTACTAATTGATTGAAAAGTTAATTTATGCGCAATTTGACTTGAAAAACAACAAATTGACTTGTGTGTGTGTTTTTTTGTTTTAATTTTTACAATAAGTTAATTGAATTAAAAAAAACTTGATTATAATTCTGTTACTTTGCTTTTATACGAATTTATATGTACAAATTTTCTCCATATCATTAGCAAATTGGCGGTTGGTTGAATTCAATTCACAGCTAATTGTTTGCTTTTTTTATTGAGAAAAAATGTTCTGAAAAATTAATAAGAATTCATTTGCTAGACACTATTATCAAACTTCTTCAACTAAACAAAGACCACAGGTAAAATTCAATGGCAGCCTCTAAAAGGCAGAATAATGACATTCTATCTTGGCATCAGCAAAGACAATTGAACAAAACTTTTTACGCGCTTAATTAAGACATTATTAGGAAAATTTGCCTTTAGCATCTTCCTGTTTTATTCCGCATCAACACAAACACATTCACTTAAAGAAAATAAGAAGTTAGCAGGACCTAAAAACTACCGAGGAATTTCAAAAGAGTTTATTTCTTCGGCAAGAAGGTTACTTTAAAATTAAAAAGCTAGAAAATAAAAATAAGCCAAACTAAAATAAATTTTTTCATACTAATGACTCTGACGATTATCAAGTTTCAGACTATAGAGACTTTTGGATGGAAAATTATTTGAAAAGTTTTCGTGTTGATGTAGATTTTATGTGCAACTTCATCATTTCTATCCCATTCTAAGCTCCAGCAAAAACCATTCAATTTTACTTTTTAAATAATTTTGGCCAGTTTATGCAACACTGGAAAATTTGTGAAAATTAAATAGTTGGTTGGTTGGTAGATACAAAAACTTCAAACTTATGCTGTCAATCAGCCAACTAAACATAACCCTTTAATCAATAATCCAAACATGCCATATAATAGTTTTTGTATGTTCATTCCGCAAACACAACAAACCCCCAAAAAATTTAACTGCAACATGCAGCCAGTAAATTTACAATTGCCATCACAACCACTATCGTCAATGAGTTCGCATACATTTTGTAGGTTAAGCAAACATCGCCAGATTCCTGACTTTAATAGAATATATTTTATTATTGTTGCTTTTACCGGTGGTGATCCCCTCATTTTGGAAATGTTTTCAAGAAATATCGATTAAATATGTTGAAAATAAAATAGGTTAAATAGTGAATTATTATTCCTCGATCTCTCTTTTGACGTAGTTGTGGATAGTGGTTGTAATTGTAACTGGACTGTAAAACTCGCACAAAATATGGCTGCAGTTTATCGCAGAGTACTCTTGTTACCAAATTTCACCTTATTTAAAAAAATATTGAGAACATTCTCTTGGCATATAAGGATTTCTCTTTGATGTGATAAAAATCTCTTAGTTCAGTCTCTTTGAGTGACGGACGACATTTCCTTCACAATTACTTGCCCCACACCAACTATAGCTACAAAATCTAGTTTAGTGTGAGAAAATACTGATCTCTATGAGTTTTTTTGTTGTGCTCTTCAAAATATGGCAGAGTACTCTTTTGAAATGGCAAATACGGGTAGGTATTTTTTCTGTCTCACAACAAATGTTTTCATTGTGGTGATTTCAATTTGTTTTACCAAACACTTTCTCTCTTTATATTATATAAGGAGGAATATCTTTTGTATGAAAGCACTTATAATTTGAATAATATTTAAATTATAAGCAACAAGCAATAGAAATACAATGGATTTTCTCATGATTCGGTTGATTATTAAGTTTGGTTGTGTATCTTACTTAAAATACGAATGAAACTTTGAGTTTTTGCTCAAAATTTCAATACTTTTAAGACGCTGGAGCTATTGCATTATCTTGCCCCCTCCAGAATCGATATAAGCACCCAGCCATTCTGATTTTGCAAAAGTTACCATTAAGTAACTACCTCTGAATGGATTTTTACATTTGTAGAAATAATATTTGGAAAAAGTTGCGACCAGGATTCGAGCATTCAACAAATTCTAACAAATAGTAAATTATATCTGTTTTAGAATTTCATTGCTTTTGGTAACTTTTGCATTAGTTTAATATGCCAAGGAAAGCTACTCTGAATGAATAGAAATGCCTTAAGCTCTAAATCAAAACCCAGCTTGAAATTTTCAAACGTTACATTTTTAACTTTTTGATTTAGAATTTACTATATAATATTTATAGGTTTGTTTTGCCTTCACAAGCTTTAATTACTTTGCAATACGTTGTAGTAAAAGTTCACCAAATTACATACAAACAGACGGACTCACTTTTATTCATTCAAATCTCCAAAAATCCTTGAAGAAAAAGAACAGCAGCGAGGGAAAAATGAAGCTAATGTTCATCATAAGCATGTATTTTTACATATACATATTTGTATGCAAGCATGTGTGTTTTATTTTGTAAGGATACAAAATTTACTTTCAAACGATTATCCTTTAGGAGCTTTAAAACACTAATTCGAGTAGAAGAAATCATTTCTGTGTTTTTTTTTTCATTTTAATATTTATTTCAACATGTGTTTGCTCTTTTCTTGAAGAGTTTTTATTACTCGTTGCTTTGGTTGCTAAGTGTTTGCTAATGACAAACGCTCGTCTATCTAGCAAGCCTAATAAGGCAAAAATAAAAAAAGAATGCAAAAAAATCTCGACATAACTTACAAAAAGGAATGTAAGGAAACTGAGGTAGTGCCAGCATCTCTGTTATTAGTCAATTAAGCTACAGCAGCACTCTTTCGTAGCACTGCTGCCATTTATATAAAATGCTTTCAGAGAGAATATTATCATGTAACGTATTTTTAAGGGAATTATTTGCCTCCTGTCGATTTTAGACCAAATATTGTACAAATTGTTAAGGCGAATTATTGTGCTCATCTTTATCTTGCAAAAATGGTTTTTTGCATAAACTTATTATTTCATTTCATATTTTTTAATTAGTTTGGACTTATCTCTACAGGGCAAAAAATACATATGAACATATATAAAATATCTTTATAACTTTGCATACATATGTGCTCTTTAAGCTGTTAACACTTAACACCAAACAGCAACTAGGCTGCCATAAATAAGCCATTGAAATACGCAACACACCTGTCGTTTCTTTAATAAACTACGCAGTCTAAAATGTTGATGGCATTTTGTTGGGATTAGCAAGAAATAAACAAACAAGCAAAAACAAAAAAATAAACAAACAGATTAAAATAAGCTTTTTGCATATAAAAAGATATAATATTAACAGCATTCTAGTGTTTAAATATTTAAAGAACCCACCAAAATACAAATTATTTAAATTTACCACACAGATAACATGCATATGTATGAAGCGGCAGTATATTTTCAAAATGTTTCATTTTTATTTCTTTCTAATCTAAAAGATAGATAGCGAAACACACAAGTTAAATCTGCTTAAGAGGCTCGAGAGAGAAATCATGTAGGAAATGTTTAAAAATCAATAAATTACATTAATTATCATAAAACATGAACGAAAATTGTTAAACCAGAAAAGATCTATAAACAGCATTGAAAATATGTATGTATATGCGACGACATGTCAGTCAAAAACGTCAAGGGACATAAATTTCAAATAGAATTCCAAAATAAAACAAACTATGTGTGCATGTATGTGTGTTTTATTATTTCTTCTTAAATTGAATAAAACTGAAATAAAATTGTATAATAAATTTAGAATTATACACGAACTATACAATCAATGCTGAGAAGGCTTATTTGTTCGTTATTAATTTGTCTGTTTCTCTGTGGCTGTGTGCTCTTTATGCTAATGCATGGATTAAAAAAAATCTTTTTGTTTTCAAATAATATAATTAAAAATCTGCTAGTTGTTGTTCCTTTTTTTGTGAGTTGCTATGCAGACAATAAGATAACAATTAATAAATCAATTAAAGTAAAATCAATTGACAAATTAATATTGACGATTTCACTAAAAGAAGAAAAAAGAAACTGGACGAATGTGGCAAAACTGTTTCAAAACCGCAATTATGCAAATATTCTGAAAGCCAGTGTTTAAATGTATAAAACTGTATTTGGTAAAAAATTAAGGCTTTGATGTGGAAATTGGTTTCAAAGTGCAGTGGAACTAAGACTTTGATCTACAAACGTACGATGAAAATCATGCACAATTTGTTACATTAAAGATGATTTAATTTGAGAATCTAAATGAAGTTTAATTTTTTGCAGGTAATAGAAATCTATCGATTTCAAAACAATCTTTTTGAAGGGGTGTGAGGAGTTTGCGTCGAATTAGAAAACAATTTTTGAACCAAAAATGTAGCCCAAGACATATAATTTATATCATATGATAGAACTAAGATATATAAATTAAAAAAATCGCTACAAAAGGAATTTTAAAATAAATAAATACCGGCAAAAATAAGCACATCACAAACTTTTTCGGAGTCAAATCGTTTTACATCACTTAGCCGTATATAGACTTTCCGTAAAAATGGTGGCCACCCGAATAATTTCGTTTTCACCATCGAATTTTTCTGTTGTGCACATTAAACTGTTTCTAACTGAAATAGTAGCGAGACAACCACTGTTGCCAGATTGGAAGATTTATCGCGTTTTTGGGGATATTTGCTCAAATTTAACGATTTTTGGAAAGTTAAATATTGCACCCATTTTCAGAAATTGTTGGTCCTTAATTAATCTTTCGTTTCAAAATTGCTTACGGCACGCACCTATATAGTAAGTATTACTCTGTACATAGTTTGGCATTGCAGTCAAGAATTTCTGTTATAATTGAACGTTTTCAAAACTTACACAACAAGGACTTTACACCCATGTTGCTATTTTTACTACTTTTGCATTGAAGTATTTATTTTTTTTTTTAAGATTGGAACCGTATTTAAATCGACCTTAACTATAAGTTTTGCTCGAATTTCTGTAGGGGTTAAAAAAATATTCGTATAACAAGCGATTTTTATAGGTTTTGAAATAAAATCATATTTACATTTTCATTGATTTTTTTATAAATTTTTTTTACAAACCAAAAAAATTTAACAGTGATTTACGACAATCTGGCATTTAAAATATTAAAATGTAAAAATTAAATTTTGTTAACTTCTAGAAAAATGTGGCTTCTAAAACAAATTTTTCTCCATCAAAATAAAAAAAATCTCGTTAGGTATATTAGCTATTTTAAACATATGGTAAATTCTTCCTTAATAATCGTTTATGAATACAAAGAGTTTAATTAAAATAATAATTTTGCTTAACAATGGCTTGAAATGCTTTTTGAATTTTTATAATAAGTGGAGCTCGAGTGATCAACGAATTTACTCTATTACCACATAACCAGTATTCTAATATAGTGGTACAACTTTAGCAGGTTGTACACGAGATTGAAAGGTTGGAGGGCTCGTTGTATTAACCAAATTTAGTCTCTGTTTTTATACCAATCTCATGTGAAAACTATGGTGAAAACCTTTAATTGGCACAACTAACTTCTTCGTTTTGCTACAAATTTAATTCTCGCAACTGTTCTTTATGCCGTCTTACATATCGAATTTCGCGTTTAGGACAATTTTAGAAAACCTTGAAAAAAGGCAACACTCAAACCTTGGAATAAATTTTAAAAATTAAAAAATTAAATTTGAAAAAAAAACTTTTAGTTTCGAGAATGCAGATGTTTTTCTCGATTAAGGTTTGCCAAACAATGAATACTACTGCATTGAGGGGTATGACACTTTTGTCGCTCATTTCAATATACAAGTTGTAATAAAAAATTACCCTGTTTAATGCTCATATGTGGATGGTCAAACATTAAAATCCACTAACACACACACGCGCTCGCCCATACTGGTACTGGTGACCACAAACATAGTTTCTCATTAAACACTTTGGGCTGACTATAAACGGCTAACAAATGGTCAAACAAAACAGGGATTAGCTAGAACTTATGTTCCTTTCTATTTTTTTTTTCTCTTCAGAAAAAGTCAAATATTTATTATCATCTAAAGGGGGAGGATATTTGTTATACAATTCTGAAATTCTTATTTATGAGCACTTTTCATGTCAACATTATTTTCTTTTTTTTATTTTATTTTCAAACATGACATTTGTTTTTAGGGAATTACAAACCAAAATAATTGGTAATCCGCCAAAGAGACATCATTAAAAATCAGCAGGAGTCTTCAAATGCATTATGGAAACTTAACTTGTTTAAAAATATTTAATTAATCACTTTTATTTCTTATGAAATTTTTATGATACGAAATTTTTGAAATGAAAATAAACGCCTTCGTTCGTTTTCATTTGCACGTATGTATTTATTTTCTTTAAAATCATTTCAACGGCAAAAACAATAAAATAAATATTAGGAGGCATGTGCAGCAGCATTTGTTTTATCAATTTCGATTATTCGGTTCTGTTATACAGTTGTTGCTTTTTATTTGAACCCAACCGTAGAAATACGGCTTAAAGGAATCAGTGCGGAACTTTTGATACAAAAAAAAAGACGCCAGAGGCGTTGATCATAAATATTTTTTAAGCAACCATATCCTTTGAAATATGAACACATATGTATGTGTGCAGGCACTGTTTGTTAGTGTATGTGTTCGAATGGTATTAAATTACCAACTATGTAATTGTAATTCATTTTATCAGATTCAAATGCTCACATACATACATATATTCCGCGTCTGAACACTCCTGACCTTAAAACTTTTCTTAGAGTATGAGTTAACCAATAACAATCCTTGAAATATTTAGTTGACCTTAGCGAGATCTCTTCCAAATGTTCAGTTCAGCTCTCTCAAAATATTTAAAAGAGACGATTCTGTAATTTTATGAGTATCAGATCCCATCATTGCCGGCGATATGCTTCAATTATCTTAAACACATACAGCATTTATCTTTTCATATAACTTCTGTTTAACAATCAAGCCGTAAATTTATTAAGAGGTGTGTTGCCGACGAATGTACCAACAACACATTTTCACAATAATGATTTGTTGTGAAATGTTGCTATTATGCTGCTTTAGTTTTGAAAACATTTGCTTTAACATGTTTTGTTTAGCAAATGCTTCTTGCAACAGTGACACTGACAATCGATACTATGTCACATTTCTTTATACACACATACAGTTGTTTACTTGTTTTCAAATTTTATCTGGAGTTAATTATTTAAAAAAAACCATAAATCTTTTTCTTCGCAAAGACATTTGGAAATTTAAAACCCTAGCTAAAGCATCCTTTATTGCCAGACAGATGTGTTTGTTGTCTTCATATTGTTGCTTTTTATACGAGTATTTCTACTATGAACATATTTTTGTAACCCCGCGTGATTATCACACACAGTGTAAAAGCACAGTGTAGAGAAAAGAGAAATATATTACTTCAGAAAACGGTTGATCTTTATGGTTTTGTCATTCTGACAATCATAATCCAATGCCACAAATGATGGTGATCCTGTTAGGACACACATATCAAAAGCAAACACCACAAATTATAGTGATTTTTGGTTGAATATAAAAAAAATGAGACTCAATTGTGCGTATTTGTGTTTATAAAATCAAAGCGATGGATGTTGCATGTGTGTGTTCCAATGACAGCCATTAAAATCAGTATAATGCACAATGAAATGTCCTGTAATACAAAGGTTTGTTTGTGCATTAATTATAGGTAACAAACAATAGCGACTTTATTTCATTATTTATTGTAACAAAATTTTCGAATATTTTCAAATGCTTTCAATATTTAAAAGAAAAATAATGTTCTTCGGTTGCAAAGGAAAATCCCGAGTTAAACTTTTATACTTTTTCAACAAGAAGTCTTTCAATACGAGTATATTAGTACAAATCTCTCGATCTTCTGGTCAGTGCCACTTTAACCAATTTAGCACGGCGATTTTTTAGTAGGCATTTTAAGACACTCCTCGTTACAGGGAAACAAGTATAACTTTACGTACATTAGCTTAAAGTTGTTCCTTTTGAATCTATCCCTATTTGTGTGTAACACAATATATCAACTTTAAAACCCTGAAATTTTCTCTATAAAAATAATTTGGGAATTTTTGTTATTTTTTGTAACAAAAAAAATCAATTGACTGCAAATAATGCGCACCGTCGGGCGTACCCGCCATCCTATATTACAAATGAGATTGTGTGATTTTATATTTTATCTCACAGAAATAAAAACTTAATTTCATTTTAAATACAGAGTTAAAAAGTTATGAATAGAAAGTTTTATTTAAATCGACTGTAATGAAGGCTGGTTGTTTGTTCAGGTAATGAAGGGATTTGTACATGAAAAATTTATTGATCAAAGATGTAAGACAAGCTTTTGCACGCGTGAGATGGCCAAGCAGAATCAAAATGTTTAGTTTTAGGTGAATATTTATTTTTACATCAAATTGTTGCGACAGGTTGCGACGCCGAAAAGTTCAGAGCGATTAATGTGACCATGTTGTTCTAATTTCTCTCATTTTTTGCACTGCACAAATATATGATTTCGAAAAGCAGGGTATAGATGTTTCTTAGAAATGAGACACTGCCAAAAAAGTAGGCATAGCACAATAAAGGCCCATAGCAATGATTTTTTTGTGTTTATAATTTTGTAATATTTTTTTTTCTTATTTTTACAATTTTTTTTTTTTTTTGTTTAGCCACAGATTTCTTTGAAATTGGATTTTTATCGCTCTAGATTGACCAACTAGGGTACTGCGCATGTTTTGAATGTTTACTGTACTTCAATAGCCGAAATGCTTGAGTAACTGAATACTTTACATACATAAATGCTGAAATTTTGCGCAGATCGGGAAAAGGTCTAGTACGGGCTTAAAATTGAAGCCGATAAATAAAGACTTTTTAAATAACTAAAATGATCTCACATAAAAAATATAAAAAGTTTGTAACTTAATTTTCTGTCTTTAAAATTTTCATCTCAAAACCTCCATTCCCTTTGTTCACATATCATACGATGGAAATACAACGAAAACACATCAATTCTTTCAAAATTTGTCTTATGTACGAAACTAAATTTTATATCAGAGCTTTGAGCTATTCCACAAAAGAAAGACAAACAGAATGTAAATGCGAGATCACGAACATGAAAGTCTCAAAAAGTCAAATCTCTTCTATTCACGCAATCATAATAATGCAGATAAGTTATGATGTGATCGATCTCGACCGGCTAAAACATGCTCAGTTGGTTTTTAATTAGTTATAAAAATGTTAATTCGAAAATATTTCATACTACTTAATTATATTGAAATAGTTTTAAAACATCTACATATGTGTGAGTATGTGCCGCATATTCATTTTCTTAATAATATCGACAACAACAAAAAGAAGGCATAAAATAACTGTTGTAATGTTCCTAATTCCGTCGAATATCCGAATCTAACCGAAAATTTTATAAAATTCACATCACAATAAGGTGGTCTTCAGTAAAAAATATTTTACAAAATAATTATTAATTAATTAATTGACAATCGAGGTACCTACACAAATATCCTTTCAAATGCTGTTAACTATTTTGTTTTCTTGTTAGAGCCTTTTCCAAGGAGAGAAATCACTGCAGAGCTTTTTTAAAACCTTTACACTTATAATGTTTGGTTTTAGCTGACATTTTTAATTGATTGCGGCAATTATTTATGTATTTTTTTAATTAAATAAATAATTGATTCAATTAAAAACTTCTTTAAACATTAAGCTGAAAGCAAACAAATTCTTTAAAAGGCGTAAATATTTTTTGAGTGCTATATAAATGTTTTTCCTTTTTTTACTTATTTAAGATTTTTACCGCATAATTTTAATTTTCCGTCAAGTAACTGCAACAAATTGTAGGCAAAATTGGATAAAATAAAACAAATAAAGTTGGGAAATTAAAAGAAAAAGATATTTTTCAATACTCATACAACAAACACACTTCCGTTGGTTAATTAAACACGGAATATAATACAACAAACAAAATACAATAACAAAAATTGTTGTTAATAAAGCCGTCTATGGTTATTAGCCTTTAAACGCAAGAACTATGTGGCACCCTGGGGTTGTCACTTCAGGCGGTACCAAGGACACTTACTTACGCACTCTGCAACGAAAATCAGTGGCTGGCCAAACAGGCAGTCACGCTGGACAGATAGGCCTCAGCTTAATTGCCTACCTCTCACACTGTTACCTTTTATTGCCGTTGCACTGCACGTCCATGTAGTAGTCGCTGTTATTTGTTTTTGTTTTTCATCTATTCGCACAGTCAAATTTGAGTTTTCTGCAGTTGTTCACCTTGAAAATGGTGAATGTTTTTTTTTTTTTTAATAACCGTTTCTAAGCCAAAACCGAATTAACGCCGCAGAAATCGATTATTTACGGTTGGTTAGACAATTTAAAGAAAATGCGGAAAAAACCAATGTGGCCAAAATTTCATGGTAAATTAAAAATTGAAAATAACTTTATTTCTATTGTATTCACATTGACATGAAAACCTGCCGAGACAGCTTAAACGGACAACAGAGATCATTCTGAAGCTGCAACAAAAACTATTCCCCTAATATGAGTATCTACGTGCATCATTTAAAAGAGCTTTAATTGAAGAATGTTTCGTCTTATATTCACTAAAAATAAAAATGCCAACGTACATATTATTTTTCGCAAAATTATGCTCAAACTGAACAGGAATATCTACACATAATCTCCACACAGAAGACCACGAACAAATATCTTTTCGTACAGCGTTTTAAAATTGAAAACATTTCACCAAATTGAATGAAATGAGGCAGGTAAATTATTCAATATGAATAACTCAAGTTTAAAAACCATATTACTGGCTATCAGCTGTTAATTTAATATATTTTCTTCCAGATCTTCAAAATTCGTTGTAAACTAATCTGCGTTTCGTCACTGTAACTGTGGGCTTGTGTCGGTATATCCTTTGGCTGGGGATGAGGGAACTGGAGTACAGTTTTCACCATAGTAGGAGTTAATAAATAAACCTTATTTTGAAGTTGCCTTAAATGCTGCACCATTGAAGGAAATTTGTCATTTTTAATTCATCTAATCACTTGAATATAGATTTGCGTTTGCCAGGAACAAAAGAAGCATGCATGCAATTTACCTAACGTTGTTGGTTTGAATAGCTTAATTTGGTTGAAATAACAATTAATGGCAAATTGAGCTTTTTTTATTTTGATTTTGATTGAGACAAACGGGTTTAGAGAGAATGAGGGGAAAGGAATCTTTGCGGAAAACCACGTAGTGGCATGATTAGAATCCAAATGTTTTTATTTCAAAGAGCTCAGAAGAGAAATCCATAGAAATACATTAGAATTTAAACACGCGTTTGCGATTTAAATCATCATCCCAACTGCATTGAAAGCTTTTTTCAATTTTTCATATTACGATCTAGAGTTTTATGAAGAAACAAGCAAAAAAAGCACTGAACGCACAGGCAACTCTGATTAAGAACGTGGACAAAAAGTGCATTCAAGCCGAAGAGGAAGATGAAAAGAACGTAGAGAACGCGTTTAGCAGTCTTTAATACGCGCCAAAGATTTTAGCGTTGATAACTAATGCTTGAATTCTTAACGTTTTGGATATTGTATTTTCGGTTTTGCTTTTCTTTTACAGATTTTTAGTTTTCTTAGCTTTTGCTTTTTTTCCTCCGAGATGTGCTTGTACAAGGAAGCATGCACTTTTCGTAGCTCGAGTTTAAGGCTTGTAAAGCGTAATTGCCATAAATGGAATAATCTTGTATCTCTACGTGCATAAGCTAAACTAAACTCTTCTCCAAACAACAGGCAATAAAGAGATGTTAACCAACAGCTGCAGATGTTGAATTGAAATTAAATTTGAACAAATAAAACCTACTTTTTCGTAAAACGCTACAGAATAGAAAATTAGCTCATTTTTGCTATCTACCACCTGGTACCAATTGATGAAAAGCAAAGGAGCAAATTAAAAGCGTACAAATGTATTTGTAGTTAAATTCACTTACTTACTGAAAGGGGAGTAACATTAATACAATTAATTAATTTATTACTCGTGGTATCCTTTACTTGTGAAAATGAGGCCTTGACCGTCTTATCTGGAGTTGGTATTTATATGAAAATCAAAGCAAAGTTTAATTTTTATTTGGAACTTCTAACAAGGAGTGTCACATATATTTTTAGCTTCCTCTCTATTCACATGCATCTATTTCATTTCATTTCAATAAATAAGCAAAAACGTGATTCTTGCCGACCAAGTTTTCCCAGTTGTTGCAGTTACGTTTAATTAAAAAAAATATATTGAATCGTTACTACATTAGAAGTGTCAGTCACTTCTTAAAATGTAAATGGGATTAATGTAACAATAATTCGTTAATCCTTTTCAAAAACACCGTCGTCCAACCCTTCTCAGATAAACAAATTTATACATATGTACGTATGTACTCGTATGTATGTATGTATCTGGGTATTTAAAATTACAAGTTTGAATAGAAAATAAAAACGTTACCGAACACTTTGTATCTCTTCATACTTCCCCTGTTTTTTATTTATTTTTTTTTGTGATTGTTAAGAAAAAACAATCCTAAAAAAAGAAAACTGATTTAGATCAAACATTCTTCAATTGATTTACTTTTTTTGTCCCTTTTTTGAGGTGATTTGAGATAATTTCACCAATTTAATTACACCTCTCTTCGTAGAATTTTGTAAAAATAGAATTTAACCTTTTGAAATATAAATTGTTCTCTCTCTCTCTCTTATTTTAACTTTTAACTAAAATAATTTAATTTCAACTCATTTATACGTCTAACATTAATTTCAAAAAGATCACGTTACAACGTTTCACGTCTACGTGGCCACGATATGTCATTATTTTACAGCTGAGCGTTATAAAATTATTTAACATTTAATTTTAATTCGCAACAGGAATTGAAAAATTTAATTAAATTTCTTGAAAATATATTTGACCCTGTGAAATTTGTTACATTCCACTTCTGTAGTAAAGAGAGAAAGAGAGGGAGAGAGAGAGAGAGATTTTGAGGATTTATTGGTGTAATGGATGAATATGAAATTTAAGATATTACAAATTACTTTGTGAGAGGAAGTTGGGTCTCAATTCTTTCGTTCCTTCCACTTAGTGTATTGCCATCCAAACTACATGTACAAACATATAAAGTTTAATTTCGTCTCAACTAATAGAAGTGGGATAAAACTGACCTTGAGGATTACGTTATTGTTAAGTTAGAAGTGAAGCTAATGCAAGCGTTTTAACAAGATTTCATCTAAACCGCAAAGCATAAAACCTTCGCAAATATAATAAAATCAAGTTCATAGCCGTACATGTGACAGCTGTTGAGTTTCAGACCGCTACTACGCAATTGCAAAGTAGTGGTTCAACCCTCCTCGTTTCTTTTTCTTTGGCCTTTCAAGGTGGCGTTAAACGTTTTAAAAAATTAATCGAAACCCAAACAATGACCTTTTAAAATTCAATATGTTTGAAAAACGGTTGAAATTCTAAAAGTATAAACATTTTCATAATCATTTTTTTTCTATTGCCATTATTTTACTTCTGCGTGAATTTTCTAAGCACAAGGAAAAGAAAAAAAAAACATTGAATTTTGTCTGTTTCTTATATGGGATTCGACAGTTCGAGACGCTACTTTATGTTGCCTAACTGTTAAACTGTATGTAAATGACTGGAAAAAATCAATGTTCCTTCCTCTCCCTAAATCAAATACATTTTCCAGTAATGCTTGATTTTATCGTAAACCCATAGAGATATTATGAACATTGATTTTTGATTTGTTATTCCAACAGGGTGTTACGATATAGATTTATGGAACGAATTTCCGTCATCCCTTATCTTATCAACTTACATATCATAAGGATTAATAGTGGACTGTATATGGGTGATGGACAGAGCTACTTGAACTTTTTTTTTTGGCTTACAACCATCGAATATTTTCAAATGGCAATTTCACGAATGCTGAATAACTCGCTTCTTTTGTTTTAAAAATCCGGGTTTTCGGTTTTTTCCCTTAATTTTTTATTTACTTAACTAAAACATAAAGTTCAAGTTGAATTTAGTAGAAAGAAACAAAAGATTATTAATATAATATTATTAATATAATATATTAATTAATGTTGATGTGTGGCCAGATGTTTCGTTTATAAAATGTCAATGATACAGTGACATTTTTTAATAGTGATTGCAACTCATTGCAAATGTAAAATTTAGAATTGGATGAAAATAAAGTACAAGAAAATGCATCGACATTGCAAGAAAAGTTGGCAGACTTTTCTTTAAGTCTTGGGCACAACGGTACTCTGTTATGAAAAAATACGGAATTTCCCTAAAAGTGGAAATTTGCTAAAATACTCTTCTATAAATCAAACAAATATGCGGTAGTACAATTGTTTGTTCTGAAGGTGATGAAAAATTAGATACTCATGAATCTGGCATAAATTAAGGCAATAAAAACGTACAAGACCTTTGTTTTTCAATCATAATTTTAGCTAATACTTGAATCACTAGCACAGAACACACCCAATAGCTGTTGGTGAACTTTCATGTGGTGACTTTCAAACATATGCCATCTTGTGTTGTTGAGTGACATTCTATTTAACCTTTTTCCTCAAACAGAGTTGCCAGAATATACTTTGTGGCTTTATTTTTATATATCAGGTACGGAAAATGTTATTAAAATTCGGTATTTTCCTTCTAAACAACATTTTTATTTCTAATAATGCAACACGCCAAGACAAGTTGTATATAAATTAAATAAACACTCTTTAAAAAACTAAGCAGTTATGTTACGTTTTTTATTTGTACTGGGGTCGAATTACGGCATTCGATAGTTATGGAAATTTTAAAAGAATTAAGATGAAAATTTCATTCGATATGGAATACCATATTTACCCCCTGAATTATGATACGAAGATTGATTTGTTAGTTACTCGCACAATATATTAAACGTTAGTGTGATGGATTATTTTGCAAAGAGAAGGTAAACTTTGATCGAAACATTTTTTTAACGACAATGGACATAAACTCGGAACGACCAGTGTCTAACCCAATGAAGAGTTTAAGGTGTGTGGCACGTAATACTTCTTTAAAATCAACAAAAAGGGATTTAAGGAAACATAGCGATATACATATCTATTTAAATCGAATTTTAGCCATCCCTTATCGACAAACCGGTTTCGATTATGTACAATATCATTTTTCGTTCTCTAAATATCAAATCATGCGGTCGGAATATCAATTCAAGAATTAGTCACAGAAATATTTTTATTGATGGTTAGCGATAACATAAAATAGTTTTTGGATAATTTCTTGGACTCAAAAAACTCTTCGAAAAAGTACTGAATAATGTGAAATACATAGAATTTGCCATCCCTGATCTGTGGCAATGTGGAAAACAGAGCAAGTTTATGGAAGAAACACTTTGTCGAACGTACGCTTTGATTATTTAATAACTAAATTATTATACTTTACTTAAATATAGTTATAGAAAGGTTTGTCGGTCATAATTAATTGTGATAAAATAATAGTGAAGATAGTTTTAAAGGAAAAATCTTTGTTGGTGTATATTTTAACAACCCTGGTTTCATGTTTTCACTTGCTCGTTTATTCTTATAGAACTAAAAAGTTTGTTTCGTTTACCATTTTTGTTTTTTGCTTGGACGAGTGGTTCCTGCGTTTTGGGTGTTGCGGAATTTTCGTAGTGTTTTTATTAAATGGTGCGGTGCGATACAAATTTATAAAAAAAATCAACGTTTACGGTGTGACTCCTAATTGTTTATTACATACATATATTTTATTAGAAATTATTTAAAGAATAGATAGACCAAAAAGAAATTAAAACTAAAACCCGAAAAAATTCGACTATAAAAAGCAAAACCAGATATCAATAAAAAAAAGGTGCTTAAAAAAATAAAGAAATATAAACGTAAATTTCTTTTAAGTGGTCAGTGAAACGATTGATAATTTTGGTTTGTTGCTGTTTCTCTTCCAGCTATTTGGAAAAACTACCAATCGTTTAAGAAACTTGTTAAACTTGTTGTTTTTATTAATGAAAATTTATGACAATTTTCTACAAGCTTATAGTATAATATTGCTTTGAGTTTTAATAGTTTTTAGAAACATTTTTAATAATTTTTAATTTCTATATGTATTATGTAAGATGCATACCTCAGAGGTTTACAATAGATAAATTAGAAAACACGTAGCAGGCAAAAAAATATCTGTTCATTTTTCAAGCCTGTTGTATAATTTCTACTGCTAAGCAAGTAGGTAGTATTTTGAACATAATCGAATATTTTCTCAAATGAAAGTTTTTCAATTATGTGGGTCGAATATCTACGATTTTGCGCTAATTTATATCGATACAAATACGTTTTATTACCGAATAATAGGCTTATTCACATACCTATATATTTTCCATTTATTAGTATATCCGTCTTCCGATTTTTTGGGTGTGTGTTCTTTGATAAGCTTTGTCAAATATCGCATGATTGTCTTACAAAATAATTGAATTGATAGACCACATGCTCGCCGTCGTGCTTTTATTTTTCTGCGGTTCACTGGAGATCCTCAGTTATCCATCTTTACGATTGCAAGGTGTATGTTTGGGAGATCTTTTTGTTAAAAATATATTGTTTGAATATACATACATATACTTATGTATGTATAGGATGATTATTTAACCCATTGCGATTTGAAAATTAAAAAAAAATAGAAAACTTGCAAATGTAATTGAAATATTTTTTTGGACTTATAAATGAATACCTGACGGGTACTTTTTAGAGATTATTGCATGTAAAATTCTTCAAATGCAAAATGCTATTTCAGCTACATATGTGAACGCAGCTACGAAATTATGCAGGTATGATACAACAACTGCATCTAATGTGACAATTCTATATATCCTTTATGATGTAAACATATGCTATAGCTCATACGAAAGTAATGCGATTACGGTGAAATTCGGCATTATAGCTTATGTTTTCCAATCGCATAATTATGCCAAATATGAATAGAATCGAATTATTTTTAAAGAAAATGTAACAAATTAGTTTTTTTAAAAAGGCTTATGTTTGTTTAGAAGTTTTCATTATACATTTTTCAATTATATTCAAATAATTTAGAATAGAATTTATGTCCTGATGATGCTATAAAAAGGCGTAGCGAAATATTGATATAATAAATAATATTGTTCAATAAAAATAATATTATAATTGAACAAACCTTTTATTATTAAGTTATTTTTACTTAAAATCGTCGACTTTGGCGGAATTTTAAGAATTTATTTCAACTCACTAAAAAAAGATTACCCGAGCGAAATCACTTAAAATTTGTATATATTTAACTGCAAATACTCCTAGCTATCACTAGTCTAAACATTGACTTTTTTTTAGTTATTTTCTTAAAACATTTAAAGTTGTTGCTTAGTAATCTTTACTTAAAATTCTATGACTTTGACGCTGTCTGGTGGATCCAGACAATGGTATCCATATTAAGTTCTTTAAAATTTGTTGCATTTATATTATGTTATCAGTCGAACAGTATAACTTTTATTATATTTTTCTATGCAACAAACCACTGTCCGCCTTAGGTGATCCATCCGTGAGTTCCAATTTTGGCATACTCTTTTCGGCATTTGTAATGTTGTCTTTCAGGGCTGGAATTGTGGCTAGCTTATCCACATACACGAGAGACTTCACGTATTCTCGCACAAATAGTATAGTGGGGTAAAATCGCATGATCTTGGCGGCTAATGGACTGTTGGAAAACGAGAGACTAATTGCTTGTCAAACTTGCCTCACAACAGGTTCATGGTTACGCATCCCGTGTGGCATGTGGCCTCGCCAAATGAAACCACATGTCAACAAGTCCAATTTCTCCATTCGTAATCATCGCACTGTACCAATGACTGTTACGTGCGGTTGAATTATGCCGCCGGTCCACAACCCGCACCAAACAGTGCATCTTTCAGAGTGCATTGGCAGCTCTTGAACTGCCTCTGGCTGCTCATCACACCAAATTACTTAATTCTGTTTGTTGACGTATCAATTGAGAATTGAATTCGCCTTGTCGCTCAAGGCAATTTTACAAAGCAAACACATTTCTCACACAAATTCAATCATTGCAAGCTTTGTTCGTTTGTTAGACTATTCATGGTGAAATGGAAAACCTTACTTAGCATTTTTGGCATTGCCACATGTTACGAATATTTTTCTTACACTGAAAAACCAATTAGCAAAAAAAAATCACTTGATACTGTGAATTTTTAGTTAATTATGCTAGTATATTAGCCTATTATTATTACTATTTTATATACATTATTTACCCTTCAAGGGTTTTATTAGGGAAGCAGCCGATTCCGATATATCGGCGATATTTTAGGTTTTCCGATATATCGGTATTAGCGATATTTTAATTGCCGATATAACGATATTTTAACATACGTATTGCACTCTAAATTAAAAAGAGTCACGAATTTGATTTAGTGTGCTATACGTAGGTACATCATACATTATAAATTTTGATTAATTTACTTCGAATTTTAATTCACTTGCATATTGATACCTATCGCCAATATTTTTGTTTAAGTATCGTATTGGCAAAAAGGTGTATCGATGCATTCCTACTTTTTAGTTTACATTTAATAAATAAATAGTAAGAAGTAAATCTGCAAAGCACTTATATTACATATATATTTTTGAAATATGTATGTATTTATGGGTGAACAACCTTTAACCGCATATTTGCTGGTTGTAAAGGTGCATAGACAGACATAATAAACAATAAAATGCATATTTACTTTAACAACTACAAAACCTTACAAACATTAAATTCGAATATAACAATTATATTATTTTTTAGAAAAATGTCGCATCACAGCGATGATCAATTACTAGAGGCAGGTAGTGATTCCTTTTGGGAACCTGGAAATTATAAAAGAACAACAAAACGTATTGAAGATGGCTACAAGTAAGTAAAATACTTTTTATGTCCATACTCCAGAAAATCAATAAGCGATAATGCCACACAACATACACTTTTAGACTTTGTAACGACTTGCAACAATTAATACAAGAAAGAGCAGATATCGAAAAATCCTATGCAAAAAGCTTAAGAGCATGGTCGAAAAAATGGGGTGAACTCATAGAAAAAGGTAAATAAACATTCTTAGTTTAAAAACACTAATATCGCCCTGTACTAATTTTTCATTGACTAACATTTTTTTAAATCATGTTTCTCATTGCCTCATACATTCATATTTGGAAATTCATATATGTAGGTACATACATGCATACATACATGACCGTTTGTTCTTTTTAATTCTTTCTATTTCATTTATTTTAAAATGCTTAACTAAATATGCTTATGCGAGCAGTACATATACATATAACGCATATACATATGCATATTGACCACAAATGATAAGTCAACTACGTTTGTTTTATTGGTGGTCGTCGTTTTACTCTTTTAGTAAAAATATCTGCCATATATAAATAACAATCACATCAGTGTCATTTCGAACATTCTTAATTGTTAACACTTTCGTCACTCGTTATCAATTTATTACATTTTAGGTTTTTACAAAAAGTTTTAAGATCAAATAATACAGGTGGATTTAATTAAAAAAATATATACATGTACATATGTGTTTTAAAAATAACGTTGACAATTTAGCTCTTCTATCTAAAGTTCGGCGTTAAATTCAAAATATATATATTTATGTCATCAGGTGGTATCTGGAGATGGGAAATATATATCCAAACCAATCAATTAATTTATAAATTATTTTGAATTAAACATTGCAACACGAATAAATATTACGGAAAAAAGACGATTAAATAAGAATTTAATTTAAATCAAAAGTCAGTGAGTAGTAGGGAGTCGATAGATTTTAGATTCACCATAATACTTTTATTCTGTCATATGTTCGTATACTTTTTTATAGATAGTGCCTAAACAACTGCCTAGCTGTCTAAACAAAAAAAACCGATAACTTTATTATAGAAATGTCGATTATTTCGCTAACAGTATTATTCGGACCGATAATATTATTTTCTACAATTTAAAATTTTATTAGATACCGCCTTTTTTTTAGTGTATAATGTACTCGTATGTTTACTTGTTAATTTTAGGAGTGAGGAGTTACCAATACTTATTTTTAATTCAATGATTTAAAGCTAAAAAATTTTGTATTGAGATAAAATGCAAAACGCATCATTTAGATTACGTCATGTTTGTTTACAAATATAGAATAGCCAAGACATCACGCTCAGCGCACAGTAATGTGAGTACATAACATCCACTGTTGATATTTAAATTATTATTATTTTTTGCAAGCGGTTAGTTAAACTACAACTTTATTCATACGGGTTTACAGCTGTAAATGTGAAGAACAAATTATAATTATTTCTCTTTACCTTCTAATTTTGTTTAGTTGGAATTAATTTGAAGCATATTTTTCATTTTCCCATAAATCCGATTAGTTTTTCAGCTCTGAAGAAATATTTTTATTATCAGAACTTAAATGAAATAAACTTTAGAGCTAATTTAAGATACATATACAAATGTGTGTACAAGATACTCGAGACTTGGTATTTTAGTTAAATTTTGTAAGGTGTTTACAATTTCTACCATTACAAAAAAATGTACTATCTCTCCTATGACTCTATAAGTAGTATGCATACATGTTTTTACAGATACGTACATTTGTTCACATAGAAAAGGTTTCAAAAATCGATTATCGAAAATACATACAAACTTATGTACTCTTGTTAGTGAATGCAATCCCGCGCCAATTTTTTTAAGCGAAAGCCATTAGTATTGTGTGTTAGTAAAACTTATGCTTATCTTTTCTTCAAAATAAAAATGTGCAATTTTTTGCCCTTTTATTACAGGGAGAGAAGACAATAAAAAGTTTACAACTGAACGCAATTAGTATATGTATTTGTTAATAATAGGGCAATTTCTTTAGAATACTATATATATATATATATATATATATATATATATATATATATATATATATATATATATATATATATATATATATATATATACGAGCAAATCTGCGTAAAAGTATAAGCTATCCTTTTTATGGTAAAAAACACTTTTTCATACGTCGTGTTCTGTTCTCGTCAAATTATAGAATTATTGCATTTTAAAGATTTTACATATTCATGGTATGGATAAATGTATCTTTGACTTCCCATTATTAATTTCCATAGTGTTAATAAGCATCGGTGAATATGAGCTTTTTCGTTTTTTTTTAGAGTTGTTTAAAAATTTGTAAGGACGGACACTGGTAACTGCATAACTGATTCCCACCTCTACACACCTATTAAGAACTCCGCATGTATACGAGGTCCTATGACTACATACATATATAATTGACAAATTTCTGACGTATTAATTGGATCTAGCGACGAAAAATATGTTAACAAAGTTGTTGTTGTTGTTATTCAGATAACCAGATCTCCAGCATGTTTGACTAAAACAAAATAATGGGGAATATTCTAGAAAACGCTTCGTTTTTAAATGGCCTATTTCAAAAAAGGAAAAACAGTATTCAGAAGAAGATTTAGTGCATTAAGTTAAGAAGTTAAGTTTTGACAAAAGATGTACTCGTATATCAAACATTACGGAATTCGTTAATGTACATAATTTACTTTTATATATAAAATATCATTTGTAATTTTGTCATCTTCATTTGATTTTTTTCTAATTTCAACTGGAGTCTTTTCAATTTAAATGATGAAAAATTGTACACAATCATTTGTTAATCCCCAGGATACTATATTTCTTCTTTTCTATTTACGTTTTCAGGTCCAGAATATGGAACCACGGAGGCTGCCTGGAAAGGCGTTCTTACCGAATCAGAGCGCATTTCAGATGTACATATGAAAATAAAAGAAAATCTTTGTAGTGATGTAAGTTTGCAAATAAAAACGTGGCAAAAAGATAATTATCACCACACTCTAATGCAAATAAAAGAGCGGAAAGATATGGAAGATCTTTTTAAAAAGGCCCAAAAGTCATGGGCCAAACTCTTGGCTAAAGTGGAAAAGGCCAAAGCTGAATATCATGCCGCTTGCAAAACAGAAAAAAGTGCCACGAACCAAGAACGTAATGCCACCGCAGATAGTTCATTATCACCCGACCAGGTAAGCAAAAAAAGAAACAAAAATTTCAAGTGTTCTTAAAAAATGTGTTGAGAAAAATATACCAAAAGCTCTTAATCCTAGTTTTAAAAAAATATCTCGCCTATGTCTCCTTTTAGACGCAGATATATCTAAGAAAGCGTAAGATAGCCTACCTAGGATTAGGAGGGGGGCTCTTAATCGTAGTTTAAAAAAACATATCTTGCCTATATCTCCTTTTAGACGCAGATCTATCTAATAAAGTGATAAGATACAAAGTTATTGACTGCTGCCGACCCTATTCGAAACACTTTAGCGGGACAATATACAGCCTATGCCCGTTGGGAGGTTCTACTCTACATTTAGTGACATTTGAACATTTTCAATATCAGAGGGGTGGTTTTGCAAATTACCACTTACAAACATTACCTCTTTAACAGTATAGATATATAAGCGAGCTCATATGGTGAATACTTATGTTTCGGAAATGTATATCGAAATTTATCAGTTGTCGCTTTTTTACCAGTAACTGAAAATGTTTACGTTTTTTAAATTAAAATTTTTTTATTTAATTAATTGTTGCTCAAATTTTTGTGTTATTAGGTCTGCCCCAGATATTGAAGAATAATAGAAAAATTTTAATACAAAAATAAATAATTGTTATTTCGTTTTTAAAGGTGAAAAAAATGCACGATCGTGTGCAGAAGACTAAAGACCAAGTGCAAAAGTGCCGTGAAAAATATGAGCAGGCCATTGCTGAAATAACTAAATATAATTCAGTGTATATAGAAGATATGACATCAGTTTTTGAAAAGTGTCAGACAATGGAAAAAACACGGTTACAGTTCTTCAAAGAAGTTTTGTTCAATTTACATGTTGTCCTTGACCTTACCAAGATACCAAGGTAAATTATTCAAATATAGCATACCGTACATGCGGTCTATAATAATTGAATTCTCCTTTAAATAGTTTGCCCCAAATTTACGAAGAGTTTTATCATACTATTAATAATGCGGACCATCAAAAGGACTTGAAATGGTGGTCTAACAATCATGGTGTTAATATGGCTATGAATTGGCCCGCTTTTGTGGTAAATTTAACTTGAATAATTTTCGTGTATATCTTATTCACAATGTTTTGATTTTTACTTATTCCTATAGGAATATACAGAAGAATTTCGTGACATTGCTAAAGGAAATAAGTCAAAGGAAGCTTTACCAGCAGCGCCCATCACCTTGATTAACCAACGGCCTGTTAATGAAGATTTACACGTAAGTTCGTTGTTGTTGGAATATTAAAAATTAAATAAATTAATAATTCATTTCAAATTTTGTCATTTATTACACTTCAGGAGTATTCAGGTACATGTAGTTTCAAAAAATCAAACAACACATCTTCCACACTTAAGTCTACCGGAAAACATCAGTCACTAGACTCCTCAAATACCTCGCCCACAACAATAACAACGCCAAGTACTTCAATAGTGGGGGCAACAACGACAAGCAAAAATACGGCAAATACCCATAATCGTAATTCAAGCGTAACGTAAGTTAATATGTCATGTTTTGTATTTACGTATAAACAGCTTTCTATCGAACTTAATAATCCTCACTCACCATATCAATTACATTTTGACACACATTTAGCAATGGCAAATCAAATTCAACTGAGGCAAATCCATTTGAAGAGGAAGAAGAATGGGACGAGGGTGACAATGTGTTAGTAGATAATGGTGAGCCTGGTGTACCCGTCAAAGCGTTATATGATTACGAGGGGGCCGAAAGTGATGAATTAACATTCAAACAAGGCAATTTACTATGAGCGCAATAGATTTATTTATATATATAATTATTCAAATTGTTCGTGCTTTTTTACAGGAGATGTTTTCGAAAAATTAGAAGATGAGGACGAACAAGGCTGGTGTAAGGGGCGTATGAATGGTCGGGTAGGCTTATATCCTGCCAATTATGTGGAACTTATACATACGTAAATTTCTAAGCAGTATCTTATAAATGCTGAATACTTCTAGCATTGTACAATTCTAATTCTTTCCCACCCTTTTGTCTTATATTTTACACAAAAAGAAAAACTTTACAATTAACAAGTACAGAAAATATCGGCTATTATATCGAAAAGGAATAGAAGGTTTTTCTTTAGCATTTATTTAGTATTATTTTGTCTGTCACTTTGTTTATTTGTTTCTCCATAAGAAAAGCGAACGGAGTTAGCCATTTCAAATAATCAAAATAGTTTAATAGTAATGTATCGTTTCGTTTCACAATATAATCCAAAAAGCTATTAACTTATTTGGATTTAGAAAAAAAAATGTTTTGGATTAAAATCAAAAACTCCAACAGAAAAACCAAATAAAACTTGTTTAGGGAATTAAAAAATTTTATATATTATTTATATGTGTGTTACAACCTATTATTAATTCAAAAGCAAAATTATAAATATTTGATAATACATAAATGAATGTTGTTCACATTTTGAGTAGTATAAAATTAAATACAAAAGCAATATGCATAAATAACATACAAACTTTTATAAAAAATGATTTAACAAATAAGAATGTTAATAAGCATTTCGTAGTGGAACCTAATATCCCGAGTAATAAAAAAACATAAGTGAATTAAATTAATAAGACCCCAATATGTTTTACTAGTGAGTATTTGTAATTTATTTAATTTATATTTTAAAATAAATAAAAGTAAAATATTACACATATATTAAAAAAAAAAAAAAAAATAAATTTCGCAAAAAAAATTATTCTTTAAAATGAGTCAGTCACAGATTAATAGTAATTAATTTTGATATGAGGAGTTTTCAATTTTGTTTTTTTTTATTAAATTAGGTTTTATACACATAAAAACATAATTATTACCAAATTTCTAAGTACGACACACTTCATTTTCTAAACCATTGTAAATTTTATTTTAAACCATTATAATATATATTTCGTTGACGTTTTATTATAGATTCAGTTTAAAAACTTTTATTTATAACAGTTTTCCGAAATAACATATATTGTTTAATCATTTAAAAAATAGAAGTAGCCACAATACAAGAAGCTTAATAGTGCCGAAGACTTATGATAAGTCGTTAACTTACGTGCCAGGAATATCAGAGCGACTGGAAACATAACAAATCTTTAATAATGATAAATACTGAATTGCTCACAAATCTTACAATATATTAAATAGATGTTTTAGTTAAACTAAAGTTAGAAATAAGAAATTCGATATGTCAAATGTAGTTTAGTTTGTAACGGAATCGTAAAACATATTGGGTACAACGATAAATGTGGTAAAAACTAGAATAGCTGGAGCAAAGGTGTAGAAATTCAGATACATTACTCTGAATTAAGTCAATATCCTAACTTTGAAAATGCATCAGTTATAACCATTGAGAAGGATTATAAGCGACGTTATAAGTATATTACAAATTGGTAAAACACCAATATCTAAAAGAATTAATTATAAAGCCGATAAAGATAATGTCGCTCACATATTTAGGCATTTAGTACATAAAACAATATAATTTAGAGTCATTTGATTTTGTTTTTCAGATTTTCGAAAGCGTACCGAAATATCGAATATAAACAAATTAAAGATGCATTGCTTAATCCACGTTTACAACGTCAAAATAAACAAAGTACATAATAACAATGCCTTGCAATCTGGCATATGTACACGATCTAAATACTGCAGCGGAACTCTATACAAACTTTATATTAATACGATTTGGATGTCAGCATAATTAAATAAGTTATACTGATATTTTTATACTATGTGAACTTTTCTCTCATTTAAAACAACAACTGTCAATAAACTATCTCCCCGCATTTTTACTTACCTAAATTGCACTCAATATTTTGATTACGAATGTAACAAAATACAAATCTAAAGAATAAACTGTTTTCGCAAAATTAAAACCTTGTCGATAAACGTAAAATTAAGTGATTTGCAGAACAGCATCAAATCCGTGTGTTTAAATTTCCAAAAAAAAAGTTTATTTTTCAATTAAAAAAAAAAAAACAAAGAAATATTAACAACCTAAGTACAGATTCAAATAGTTAAAATATTGGGAATATCCTGTCCGTTATTAACATTATATTACATTTCAAGTCTTATACTTCGCCTTCATTAGGCATAAATTTGTTCGCACATTAAGAGAGCGTATGCAAAATAACGGGAGAAAATGTATTCGTGGTCTTTTGTTTGGAGAATAACATATGTGTAGGTGTTCCTATTCAGTTTGCGCATAATTTCGATACTCTCAGCATAGTTTATGTATGTGTGTTTACAGTAGAACCACACACACATAATTTTATTTTGCCTGTATTTTGTTTGCGTTATGGCAGACCACCGTTGTGCGAACAACTTTGTTTGAACATGAACAGACCTTTAAGAGCGACGATCTTCACTACCAAAATCTCCGTGAGAATAGCAATCTTTACGTTGGCAGAACAGATCTATGGTTAGTCAAGACGGCATGTGAAACTTGCCCAAACCTTTTACATATAAGACACACAGAAATTCTTTGATTTCCGTTTTCATTAATTGTAATTATTCAGCCCACTTTGTATTATTCAGCCAACAATACTAAAATAAGAGTGACATGAGAAAAATTATGTGAAGCAACAAGATGAAAATCGTGAAAAGCGGAGAGAGGCACAAGTAATGTGTAGTACAGACCAAGGAAAATTAATAACAGGTAGGCCCACGGGTGAATTCAAAGTATTTTCGCGGTCTTTGCGGATGATCAAACTCTATATATAAAAAGTGTGCCGAAAATGACGAAACATTTTTTATATAAGGAATTTGACATCCAATCAGTGCTTAGGTTCGCTGGTGAGTTTACCTGTTTAGTCTACCTTGGTACAGACCGTCGTGTACCACACACTTTACGAACTTTGGTGTCAATCATTTAATTTCCATTGTGTGAAAGGGGTATTTCAAATGCGAGTACTAGAAAAAAGAATAACGAATACTTATTAGTTATACATCGCTAAGAACAATTTTCTTTTGAGAGACGAACAATAGTTAAAATCACACACCTCTGTGGTTAAAATAAAATTTGGCAGCAATTTTGTTGATAGCAAAGTTATTTCAATACAAAAAGCTTAGCGGGAATCAAACTTAATAATATTCAAGTTAAATATAAAGAAGATTTTCAAAAATGGGAAAGAAAAATAGTGAGTTTTGCATTTGTGATATTGTGGTAGAAAATACACAATGATTTTTGCACCGTAATTTTTTTCCAGAGCCTAAAAATAATGATTCCACGGAAAGCAAACCCACATCAGGACAGCGGCAGGAGCAACAACCTGGTCAAGGTATTTTTTTTTTGTCTTTATTTCACAACAATTTCTCATTTGGTACTCGATTGCGCATACATTAATATGTTTGTATGTAATTAAATGCGTATTAATGTACATACATATGTACGTATGCAATTATCACATATAGTGGGGAATCACCGATTTTTTTTACCTGGTTGCTACATGCGAGTAATTACTTGCTAGTGGTACATACGTATCAACGAAAGTACAAATACGGGTTAACTAGCCACAATTTTGTTCGAACATGAAAGGAGCGTCGGCAGAATACCAAAAAAGTTGGTATGTAGTCTTATGTGTGTAGAGTACGTGTCAATTTAAGAATAATATTTGTCCTCGAGAGTGTCCAGATTCTCAGAATACTTTATGAACGGTTGTTTACAGGTGAATTTACACTTTGTTTGTGCCTGTATGTACTTTATTCTTGTGATAATAGAACAGCGTTCTGCGAACAACTCGGTAGCATCCTAACTTTAACTATGGGCAAGTTGTAATAATGCCCCCCCTAAAAAGTAAAAAAATTAAAGTCAATGCCGCGGGAGATTTCCTTATAAATTTAAAAACAAGATTGATGTTAATTAAAACAAAGTTATTTATTTACCAATCATTAATTCAAAGCCAATTAAATTTGGCTATTGCCTAAGGCATTAAAAAAACTGTTTAATTTACCACTGTGCTATTCGACTTCGTCTCTATAAAGATACACATCGGTAAAAATGTTTCCAGTATATGAGTTTTATAAAATGAAACGTAACAGTATGTTTTTAAACTCTTACATAATATTGGTCATCACACTGATTTTTGAGAAATTAATCTATTTTTAATACGAGGAATGCGGGAAATCTCGAAACTAGTTGGAATACAATAGTATTCTCTGTTTTTGTGGATTCTGTACAAATTATCTAAACAACGCGCTTGTGTTACAGAAACAGGACTTAAGTGTTAATTTTTATTTATTATCACAGATGCATTTAGAATTTTAAAGTCTAACATGTAAAAAAATTTAAGAGCAAAGTTTTAACAATTATTAATTTATTTTTATTCTTCGTGTCGAAAAATAGACACTCGAATCAGATTATTACATTAGAAAAGCATGGGAGTCTAGAATTTCATTGGTGCTATGGATAAGCCAAATTAATCTGCCGTCGTAGTTTTTCCAACTCAGGGGGAGGAGTAACTCCAAAACAAATAAAAATTTTAAGTATCGTATTTTCCCTTGAAAATTACCACCAATAATTTTACACTATCGCAAGCTAATACGATAAAATAAAAAAATAAAAAAATAGGGTGTTTTATTAGATTAGTGAAAATATTTTGTTTCCGATTGAAGTTTTTAAGACGGCGGTATTCGTTTGTGAATAGCCTGTCATACTTGCTATTATATATTTTATCCTATGTAATATTATTAATTTGATGGCTTTGGTTTATATTACGAATACTGAACTAGATATTATTTATTTATCAAAAGGTCCTCAACAATCTCAAGCCCAGCAAGGTGCTAGGGGTGAAGGACAGCCTCAGCAAAGCAGAAATACGCAGCAAAGCCGAGGGGATCGACAACAAGGCGTCTCCGATCAACAACAACGTAATCAGGGCGGTCAGCAACAACGTGGTCATAGTCAGCAGCAAGGCGGAGATGGTCAACGACAACGCAGTCAGCAACAAGTCGGAAGCGATCAACAACGGGGAGCCTGGGGTCAACAACAACGCGGTGGGAATGAACAACAGAGTGGTTCAAGACAGGAAGCTAGCGGAGATCCACAGAGAGGAGCCTGGGGTCAACAACGCGGGGGAGGTGAACAACAACGCGGTTCAAGACAACAAGCTGGTGGTGATCAACAGCAAGGAGCGTGGGGTCAACAACAACGCGGTGGGGATGTACAACATAGTGGTTCAAGACAGGAAACTAGCGGAGATCCACAGAGAGGAGCCTGGGGTCAACAACAACGCGGGGGAGGTGAACAACAACGTGGTTCAAGACAACAAGCTGGTGGTGATCAACAGCAAGGAGCGTGGGGTCAACAACAACGCGGTGGAAGTGAACAACAACGCGGTGGAGGTGAACAACAACGCGGTTCAAGACAGCAAGCTGGTGGTGATCAACAGCGAGGAGCTTGGGGTCAACAACAACACGGTGGAAGTCAACAACAACGCGGTGGGGATGTACAACATAGTGGTTCAAGACAGGAAGCTAGCGGAGATCAACAGAGAGGAGCCTGGGGTCAACAACAACGCGGGGGAGGTGAACAACAACGCGGTTCAAGACAACAAGCTGGTGGTGATCAACAGCAAGGAGCGTGGGGTCAACAACGCGGTGAAGGTCAACAACAACGCGGTGGGGATGTACAACATAGTGGTTCAAGACAGCAAACTGGTAGTGATCAACAGCGAGGATCTTGGGGTCAACAACGTGAAGGTCAACAACAACGCGGTCAAGACAGACAGCAAGCCGGAGGTGATCAACAGCGAGGAGACAGGGGTCAACAACGAGGACCGAATCAGAGCACGGGTTACCAACAACGAGGAAATCAACAATATGGAAGGGGTCAACAACAAACAACTGAGCAGAGTGGTTCGAGTCAATTGACTAAAAGAATGGGGGAACTAACAATAAGTAACGGTAAATATTGATCAGAACAAATAATGACAGATTATTAATCAAATTATTGTCGAGGTAATTAGCCTACACATACATATATACATTTATTTATTTATTTATTTATTAAACTCAAGTAATATAAAAGCCTTAATAGGCCAATACAATATATATTACTAAAGTAGGCCTAGAATATATAAAATAATAGAATATATAAAAACTATACATAACAGATAAGAAACTACTTGACAATCTGGTATGAGTTATATTTATATCAATCAATATGATTATTTAACTACTTTCTCGAAACTGACACAAGCGTTATTATAAATTGTAAACCATTAAAATTTCGAAAAAAGCCTTATATGCATTATATGTATGTATAAAATATGTATGAGTACATACCAATATAAATTAACTAACGTACATGTGTACCAATTTTTATCTTGCGAAACAGAGCCTATACTTCCGGCTAAGGATAAATCATGTAACGGCATTGTTCGTGGAACCTTGGGCAAACCTGGAACAGTGGAAGTTAATTACGTCAGATTAAACTTAGATAAAATGCCCGATGAAGCCTACCACTATGATGTTACTATTACGCCTGATAGACCCAAAAAGTTTTTGCGCGCTGCATTTGAACAGTTTAGACTTGAGGTATTTCCAAATCAACTTTTAACATTTGATGGATTTAAAAATTGTTATGCAATGGAACGTTTATCCACTCCAGTTGAACGTAAAGTAGAAGTACGTACTAAAGAAAGTTCTTACAGTTCAATTGAATTTACAATTTAAGAGTTGTTTTTAAATATTTTATTATAAATATTTAGGTACTCGATACTAATAATAGGATGAAAGAATTTCAAGTAGAAATAAAGGAAACAGATACTTGTGCTGTCGATTTGAAATCATTAAGAACGTAATAAATTATTAATTACAAGTAACAACTAGAAAATATTTAATTAACAAATTTATTTAGTTATCAAAATGACAGAATATTCGATAAACCAATGAGAGCCCTTCAAGTTTTGGAAGTGGTATTAGCAAGTAATAATCACGAACGTGGTATTCGTGTGGGACGTTCCTTTTTCCGACGCCCTGATGATGCATTTGATTTAACAGATGGTTACGAGGCATGGACTGGTTTATATCAAGCTGCAATTTTAGGTGAATTACCACTCTTAAATGTTGATATTGCTCACAAATCTTTTCCTCGCGAATCAACTTTAACTGATTATCTGGATGAAATGAAAATTAATAAAAATGACGACTTGAGGAGGTCTGTAATCGTGTGTAGTTTTCTAAAGGGAATGAATATCACGTATACACCACCGCAGAGCTTTGGTGCTGCTCCCAAACAGTATAAAGTGTTAGAAGTTGGGGAGCCGGCATCCAGAAAAACATTTAAAACAGACGATGGAAAAGAGTTAACAGTAGCAAATTACTACAAATCTCGTGGTTACACATTAAAATATCCGAATCTTAATTGTTTGAGTGTTGGATCAACTGTAAGGCAAATATCTCTACCTATGGAGCTGTGTTCTATACCCAGTGGTCAAGCTTTAAATGTTAGTATGCAAAGTATTAAACATTCTATGTATTATATACTAAAACTAATTTGACATTGCAGCGGAAGGATCAGAGTAGGCAAGTTGAAAAAATGATACGCTACGCTGCAACATCTACAAATAGGCGTAAACAAAAAATTATGGAATTATTATCATATTTCGACCACAATGTGAATCCAGTAATTCGTGCTTTTGGTTTGTCAATTGGTTCGAGCTTCATAAAAGTTCCAATGCGTATGTTGCCATCACCATTCATGGAATACCTCCAAGGAAGAACTGTAACAACTTTCAAAGGAGCATGGCGTATGGACAATTTAAAATATTTAATTTGTTCACAACCACCAAATGGCCATCGATGGGCCATTCTTTATGAAGAATGTGCAAGAATATCATATCACGAACTTGAAGCTTTTAAATCTTCCGTTAGTATTATTAATTTCATATTAACTTTTTTACAAATCTTAAAATTTTCAGGTAATTAATACGTCTCGAAGTTTGAACATGAACTTGCAAAACACAGCAGAAATAAAAGCTTATACTTTTCGTCAATTGTCTACAACGCTTAAACAACTTGCAAGCGATAGATACGATTTGGTTAGTTTTATGTTAGATTTATTCAAGTAATAATGATTTAATTTAGTAATAATTAAATGTTTTTAGGTATTTGTTGTCCTATCCGACAGAGGAACGCCCTATTCAAAAATTAAACAAATTGCGGAGTTAGAGGTTGGTATTTTAACACAATGCATCAAGGACAAAACTGTATTTCGAACTAAGAAAGATATGAGCGTATTTTCAAACATATTGCTGAAAGTAAATGGAAAATTGAACGGGACAAATCATAAAATTGCCAAAGATAAAGATTCGAACCTGTTGTCATCTATAAAAAAGGTTATGTACTTGGGAGCCGACGTAACACATCCTTCTCCAGATCAACGTCATATACCCAGTGTTGTTGGTGTTGCAGCCTCACATGACGCTAATGGCGCTTGCTACAACTGTCAGTATCGCTTACAACGTTCTACTGTTGAAAATATTGAAGATATGGAGTCGATTTTTTGCCATCATTTGGAAGTATACTATAAATATCAGAAAAGTTACCCCGATCAAATAATATATTATCGTGACGGTGTATCTGACGGCCAGTTTCCAATAGTTGAACGCGAAGAAATTAGTGCCATTAAGAGAGCTTGCAAGAAAAAGGTAATACTATGCCTTTCTAATTTTTTAATTATATTCAATTATCTAAATGTTTAAACAGGGTTGCAATCCAAAACTGACGTGTGTAATTGTGGTTAAACGTCATCACACTCGGTTTTTCCCTCTAACACAACCACAACATGATAGGGACTTTAATAATGTGCAGGCAGGCACTGTGGTTGATCAGTATATAACACATCCCAATGAACTGCAGTTCTTTATGGTAAGCCACCAATCCATTCAGGGTACAGCTAGGCCAACAAGATACAATGTCATTAGGGATGAGTCCAATTTCGATATAAATCTATTGCAAAAATTGACCTACAATCTCTGCCATTTATTCCCACGTTGCAATCGTGCCGTATCGTATCCGGCACCAGCTTACTTGGCGCATTTGGTAGCATTTCGTGGACGCGTGTACTTGGAGGGGTAAGATTAATTACGAACGTAGATGGGGGTAGTGCACTAAATATTGATTGAAATCAACATTGAATTAGCACAAAATAAAATCGAAAAAAGTTAATTTTGCACAATTTTTCACCAGTTTATTTTTTGCGCTATTTTTAGCACTAAAAAATTCACTGCTAGTGGTAATTTTTTCACTACCACCAAACGCGGATTTCTCAATTAGAGCAAAGTTTAAACAGGCACTAAACAAAAAGCTGTATTTAAACAATCGCGAAATTTTCAAAAATTAGTGGTCAAGGAATTATTAGTTTGTTATTTCTAATCAAGTAGTTCATCTCAAACAGAAAAATGAAAAAATTTCCAACTAATATTAGTGAAGAAAAAAACTTGCAATATACTTTTTACATCACTCGCTAATGTTTAGTAAAGCTGCTAATTTTCCATTCACCACTAAACATAATTAGTACACAACCCCCCATCTATGATAGCAAAGAAATGATTATTGTACCGCAAAGCTTAAATATTTCAGGACTCAAAAATTTGGCAACTTGAAGACAGAATATGAAAGACGTCTAATCAAACCAGATTTTATGATTAAAAATCCCATGTACTTCATTTGAGATCGTAAAAATTAATGTTGACATAAAAACCACAACCATGTAGATCAGATCTAAGGAAAAAAATATATGTATATGTTTTCACTGTCGTCGAAATTATATGTATGTATTTAAAAGAAAACAACATATGGCTCTTATAATTTCCGAAAAATCCATATATTAAATTTTGTTTCTAAAATGCATATAATTTTTGACACGCTATATAGACTAACCATAAAAAACAGCGGTAAGTAAATTTAATCAATTACATATATGTATATATACTACACATAAAAAAGTTGGGTTTATTAGTGATAATGTAGCAACATCGCTTTGAAAAATTATTGTCACCACAAAAGCTTAGGCTTAAGATATGAAAAAAATCGAAAGCAACCAACCAAATGCTTCAATTGAAATATACCCCATGCTAATAAAATGTATTGCCAGAGTTCCACTAACAATTTTAAACAAAAAAAGTTTATTCTTGATTTGATATTCCGACAGGGTGTTTCGATGTAGATTTTTGGAACGAATTTCCGTCATCCCTTGTCAAGTTTGGTTTGGAGATAAACCGTTTTCAGCTATATACCATCTTCAATGTAATTTTTCGCTCTAAATATCAAATCAAGAATCAAACCCAGTCAGACTCTATAATATACAAGACTCTTATAGAAAATGACAACACAAAAGCAAATATTTAACAAAATGCCTTACATTACGTTTTGCCAAAATTTGCGAAGTTTAAAATAAAAGAATAAACAAAATATGAGAACCATGCACACCAAGAAAGATATAATTAACTACAAGTTACTGACCACACACATAGAATTAACGGAATACATACCGACAAAATGATGGACATTTTCGATACAATTAGAAGCGAGACCCAAATACCCTGGAGGGGATATATAATACCCTAAAAAAGAAACTGGGGGTGTTATCAAAACCAAGGATGTCAAATAACCAAAGAAAGGAGATTCTTTTCAACGAAAGGTTTGTGAATTTAACAAAAGTAGTAATAACAAAGAAAAAACGAGAAATGACACTGAATATGGCACATAGCCGAAACCGGGTTGTCTCCAAACGAAACTTTACAAAGGATGACTGAAATTCGTTCCAATAAAAATCTACAAAAAAGTTTATTTACAAACTAATATTTAATTGGTAATAACTACATATACGTATAAATATTCTATTTAGACAGTCTTAGTACAATTTATTATTCTTAGTGTAGTTTTTGGAGCAGGTCGACAGTTTAGGTAAACTTTGTTGTTGTAACCTTCACGATTGCGTGCGATTTCTATTGCAAGAAATTGAATGCGTACCACTAATATGGCGTTCTCAGAGCAAAACTTTTCTGAAGCATTTGCTCTCAGTAATGTGCCGTACGAATAATCTTCCAGCTTGTTAAACTTTTCGGCAAACTGACGCCAATCACGTTTCGCTTCTGCAGATTTCAAAATATCATCACTTAGCACCTCTACCTTTAAATTTGGAAAGTCCTGACGGAATGTTAGATAAATTTGGTCATCATATGGTGTCAGCTTAATGCAGGAAGGATGGACGCTTGTAATTAACTAAATTTTTTCGTCAAGTTGTTTGCTTTGTATTATATGTATGTATGTACTTATATGACTTACATTGAAATATACCTCGGCATGATCTACGGCCTTTACAGCCCACATTTCCTCTACTAAACCGTCGTTACCAAAATCCTCAGCTGACCGGGATAAATGCGAAGCTGCATGCTAGAGAACAACTTTTTTAAAATATAATTCAAACAAAATATCTTTCAGGCAACTTACCATTAAATCCATTGAAAAGATTTTGTTTTGCTTAAACACTAGCACGTGCCTATTTTTTTCTTGCCTGTTTCAAAACCAACATGGGAAAGCAATTTTATAACAGCTGACATTTTTTCGATCAACTAATCAAATGTTGGAACAAATTTACCTGCTTTGTCTACCCTGTTACAAACATTTAAAAAAAAAGTTTAATTATTTTTCATAAAACTCTTAGAGCGGTTGAAAACGAAAACGCATGTTCTATGGGGTTGAGTAGTTTTTATAGGAACAAAAATTATACATGCCGTTTTGACTAAGCATGTATAATGAAGAGCGTCATTGTCGATAGTCTGTTCGTGTTCAAAAACAAAGTTGTTCGCACAACTCTGTTCTGCCATCACAGACAAAATAAAAATTATGTGTGTATGCGCTCGTCTGTAATCGTCCGTACAAAAACTATTCTAAGAGCATGGCAACAAGCTCGATGAGATCGAGAAAATTATGTTCAAAATAAACAGTAAGACGTACACATATTCTCCACACAGAAGGTCACGAAACCATTTTTCCCGTTATTCTGCCGACGCTCTCACCAATCGCAAAAAATTGTGGCTACTTAAGTCGTAGTCAAGTTGAATTCGCCTTGGTCGTAGTGCTACAAAAAAATTTGTTTAATTTTTTTTGTAATTCCAAGAAATTTGCATTTATCGATTTTTGTGATAAAAGAAGTCGTCTTTTGAATTTTAAATCTGTATGTACATTCTTAATACTTTTGCTAGAATTAAAAGTTTGGATATTTTTGCCATTTTATTACATTTTTATGATATTTTTTTATGCTTCTTATTTCTCTTTTATATATATTTCTGCATTTATACTTTATTTTAGACACTTGAATGTGACAATCGTACTCCACTTCTACACAAACAAAAATGCTTCTCTTTTTATATTATTGTATATGTTGCCCTGTTGCATTCACTTTGTAGACTCAAACAATGATACAACGCTGCGTTTTTTTGACATCTATGATACTTAACGAAATGTTTGACATTCTTTACATCCGATAGAGCAACTGTCAAATTCCTTCTTTTTCGTAAATTTGCTTAACTCTTTGGTGTAAGTTTTTTCTAGTAGTATATTTTATCAATGAACATCTTAAATTAAGGAGTATCCTAAAAGAGGTTAATTATTACAAAGCCCAAATTAACGGTTTAACTACTTTAAAGTTCAAGAATTTTCCTTTAATTTTCGAAAATGAATGAAGAGGACTGAAGAAAACGTACTGTTATTGGCATTTACATGCGACAGTGTAAATTAGTGTTTAAAGCATTTTCGTGAACACTATTGAATGCACAATAGATAACGCAATATAATTGGTGTTTTTTTCTCTTTTGTTTTAGTGAACGCAATTTGAGCCGTCAATATGAAATTGAACAAATTTGTGACGTCTTCTCGCAGAAAGAATCGAAAGCGGCATTTCCAGGCACCCTCCCACATTCGACGACGTCTTATGTCTGCACCCTTATCCAAAGAGTTGCGACAAAAGTACAATGTTCGTTCCATGCCCATCCGCAAGGACGATGAAGTTCAAGTTGTTCGCGGACATTTTAAGGGAAACCAAGTTGGAAAAGTTGTTCAATCCTATCGTAAGAAGTTTGTTGTATATATTGAAAAAATCCAACGCGAAAATGCAAATGGTACAAATGTTTATGTTGGTATCCATCCCTCAAAATGTTTAATTGTGAAATTGAAATTGGACAAAGACCGTAAAGCCATTTTAGAACGAAGAGGTAAGGGACGTTTAGCCGCTTTAGGAAAAGAGAAGGGTAAATACACCGAGGAAACAGCCGCTCAGCCCATGGAAACTGCTTAAGCAATCAGACCAACATATTACCATTAGTTTTCAAAGTTTTGCGTGCTTCAAATTGTGTTAAATGGTACGACATGTCCACCATTTATCATTTAAATACAAACTCGAACGTGGTTTTATTTTGTATTAAATAAAAATTGGAACTTTTATTCTTTAATACATATTGTTTATTATTGTAACATCACTGCTATTGTCGAAACACCAACCGATGTGATTGGTGATTCTGGAAGGAAAAAAAAAAACGTTTAAACTATAACGTGTACTTAAACAGAACCAGTTTGCAAATGGTGCGAGATATTCCTCAACACTAAACCTAGTTTTGCTGATTTTGAGAGCAATTTAAAAATTATTAACATTCCTTACAATTTGTTAAATTTTTTTTCATTAAAAATAGGGTTTTTATATTTATGCCTCCCTATAATTTTCTTTATCAAAAGCCTTTATAAAACCTAAAAAAATAACATTTTTAATTCCCTTAAACCCCTTTTAACATACTGCATTAACATCTTAATAAAATATTTTTTATAGTAACAGAATTTTTTAATAATTCATGTACCGATATGGATACAAACTCAGAAATGAACAAATTCAGACCAATCTGCTAAAGATGAATCAAAGAATCAGAGTTTCGAGGTAAAAGAGCTTTCTGAGGAACGTCTTATGAAATAAACATAATAGACAAAGTGTTGTTAAGAAGATGGAAAATGGATAAAAATGCAAGACGAAGGGTGATCTATTCTAAATAAAACCCCAATTAAATTGGGTATACAAATATTATGTTTGTACAATGTACATGATTTCGAAATTCACTAAGAAAAGGATACAACTGTAAGTGGATCGTTAGGGCACAGGGCTGCTTGATTTGTGGTTAGGGTTTTGTTCAGATGGAGTTGAGCATAAAAACCACAACACTTGTTTTGACTATTTTACAACTCTAAATTTACGTTAAAACATATTGTTCACACGAACAATAAGGGACAAATTTCAGAAAATTTACTTAAAGTCTGTTCAGAACTTAAAACCGAAGGCCGTGAAAGTTTTGACTTCCCTATAGATCGTTTGGATTGTATTTTTTTATGAAAGATGGCTTGATGGAGGAGTTGTGTTTCTTTAATGTATGGAGATAAATTTAGTTCAACGATTTTGCGTTGGAAAAAGGTTAATAGATATAGCTCAAACAAAAATATTTGCGGAGTACAACAATAATATATAACATAAAGAGTCTGGATTAGCAGACCAACATGTAGACAAAATGGGTTTTCTTTAGTGGACCTTGAAAATGTTTGTAAAGTCATTGGCATGGAAAATTTGTTATTCGTAGTAATAGTATAGAAAGGACAATTGAAAATGTAGTCGCAAATGGCCTTATAGTCCGGTTCAATAAACAGGCATAGTTTCGTAAGCGAGGACGCCCTACAACGAGCTTCAAAAAGCAGACAAAATACTCCATTCAAAATGAAGGCATCCAGAATTGACTGGAACATGTGGTTGATAAAGACATATGCAAGTTCAATGGGTGTAAGGGGCAAACCATTTGCGAATCTTCTAAGTGTTATGATCTTAATGAGACAATAAATTGCTGCAATGAATATTAGGGCGACTGAAATAGTTACTGGAACAACAAGGTGTGTGTATGTGTATAAAGTCACGCACATAAACTTTTTTTGCCGCAAGACCAAATTTATAGCAGCGAGAGGAATACGCACTTTGGAGAATTTATGTTGGCCATTTGGACAATTTGAACATAAAAGAAGATGTATTAGTGTTAAAACCTATTTTAGACGATTGTTTAATGGAGTAGCAAATAAAACTGAGATTAAATATTGATGGAGGCCTGTACGAAGGAAGAAAGCTGTTTTTGTCTGATGTCCTGGCAATTTAACTAAATATGTATGATTCTTGATTTGATATTCGGACCGGGTAATTTTATATAATATATAGATATTAGGAACAAATTAGAATGGTTTGGGCTAGGTGCCATCTCTATTGTCTTTTTTCATTATGAGCGCGAAATTCTTTGCAAATATCTACCTATATAAATAAATAGTATGTGTAGTATAAAACTCAAAAAAGGAAAAAAATTAACTTGCAATGCAAACAGTTGTTAATGGTTCTACACACATCAATAGTTAAATTTGAATAATTCTAATAAAAAAGATACAAATTCACACTGACAATTACAGGTACATGAAATAAGTGTGTAGTAGGTATATGGATATTATAACCATTTATACCTAATTCTGTTTTATTTTATGTTCTACCACTACTCTTTAAATGCTCAATACCAGAATAATATGGAACAAAACAACTATGTACTAGTTCAAAAAAAAAAAAAAAAAAAAAAAAACAAATAAAAAAGATAATACAAAACATAATAACAACAAGTGGTTCCCTCGTTACACTCAACTAAAGGCAGTCCAGTGGGTTTTTTTATTGTTTTTTTGAGAATTTAGGTTTATATTTGTAGTCGAAGATCTTTTTAGATCAGTTGTGTGTACGTTGCTAGACGTTAGAGGTTGATCTCGTTTTAATTGTTTGTCCGTGTGTTTGTGTGTCAGTTTTAAATAAAAATTTATTTTAATTTTCATAAATAAGCAAGAAAAAATGAATGCTTTGAAAAGGTTGCCCACACGCCTAGTAAGTTTTTTATTATTGAATTTTCAAATTAGTAAAAAAGCCTTAGTAAAATGCAAAGCAGTCAGGCAGTAATGTTGTTATAGGCGATTTCCCCTCTAATTCCTGTGCCTTCTTTTTATTCTTTTTAAAGATTGCCAATGCCTTGTGTCAACAACAATGTGCTATATCCTCTGCCAAACCAAGCACACCCGCTCCTCTAACTCTCCTTACGGAAGATGAATTAATGATGAAGATGGCAGGTAAGTGAAATTTCAAAAGTTATTGTCAGTTATTTGAACAGGGCTTATTTCTGATTCTCTCAAATAATTCTTTTCATTGAAACTGTTGCGTAATCAAGAGGTTTTTTAAGTAGAATACTCACATATGTATGTATGTACATATGTACCTTTACTTATGTATGTTTATCGTTGTTAGCAAAAACACATTTTTTTGACATTGTAATATTTTTTAATTAAAAAACAGCAATAAATATTAATACGAGTGTGTAATTTCTGATTTTAAAGGACAACTTTGCACGATAGAAAACTTTTCTCATGTACTGCAACTTAAGTTAAAAAGAATTTTGCATCATAAAACTATAAAACAAAATATGTACATATATACATACATATGTATACATATGTATAGGTATGTCTTCCAATGTTTCCCAAAATTGGAAACTTCAATTTATTAAGCACTTGTTTGGTTTGGACTTTCAAATAAATTTCAGTATCAGAAGTTACGTTTACTATTATTTAATTATTTCTAAAAAAATTGAAATAAAGATATAAAAATTATTTCTGCTAAAAATGTGAATATTATAATTATTTCTGCAAAAAAAAAAAAAACAAATAAAAACCACAAATTTAAAAAGCGTACAATTTTATAAAAATCCAGTTTAAATCGAAGAATATGCTGTGCTTGAGACATGGTTCTGCTGCGATATATTTTTGTGCCAACTGTTTTTTCTTTGAAAATTCAAAAATAATTATGTACATATTGTTTGCAATCAAAGGTTTTTATATCCAGGTTCAAGACTCCGTAGAGGCAAGATTTTTCTTAAATAAAAATTTTTATTTTTTTAAATTAAAAATTCGTGTGATATTATAATTTTGGAAACGAATTTTTATTGTCCCTTGTCAAGTTTGGTTCGAACGAAAAATGACACTGAAGATGGCACATAGACGGACCCGGTTTGTCTCCAAACCAAACTTGACAAGGAAAGACAGCAATTTGTTTCAAAAATCTACATCAAAACACCCTGTCCGAATAACAAATCAAGAATCTATTAAAATTTATTATAGTTTTCATGATCATTTCTATTGTAAAAGTAAAATCTAAAAATAACACATTCATTAGGGACAAACAAAACAAACAAATGTGTTATTCTGTTTATTAAAAAACTGTGTGTTTAGTTACCAGGGTTGGTTCGAGTTAATAGATTGTTAAGGTGAGCAGGAAATTTTCTTATTTCTATAGCGGTGTTGTGTTCTCTGGGTTCGGAGCCGCGATAGGGAAGCGTTAATTTATTTAGTTAATGATTTATTATTTATTTATAAAATAAAGTGGTAGACCACGGCCGTGTGATGATTTTCAATTAAAGTTTTATAACTGGGTAAATTGGCTTATTTGATTTGTTTGATTTTGTGATGAACTCCAGGAAGAAGCTACGCCAAGGATATTATTAATATAATAAATAATATTATTTGCCCGCCCACCCACAAGCTTAGTCAGCGATTTTAATTTGAGTTTCTTCTCCAATGGGAGAAGGGATTATTCAGTAATTTAAATGGCGTTACACTTGTGGTAGAATAAAATGCATAATTAGCATGGATTTTTCGGTATTTCTTGTATCTAAATGATTGCCCACTGTTTTAGTGGGTTCATATGGATTGGGTGCCGGAATTCGAACTCTCCTAGAGAGTTGAATTTAAGTCTAGTGACTTTGTTCATAGTTGGAGAGTTGATAATTAATTAATTTTTTAATTGGACAAAAATAATTAAATTTATTAAAATTCCTCAAGATTGAAGGCCTTTGAAGGACTTTTGTTGTTTTGCTTGAGGAATTTTAATAAATTAATTAATTAAAAAAGATCAAGAAAATCTATAATTTAAAAAAAAGAATTTAATGAGATTTAAAAACACAAAATGCTGCTTCAATTACGCAATTACTTTTTTACTCAAGTTAGTTATCAATAGCAAGCAGTAATTAATAAATATAATTTAAATCAATTTCAGGCGAGAATATATTGAATTACTGATAACAAAACAAATGCAATTGCGAATGTTAATCGTTGTGTAATTGAAACGTTCTTATAACACCAGACTCAAGCTTATTATTAATACATAAACGTACTTACTACCTGCTGGCCGACTTTTGGGTATAAGAAGATAAAGGGGTTTCGAATCGATCGTTGTTGTTATTCTTTATAAATAATGCTTGTGATTTTTTGCTCTTATCAAAAATTTAAATATTTTTGCAATGAGCATTGCACACAAATAAATCCAAATTCGTTGTGTTTATGTATATACGTTAAATAGCTATTATTATTTATTTATGTTATTACGCACATATAGTATGTACATATGTATGTATGAATGAATGCATGTAAGTATGCATTTAAACCATATTCTCACTAACGTAATTGCTAGCTATTCTTTTGTTTAAATTCTTTTTGCGTGGGGAAAATTAGCAATACAAATGCTATCGAAATCATGTTAGCGAAAGCATGGTATGTACATAACACGCCTTTATTCAATTTCTGTTACGAACTTGGAGAAATGTGATTAAAGTTTGGCTCTATCATCTGGATGCATAACAAATATTAGCATAACTTGGGTTTAGATTGAGATAAGGATAAGTTAATTATTGGCAAAGTTAAGGAAAATGTTTTCTTCAGCAACTTTTCTTTTTAATATGACGACGGTGCAATAAAGAAGCGATATATTTCATAGTGTCGGTTATGTCAAACCCAAAGTAGAAGTAATTTAGAACTGAGAATTACAATTCACATGAAATCTGATAACATATATGTATATGTACGTATGTATGTATATCATTTTTTAATTTAATTAGCAAAAATATTTGACCATGTAACATATTTATTGTCGTAGTTGATATTGCAATTGAAAACAAACTATGAAATATATTAAATATTTGCATACAAATATGTTTTTTTAATGTTATTGAAGGTTAAAGGAGCTTGGAAAAGATTATTTAAAATAAATTGATAGATCTGGAAATCATCAATATATGTATGTATGCATGTATGTATGTATGCATGTATGTATGTTTCTATGTATGTATGTATACATGTATGTATGTATGTATGTTATGTACGTATGTATATAAACTTACGATATGTTATTTTTCCAAATATCACATACGAGTATTTATTTTTTGAGTATAATTTGTTAAATTTTCTTTTAAATTTTAGTTGCAAAAGTGGCCCAGGAACAAGTTGCTCCTTTGGTTAAGAAGATGGACGAACAACACAAATTTGAACCATCTGTTCTTCAAGCTATGTTTGATAACGGTTTTATGGGTATTGAAATCAATACCGAGTTTGGGGGTAGCGGTTGTAATTTCATGACCACTATCTTGACAGTTGAAGAACTTTCTAAGGTCGACCCTGCTGTTGCCGCTTTAGTTGATATTCACAACACTTTAGTGAACTCCTTGATCATTAAAGTGGCCAATGAGGAACAGCAAAAGAAATATTTACCCAAATTGGCCCAAGAATATGTAAGTAATAAAAAAAACGTACACTGAATAAGAACAGGCTATGTAATTATATTTTCTTTTAACATTAATATGAATTATAGCCCGGAAGTTTCGCTTTGACAGAACCAGGTTCCGGATCAGATGCCTTTTCTTTAAAGACTGTTGCCAAAAAGGATGGTAACCATTATATTATCAATGGTACCAAGATGTGGATTTCAAACTCTGATTTGGCTGGAGTGTTTATTGTATTTGCAAATGCCAAACCTGAAGATGGATATCGTGGAATTACGACGTTTTTTGTTGAGCGCGATACTCCTGGTTTAATTGTGAACAAGCCTGAAGATAAACTTGGTATTCGTGCTTCCGGAACTTGCATGCTTACCTTCGATAATGTTCGTATTCCCGAAGAAAACTTATTGGGTACATTTGGACACGGCTACAAATATGCCGCTGGCTTTCTTAATGAAGGTCGCATTGGTATTGCATCTCAGATGATTGGTTTGGCTCAAGGTTGTTTCGATCACACATTGCCTTACTTGCTAGAGCGCAAACAGTTTGGCTCTGAAATCTACAACTTCCAATCTATGCAACATCAAGTTGCTACAATTGCCACAGAAATTGAAGCAGCTCGTTTATTGACCTATAACGCTGCCCGTATGGTGGAACACGGCGCTCCATTTACAAAAGAAGCCGCCATGGCTAAATATTATGCTTCTGAGGTAGCTCAACGCGCCGCTATTAAATGCATTGACTGGATGGGAGGTGTCGGATTTACTCGTGACTTTCCTCAAGAGAAATACTACCGCGACGTTAAGATAGGCGCTATCTACGAAGGAACAACCAATATGCAACTCAGTACTATAGCCAAGTTGATTAAGAAGGATTATTCCTCTTAACTGAACCACAAATATCACTTTATTACGTAATCTTTATAAGTGATAACGATTTTTTCTTTACTTCAATATCTAAACATTTTTGTGATCGTAACAGATACCAGAGTGCATTTATTTAAAGTCATTCTATAAAATATTTATCTCAGAATCCCTTCGAAGTTTGTATTAATTTCAAAACTAGGTTTAGAACACATACATAAATGTATTTAAGTAGTATTCGTTCCAGTTTGCTTTTGTTACCAATGGTTTTAAGTTAAAAACTGACATTTTTAAAAACTTTGTTAAGCTTTAAGAAACTTATATTACAATTTGTATCAAGCGGTTAAGAATGTTGAAAAATATGGATTCATTTGACTTACGTTTTTGTAAAGACTATAAGAAAAATGTGAAATTTTATTAAAACTAGATGTTTTTTTAATTGTATAAAAATGACTATTTTCTAATTTTGTAGAAAAAATTTTATTAAAAATTTTAAAGTTAAAAAAAAAAATATTTCATTAAAAATATTTTGGAACCAACAAATAATATGTTAACTGTTGTAGTTCCCAATAATGACGCTAGAAGTATTTTTAAAACGCAACTAAACATGTTGGGATTCCATTAGTAATAGAAATTATTATAGAATAAGTTCGAAATGTTTCTGGGATATTTTATTTGGATGACCATATTTAGTTACTATATTTTTTAAAATAGGCAACATTTTTAATAAATTTTTTGGCTTATAGACATAATATTTATTAAAAAAAATTCATGCAATATACCTAAATAATCCCTGCATTTGTAAACATTAAATAGTTTTTTATTCATTTAAACGTTTTAAAAATATTAAACGGTATGTATTCATATATATTTGTTTTTAGTTCATTTAACATCAGTTGTAGTAAAAGCTGCTAGTAGTATATTCACTACTGTTATTATAAACACACCACCCAGTATTAATTCGTTGTAACGTTTATTTCGGCATTTTCTAAAACGACGCTGAAAAATAGAACATTCAAATTCTATGAAATTGTTTGGCCTGATTTAGTTGAAAAGAATTATTTACGTTGAAATTATTCGGCTAAATTATTAATAGAGTTTTCAATTCAGAAATTTACCTTAAATATTAAGGCTATTCCTACCATTATTTGCATTATTAGCGAAAGAGCCACTAAAGCAATACTAATGTAGTAAGTTGAAGCATCGTGGTTGTATGTTATCAAAAATCTCAGTTGATTGGCATTAGCTGAAAGTAATGCTATGTCCATTAGACCTTCAGCAGTGTTTTTGTTACTGGCGTAATTACTTGCTTGATTATTTTCGTTAATGACATTCTTATATGGGATTTCACTTTGTGTTTGAGAGTTTTTTAAAGCTGTTGACATTTCGTCATTCTTGCAGCACGTTTCACTTTCTTCACTAATATCGCTTTCATTTACTGATTGTTCGATCTTTGTCACTAACGCAGATCCACCAATTACAATCGAAGTCGCCATTATCTTTTTAAACGAAATATTTAAGTTACTTGTGTAAAAAAAAATTTAATTGTTATTCGTTCAAACTTAATAGGCGTAATGTTTTCAATTAAAACATTTTTTGAACTTCTTTGTCTAGTTTTAAAAAAGTGTGGTCAGAATATTATTATGTATGTGGTTAAAAATGATAAGGGTAAAGCGCAGTACATATAACAATATAGCCCATTTGGATTGCCCTTTCATAGCTCTATTAAAAATATAAAATCAAAAAAACAGTGTTCTAAAATGAAAATTCTTTAGCGTCATGAAATGATTATGTTAATTGGTACCGCTTAGATACGAACAGTATGTCTATTTAATTTTAAAGTATATTTGCTTTTTTACGTTTTTAGTATTTTTTATTCTTTTTCAATGACTTTAAAAACATTAAATGCATAGACGATTAAAAAATTTAAATTTTGAAATGGTACTTTTTTCAGGTAAAAATCCCTTAATTTTAAAGGAAAAATATCTCAGAGCATGTCAGAACATAGTATTACGGGAGTAAGTATATATACATTTTTGTTGTAATAATTACAACCGGTAAAACAAATCAAACCAGTATTTATGTATCAAACAAATCTTAGTATGCCAATTAAATTTATGTTTTTTTCGCTTATTTCTTAGTTAGTTACTTTAACAAGAAAAAAATACTATGATTTCACAGTATTTTCTCTCTTGCAAACATGTACAATTGCACTGAATTATCCATCCCTGTTACATGCCAACGAAAATGTTCGCAATGAAAGTGTTTAGTATTTGAACAAGTTAATAGTAATGCGTATAGCATATTTTCAGGCAGCAATAAATACCAGCCAGTTTTACATCTCTTGGTTCAGATGAAAACCTTCCAGAATAGAAATAAGTTTAAATGGCCTTAAGTTATGGTCAGACGGGGCAAATATTTCAAGATATAAGCGTAACAACAACTACTTTTGCCAAATATTTAATTAACCACATGTATCTATACGAATTTCAAGATGTATGACTTATTCCGTTTGAAGTATAATCAACTTTATGAGAAACAAATAAAAACTTGTTAGTTTTTCCGTGCTAAAGAGTAATATTTGGAAACAAGTTTAACAAACTAATTTTAAGCCTGATGCGGACCGGTAAATTTAAGCTAAAAAAATGGGGAAAACGAGAGGAGATTTTAGGTATTCATACAAACATTACCGTTATTCTAGTCAGCCATATTTTCTGGCATCTTTCGTATTATCCAGCCACGTATTGCTGAACATGCACTGAAACGGCAACTTGCACAATGTTTATGACATGTGTTTGAGTTCAAATAAAAAAATCTTTATGTCTGGTTTACTTAATCTACTCAGTTTTAATTTGCCGTTTAAAGTTAGACGGCGCGTTCTTCTTTATGTCTGGTTTACTTAATCTACTCAGTTTTAATTTGCCGTTTAAAGTTAGACGGCGCGTTCTTACACCCGGAAAGTTTATTGCTTGTATTAATTAAATATTTTGGTTAATGTTTTTTAAAGCAAACCAAATTGTTAGTAAAACTATTATATTGGATATTTTATTAAAAATTGGTTGGTGGTTCAATATTGTTACTCTTATGCACATTTATTGTAAAAGAAAAACCACCAGCATGTGTACATATCTATAAAGCACACTTACTTCATTTGGGATTACGTAGGGCGTGCGATTGATTTTTCCTTTTTTATGTGCTAGCTGAATGTTTGTTCGATTTCATTGTTTGTACACAAAGAATAATCTTATTGACTTTTACAATTTTGGCGTAGTAATTGACATTATTAATCAAATTAAAACAATATTTAGTGTTTTTCCTTTTTTATGTTCGTGGAGAAAAAGCTACAACACTCGTAATAAGTTATTTAAACTTCTTCTATTTTCCTTTGTTCTAAAAGAAGCAAAGAGTCCTTATACATTTTACAACTTGTGTTTCATTTAATCAAAATATTGCTCCTTCAGCAAGTGATAAATTCGACCTCGGCGGTTGTGCGTATGCATGTGTATGTTGTGTGTAGCGCTAGATATTGTACTATTGATTTTATCTACATACATACGTATGTATGTATGTGTATGTACATGGACACATGTTTTAATTTCCATTTTTGGCAGCAATTATGTTTTCTCTTGTATTAAGCAAATTGTTGTATACATCTTTGTTCGAAATGTTGCAAGTAATCCTGTGCGTATGCTTGTCTGTGTGCGTTTTTAATTCTACTTTATATTGTCAATATTTATGTAGTGTTAAAAGTTATCCTTGAACTAATAATTCAGTAACAATAGGCAGCATAAAAAATAATAAAACAAATTGCTACCTTAGCAACTATAAAAAAAAAACAAAAAATCAATAAATAATTTAACTTTTACACAAAATATAAAGCTGTGAGAGGAAGGCAAAAAATCGATACAAAAGAACAAAAGTAACATTTTAAAAGAAAACCTACATTTTCAAGCAGAAGCAGCTGCAACAGTACACATTGATTAAAAAGAACATTAATTCGTGTTTTAATTATTTTTTATGCCAGTTTCAGTTTGTTTTATTTATCACACCAAAGTACTTTTTAGATAAAACCAATATTTATACAATATGTAACATAAAATCGCGATCTTATTACAAAAGAAATAGTAATTTGTAGAAATTGAAATCTAATTAAAAGAAGTTTATTTTTGTGTTAATTAATTTAAAGAATCCTTTAATCTAAAAAGTTATTTGTTTTTATATATTTGTGCATATCTTTTTTATATCAAACGCGGAAATATTTTAAACAAAATATTCTGAAACAATTTAGCAGAAAATTAAAAATGTCTTGTTCTTTCTTTCATCTTGATTTTAAAATTTTCAATGTAAATTTTTTGTATACGCTGCACTGTGCTACAGTATACATGTACAAGATTGATGCAGATTAAGAAGTTAAATATTTATTTAAAACATTTTGTTGCTATAGAAAAGTAATCGCAGCATTTTATTGCTGTATGAAACACATTCTGATGTTTGTGAAATTCTTATCTTTATTATAAGAACTTTAGACTGATGGTCAACCGAGCTGTGCAATTAATTATTTATTTTTAAAGCAGGTCAGACAAAGATTTCCTTTGCTTGTTTTGCGGATTAGAGTCTGCATATAGTATATACTCGTACATGAAACTAAATAAAATCGCTTTAAATATACATATGTATATGCAAATAAATTCAGTTTATTAATATGGAAAATATTGAATAAAATATTGTAGGTTTAACAATGAAACCATATTTGACTTTTTTGACTTTTATTCGGCGACCCTACTTGGATTATTAACTTCAACATTGTTGGCTACTTTTAGGAATTGAAATTTGTAATCCAATTATTTAGTACCTTAAACTGCTTTTTGTAAATATTAAAACTAAATGCATACATACACACATACATACATATAATAAAATGTTTATTTTGTTTATTTCCAGAATTGTGTTTGCTCGCGTTTGAAGAAAAGATAAACTCAGAAGCAAATATTAAAAATAAAGTGACCATTCACCTAAGTATGCAGAGGAAAATATTTGACAAAAATATATATTTTTCTTGCTCTGGGAGGCTTATTTTTTTGTTGTTGGTTATTTAAAGATAGGGAATTATTTTGAATATAGGGCAAAATTGGGGTGAATTAAAGTTTCTAAAATAATTTAATTCATTAAGTTTAGGAAATTTTGAGCAAACTAAAATGGGCCCCTTAGTGTTGCCTACTATTCAAATAGCCTTAGTTACACTAATGTACCTATCCATATGTACAAGGAAAAAAAAGCATAGATTTACATACATACTTATGTGTGTATTGGTAATGCAAAATAAATAATCAGCCTGTGTTTGATTTGAAGCGGAATGCATTCCAAATTTCTATCTGAAGTACAAAAGATAAAACATTTGTTTAATTTTTCCAACAATGTATTTTTGTTGCTTAGACGCACTCCGACCCGTGTGAGGTTTCAAGAACAGTCTGATTATTAAAATTTAATTTATTATTAAACCAGATTCAAAGTCAGCAGTAAATATTTGTCACATTTATGAAATCGATTTAATAATAAAACTCGTTGGATTTATTAGTTGTCAACTAAAAGGATTAACATTACACATGTCGCCGGAAAAGTCAATTTGGGCATATCTTAATCATTTTTTAATGAACAACATTTCATACTTATGTAAGTACAATTATATTATTACATTTTTATCGTTTCTTTTTCAATTGATCGAATTCATTTGGTATTTGTGCTGTTACAGTTGATGAAATTGATGGATATCTATATTATTTTGGAGGCACAGTTGGGGTGTTAGCGCTTACCGGCATAGCAGCTGCTTCAGCATACTACTTTTCTTCGCGTCCCATACCAGAAAAACCCTTAGTGCCTCTGGAAAATCAATCACCCATATTAGAAGTAAGTACAATAACTGAAACATAGGGGTTTGTTGCTGTTACATTACAAACTTTACATGGCTGATATATAAATGAAGAAAAGGTTTCAGAATATTTAGCAATTTTTTCAATCAATATCACGATGAAAAAGTACAAATAAAGCAAATCTTATTTTTTTTTAAATCATTTTCATATAAACTCAAAATGGCATTTTTGCAATGGTGAAACTGTACTTTCATCAGGTAAATGCATGTTTGCATATACACATGTATAATCGCATGATCTTCGGAACTTTAAGAGCTACCAAAGGTTCGAGTAGGATCGGATTTTTTTTTTAATGAACGAATTTTTTAATTCAATTGTGTTTCGAATGGAATCAATTTTAAAAGTATGTAAATTGTTACTAGGCACATAAATTAAATGACAGAAAGCTAAATTAAAGAAAAGCTAGTCTTATTTAATTATAATAACAATTAGTGCGAATGCCCATTTAACTTTATTGACTTTCTGTAGCCGTTCAATAAAATTTGTGTGCCTTTGAAATCATAATGGGAATTTTTTAACTTGATATGCAGCCATTATTAAACGAGTATATTTATCTAATATTTCATTATTTAATTGACAAGACAATTGTACATAAATAAAGCAAATGTAAACCACCTCCATGCATACATACATACATACATAACGATTTGATACAATATATTTTGTTTTTTTTCCTACTAAATACTTTTCATACATATGTTTGTATTTATAAACAACTATTCCTTGCAAAAAATTGTATAAAATACATAACGCGAACAAAATATCAATTAAAAAAATTAATATTTATTTGAACATTATGAATGAAAACTTTGATTGGCAGCAAAAATGTCCGACAGTAACGATTCTTGTGCTGAGAAGAAATTTATTAAAATATCTGTTGTACGTATTTGTCTTACAAGAGGCAGGCAGACGTTAAAAATCCATACACACACACACACACACATTGGCGTGGTAGGTTTCCCAGACACTCAACTATTTACGACACATGTTTATTTTTGTATCCTAAATGTACTCATTGTTTTGCTTTTCGATCTTAAGAATCTACACATTTCAAACGAGTTACCTACAGCATTCTTTCTTGACATCACAAGCCAATGCAAAAGGGAAAATACCATCTATTCTCTCTTCTTAAAAGAAGGCTGTTTGTGTCCCCGTAATAAATTAAGCTTTTCGTAAAAAACAACAGAAAGGCAGAAAATCATGTGCCCCAATCATCAACCAACTCGTGAACTAATATAATATGTATGTACATATGTACGTACATACGAGTATGTAGTAAAAATGACAATAATAAAAATAAAAGACAACTTAGTCTTTTCCTGTAACATTTACCCCATGAGTTTTGTGCGTTATTCATTCATGTTAATTGAAACGATTAATCGTACGTAAATAATGGCCTAATCTCTAAAAACAAATTAACTTATAGACCTAAATTTTACATTCTATTATTGAAATATAATTTGCTTTCAAGTCTCTATTTAATCCAAAAATAATATTCAATTTTAAATCGTTTCAATAGATACCCATTCTATGATGCTCAACTGAAAAGCAAATTCTCGTGATCTTTTAGACAGATCGCGCTCTCCCAAAATTCAAGCAAATTTTTTTTAGCTACACTTTTCACCCTCAATATTGCTTTCAGTAATCGTATGGTTTCCTAAACAGTTTTTTATCTCAGTATGATTTTGAACGTCTGGCGTGTTGCAAATTTTAAATTTACATATAAAAAAACCAAAAGAAACAAATTTTTATTCAATATAAAGAAAATACAGCATTATGCTCGAAAATTTATATATTTTATTTCTATTAATGTAAAAAAGAAAAAATTTGTAAAATCGAAATTTCTTCGCTGTATACGAAAAAAAAATTCAAGTGAATTATTTCTACATCAAATGATTGTGACAGTTTTTTTTTTTATTACGTAAATCGCATCGTTAACAAAAGTGCATTTGTTTTAAATATGTAATTAATTTTGAATTCTCTTTCGAATTACATATGTACATATGTATGTATGTATATTCCAAGAAAAATAATTAAACAAAATCATTTTTTTTTACAAATTAACAATTGATTTACAATTTAATATCCGTTAAATATATAAAGTGAAAAACCGAAAATATGTACAATAAATATACATATGTACATACCTACATACATATGTATGTATGTACATATATTTAATACTGTTTGATATATGAATGAATAAATTCAAATTGTTTGCCATTAAATAAAACGTAAAATAAAACATAAAATAAAACGAATAAAAAAAAAACACTAGTCTAAATAACAATTTAATGTATAAAATTCTCCTCTTCATTCTGTCGTTATATTTTTTTGTGTCGAACATTTTACAATGAGTCAGTTACTTGAAAGTCTTCGCATTCAGTTTCTTGTTTTTAATATTTTATTAAAAAAATAAATTTGAAAATGTATTTTTTTTCTTCGAATTGTGTAAAAAGTGACCCCAAATGTTTTTAAATGTTGTTAAAAATAATAAATATAATGTTATTCTCATTAAATTGTTTATAGATGTGCAGAAATACAATAAAAAAAAAAATACAAAATCTATAAGGTTGAAAAGTAATTACTGGTATTAACTAAAATATGCCCCGGATCATTTTTAGATGCAACAAGACGAAAAAAAGTTCATTGTAAATTTACTTCAAGTTTTTAGTCAATTTATTCTAAGCGGACTTATTAAATTTCTTTAAGATATTGTCGCGTGTATAGAGAAGCTAACGCAAGAAAACATTTATGAAGCACAAAATGTTCCTTGTGAAAACGTTCGCGTAAGTCTTCCTGAGTCCAGGCGTGTTCTTGGAAAATAAAGTTTTACTATAGTTAATTCCAACTCTGCCAATTGCCTTAATTTATTTTATAATAACATTGCAATTTATCTGTAGCTGTAAGCAGCTATCTTCTCTATGCCCCATTTTATTACAAAATATATTGGGCTGCTGTTAACACAGAAGGAGACTATTTTTAGTTTTTCATGTTTTAATTAATGCTATTTTTAGTTAGCAAATTTTTATTTTAGTTAAGATGTTAATTTTAAAGCACTCATATTTTTATTGATATTTTTAAAAATGCTTTGTGTTTAAATTTAAATGTTAGTTTTTTTTTCTTAAATTAAAAAACAAACATAAATTTAAATAGATTGTAAGCGTAAATTATATTTTGGCGCTTATTTGAGACAAATAAATATTTCTCGTATTTTTAGTTTCCGCTATTATATACGGTAATGCGTCATACTTATTGCATGGTCGATAGTAAACTAAAGCAAAACAGAATTTAATTATAAAAATAGATAAAAAGCACTTTTTGAGATGAAATAACCATGAGAAATTGGTGTCGTTATTGTTTTAAATCAATTGCATGCAGGAATTATTTGTATATCAAGTACACAGTGACGTGTTTAGTTTTATTTTGTGTCAGCAAGAATTTTCGAAACCACTATTGCTATAAATGAAACTAATTATTGCTTTTTACAACCAAACATAAAAGGGGCTCGTCCGAGGAGACTGACGAATGAATTCGTAACAATTTTAATTATTAAAAATTATAACATCAACAGAATGAAGAGCTGAAAATTATTGTTTGAATTTATTATATTTTGAAATGTAAAAAGTTTTACAATATTTGCGATAAAACTACAAACGACTTTATCAGTTAAAGGTTTGTTTCTACGGTTGTGAACTTGCAATAAGATTTAGTCAATTTTCTAAACATATTATTGCGAGTATCGTGAGTAAACGTGAATCAATCTACGATCCTTGCAGCATCAAAATTTTAATATTTAGAAACCTATGAAGCTTTCACCTCTAAACGAAACATTTCGAAAATCACACTTCACCTATTTCGCATTACGAAAAAATAAGCAAGAAAAAGATAACTAAGAAAAAACAATAAAAACGAGTGTACGCATGTGTGCCAGCATAAAAATACCGAACTAGGACTATTAGTAATAAGTGACATATTTAATGAAAACGTAAAATACTAAAACGAGGAAGCTCATATAGAAAAAAACAAACATGTCTTGCTGTGGACAAGTAACAACAATACGTGTCCCCATTGAGATGGGAGCACAAAGTGATGTACTAAAGGTAAATATTTGAGTGTTCTGAACAAATCGCATTGACTTGTTAAAAAGTACTAGAATGTTTTTATGTAGCTGTAGCAAAATGTTTGGCAAAAATATAAAATAAGTTTTGTTTGCAACATTTTGTTCTTTCTTTTATTTTAGATAAAATATGATCCTCGTCTAGATATAAATCATCGGGTAGGCTTGAAATAATATAATTTTTGCAGCTTATCAAATTTGACATTATTCATTCAAAGTTACTGATCCACGCATATTCTTACATATAGAAATATTCATAGTTTTAATGTGAATTGTGTATAAATTTGTTATGTGTTGAAATATCATTTTCAGAAAGTAAAAATTGTACAAGTAAATTTATTTATGTTGACAAGCTGCTGAATCAGTTTCATTTCCTTTCATTTTGATTTTTTAACTCAAATTCCCAAATGAAACGTCCCTTTAATCGCGTCATTATTTATCACAATGTATTTCGAAAAATCGCTTGGAGATCAACACTTCGCAAAAATTGCAACAAGTATTTAAAGAAACAATATTTTCCATTGCAATTGTTTTATTCTTTGCGTCATTTTTATTTGAATATTTAAGTACATTTCAATGTTCCTTAATAAAAGAAATTCGTAGGTCTCAACTTAAGTAAATTTGATTTAAGAAATATGTGAAAATGAATTCTATATTTAAGAAGAAAAAAAACGATTATTTTTTTAAGAAAATAAGTATTTGCTTGGTTTTGTTTTGGCAAGAACCACATCTGCTAAACGTTTGTCAATCGTTGTTTCTGTGCAATTTATGGACCCGACGTGTCGGGTAATTAAATAGGATTTATAGCCAATGAAGATCATGTAATTGAAAAAGTTACAAAACCTGCTTACATGAGCATATTGTGCTGTCTCCCTTTTCCTACACATGTCATTTTATATTTTGCACTCATTTTCCCCCGTTTTCTCTTTTCTGTTTTCGCTAAATGTTCAATTGCAGGGTCCGGAACAGATTCATGTTTCTAAATTTTATAAGGAATCCAAAAATGGAAAATTTGTGTCATATATAACAGAAAACGTACGTACATTGTATCACACATTTCGTGAAGGTGCTTATGCCTCTAATAATGGACCATGTCTGGGATGGCGTGAGACATTATCATCAACATATCAGGTAAGTTGTATTCAAAAGAAATTTTCGTATGTATGTTTTCTGCAGCAGCAACAATTGCTTTTTCTTTTTCTTTTTTAGTGGATCAATTATGACGAAGCTTTATTAAGAGCCAAGAATTTTGGGTCTGGTCTATTCGCTTTGGGTTCCCGACCCAAGCAATTAATTGGGATCTATTCACAAAATCGTCCGGAATGGATTTTATACGAACAGGCCTGCTACTGTTTTTCGTTCGTGGTGGTGCCACTCTATGACACACTAGGACCAGATGCATGTGCTTTTATTATTAGACAGACTGAAATGTCGATTGTCGTTGTAGAAGATGACGCCAAAGCGGTTATGTTGTTAGATAAAGCCCCTCGCGCGCTAAAAATTTTAGTGGCTATAAAGCCAATTAGACAATCAACATTAGAGAAGGCCCGCAGCCGCGATATTCAGATATTTTCATTTATAGACGTAGAAAAATTAGGTGCCCAAAGTAATCACGTCGAAGTGCCACCCACTGCAGACGATTTGTGTACCGTCTGCTACACCTCGGGTACCACAGGAAATCCTAAAGGTGTCATGCTAACCCATGGCAATGTTGTGGCTGGTGTATGTGCAGTTATATTACAGTTAGGTAAGTAGGCCACTACCGCATACACTTGACTAATTATTTGCTTAATACTGTCTGGTGTATTGAACATTAAGGGGATCATCGTATTCGTGCGGGCGATATTATGATTTCTTTCCTGCCTTTGGCTCATATGTTTGAGCGTTGTTGTGAAAATGGCATGTACTATGTTGGTGGTTGTGTGGGATTTTATTCAGGTGATATTAAAGAATTGACAAACGATTTAAAAATGCTGAAACCAACCATAATGCCGGCTGTGCCTCGCCTCTTAAATCGTGTCTATGATAAAATACAAAATGATATAGCTGCCTCGTCTATTAAAAAAGCGTTGTTCAACATGGCTTTAAAAGCCAAGGAGAAAGAACTATCCAGGGGTATACTAAGGCGAAATGGGTGTTGGGATAAGATTGTATTTAAAAAAGTTCACCAAGGTTTGTTCATCGTTTAACGCGTTTAACCATAAAAGCAATAATTTGATTTGTTTTGTATTGAAATTCATTTGGCAGCTTTTGGTGGTAATTTAAGATTAATGGTCGTTGGCTCAGCTCCCCTGGCTGGTAACGTTTTGACATTTATGCGCTGTGCTTTGGGTTGTTTAGTGGTAGAAGGCTATGGTCAGACTGAATGCACTGGAGCTATTACTTTAACTGTACAGGGAGATCATATTCCTAATCATGTCGGTCCTCCAGTGTCCTGTAATGCTGTCAAAGTATGATCATCAAAATTCTTTCCAATAATTTGTAATTCAGTTAAAGTATTTACAGTTGGTAGATGTACCAGAAATGGAATATTATGCCAATCAAAACACTGGTGAAGTATGTGTTCGAGGCTCTAACGTGTTTCATGGGTAAGTTATACTGAACTTAACTAACTAAACTTTTTTATCTAAATATTGTATGATACTTCTTTAAATATTGCAATGCCTGATGCATTTCCAACTTGTATCATCACGACTAAGACTTGTACAATTTTGTCCCCAACGGGTTTAATAATGAAAATTGCTTTACTAACTTAAAATTTATTGATGAATGCATTATATTCTCTTACAAATATTCACTTACCAATACAAATTTGCTGTTAACAGTTGCACTCGTATTAGCTGAAATAAAAAAGAAGTTTCCTTTAAAATACGTATACAACTTTGTCGAAAAAAAGAACAAACAAAAAATATATAAAACAGTTTTGAAAATCAAATTAATCAAATTAATTTTCTTTAATATTTATAATTAAAAAGAATGATTTTTTAACAATATGCCAATTTGTACTACCAACAATTAAATAGTTTAATTGAAATTAGCAAAAGATATTTCACATACAAAAAACCTGGCCGAAGTATATATATTCATATATTCTATATGCCACAAACAATCATTTTATTTAACTGAATAAAATCGGTTTTAGAATTACATATGTACATAGATACGAGTACATAGCTGCCGGTAACGAAATTAAAAAAAAAAAACGTTTAAGTATAGAGTTGTCCCAGTAAAAGCCTTTTATATTTATGGAAATAGGTAATAGCCTTGACAGACGTATGGTTTATACTCGTATACCATAGTATGTATATGTATGTATAGTACGATTATGACCCTACATGTAATACCTACACTAATGGTTTGTGTTTTTAATAAAAAATTAAATATTTTATACGTAAAAAGAAAATGTGTCTTGGGTATACTCTATTTATGAACCAAAAAAAAGAATAAAAAGCCTTAACTTATGCTACAAGGTCCATTTTCGTATACCAAACTATTGTAGTATAAAAATCATACGTCTTTCAGGGGTATAAAGAATGCTTTCTCTTCAAAATTTATGTTTTCAAAAAACTGTACATCCAAGTGTGCGAATTTCTCATATAAAAATTGAACCCCTTGCAAATAAGTTTGCAGAATTCTCTAACTTACAAGGGCGCTTAAATATAGGCTACAATTTATATAGGGATATTTTGCTTTTAAATATTTTAGGTTTTCTTTGATACGACTGTAACATGTTCTCAAAATTTAATATATTTAACAACGTTTAGCTACTATAAAGATCCTGAAAAAACTGCCGAAGCGATAGATTCTGAGGGTTGGCATCATACAGGTGATGTAGGCATGTGGCTACCAAATGGTACTCTTCGGATTATTGATCGTCGCAAGCATATCTTCAAGTTAAGTCAGGGAGAATATATTGTACCAGAAAAGATTGAAAATATTTACACTTTAAGTCAATATGTCAATCAAGTTTTTGTTTATGGCGAAAGTTTGAAGGTAATAATTGCAGCAATTAATAAATTTTTCGTCTAATAATTTTCGCACATTTTTTGCAGAGTTGCATAGTGGCTGTGGTCGTACCAGACGTAGACGTTTTGAAGCAATGGGCAGTGGAAAATAATGTTCGTGGTACCTTATCGGTATTGTGCAATAATCCAGAAGTCAAAAATTTAATATTGGCAGACATGTTGAAATATGGGAAACAAAGTGGCTTAAAATCTTTTGAACAGGTAGTTATATAAAAGTTTTAATATTTTCACAAACATTAACAAACACGAATTTTTATTTCGACATTTTTGCGATATTTTCAGATCAAAGACATTTATTTACATCCTGATCCATTCTCGATTCAAAATGGTTTACTGACTCCGACCTTCAAATCGAAAAGGCCGCAATTGAAAAGTTACTTTAAACCTCAACTGGAAGATATGTATAAACATCTAGATTAGATTAAATCTAATAATTTCAAATACCAAATACCAACTCAACCAACCAATAACGGAGAAACAAATTCTGAATTTTAAAATATTTACTTCATTTCATTTTAAGCGATAAGACTATATTTAGCAAAAAGTTTTTAATTAAAAGCCCCTATTAAACACTAAACAACACATACTTTAGTAGACTACAACATAGACTTCTTCTAAAATTAATCATTTTTAACATTGAATATAATAACGAAAGCAATTATATTGAGAAAAGAAAACAATTATAGTCAATTTAACTTTTTATCAATATCTGAATTCGATGGAAATTAAAACTCCAACGACATAAGCTAAAGGCTATTGCATCTTGGCTTTGCAGTTCTTGTTAGTAAAGGGTAACTTTAGCTAAAGTGAGACTCGAAGAACTTCCCTCTAGCTTATCGATATCGATTAGATATTAGGAGTATTTGAGGTTGCCCCACTATTACTAAAGTTACCTTTACTTTAAAGGCCAGTTGTAATAATGGCCCTAAAAAATATAAGTCAATCAATAACTTATAGAAGTTTCAGTAATTTTTTGAAAAACTTGTACGACAACAACAAAAGCATTTTTTTCACAGAAATTAATAAATTTAACATTTATTTAGTTATGTCTTTATTTCTTGAGTTAAACAAACTGAAACTGTATGTATGTTCTAAACCAAAGCTATTCCCATTACTTGTTTGTTCTTTTTTATTGTTACATTGGAAACGGTTTAGGCAAAATTAAATTTTAACTATTTTTTATATATCTTTTGTTAGTATTGGGTCATACTATATGTATTTTTGTTATTGTTTTGTTATTATTATGTTTTTATCTAAATATACAAAATGTAAACAATTTTTTTTTGGATTTTATATAAAGAAAATTTAAATAAGAATTTAATTTACAAGTTTTTATTGTCGTAAAACAAGAATTCTCAATCGATATTATTTTATTTGTAGTACATTTTCATAATTTTAGCAATTATAATACCGTCACATGCAATATTTACTACTCGATAAACTGTTTATGTAAATTTTATATTAAAAGCGAAAAAATTATTTTAAAATATAAATAAAAATGGATCACAAAAAAAAAAAAGAATAATTGTAGAGTATATTAATTTACTACCACAATACAACAAGCGAATAGATTTTTCCCCATCAAGAAGTGTCCTGTACATTATATTTATGTAAAATAATAAATAAATAATAATAATTATAAATGATATCTAACGTCTACTCGTATTTTACCGATAGAAATATATTTACAGATTCATTTAAGGTACAGTCAAATGGATTAAATATTTGAGTAATTGCTATATGGTTACACTTACTTCATCTTATATGTATTAACTTTTAAGCCTCCATGTGTACGTAAATATGTATATCAGTAGTTTAGATAAAGGCTCATACTTCATACTAAATGTGAAAATTAGGCCAAGTTCCTATCCAAAAATTCAGCCGTATACTACTGAGATCAAAATGAGGAGCAAGTTCTTAATATGTACAATACCATCTCATTTTTAGGCAAGCTGCTAGTTTGCTAACATTTTTCCCATAAACTTTCCCATGTTAGACAGTTAAGAAAATATTGACAAGTTTGCCTAGAAATACGATGGTATTGTACATACTCGTATCAAGAACTTGCACCTCATTCGGATCTCAGTACATTTAACGGCTGAAATTTTCGGATAGGAGCATGGCCTTATTTTCACATTTATGTTTTTGTGCGGGTCTGACTTCATTTTCGTAAGTTATTTTTTTGTAAATGTATGTACATATGTATTTGTATGTATAAAACTTCTTTTAAGTTAAAGTTTTTCAGACGATTGGGTTGTGCCAAATCTCATACAAATAAGGCGTCACACTTGTCACCCTAGAAAAAAAATACCCATTTTCATATTATTCTGATTGCTAGTTCTAGTGGAAGTGCCGCCAAGATAAAAAGTGCCTGTTTTCAGATTATACTGATTGGTTATTCGCCAAGCCCTACTTGTACACCACCTTTATGCTCTCTAGCAATAGTGGAAGTGTGCCATAATATTAATGAGTGAGTCAGTGAATAGGTAATAAAATATGCGCTTTTAACACCTTCGGGATGCTTTTATGGTAAAACTCTCAAACTAAATCTATTACGTTACCTGTACCCAGAGTCCTAATGTTTCTAGTTTCATTATATTACGATTAAAGGAAGCAAAGTTATGAGGGGGATAAAGACAGATCGAATAGTTTTGTGTAATATACACACTGTGTGCATTAGTCCTGAACTTGGACTGGCGCAGTTCCGTTCGCCTTAATTCAAATATTTGCTTGTGAATATGTAAAACACATTATTTTCTTACTTATTTTTCATACTTTGTCTGCTGCTAAATTGTGAAATATCAACTAACTAGTCATACATATTTGTTGCGTAGACGATGGACAAAATATATTTCCAACAATGCGGTGTTAAGATTTAAATTGACGTAAATAATACAACAAATATTCAATCTATAAAATATATGTACGTATGTATGTGTTGAAATACCGCAAAAAAACGTATTTCTTTTACTGAAAAAAATTTTAATAATTTGTTGTGTTGTGGAATCGACTTAAACACACAAAACAAATCAAACTTCTAGCACAGACATAAACCTATTATTAAAGACATTTAATTAATTTCGTTTTTAAGGATTTCGGCCATCCTTTGCTGATTTAAAATCATATCCAACATTTTGGGGGTTGCCAAATTCAAGGACAGAGACCTGACGTCTTAATTTGCTGTCAAGATTAAAAAGGTGGAAATTGAAGCACTATATACAAACAACCAATAAACGTTTTTTATGTTTACAAAGGAGGTAACAGAAATGAATATTTCTTGAACGTGAAGGCTCACGTATAAAAAAACGCCAAATGCTTAAAACAATGAACAATTTAGCAAAGCTGCTGAAGCTCTTTCAAGTTAGGTAACTGTTGATTCTGGCAAGTGAGAAATACTTGAAAATTACTTTTATAGTCGAAATTCAGGGTGGCTCACGAGTCACCCCTTTTGAAGTTTGTGTGTAAAATTGTTTCTATTTATACACAGTTTATATTTCTCCAGTGCAGTAAATTTGGATTTAAGGACTTGCGCTCTCAATATTGTTATCATTCTCATGTGAATTTTTTCGTTGAATGTCATTTTTGAAAGTAAGGAAATTCATTCATCATTTGTACGCAGGACTTTCATAAGGAAACTTTAGTTTAATAATACGGAAGTGTTGAAAATTAATTTAAAGAAAAAAGTAATATATAACAAAGGCACAAAACTTAGTTACTACTTCCCTCAAATTATTTTCAACTCGATTCTCTAAAATTTTCTTCGCATAAAAACTTACGTTCAAGAAACTTTCAAAATGACAAAGTTTTCAAATTCTTTGAGCAAAACGAAATTTAATTCATTGTGCTATGAATTTTTGATAATTACCTGTATACTTTTCTCTTTACTGGGTAAGTGTGTCAGAAATAATAAAAATTGAAGACAAAAGTGCTAATGATGAAAAAAATATATTTAAAAAAATTCAAATTTAATTAGACTACTGTTATTTTAGTTTGCGATTATAAAAATTTTTTGCTGAAGAGCTACATAATTTGATTATTAGGGTTTGTTTAGGTAGTCGTATATGCACAGAAATAGTTGGGAGATAATTATGAATTGTAGGACCATCGATTTTTATCAGTAAGGAACACTGCAGAGGGCAAAGACCGAATTTAAGTATTTTTAGATTATTTAATTATATTTTATGACACTACAATTATTTTGATTTAATTACAATATGATTCAATGAATCTGACAAAAAGAATTTGTGGTTTTTTAAAGCATCAAGAAAATAGATAAAGGAATAGTAGAATACAAAATAAAATACACTGGGTTGAGAGGGAGTAAATTGTAATATTATCTTATTCCAAACGTGTAGAAAAATCACATAATACAAAAAAAAAAAAAAAATATTAAACCATTGTGACAGATAAATTTTTCGTTTGTTCTTATTTTTGATCTGCTATCGATTATGTTTAGTAACATGCTGTCAAGGTCTCCAATTAAGCGCATTTACTACAAAAACTCCTAGGGTTACCAAGTACACGACTAAATCACCGGCGGTAAGTTTTAGTTCTTCCGGTCAAGTAAACATTTTTGTGACATGTTCTTGCCTTTATAGTCTTCTGCTATGAACCATGATGCCACAGCTTCCATTTATCGCTTTAATGCCACCAATGGCATCACCTGTATCCTAATTAGTGTTGATGGCTTAATAAGTATTAAGTATCGCAATAAATTAAATGAAGATGTCGAAGCCGATTTATATCTACCCGACAATCCCGTTTTAAATGGCGAGTGTGAGGAATCAAATTTGGAAATTTTGTCGTTGGAATTTAAAGGATTCAAACTGCAGATGACATTTAAAAAGGTAAAAGGAATTGGAGATGCAAACAATAAATGTTCAAAATAATTTATTTGACCATTAGACAACTCTGTGGAAGCACTAGATGTTAAGTAAACATATTTTTTTTTTAAATTTTGTGCTTTTCTGCAGAAATTTATTTTGAAACGCAAACGAAATTAGGATTCTTTGTGCTATTTGGCGTATTGAATTTATTTAATTTTTTTTTAGTCTTCTGGCGGCGAAGGATGGTATATCAACTTGTTTGAACTTTCCTATTCGTCTTCAAATTCATTATTTGAGCATCCAGACCGTCCTGGATTAGATGTTAAGCTAACTTCACCTTCCCATACACCCATGTATTTTCCAACGCCTGTGGGCAAATCGTATGTCTGCGATAAAGAGCAAACCGTTGTAATGTACGCTCCGTTGGACTCAGGCGACCAGTCAGGCCATATTGCACGCCTTTACCTAAGAGATTTGCATATGCAAAGTTTTATGTTCAAAGAAAGCGGTAACTGGGGACCATCATTTCATTGCAGTGCTACTGGTTCGTATAGGGATGAAACAGCTCCATTGGCAGTAGGAACAGCATTGGCGATAGCCGTGTTATTAACAATTTCCGGCTACGGCGGTTGGAGGTAAGTCTTTATCAAAATATATCCAGAAAAATATATTTATCAAAATATATCACAATCACAATTCCCGAAATAATGGAAATGTTATGTTTTCTTTTAAAAACTTTATTAGTCATCAATAGCAATTTTGCCGTTGAGGCAACGTGTTTTACAATCTTAGATGTGAAGCATTCAGCTCCTTTAACAGTTTAGTATGTTTTGTTTGGATTTGTTTGTTTTAATTACGACGAGCACTCTAAATCACATTTTAACTTTACGAGTGTTGAATAGAAACTGATCATTCAAAACGAATTTAACTAGCAACACTAATTATCATCTTTTCTGAAGAGCGGCAAATATTACCACTTACAAAATAATCATATTGTAAGAAGAATATAAAATTGTTGGCATTATGCTGGCTCCTAAAAAAATATAAATTTATTACCTTGAGTCGATCGATATCATAGGGCAGCGCTAGTGATCTCGTTCGAGATGTGGGACGATAATGTTTAGTCTCTACACAGTTCAGTCGCCATCATGTGTTGGTACGGACGTGTTTAGATTCACGTGAGTACCTGGCACCTCGCATTAAGCGGCCAGACCAGCGTTCCTTTACAATTCGCTTTAGCACCACCGGAATAGCACTCATGCACATCCCATAGGTAGCAAATTAGGACAGAGGATGCCAGGTCCCCGACCCCACTTCTTGCTGAGGGGTTCGGAGCTATCTAGTCTCCTGCCGTCAACTAATGACATTGACAGCTTGCGTAGTTACTTGGTTCCAGGGGCTACTAGTTCCCGTGGTAGCAGTTTACTTTTTCGTTACTGGCCGAACTTAGGATGCGTTCGAACATAGTTGAGTGTGGTCTTGCCGTTGATGCTTTGGAATGGCCGATTTGATCCCATGTGATTTGTTTCTATTGAGCCCTACAAGATTTGAAGATCAAAGTCCTGGAAGAAATTGCCAACATAGAGCCTGCCATACTGGCAAGTGCCTTGACGAGCGCCATAAATCGGCTTGCTCAGTATATGGTGAATGGTACATGTCACCTACCTGATTTGATCTTTAAAACTATGTAAAACAAAACTTTAGGTATGCGCATGAATCATAAGGAACAAATAAAATTTTTCTGGTTCAATTAAGTTTTGAAAGAAGAAAGTTATGCTGCCGCACCCTTTACATTGTTTGAACAAACTAAGAGTAAAACTATTTTATTATAAATTATTAAATTACATTTACTTTGTTTCGTTGCAGATATTTCAAAATAAAAAAGGTGCAATATGGCACCATGGAGTAAATGCAAACCACTGGAACCTTTAAAAGCAAACAACATGATAGAAAACCACAAATATATGCAAGGAATGTGTGTAAAAATTATTTACTTTAATTATATAATTAATATATATAATTAATATTCAAATAAACTTATTTATTATAAACATGTATAAAACAACCAGTTAAAAGTAACTAATTTTAGAAAAAAAAAAATGAATTGCAAATGTCTTCCATATTGTTAAAATTGAAAAGTATTTAATTAAGGAAACAAACCTAAACTACTAAAATCGTGACAAACATATTTTTAAAATAATTTTTGCAAAATTATTTAAAACTACTTATTTCTTACCATTTGAAGCACTTATTTTCAATATTATTGAACTCAACTATCACATTTCCCCATAATCTAGATGTTGTTATTAAAAATTTTAATAAAAATATTTTTAACTATTTAATTATAACAATAAATAAATAAAATAATAAATGAAAAATGTTACATCAGATGAAAACTAATTAATACACTAGGAAACAAAAAATAAATGTAGATATAACAAAAACAAACAAACAAACAAAGAGAAACCCGGTAATATATTGAAATTATATTGAAAATAAAATCCATCAGAAATATTTATTCTAAGAAAACATATTTTTATTGCCAAGAATTAAAAAAAAAGTTAAATTGGATAGTTTATACGGAAATACAAACACAACACGCACACACACCTACAGTGGAGTTGGGCGAGCACGAAGGAATTATTACAAATACATGTACTGTTTACTTTATAGACATTAAAATATTATTTCTACTTAATTTTATGATAAAAACTCAAAGATTTTTTTTTTGTTCTTGTTTTTGTTATTTGTCCAGTTACTATGTCCCTATCTCGGTCTATGGTATTTACACGCACTTGTCGTGTCGAATTGCCTTAGCCGGAATTATTTTCAGCAAAAGTAGAAAACAAGACACGCTTTCAATACTCCATTCGCTTATGTAGTGTCGTGTCTACTCGATCATTCAAATCGGCCAGCGAGCGTTTCTCTTTTATAAAATGTTACGTGTTCGTAAGCCCCTACCCCATCTAAACTGTACATACATACATACATACATACTCGTATATTTAAAAATTATTAGCTATAACATAGAGAATATAAATAAATTATTAACCAAATTTAGTGCAATATAAATTGTAATTATTGAAAATTTAATGTATTTTCTGTTCGTTTCATTCTTTAAAATCATAACAAGTACCTTCAGTCGAATATTTACATTTTAATAGTAAAACGAACGCAACAAATAAAATTATTTCGAAAAAAAACAACAACTTTAAGTAAATTAATTATGTTAAAAATGAAATTAATAAATATATTCTTACTCCGAAAATACTGGTGGAGATTTCAAACAAGCTGACGAAATTTGTTTTTAAAGGACTCTTAGCTTTTAATACGAAAGGCGAGAATAACACGCACTTTGCAAATTCTGAAAGATTTGTGATTTATTGAAGGTTTATAAAAATATTGTTTTTTTTTTACATTTAGTGTATTTGAAATAAATTTCACAGATATATCATTCGCCAAATTTCTATCAAGGCAGAGTATTTCCTGAATAGTACAAGTGATTTATTTTCACACATGTGCAACAAAACATGCGATAATACCTGATTTTTTTAAAAATAGCATTTCTTTAATGTATAAAAATATATGAGCCGTTTATTATGAAGGTGGCACAAGTCAGTTTTCCAGAAAACTAAAAGGTATCTCTTCATTTGAAAAAAGTTCAATATGTTGAGGCCTATTAAGATATTGTTTCATAAACGGTATAACAAAGGTATAACAAACATGTGGCTTTCTATGCGAATTATTATTTTATAGAAATATTTCCTGTAATGCGAGGAAGCGCTAACCTCATAAAAAGACATATGAAAGTAATTGCATAAGCAATTCTATGGAGTCATTAGAAAAAAAAAATAGCAGAATAAAATAAACAGACTCTTATCGTGTAATGCACACCTTCATAAGCATTAAAGGAACCGTGTTTAACAATATGTAACAGCAAAGCATAAAAATTTCCGTGGACGTAATCACTTCTATATATGAAATACGTTATAATTATGCATCACTTGTACATACTAAGATACAACCAAAATGTTGTATAAATTATCTTTAATACATAACGAATGTTTCTTTCTTTGAAATACTCTCGACTTTTTATCCGTAATAAACATTCCAAAATGTATCGTTATATTAAACATATAATAACATTCGCGATATCGAAATTCTTACGTTAAAATCTCGAAACATACAAATGTAAATGTTATACTATTTACTGCTGTTTTTCTTGGGTTAAAAAATCCTAGAAACAAAGAATGCCTTCGCTCTGTTCTTACAGAAGATTCGTAAACAAAATCGGCTCACTCACGGGAGGAGTTTTATGAGTTAAGATTAATGTTGATTAGATTTCACTTCTCATATCGATAGATATGTGAAAAAAAACTGAGCGTCAGGTAATCTATTTTCGAATCGTGTTGGCTTGTCGATTTCGAACGTTTTTTATGAAAAATGTTCAATATATGTTCAAAGGAAATATCATAAACAAACATTCGTGGTCAAATGGGAACATGAAAGTACATGGTAGTATTTTCAAATATTTTGAGTTTGATGATTCGTTATTATTGTTAACAGAAATCTTTATTTATTTTGTCTATCGCTTCAACAGAGCATTTTCCACGGTTCTGCTCAAAGACAGAACCTGATGGCTAAAATACATTTGAACAACAAAATTGTATAAAAAAGGTTTTAGGGTTTATAACTAAACAAACTATTTAAACAAAGAAAAAGAACAACATATACCTACATATATATATAAAGAAAATAATAACCAAAACGTGTACATGGCCATTCTATGAAACATTGGCCATCAACAACTAGGAGGATATTTCTTCAGCAATTATGCAATGAAAGGTAGCAGTATTAAAAAAAATATATCGACGTCATCGAAAGTAGCTTACTCTGGATAAAAAAAAAAATAATAATAATGGAAGCCGAGCAACCACATTGTAAAACTAATAGTCGAGCACAACCTAGGAGGTTACATTAGAGGGCGTATTCATATTCAATAAAAAAATACTAACAAATTAAGTGCACACGTGTTTTATTAGGTTCCTTTTTCATAGAAAATAAACTTTTCTTTTTAATTTAATTTGAACTTTCTTTCCATCCTTTGCAATTACTTCTTCCTTCTGCAAGGATTTATTAAAATTTCATTTCATTTTTGTAAAAATAAAATTGTTGTTTTGGCTAAGATTTCAAAAGATATGTGGGTATCTATATGCTGATATCTGAGGGACTTTCCACTTTAATTTTCATAAATTGCGGAGTTCGTATATTTCGTTTTAACTGAATTTATTTGTCCGTAAGTTAACAATCAAATATATAACTTGTTCAAATGTTCAACTTTAAAGGTATCTATGAAATGTTAATTCAGGAAAACTGTATTATATTCAAATCTTCCTCAACTAAATGAGAATTAAAGATACCTCGCATAACTCCGTGTACTATGAAATTATTTCATCTTCTTTTGGAAACAACAATCACTGGAAAAGGTCCTTCAGCTCTGAAATCTTATTATATCTTCATTTGATAGAATCTGCTAACTAAAATGAGGTAATATTAGGTTTTCTTTAATTTGCTGGGCTATCTCCAATTTTGAAATGAAAATCCTATAACTTGCATTGTTTACAATGCATATATGTGTGTATTTATAATTGAATTATTACTACTATTCTTGCTGTGCGTGATCTATTGTTTTCGTTGAAATATTCAGATGGAGTTTGTAAAAACAACTCGCTTCGGTCACGGTAGATCTATGTATCTTAAGCACCGCATTTATGAGTTTACAACCTCAGACTAATTAGGGCGCGGGGATTTGCATTTACGCCAACATCACACACCATGTGCAATTGTTGTTGTTTGAGGAGAGAGATAGAGGCGAAAAGAAAAGGTTATTCTAAGGAAAATTTTAGTGTGGTAAATATTTAGGGCGGCTAGAACAATAAACAGAATGAAAATCTTAGAAATTCAAGACACGCACGCAATATACGTAAATGAAAGGGTTGAAAATTAAGCAATGACTACTAGTCGTGCTGATTATGTTAAAAGGATTTGGGTTAGTAAACAAAGGCAAAACTTTCCAAAACTAGAGCAAATATAATCTATTTAAGAAAAACAAACAACATTACAATAACATAAATCAGGTAGTAAGAAAATTGTAAGTTTACACATGAATAAATAAAACTCAAGGTTTAACACTAAACGCAGATATTAATATAAGATGTTACTTGGAAACATTAAAATAAAATCGACCTTCAAACCAAAATATTCAATGAACATTTCTATAAATAAGACTAAATTAGTACAACCAATTTATTGCATTATTATTTAAAATCAGTTGGAAGTTGATATTTAAATATTCCACTTACAAAATATGGAATTTCTTAAAGTTATTTTCTTAGGTGTAAAGACAGTTTAAGTCTTCTGCCATTATTTCTTATTTATAGATTTTTATAAGAATACAGCCGTATCCAGACATTCATGATTTCCTTGTTATTTTTCCATTTACTGCTGGCTTATACAAATTATATTTGATCTTCTATATATTTACTCATCTTTTTCTTGATAAAAAACATACTCGTACATTATTCATTGCTGAACTTCCATAAATACATACATACATATCTAGGTACAACATAAATAATTTTTGGATTTGTATTTTTTTATTTAACTCCAAGTTTTGTTGACTTTTCTCATTCGCACTTCATTTTATTTGTCGATACTTTGCCATTGAAGAAACGCTTCATAGCATATTGAACATAAAACATACAAGAGAAATTAAATAAATACGACCACAAACCATTTCCAATCATTATCTGTCTTAGCATATACATATGTAGTTGAGCTCCTCCTAAGCAACCGGACCAATTTTGATGAAAGTTTGAGTGTGTCTCTATATGGCTTAGATTCACAATTGGATCTGACTTGGACTGGTTTCTATAAATTTATTTTTATTTTCTTTTACGCATATCAAAATCATTAAATATAGGGAAGCAACCAAAAAAAATGGCAGTCTATATAAAAGCCGGTCTGCGTCAAGGCAAAGGTCTAGCCCGGGTCACTTGTTTTGAACAAAATAAAAAATTTGAATTATATTTTTTTCGATATTTATCAATATAAAAACTAAAACTAAAAGTTCAGCCCAGTTGTTTTCGTACATATAATTGTTAAAATTGCATAAAATAAAATATTTTCGCAAAATTTTCCCTGGTTTTCTGAATCTCCAAAGTAAATTTTTAGGGATTTTGTGTTAAAAAGTAACCCACTTCGACGGAAGGTAATGGTGCGCATTTAAATTAAGCTTAGACAACATTCATTGTTATACCATAGGGAATAAAATATTGGCAATTTTCGAGTTTAAATTTAATTTCTTCTCTTATTGTATTTTTTTTTCTGAGCCGTCTGCCAGTTTGGATTTGACTGCCAATAAAAAAAGGTTCCCATAGTGATGTAAAAAAAAAAACACAGTTTTTGTTTAGCATCATTAACATTTATTTATTTCATTGACGATATATATAATGATACTTTATAATAAAATATGTAAAAATTTATGCATTTATAGTAGAAAATGTAGAAATATACATTGACAAGCCATTAAATAGCACATTTGTTGGTTCATTGAGACATTCTATTTACGTAACGCTTAGAGTTTGCTTAACTACAATAAGTAAGTATTTATATCAAAACCCTAAATTTGGTCGCCTGATTGCCTGCACACATTCCAAATTGTTGACTTTACATGAAATGAAATTATGTTTTTTTTTTTGCAAAACACATAAAAGAACAAAAGACTTAGGCAACAAACTCCGTTTGTCTGTGTGTGCTTTTGGAAATCGTATTATGAAAACTACAAACACAACGACACATTTGTTTTTATGTTTACTCAAAATGCAGGAACAGCGAAGGCCTTTGGAAGCAGACTTAGGGTGTCTATGTGTACGAACATTTTTCTGTTTGACATTTTTTTTTTTTAACTAAAAATTTGTTTTCCAACAATTATGCAATCAAACATTTGAAAGACAATCCGTAAATAAAACGACATATTTTTATACTTCTATAATAAGAAAACTTTCCTCTCATAATAAACCATATTTGCTGGGTAAAGTGGAGCTGGAATTCGAATGGAAATGGTGTAATAAACTATATTTGAGCCAAAGACGAAACTGTTAATTAAGAAAATAAAAATAGATACAAATGCACAATACATGTTTGAAAGCAAATATTACATTTTTTCATATTCATTTTCTGAAAATACTATTTCTGAAACTTGTATTAAAACTATTGCTGTCAAATTATTTTTAAATATGAGAGCAGCGGGTAAAACAGTAGTTATTTTTCTTTGAAATTCACTAGTGCTTATTTCCAGGACATACAGAGAATAGTTCAACAAATTGAAGAAGAATAAACAAATATAATATGGCTTTCAACATAACACTGGACAATGTCAAAATATGAACTAAATAATAAAAAAAACTACCATGCGAAGTTACTAATAAAGATTTTGGAAAGAAATGAAAACAATAAATAACCAAAATAACAGGCAGTGGGTTGCGTAATATTTACACTGAAAGAAGTTACAAATCATCAACTCTTTCGTTAATTTTCTGTATTTGAATTATAACATGCAAATCGTTTTGATACAAATAAAAATTACTTTTTAAGCCTATGGGCTACTCGGTTTATTAGTACGAGTTTACACTTGTTTCTATTTGAAATTTTGTTAACACTTATACATTAACTTTTCCACATTTCTTTAGGTTGAAAATAAGTTTATACATATCTATAAACTAAAATATATAACTCAATGAATTTAAAAAAAATTTATAGAAAATCGTACAATGTCTGGCGAAATCGCCAAATATTGTTAATTACCAATAAACTGCTACAATATATAGCATTATAAACAATTAGGTTTTAGCCTAAATAATAATTGTAAATTTAAAAGAAGTTGCTTGAAAATACAGAATGTTTATAAATTGTCTCCACACAAGTTGTTAAAGTTTATGAATTTTAAAATCTTATATTGTGCAAGTAATAAAAGAATTGTCCTTTATCTTTGTATTTAAAATCACATAATTTAATTTACATACAGTTCGTACTAAAATAAAATAATATTTTTAATTGTGAATTGAACATATATTAGTTTTCTATCAGTCACTGACCCATGGTTAGGGCACTACTCATTGGCGTGCTAAATTCATCTATGAACACAAAACATTGGATTTTTTTCAATCTATCTTCTTCATAGACGTATTGGAAATAGTTTGGTCTAAAACAGCTTTACTACCTGTTGTTGTCAAGCTCACCCAACAAAATTTGTAGAATCGAAGAGAATAAAAATGGTCGTGCACATATTGACTGTTTCAAACTGAACGTATTGATAATGGTATGGTTTCCTACCTGTTCAAAGAAGATGAAAGAAAGAGGAGCGCAAAAAGGCGGGGCTTTAAATATGTGAAAGCGAGACAATAACTGTATAAATGCTAAAGAGTTAGAAAGGTGAGCAAAATGCTAAACTATTGACAACTACAACAACAAAACAGAAACAACAACAAGAATTAAGTGATTTGGGTTTGTAAAATGATGTTTGTGATGAAAACAAAACCGACAACTTTTGTGATGGCTGAACAAATTAGCACCGATCATTTGCTTCGGAGTATGCAAACGGGTGTGAACAGGCTGCATGGAAGTTAAAAAAAAATATATTTTTTTAAATACAATTTTACAAATTCAAAAATATCTTTAAAACGGTAAGTCACAAAAGATGTTATATTTTTAAAGTCATAGAAACGCAGTTTTAAGAGGAACATAAAAATTAAATAAAAAAAATATTTTTTCAGTTGTGTGGCTACGAACAGAATTGTGTCTTGGCAATATAAGACTCTCAAAAGAATTAAATAAAAGTGATAAATTTGTTAAATAATTCCAAAAATAACGGATTATAAAATAATAAGTGACACACATAACTGTGTAAAAAATCTGCTATCTAGTTACTCACACGCCATTAACACACATTCTTGTATTTGACAAATGGATACTAATTAATTACAGTTTGTACAAAATTTTAGTACCGTTGCCACTATAAACACCAGCCAGTTAACATCCAATCATCCAATCCTCCACATACGTACGAAGTCAACACCTTTACCGTCAACATAAAGTGCGTTACCAATCATTAACAAACCGTGAATTATCATTAACATACAAATCAAAATTAAAAAAGTAAAAAAAGTTAAAAGTGACAGTTATTTAATAATTTAACGCAAAAAGGTGACAAATGCCTTATTAACATAAAAATCACAGGAGATTCTAATTACAATAAGAAGGAATAAAATCAACAATATCTATACTGAGTTGACGATATTAACCAGTTCTGCTTCCGTTAATAGTGTTTTGATAATTTAGTGTCGCGCGTGACTTATTTAACACGCAAGTGTTAAACGTTTACTATAAGACGTTACAAAAAATATATCACGGTGCCAAAAAGATGGGCTAAAAGAATTGGAAATAAACAAAAATGTAATTTAGAAAATCCGAAAGTGTTTCCGTTCAGAAAAAAGTGTGAAAATATTTGCAGGAAAAAAGAATAATAAAAGAAGCAAACGTAAAAAATTTATTTATTAAAAACCCTGCTGTTATTTTATGAGTTTATAATAATAAAAATAAAACTCCCCGATTTCTGGTTTTCTAACGAAGCAAAATTTAGAATCATCACTTTTTGTGGGACATATCAAATACTCGATTGAGAAATAATGCGTAAGTTGAAGTGGATCTTTTAAAGCATACAGCCCTGTCATATAACTTAATTCCGATCGAAAATAGTTTGAGTTCCCTAAATTGCTTCTTTAGAAATCGAACAACAAAAAAATTGTTTACGAATTAAGTCCCTGTTACGTTTCTAACTTTTACTCAGAAAAATATATCAAAATATTTTTTTACGTGATACATATGCGTAACATTACCATTAGAAATACTATTAAAGACGTATCTCAAACTTTTGGGAATTAACAGAATCGATCGGAATCTGAAAATAGATCGGCATTTGTGACAGGCCCGATAAAAGTAAACTCTTTTAGTAGTGCAAACTTAACAAATTATTTCCTTCAACTTATACTTGAATCTTTTTCTTCACATTCAATCGTTTCATCAAAAGAAAGCAAATTAATAATTATAGTTTCCAAATCCTGATCACCGTTTGGACTGGAGCAGCGGAAAGTTCTTTCTTATTTTATTTGGGTTTCAATAAACGCGATGCACAATCTTTAGTTTTGTTCACAATTAAGTGAAAGTATCTCGCTTCGACAGAAGTTGCCATATGCATACAACCGTAAAATCCTTTTTAAATATATTTGCAAGTGTTGTACTGTTGCACGTACTCGTATGCATATCACAACAGTATTCAAACGTCCATAGAGATTTACTTAATTGAAAATAAAATCAAAAGTTGTTCATCGATTTTAATACAACATGTCTGTTTTCTTTGAAACTTAGAAAGCTGTGTATGTACTCAGAAAAAACTAATATTATTTTGCTATTTTTGATGATTTTTTGAATATCGAAAATTCTAAAAATTTGCATAAAAAATGGGTTTTCCGTTACACTTTCCTCAGTAACTCTGAAACTCTGCCAATGGTGGCATAATTTAAATGTAATTTTAATGCGGGTGTTCGAATTTCTATACGCAGCCAAATCGAACAACCCGTTCTCAAGTTATACTGATATAAATATTTCATGTTTCTTCCATAATTTTGGAGATAACGGCATATCTCGGAAACCAGAATCAAGTTAAAAAAGGGAGTACACCGCAAATTGCATAATAAACAACTATCGGTTGCTTAAGTCGCAAGCCTTGTATATTTGTATTATTTAAAAGATCGTGCAAATCTTCATTCAGATGATTAAAATATTAATTTGAGCATAACAATTCACAGCTTTGTTTCGTTCTATAAGAAATACGAAAAGTAACTCGCTGTTAGCGAAAAAAGATTTCGATGTTTTTAAAAGACCGAACTTTAAGTGAAAAGGCCGGAGTTATAGAAGTAGGCAGAGGAGGGCTTTTGAACAAAAGGGTATTTGGCAGTATTTACTTCATTAAGACTCGTGTCAAAGTAAAGAAAAATTAGCAGGCTCATTGGACATGGCACAACAAGAAACTTACAAATGCCTTGAAATGAAAGTGGGTGCCGTATGAGTTCATGTTTGTAAACTAGTGCTTAAAAATCCGAAGCGGAAGGCACTAACGTATCATATTCGAACTGATGATGTATTTTGGTTACATTTCGCTAACCCTATCTGGTTGTTATCCCCTCCATTTTTCCAAAACAATTTTTTTTCAAATCAGTTCGTCATAGTGCATTGTGAGCTGTTAACACTGGATTAAACAAAACCAAACGATCGATATTGTACGCAAGTAATGCATACGACCTAAGAATGACAGCAATATTTTATGCTACACTGCAAATGCGGTCGAGATATTGTCTGGAATCCTCCAATTCAAATATCCTAGCCCATCTTATTTTTTAGACGTTGCTCCTTCTGACCATAACTATTTCCGATCACGGCTATAGAGAAGTTGAATAATTTATTAAAGGCAAAAATGTTGCTATATTTGGGCATATGTATGTTTATCAAAAGAAGCAAACTATAGAAAAGAAATTAAAGGAAACATCCCAAGTGGAAAGTATATTAAAAGAAGTTATAGTTTTTCTCTTAAATATAAAAAAAGGTAAACATGTTCACATACATATGTATGTATGTATAAACGGCTCTGTGTGTTTAAAGCTCGATTCATTAACCCAAATTAATGTAAGAGTCACGAAGTCATAGAGTATTGGTTATGAGGGAGAAAAAAAAATAAAAATAAATCACAGGTGAATATTTCTAATTTATTCTGCTTTTATTTTAATGAAATAAATAAATATTTCTAGGCTTTAACATTTTTTTTCTTTCTGCTTCTTTTTTTATTAACGTCGGCGTATAGTCTAATAAATTTTATTGTTCAAAATGCATTACAAAACCTTTTTCTAAAGCCAAACAATTCAATTACTTCTCTCAGTTTTTATGAATAGCTACTTTTTTTTTGTTAACATGTCGTTTATGTTGGTATTTTACCTTTAGAGTGTTATATTCTCATTTTTGAGCTATAGGGAGCAATTAAAACATTATGTTTGTTTGTGATTACAGCAAACAATATACACATATAAAACAAATTGATACCAAATCCTATTCACTAATTTCAACAGCAGTTTCTTTCAACACTTTCATAACAAACATTAAACATTTTACTTAAAGCACGATAAAACTGAAGGGATCCCTCATATTTATGACATGCCAGAAAGAATACAATGAACCGATAGTCAGGCGGATAAACATTTAATAATAAATACTTCTTCTCAAACAGAACAGTTATGACGCACATTTACACCCAGTCACTTGAGCGTGGCTAAAAAGTGCAATATAATTTCAAAATGCCGACATTTGAATGAGTGAGTGATTCAGACAACACGATAATCGTACAAGAGAAAATAAGATGTGGAAGATGTTTTGGTAGTGAAAATTCTTAAAATATTTTGTGATTGTGGCGATTTATGAATATAGAGATTTTTATTGTAGTGAACATCATATATCGCGGTCCTTTTGGTTTTTACTTGTATTCCAGTAAATGTATTTGAGTCGAATGTATTAAAAGACTATTTAAATTAAGAAAACAACAAAAATATAAATTTATTGCGCATTTGAATTGCCCTCGTAAAATAATAAAATTATGAACGTTTTTATAAGCGTCGAAAATGTATAGGCAGAGAGTCTAAAAGTTTTTCCTACGGCTGAAAAGGGAATTCTTTATTAAATATTTAAGAAGGTTTTGTTTTTGATTTAAGCCATAATAATAATTTTTTATGCTGAATTGTTGCAGAAGAATAAGTAGCCAACTTTTTAATTGTTTTAGAAGACATGTCGACTTCGCATATTTTATCAGCTGTAGATCCTCATCCCAATCAACTAACGAATAGGGCTCCGTCCCCACAGCACTTACATACAAACTACTTAAATGCAAACAATCAGGGCACTCTACAGCAAGAAGGCAGTCCCAGTGCTTTGGAACGAAATCTTCACGTTTCATTAGATGATCGCGAGTTATGGTTGCGTTTTCAAAATCTTACCAACGAAATGATTGTTACAAAAAATGGCCGGTAAGTACATATGTAGTTTAATTTCGTTCTATCTTAATTTTGTTTTTGTTAATATTTACACATTTGTGAGGTGCTAAATGTTTACAAACTTTTTGTTTTGCAAATTACCTTTGAAGGTTTTGTTGGTGTAGAATAAACGTATGTACTGTAAAAATTGATTTGCAAATAATGAGTATCTAACGTTTGCTGGCATACAAATAAACAAAACAGAAGAATAAATTATAAAATATCTTTTTTTTTATAATTTCGGTTTAGATATTAATGTTTAGGTGATAATTAATAGTCGTGGTTTTCGTTCTTTTTAAGAAAATAAAAAAATTTCTTAATCCTTCTTGTTTAATTGTTAGGAATTTCTGAAGCGCAGAATTATAGATACATATTATATAAACTTATTAAATATTCATTCACTCGAATACATACGTAAATGCTTTGTTTAATTACATTTTATATTTCTTTTTAAAAATAAGTTTTGAATTAAAAAACTCGATTTAGTCCAAAGTTTCCGTAAAAAACGCCAACAGTATTTAAAATAAGTAAAATAAAATACAAAATTTTATATTGCAGCCGTATGTTTCCGGTGGTCAAAATAAGTGCTTCTGGTTTAGATGCTGCTGCCATGTATACTGTTTTATTGGAATTTGTGCAAGTAGATTCACATAGATGGAAGTATGTTAACGGTGAATGGGTGCCCGGTGGCAAAGCTGAAGTTCCCCCATCCAATCCCATTTACGTTCATCCAGAGTCACCAAATTTTGGGGCGCATTGGATGAAGGAGCCCATATCATTTGCCAAAGTCAAATTGACAAACAAAACCAACGGCAATGGCCAAATTATGCTGAATTCCTTACACAAATATGAGCCAAGAGTACATTTAGTACGAGTTGGCTCAGAGCAGCGGCATGTTGTTACATATCCATTTCCGGAAACACAATTTATAGCAGTTACAGCATATCAAAATGAAGAAGTTACTTCATTGAAAATAAAGTATAATCCATTTGCTAAAGCTTTCTTGGATGCCAAGGTTAGTTGTTTTCTTGAATTTATCATGTAGTAGCGCATTCAAAAACTAATAAAAACATTAAACATTGCACAAAGGAGCGTCCTGATACTTTATATTCTCATGACACCCATTATGGTTGGCTAATACCCCCTCCATCGCACTACACAACAGCCAATGTTAATGCCAATCCCTCATCTCTGTCACTGGCCGATTCATCCTTGGTGTCTGGCAATTGTGACCGTTATGGTAGGTCCTTATCCAGCCGTACAATTTCTTCAAATAGAAGCACACCCTATAGTAGAACCCGCATAGTTTCGGCATCTGGCTCCAATGGAAGTGCTGGTAACTGTTCGCCAACTCAGCCTACTTCAGCTCCTCAGACTCCCACTAGCATCCAATCCCCTGCACTTGGCTCAACCGCCGTCGTATCTAGTGGCTTTACAAGTTCCTATTCTCAGGCAGGATTTATTCCTGTTGAGCCCACAACGAGTTCAACTGTATTTTCCTACCCCGGTTCCTGGCAGACAAATTCAAGCTATTGGAGTTCTTCTGCAGTGCCAGGACCCATGCCCGTAAATACAGCACGAGTCTTAAGTAAGTGAATTTAAACATTTCAAACCTATATACATACAAACATATGTTAACTACATATAAATTAAATAAATTTCTTTACAACAGCTTCCAATAACTCTCCATCTCCACCAAACAATGGCTCACCGACATATACTTCCCCTTCTCCTGGTTACACGATCCATCATCTGACCCCTCATAGCCATGGTCACCAATATAATATGCCTCAGTCAATCAATCACGCTGCACCAGATATGTATCAAACTGTTGCTTCGGCATCGCCTACTCAGTCGTATTCAACACCTGCCCATCAAGTTTACCATCCCACTCCAACGTCTCCCTCTCCCCACCAACTCTATACAAACGTATTAAACCCTCAAAACACTCTGAGTTATCCGGCCAGTTCGTGGCATAATAGTGCCGAATACGGCATATATCAGAATCCTGCTGCTGCGGCATACGCATATCAGACGGAGTATATACCGCTAGTTTCAGAAATTGGGTAAGTTTTATAACATTGCCTTCGTTGACAATAAGACGTATGTTTTAATAATAATCAATTTAGTTATCAATAACTTTTCTTTTCATTAACAACCATCCAGCACGTATGCGCCAACCCATCTAGAGCCGGCAGGAATTACTAAAACCATGGACTCTACAGCTCAAGATACCTTGTACCGAAATACAGACGAATCTTCAACGATACTGAGACTGGAGTGCAATAATCTTAAAGCTGATACTACAACACATGTTCATGCAAACTCCATAAAGGTAGAATCTTTAGTAGCTAACAGTGGACAATCACTAAATAGAGTTTCATCAGCAAATGTCCACACATCTGTAGTGACTGTTAATGTTAGTGCAGCAGCGTCAGCATCTGGCAATTGGAGTCCCTTAACACCTCCCCAAAGCGCTTTACATTAGGATCCAATTAATAGTCGATTTTTATTATTTATTTTATCCCTTCATAAACATAACAAAGCCTTAGATGCAAAAATACAAAGGTTCCCTCAAATGTGTGGCGAAAAGAATCTCAAAACATACGTTTTAGTGCCTTCAGATCTTTAAGGACCAAACAAACACCGATTCCTCTTTCTAAGTTTAAATATTTATATTTTTAATATAATTTTTTTCTAATTTACTCCATTGATTGATTTAGTTTGCGTTAGATATAATAGCTATATTTTTAGATGTTACGAAATAAATAAAATGTATAATCATTTCATAATATAAAATATGGCTGCCAAACCAAAACACGAAATTTTTAATTGTCTCGTGCCAAATAATACGAGTCTTAAACAGTTGCCAATGTAACAGTTACTTAATAGTACACCAAGCATGATAGGATCAATAGGATTGGGGACAAGCTGGTTTCGGCATTGTGTCATCTTCAGTGTAATTTTTGGCAACAAAAAATAACACTGAAGATAGGCAAGGAAATTCGTTTTAAAAATCTATATTAAATCACTCTGTCGGAATATCAAATCCAGAATATTTTGATTCAATTAAATCATGGAAAAAATCGAAATAAAATATATATAATAAAATAAAAATTGCATAATTTATTGACAGTCAATAAAATTATTTCTGAAACACTATCAGAAAGTCCAATTTGACCAATTTATTTCTTTATTTCTAAAATATCTTTTAAAGTCCCGACTCAGTTAATACCCGGACGGTACGTTTGGAGAGAATATCTTCAATAGGTGGTACTGGAGCGTCGTTGTTGTTGTGAAGATACGCATTTTTGTTCGCATTTACAACGGGAAGTGGCTACAAACTTTGAACAATACTACAAATCAATGTCATATTTACCAGGAAGGCAAAGAAACTTTGGCGACCCTAGTTTTAAATAATTTTATATTAGCAACATTCCGTTGGAAATCAGAAATGTCATTAAAAAGTGCCCGCTTATACAGAAACAGCTTCAATATTTCAAAGGTGTCACATTTTATAAAATTATTTTTAATTATTTACCTCATTCGAAACAAAATGTTGTTGGTACAAATTTTGTTTTTTTTTTATTTTTATTTATAAAATGTATTTAATACCAATTAATTTAGTTTTTGGTGTAACTTAATTCTTTTGTTGAGTGTTCTGTTAAAGAATTTTTTTGACGATGCGTATTATTGAGCTGAATTGTCGAAAAAAAAATTGCATATATAAAAATATGTGCTTTGAAGTTGCGGACAGTTCATAAGAATATTTATTAACAAAGCAAATAATGAGTGCAATTTAGAAATGCATCACACTTGTAGGTATGAACAGTAGAATCGCTATAATTTGTACCCTGTTAATATTGAGTTTAGATATTAAACTCAATGAAACGTAACAAACGGTTAGTTGCTTCAATACAAGCCCCCTTATTGGTGCTTTTCAGCACGTTATTTCGAAAACCCCTATAATTCGTAAAAAATTACTAGTCCCTTGCGATTACGAATTAGCGACATTCTATTGTATTTGAATTGAAGTTATAATTACACGCAATATATAAAGTCTACATTGGTATTATATAACTCGACACTCACATCTGATTGTGCTCAAACCAGGGATCCGAACTCAATGTTTGTATTTTTGTTCATAAGAATGCATTAGATTATTCAAATACATGTAACAGAGTTTTGTTTATGCTTAGAATGATTCAATAAATTTAGAAACCTGCTTATCGCTACTGCACTGCGCAAGTACAAGTGAAAAGAGCGGACAAAATCCTTAAATCCTTTTTTTTTTGGAAAAATCAGATTTAATGATTAACCCTCATCCCACCCATGAGAATACAATATGTATTTACATATATAAATTATCTTGTCTTTTAATCACTCAATGTGTACACGCGTGTGTATGTGTATATAAATAAATTAGCGTCTTATCTGAATAAGCCTGTGGTACGCGTTACCGTCCTCATATTTAAGATCAAGCTATTGAACAACAATTAAGAAAAGGAGTTAGGCAAACACTTTGCTTTTGGCTCATAAAATTTTTTAGTGGTCGAGTTGAAATGCATTTTTATATTATAGATAGTCTTTATTTGCTAAAAATTGTTTGTGAATATTTGAGGAATTTAAATATTATATGTAACTAAATTGCATGAACGTAAAGATAGAACCACATTTTTAGTAAAATTAAGGGATTTTTAAAATATTTTTATTATGTCTTGATATAAAATTGTTGCAACTGATGTATAACTTCTGCATAAAATTAGAATAAAATTATACAACTTTAAAGAAACAACAATTTAATACAAATTAACACAACTACGCTCCACCAGAAGAGTAAGTCGTTCATTTTCATTTTATACAAGAAGTTTTATATTTTATATTTTTACTCTTAAGAGAAAAAGCAAAAAAACGAACTTAAGCCTAAACTATTATATTACTTAATTTTATTCATAAAATTGAATATCAAATAGTGGTATTGTATTTTGTTAGCTTTAGATGTGAAAGCTTTTTTGCCCAAGTTATTTAAATATGAAAAAGCCTTAGAAATCCAAACGGCTAACAGGTATGAAAGTCCTACATATATTAATCATATTAAATGCTCTAGCAATTGATGATGCTTATTGAAAGAATCAATTTAACACTTAATTTGTAATGAGTAATTCGGAAATTAGCTGTTCTGCTTTCTGCACACGTTTTTCCGTTTCTTTGGAAATTTTTAGATAATGTTTATGAAAACACATGTGGTTAGTAAGCAAGAGTTTTAAGAAAACTTTTAAAATGTTAATACAAAATTGTTATTTTAAAATTTAAATAGTGTTTTAATTGAAGAAAACCCGAGTCTAATGCAGATCAGCTAAAACATTCGGAAATTTTCACTTTCGAACAAAATAATGCAGATTCGGAATATAGAACAGCACTGTATAAAACACATAATAAATTAAAAAAGACAGATATTTATCCGCATTCATAACGTAGATTGCGAGAATTTTTTATAGTGATTCGTATAATGTCTTATAATTATAACTTGATTATTATTTTCAACAGCTTGCTATAAGTACGTGCAAGGGGAGAAATAGTGGACGCAAACAACTGTATGAAATGTATGTGTACGGGCATAAGGCCAATAATTGGCTCCTCTTCTCAACATAACCTCTACTGCTTTGTCCAATTGTACTCCATTTTCATTTTGTATGTAGCTTTGTCCTCTAAGTTTCATGACAAAATAAGTGCTCTATTACTCAAACTAAAAAGCCCTGTCACAGAATTCAATTCCCATCAAAATTGGTATAAATTCCGTAAATTGCTCTACCGAAAATCGAAAGTATTTTTCAAACTTAAAGCATTTTTAGATTTCTAACTGGAATTGATTTTTTTGCATAAAATGCAGAAAAGTATTTATAATCAATATTTACTAATTAAAGTTATTTGATACATATGCGTAACATTGCCATATGAAATCCTATAAAAGTCATTTTTCGAATATTTAGGAATTAACAAAATCAATCGGATTCTGAAGAAAAAAAATCAGATCAGAATTGCTATTGCGGAATTAAAACCACTCCGATCGGAGTTTGTGAGATGCCTGATAATGAGATTTTGTGTTTGATATAAAGAACTGAAATTAAAAGTTTGTTGGCTTACTTTTATAACACAGTAGCAGTGCCAACGGTGTCTTCTGCTTACAGTTCAGCTTATGGCTACATAACAGTGAATTATTAATACTTTCCTAAAATAAGTGTTTGTAATCAAGACTTGGCCAAGAGTTCTCGTTTGGAAAAACGAAATGATTCTATCAATTTCCCAGTCATTTTGTAATCGTGAAAATTTAGATTAGAAAAGTTAGATATTTTCTCGCGTATCGTATATATTAATACAGTTACTAAAATACCTCCACATCAAATTTATCAAAATTCAACCAGTGAAGTTCTAAAACTTGCAAACTTGGTTTGCATTCTAAAACTATATGTCTTTATAAACTTAGAAATCAATTTTGATAATTAATTTTATGCAAACCAAAATATTTATAAATATATGTTCGTTATTTTAATAGATGTAATGCTCTAAACACATAGACCACAGCAGACTACACAGCTTCATGGCTACAAATGCAGTTGACTTCATATGTCGCCGTGTAGTCAGCTACATAATTTTTTGAAGGCTGTAGCTACGTCATAAACAGCTGATAGGAAGATTGACGTTGCATTATTAGTATTTGTGTTTGGCGAACAATGTTGCCACTTTAACTTGTTTTGTCTTAACGCAAAATCACTCATTTAAGAAACTGAAACATAAAAGAAACTGAATATGGTCAAAAAGAAAATGAAATAAATAAAAAAAAATATTTTAACAGGTCTGGCCTAAAAATAATTTTCTCGCACCTTCCATGTGGAACGTCAGGTAAAATAACTTGTTTTTAAATGTAATTCATTCCATATATTCAACACTTATTTGTCAATTGTCGTCACTAAAAATAGAAATTTGTTTAAATTGGCGGCAGCGACAATTGTAGTCTATTAGTCATGTAGCTGAGATGCCTCCAAAAAAATCGACTTCATATGAACGTGTGTATTTTATTTTTAACAGATTGTAGTTTGTAGCTCGCTGTGGTCTAAGTGTTTAGAGCATAAAACTGTTGTTATATGTATTTATAATTCAACCACTTTCAAAGCTAAACAAATACATTGTGGGTTGGCATTAGTTTCATTTAAACATCTAAATTATCCAGCCCTGTTTTTCAAACTGTTTTGCTCTCTCGCAAAATGACTCAAAATCTGAGGGCTTGTTTGAGTAATATGTTTTCGAAAGCTACATGTTTTAAATATTTTGTTAGTCCTTAAAGACTCGGCTCGCTGTAAAAATGTGATTTGATTTTGTCGTGTCGTGCAAATAAAATTTGTTTTAATTTAGCGGTTTCTAAAAATGTCCTTTCTACTTATTTACAAAATAATAGACAACAAACAAAACCGTTTATTATTATTATTTAATAAAACAACAGCAAAAAAGAATGCTTGATGTGTTGGTAGATTATTTGGATTAAAAGAAATTAAAAGGAAAGAATAGTGATATTTTTATTTTCTATTATACGTTCGTACAAATCTTTATGAAAACTGTGATATAACAACTCTTAGTGTGACTACTCACACGTACAAATACACATGAGTAGTTTAATACAAAAAAAGTGCGTTTTCTTACAGCCATACATACTTATGTATGTATGTACTATATGTGTAAAAAATGTTTATAAAAAATAAAAGTGGAAGAAATTATATTCTTTATCCAATGTACATACATACACACACATACATATGGATATGTATATTATTAAACTAGGTGTGTATACATACCTCCTTTTGGATTTAAACAAAAAAGATTTGATTGCAAACCTTTTTAAGATTTGGCGTTTTTCTTTCTCATATTTTATATGCACATGTATATATGTATGTATATTTGTAAGAGGTTATTGGAAAATGTTGGTAACCAAGGTGAAATTATTGTTGAAAAACAATTGATTACAAACATTAATTGAATATTTAATTATACATATAAACAAGTGTCAATTTAAAAATTACACGCGTACATACATAGGTATTTTATATACATATCATTTAAGCCCTATGTATGGTTATTGTAAATGTATATGTGTACATAGGTTATATTCGAGTATACGTGGGCAAATAGGCGAAAGCTCCTTTCGAACAATGTGAAACATTTCGATAGCATGTTGTAACACGGTATCACAGGTAAACAATTAACCAAATGCATTTACGTTCACTAATACATTCTCATGATATTTGACTACAGAGTTACTCTTTGTATATTTACATAAATACATATGTACGTACAAATAGTTTATTTACTTTGGTATGATAATTTCTATACAGAGCAGTGCGTACATGTGGGAGGTTGTTTAAAGTTTTATTTTTGTTTTGGCGAACTGTACAATAATAAAAAATAGCTTTGCGTGTTTTTTATACAGGAAACTTCAGTTCATATACATACTGTTGGTACAGCGAAATATGTATGTCAAATAAAAATTTTCCGTTTACATTCTTGTATAATTTGTTAAAATTATACAAAAATGTAAACATTATCATTATTACAATGAATTCTGCATTCTAAACTGGGTGATAAAGCGAAAGACAATACGGCAACAAGATAATAAAATTTTCCCAGCCAAAGTGTGAAAAGTCCTGATAACAGAATGTAGTGAAATTAATCGCAAACTGTTATTTCTAAATTATTCTTTCAACTGTGTGCTAAAAAAAAACTACCAATTTAATATCTTATATTTCGTTAAAAAAGGATTTAATAATATTTTAATGTATTGTATTGTTAGGAAATTTTTAGAACACATTTTAATTTAAAGAAATAGAAGAATCTCCCAAAACCTTTTATCTATGCAATAGATTTTTAGCAATTTCTTATTAGTTTTGCTGCAATTCAAATGTAATGAATAGTAATCGTTATAATTAGTAATTAGATTACATTTTATTTAGTTTGCCAATTGATAATGATTACAAGTTATCTCAAAATAATAACGATTACTTGCGATTACCATCAAATAAACAAAAAGAATTAACATAAAAGTAATCTTTGAAAGCAGTCGAATTTTCTTTCTATTACTTTGGAGTTTTTAATTATTTCTTAATTATTTGTAATGATAAATAATTAGTAATCAAAAATTTCGTACCAGGGGTTTATATATTCTTTACAATCCTTTTTAAAATGAAATCTAATTGATTAGTAATCGTAATCTTAATTTAACAGCAGGACTAGCGCACTTTAACCTGTGTTACTTAAATACAAAATACATCAATTTCTTTTGTTTTATGCGTAAACTGTGATTAGAGGTGGGATCACAATTTCTAATTGTATTGTAACATTTACATTAACTAATGGTTAAAAGAAGAATAAATAAGTAGGAACGATTTGAGAACATTAACAACCTTAAAAAAGGAACATACATACATATCAAGGCGAATTAATTATAAGGTGGCCTCATGAGCGCAGTTGATGAATTCGCTCGTCACAACCTAACGTCAAATATATAGAAATTTAAAATAAAATTTATAAATATTAAACATTATATAAATATCTTTGGGAATTCAAAAACTTTCGCTTGTTTGCTTTTGTTTCTTTCTTATTTTTCTACATATTAGTTGACTCAAGACGAAAAAACTTGACATTGGGTCCAATTTTCCCAACATCTAATTCGCTTTGCTACCACCTTATAATGAATTCGGCTTGCATACATACGAGTATATATAATTCAGTGACGGAATAGTAAAAGTTCTTTTTTTTCAAAATGCATTTATAGTAAAAGTATTTAAGTGATAGATATACTTTGTTTTTATGCAAATTATTTAAATATATGACTTACCTAACAGAGCAGTGTGGCTTCTTAAAAATTCACTTTTTAAAATTAGTATCTTCATTATCAAAACACTATATTTATACCTAAAAATAAAAAGAAAAACATTTATTGTTATTGTTAATAAAAAAAACATAAGATCATTTAAAATCTTAATATTTTTCTATATTTAAAATAATAATTTGAAAGATTGTAAAACTTTTTACAATGTGAGTTTAATTTAATTTCTTAAGAATATTCGACTTTGATATACATAGCAGACGGTTGTTTAGAAAGGTTGTTTTAACTTTTTGCATGCACACACAGATTTATGAGACCGTATGTCACTCTAGGAGTAAGAAGCTGTCAGCATAGACCATTTAATTGATTCTGGATTTTATTTTCCGACAGTGTGATTTGATATAGATATTTTGAACGAATTTCCGTCATTCCTTGACAAGTTTGCTTTAGAGACAAACCGGTTTCGGCTATGTTCACCAAGCCAAACTTAACAAGGGATAATGGAAATTCTTGCCAAATATCTATACAATTTATTTCACTAACTGAAATAAATTTATATTGAAGGCCATAAACATAATAATTGTACGTACTGCGAAAAGAATATTTTTTAAAACTAATTTTTCTAAAAAGTCCATGTTTACCTACAATCATAAACGTACATATATTATTGTTGTTTATAATAAAATGTTCACTTCACAATTAATAATAAATCTACAAGTGTCGCGATTTCCCCAAAGAGTCATAAAATAGCGTATACTAAATGAAATGTTTTCAGTTGTCCTTTTAATGTGTTAAAGGACAAAAAACTGTGTTTAAAAATAATATGCAGATGTTTTGTTTAACAGATTTGTATGGTGCTTTGTGAATATTTGGGCTTCTTGCCATTTGGCCGCCTTAGTTATTGCCGCAAGTGAAAATTTACACCAACAGTCAGCTGCCATCGTTACGACCTTTGTCCGTTTTTAATAACTCGATTGAAATATGAGCGGAAAGTTGAATATGTGAAAAGTTAAAGGAAATTGAATAAACCAAAAGGAATAAAAACATTAAAATTCAATCAACTGAGTTTTAAGGGTTAAACGTGCTTGCTAAATATACTGATTAAAATTGCCTTTTTAGTTCCTGTTTGAATGCAGCAATGTCTCCTTCATTAAACATTCTCCACAATATATATGTAATTGGCTTAAATTTGTTAAACAAGAGTACAATTCAATCAAATACTAGTTTAAGTTTCGAATTTGTACTCAGCTTGTTATCCTATACGATTGTTAAATTTTGTATTAAGATTGTGCCATTTCACAAAAGATTTTAAATAAAAAAAGCCGTGCATGCTTATTCTTGTTTTTAACGAGATTTTTGCACAAGAAAAGTTAAATTAAGCAGGGATGCTTAAAGACATGTATGTAAGGGAGGTTTACTCCAGCCGAATTTAAGTTGTAAATATGTAAACAAAATTTGGAAAAACTTACTTACGAGTGTTTTTTCTACGGCATATCGCACACCCACTTCAAAGGTGACGGACACAACGCAAAATTGTTCATATTTCAGAATATGAGTGCGTTTAAAATATTACGATTTTATTTGTAATTAGAATTAATTTTTCATCAATCACTTGGCATATGCCAATTACTATTTAAAATAATTGCGAGTTGCTAATTACAAAATATAAATAGTTTTGTATTGCTCAAAATTCAATTACAATCATAATTGGTATTTTTCAATAACCCATTACATGTAATGTAATTGGAAGATAATGGGCAACGCACAAGTCTAAATATCGCAATCAATTTGAGTTATTTTTATTTAAAAAAAAAAAAACAAGTATATGCTATCACGGTCGGAGTTTTTCAAACACATTATCGTACTGTATTTCGCTAGTATGTAAATTGATCTATAAACATGTTACTGCAAAATTGTTTATGTATAAGTATTGTTATCTTATGTACTATCGTCATATTATTATAACGACGTGCTGATAAAATAGTAAAGGATGCTGTACTCGCACATTGTTGTGTAAATATTAACTTGCCAGTAATGAGAGTCGGCACTAATTACATTACAAATTGACAACGTACAAGAAGATAATGCCAATTGTATTTGTTCTTGTTATGTATTATAAATAACGATTCCGCGTTGTTTAAAGAAACATAATAAGCCTTTAGTAAGGTTGTTGTTATAAAAAAAAAATTGCAAATAATTATTTTTTGGGAATTTCAATTAAGCAACCAGCAAAACAAATGATTTTATTATTTTAGGACCCCACAATACTATTTTTAAACAATTGTAAAATATTATGATATTATGACATGATATAATATCCTGCCACCAGACACATTTCAGTTTATATTTACATATTACAGGTCAATACCTCATTGAATATAATTTTTTTTAATTATGCAAAATACATTGAATTTGTAAATGAATTTAAGTTCTGTTTTAAATAAATAGGAATTTAACACGTGGTTTTTTAGTTTTTAAAAACTTATACATACATTACTACAACGTTTGCGTGGACACCATTGTCGGTAGAAGCGTTAAGCTTCGTACATCGGTAGGTGCTCAATGGGTATCAGGATCCTAATAGAACATAAAATTACATGCGGAATTCTCGTTGTGTGCATAAAGCTTCTTATAAGCTGGCTTAAGCAACCAGCAAAATGGGCATAGAGACTGGCTTGTCCCTCAACAAAACAATTTCAGTACATTTGCTATTAAATACTAAATTAGCAGGGTTGAAATTGGCATAACTTTAATATTCTTTAATTGTAATAGAAAACGTAAAATTGACTTCACTTCTAGATATTCCATATAATAGTTTAGTACCACTTTCGCCTCTCTTTGCAAATCCATTTTCTTCTTTTTTGTTCACGTGATTTAGTATTATCAATAAATAAAAAAACATTATTTGTGATTTCAGTAAATTTGATTTGAAAATAACTCAATACGTGAAATAAAGATATGAAATTGAAGGAAATTTGATTTATCTTGAACATCACTCAAAATTTGTTGTAGTGGTTACACTTTTGATATATTATTTTATAGATGTCTAGAACTATAAAAGCTAGCTAATGTTTACCATGGATCGAGGGATGTTGTTTGATGCCAAACACTTCATTTTTGTAAAACCTAGAGATAAAATAATAATCTTTTTTTCAGTATCGCAAAATAAAAATCAAAAAAATCAAAACAGAGAATGCGGAACATTTCTCGAGTTTTCTAAAATTGCAAGGGGCCACACCAAATATTTTCAAAATGCAAACAAAATCAGCTCCCCCAATAAAATGTCGCATGGATTAACTGCAGTAAATTTGTGTGTTTTTGAATAAAATGTTTGTTAAATGAGCATGAATGGAAATTCCTTTGGGGAATCTACAGCTTAATGGTAAAACACAACGACTTTCGTATTCGTATCTTTGTCTTTTATGTCTACATTACATGTTTATTTCTATTTGAATGACAACTACATACATATGTAAGTGTGTATGTATGTATATAAGCATTCAAAAAACAAAAGGAGGAAAATATCTGTGTAAACATTGTTCTATTCAATGTCATCATTTAAGCCAAAAACTAGGCAATAATAAAAGCTAACAAGCCAAAAGCATTTAAGTCAACAACAATCTGTTGAGCCAGCTGGGTTGCAAACAATACTGGCTACAACAAAATATTTAATACAACCGTAAAATATACACCAACATATGGGCCTTATATGTTCATTTCATAACCACACGGATTTTGTTTTCTCATACCAAAATTTCTTTATTAAAATAAAATGTTGCATTTCAACTTCGACCCTAAAAATATTAAAATTTTTGAAAGAGACGCTGCACTGGTTTCTTTTACATTGTTTGATTAAAATATTTCATGGCCTCTGACTTTTACTCAAGTACTACTATGCTTTTATATAAATTTCTTTGATATTTAACAAAAAGGTAAGAACTTCAAGATACTAAATGTTTGCCAAAATTGTGTTTTTTTTTTTTACTAAATTCAAGTATTTTCTGAAAAGCAAAGTCCTAATTATTAAAGTGGTCTTAGACCGTAATAACTGCAGCAAAGAGTTTTGTTTTTATTTTATTGAATCTTTCTATTAAAAGAAATTTAATATAAGTATTAAAATCTTAAGATGGTATATTTATGATTGGGTTAAGAAAGCCATCCAGCTTTGAATTAGTAGTTAAGTAGTTTTAAGTGTTGATATAGAATTTTACAGAGGGTTTTAAAGATTTTCTCCTCCCATTACTATACCGAATTAAAATTAGCTTCACCAAAGGAGAGAATTATATAATTAAGCAGAAGAAGGAAGGATATACAAGTCTTATGTGTAAACAAATAATTTGCCTTGAGCTAGAGCTTTGAAAATTAATTAATTAAAATTATAATAAAAGGTGAAATAACAACAAGAAAAAAAAACTGTAATAAAATCATATAGTTCCCTTATACTTCAAAAAATTTTGAAATGAAACCACATACCCTTTTTTGTCTCCTAATATTAATGACTATTTTACATTTTCATTTTTCCAGACTTGCTTTAATAAACTTGTCACATAATAATACATTGTTTTGGCGTCTTTTGAATGATAAAATATGGGAAATGGAATGAACAAGGTAAGTCAGTATATACAGACAGACAGCTAATCTGTTATTGTTCTCTTCGCCGCATGTGAAGTTTATCTTCCCTTTTATAATTTCTAAAATAATAATTTTGTATATGTACATACATATTATCAGTATGTGGCGACCCCTCGACTTTTCCAATCGTCGGCTTTCCTCAACGTCACGATAACCCTTCGCTCAAATTCAGTCGGATCTATGCGGCAGTCAATGAAAATCCGACGCAGACATTTCGCGGCCAACGTCATATCTAATAGATAATGGCACATATAGGTCGTTCCAATAAAGAAAGAATTTCGTTAACAACCCACTCACAGCTTGTTTTGTTCCATTTTATTATCGTCCCGCTATTATTGGGACCCTTTTATTTATTTTAATACTGACTTTATTTTATGTCATCACGAGTGATTTGACAGTGAACCTTTACCGATACAGATATATAGTATTCAAATTATCTTTATTTTTCAATTGTTTTTGAAGGTATTGCCAGGATTATATGTGGGCAACTATCGTGATTCGAAGGACACCCAACAACTGGACAAATTTCAAATAACGCATATTGTGGCTATACATGATAGTCCTCGAAGATTGCTGCCAGTGAGTTGTTGCGTAACATGATATTCCCTAAGCACATTGTATTAATTATATAAAATTTATTCAGGATAAACATTATTTATGCGTAATGGCGGCTGATACACCGGATCAAAATCTCTCGCAATATTTTAGTGTCTGCAATGATTTTATTCACGCTGCCCGTTTAAGAGAAGGCAATGTTCTAATTCATTGTCTAGCAGGCATGTCACGTTCCGTTACGGTTGCAGTAGCCTATATAATGACTGCAACTAATTTGAATTGGAAAGATGCTTTGAAAGTAGTTCGTGCAGGACGCGCTGTTGCAAATCCAAATGTTGGGTTCCAAACACAATTGCAGGAGTTCGAAATGTATCGTCTGGCAGAAGAACGCAGACGCCTAAGAGAAAGGTTTCCTTCGACAGCTTTGGAACAGCTCGACAGAGCGAAATGTTTATCATCCTTGGATAACTATGAGGAGCTGCTGCAAAACAAAAATATATGTGAAGGAAATTGCGTTCGGGGAGAAAAATGTCCTACAGGTGCGATTATTGTAGATTTAAAAGACTCCTCTAAGAATCAGGAACCAAATAATTTAGGTATTGATTCAGCAAATAAAAATGCATACCTTAGCTACACATTAACTTTTGTAACTGAACAATGGATGAAGCCAAAATTAGGAAGTGGCACGAAAAAGAAACATAAACACGGCCAAGCAACAGCTCAATCGTCTGAAATTTTATGTTCCAAAAACCATCATGTTGTAACATTAATGAAGAACGTCAAAATTTACGAAAGTTTAGAAAATCACTGCTGCAATACCTATCCAGTTTTACAATAATAATTTTTGATAAAATAAAAAGAAACTTTTGTACATGTCTCATTTTATAAAAATAAATTTTCATCTACCATTAACCATATTTTAAAAACCATTCATGATTTTATCAAGTTTTATGGGTTTCTTATGTACATAAATATAAGTATGTTTATTATTAAAAAATAGGTGTTTGCAATATGGACCCCACCAAGGGTCTTTTTCGGCGAAGGCCATCATCTGCCTCAACACGATCACGTCTCCGACCTCAAAGTTCCACTGGGGGAGCCACCACCGCACAATCGTGTCCTACATCACCGAAACATAACACCCAAGGTGACGTCGTAACACGTCGTTCATTAGGTGAACCAAAAATACCTGAAGACGAAGAGGCCCACCTTTCACCCACCACTTCTAGTGAAGCTGCCGAATATGCCGCCGCCATAGAAGCTAGTCGTTTAGAGGCTCAACAACTTCTTCTAGAGCAACAACAAAAACAGCAACTTCAAAAATCACCTACAAAAAGTTCTACAAGGTCGCCACGATTTGGCGGTACTGGAGGCCGTTTGACAGGAAATTCCAGGTCGGGAAAATCAAGCAATGACTCGATAACAACAGGGGCCGGTAGCAGTAATGGGTCTCCATATTTACAACGCAGTTCCAGTACGGTTAGTGGATTGGCCGTTCGACCTCGCAGTAGTCCAGCTGGGTTACAATCCTATACAGGTGGTTCAGCCCGTCATTGAGGTCAAGTTGGATTTTCTTAGTATTTCCTGAATCTTTTAGGTTCCGTGCCATCCTCCGTCCATGGTTCACGTATTGACTTACGAGATGTCAACAAGGGCTCGGCCATATATTTAGGTTGTTCAGCTCCACGAAATTCTACACTGTCACTAGCATCATCACGTTGTTCGTCAGGATCGTCGGCACCACCCTCGCCGGCAACAACACCACCTGTCAGTCCTCGTCAGGGCCTTAGAAGGTACAAAATCAGTAAAGTAGTATACAAATTTATTTATTCAAAATTACTTCTCTAACAGATCCACCAGTTTAATAAAGAAACAAAGATGAAATGCATTCATGATGGTTTTTATAGAAATCCCAGCCAAATAAAAATATATTTAATGCAATTCTACTCATATATTAAATTATTCATACGCGTAATCAATGACATAGCTTAAATCGGACTTAGTGTATGTCTACAGTAAAGGGATCATAATAAAGAGGCGCATTTTTAAAGAACTAAGTAATTTTTTAAGAAGCATTTGGTAAAAAAAAGACAAACATTAAATAACTAATATAATAAATAACTAACTGCTTCAAATGAACAAATGCTAAACTTCACATCTAAACTAATCACTTTGAATATTTATGAAATCAATACATTTCAGGCTTAAGTAGCAAAATGAAAAACAAACTGATTCTGTATAAAGGTCAAATATTCTTGTGTGTAAGCTTAAAAAGCAATTAAAATAGAAAATATCTATCATTAAAAAGTGCAAACAAAAAAAATATTTTTTCTAATTCTTTAAACTATTAGGCGTTAAGCTAATATTTACAATTTGAAACATAAACTATGTAGTATTTATAATTGCAGCATTTCAACAAATATATTTAGACAAACATACATATATGAAAGTAGTTATGTTACTTACATATTTATATTATATTAAAATAAAGGAAACTCAATTGAAATAGAAGTTTGCAGAAAACAGTTAAATTAGTTACATGTTACCTGTTATAAACTAAACAAAATAGACTTTTTAAATATTGGCTCATATCAAAAATAATTATTTTAATGAATATTCTTTATAATTCGAACAGTCGGTATAAAAATATATGAGGAGTCGAGTTTACATAAATTGATTTCAAAACAAAAAATTGATAAATTTGCCTTAAATGCCTTTTAATGAATTTCTAAACGATTGATTTGTTCATTTAAAATTGTATTTATTTGATTGATTTTTAATTATAAACTTAGCTAACTTTACATAATGGGAGTCGAGTCAATTTGATATAAGTACGTACATATGTATACATGTATCTCAAACAACATGTAGCTGACATGTTCTAAAACACACTACGTTTTAAAATTGCCAAATTTCAGGAAAGAATTCATCTAAAAAGCTGACTGATTGCAGATTTTTAATTGGTTGTGTATGTTTTAGATGTTTGAGATATTTTATCCGAACTAATTTCGAATGCGTAAAATCGTTCGATTTTTTCTTTAAATGAATTTTGCGATATTAAAACATAGCGTTTTTCAGAACACCCTCCTATAATAATTGGTTCCAAGAGGCTTTGAAAGTGTTAATGTTTTTTTTTTCATTCTGGCCGAATAGCTTAAGCGTATAAAAATATGCCACTTGATAAGTAATACATACATATTGTTAAAAAAAAATTAAAGTTGTTTGTTAAAAATACAGTAGATTTTTTATACCAAAAATTTTGTTAATGTTAAACAAATTAGCTTTAAACTATAAGTAAATAACTATAGGTAAATGAAGAATATATATGAATATATTTGTTTATTTAAATTTAATAAAACCCGGCTATTAACTATAAAATATAGTTACATAAAATCGTATGTAAAAGTGTTGTTGCTTTAGTTAAAAAAATGTGGCTATGCTTAACACAGTAAAGTACATACTGTGATAATTATCGTTGAAATTGCTACTATCATTTCAAATATAAGGAAAAATATTACATTTTTTTTGTGACAATAATTTTATTATAAACACATAATTTCTTCGTTATTTTTATTTCCTGATGATGCTACACAATGGAGTAGCGAAATATCGAAAAATAAAAATATAATTTTTAAGAAAAGACCTGCAAGCTTGGACAATTTTAATAAATTAAATTTAAAAAAAAGATCAAGAACAGCTATAATTTTAAAAATAACTTCTTTATACAAAAAATAAAAGTAAAAAAAAGAAATCAATATTGTAGGACTGACTGGCACAGAATAAAACACATGCAATACAAAAATATTTCCTCAATTCACGATTGATGTTGTTGTTTTTTTACCGATATATACATATATCTATGTACATAAAAAAATTTACAATTTAACTTCTCTTTCTTTAATGGCACAATCTAATATGAAATTATTTTTTCTTTATTGACAGAATTAAAGTAGAGACTCCGGCTGTGTTTTCTCTTTTTTGCATAATTGCAGTGTTTGAGTGTAAAAGAACTGATTGGATTGGCCAAGAAATCCTGTTAAATCATAATACATAGTTTCTTAACAATTCCTGTTGCAGAGTAGTTTTGACAATCGAGCTAAACAGATTTTTCACGAAGAATATGAAATCAATGTATTATCGTTTAATGAAGAGATAATTAATATTACAAAATAAAATACTAAAAATTAATAAAGAGAATAACATTTTGTTTCTTATTATAAGTTGCACATGAAAATCATATGAACTAGGTGCGAATCAGTGTGATGCGCTACACAATTCGCCATGAAATAAATAAATTGTACTCAACGCGCCACGCCTACTATTGCGATTTTCCCATTTCGCAGAAGCGTATATTTTTCTAATGAAATCACGAACGTTATCGAAGGAATCATTACTAATGACGAGGCACGGGGTTATGAATACTACATCGAATTTAAAGTACATACATACGCACAATGATTTGATTTGTACTGAGCAAGGATAGTTATTATTCTAAAATGTATACCAAAATATTTTTTTTTAACTTAAAAATATTATTTAGAGTTGGTTTATAATAAAATTTATGACTGTATAAATATATTAAAATGAAATTGGGTGCAAATTTAATTATAACTGTTTGCACGAACCTTCATATTCTTCGTCACCTTATTTTACGTTTTTATATTAATGCATTAACATAAGTATATATACATACATATATACATTACTTATGTAGAATTTACATACATCTTTAAGGGATATTCGCCCCTTTCACAAATATTTGGTTGACATCTATACTTGATTTCACTTTTAATCCAAGACTTGACCCGTATTTTACTGTGGTACAATGCTGCCATCTTCATGTGTCATTTACTATTGTTCTATATTTAACAGCATACAAAATGGGCGACACAACTAAAAACACACGTGCATAAGCAGTTTTATTCCTGCAACTTTTATTAACTTTAACTTTTATTAACTTTAAATTTCACTTAGAATTTTATTATTTTCACAACTATTTTGCAATAAAGACACAACAGAAACAACTTTTAACTACTTTTAATGCACTAATTATTTTCAACACACACTATTCCTTCTTTATTTTACCGAACACTTAAGCAGGCACCGGCCGGTTACTGATCACGTTGTTATTAGTTCAAAGATATATTTACTACTAACTTACTAGCTTTTTCACCCAAGTAGGGTTGCCAGACGTTTAAAAATCGCCTAAAATATGCAAAAGCGTATATTTTTTTCATGAAATCAAGAACGATATCGAAGAAATTATTACTGATGACGGGTATATGAATACGACATCGAATTTAAAATTAATACATACGCACAATGCCTACACTGTGTACCAAGCATGTACATATAATTTTTTATTGATGGCACAACTTAGATAACAAATTTTTTTTTTGAGAATTAAAAAAAATATTTAAAATTGATATATATATATTGATATATATATATATATATATATATATATATATATATATATATATATATATATATATATATATATATATATATATATAGATATATATATATATAACTGTGTAAATATATTAAAATGAAATTGGGTGCATCTTTTTATTTGTAACTTTTTACTAGAACTTTCATATTCTTATTTGGGCGTTAATTCTTTGATTGTTTCTTTGTAGTGCCATAATTTTTATTAAAAAAAATAAGTACAAAATTATACTCACTTTTTATCACTTCTATATTTTGTATCTTGATGAATTTCGTTCACTTTATTTTACGTTCTTATTTTAATGCATTAGCGTAAGTGTATATATGGATATGGGTGTTAAAATTCTGGCATACACTATATGTATATCTTTAAGCGATTTTCTCCCCTTTCACACATATGTGGCTGACATCTATACTTTATTTCACATATACATAATTCAAGACATGACCCGTGGTACAATGCTGCCATATTCATGTGCCTTTTACTATAGTTCAACATTTAACAGCAAACAAACATTTACTAACTTTAAACATAATTACACTTAGAATTTTATTATTTTCAGAAGTATTTTGCCATAAACACGCAACAATTTACACTTTTATACTATTTTAAATGCAGTACGTGTGTATTTTTAAAACAGCTGCAAGCTTTTTACACATATATTTGTAGAGTTTTCGTTAAATAATAGCCAACAGAACTTATTTTAACACACACTATTCGTTTTTTTTTAAATTATATTGAACACTTAAGCAGGCAACGACGTCGTTATTACTTTAAAGTTATACTCACTACTAACTTGGTTGTTTCAACACCCAAGTAGTGTTGCCAGACGTGTTGGATTTGGCTAAAATGTCCAGCTTTTTATGTTCTTCCAAGTTACAAGCAAAAATTAAGTTCGTCCAGCTAAATGGAAGGAATATCCATATGTGTTGCTTTAAAATTGCCTTATTATTTTGTACACAACAATAGTCGTCTAATAAGTAAACAACTTTATAACTGACGCTAACGATTTAAAAAAACAGCTGTCAGTTTTTTAGCAAATGGTTTAAAAAATTGGTGCATAATTGTAAAGGCCAAATTCAGACTCATGTACATAGTGTGTAAATTACACGAACCCAATCGCGCTGTTTTATCCCCCTTATAACTTACTTCATTTAATCATAAGGACTCCTTATGTCATGTTGAAAGTTTTATCATAAAATTTTCCCGAGATATTAAGGTGTGAAAAGTTTATATTTTTTGGCACCTATTTATTGACTCACTAATCAATACTATGGGAAACTTCTACAATAACTAGAAGTCTGAAATGTGATATGCAGGTAGGTCTTTGGGAATAAGTAATCAGAAAAATCTTAAGGCTGAAACTTTTTATCTATAGGGACTATGGTGCCCTCTTATTGGTATGAACCACTTACATTATAGAGAGCTGATAATTGGTACAACCAGTAGTGCGATTCTCTAACGCTTCGACAGTCGCAAAAGTTGTCGCCAATTTTTGTTGTTTGCAGTAACGATTGTGTGGTTCACCAACTACAAATAAACGATAGTAAACATCATTAATTTTCTGTTTATTCAAATTAACATCAAGTGGCATCTCTGTCCAAAATATATAAAATAAACGAAAAGAACAAAGAAGAATGGAAAAAACTTAATTTTTTTGGGAAAATTGTTTCTGCGTTTAGCTATTTTTACAAAAGCTAAGTAAAAAACATTTGCGGCTTTTTTAAATGTAGTATAAACATGCTATGTATATACCTAGTGCCTTGTTTATTAAAAATATTGTGTATAAATGATTTTTAAAGAAATTAAAAGTGCCCCTAAAAGATGCCATCAATTTTAGTTTGTCGAATAAATAAACAACACAAAAATATACGTCGTTTATTATTGTCTACAATTGTTAAGCTAACAACAACAGCTGACTAATCGATTGCGAATGTTGTTTAAAAAAATTTACTTAATAGCAGCATATATACATTACATATCTAAAATATATATCTGCGGAATATCGCCCCTTTGACTTACATAAATTTGGTTGACATCTATACTTAATTTCACTTATAATTCAAGACTTGACCCGTATTTTACTGTGGTACAATACTGCCATCTTCATGTGTCATTTACTATTGTTCTATATTTAACAGCATACAAAATGGCCGACACAACTAAAAACACACGTGCATAAGCAGTTTTATTCCTGCAACTTTAATTAATTTTCACTTTTATTAACTTAAAATTTCACTTAGAATTTTATTATTTTCACAACTATTTTGCAATAAACACACAACAGAAACAACTTTTAACTACTTTTAATGCACTAATTATTTTCAACACACACTATTCCTTCTTTATTTTACCGAACACTTAAGCAGGCACCGGCCGGTTACTGATCACGTTGTTATTAGTTCAAAGATATATTTACTACTAACTTACTAGCTTTTTCACCCAAGTAGGGTTGCCAGACGTTTAAAAATCGCCTAAAATATGCAAAAGCGTATATTTTTTCATGAAATCAAGAACGATATCGAAGAAATTATTACTGATGACGGGTATATGAATACGACATCGAATTTAAAATTAATACATACGCACAATGCCTACACTGTGTACCAAGCATGTACATATAATTTTTTAATCTAAAATGGCACAACTTAGATATAAAATCTTTTTTTTGAGAATTAAAAAATATTTAAAATTGGTATATATATAACTGTGTAAATATATTAATTATAAATATATTACAATGAAATTGGGTGAATCTTTTTATTTGTAACTTTTTACTAGAACTTTCATATTCTTATTTGGGCGTTAATTCTTTGATTGTTTCTTTGTAGTGTCATAATTTTTATTAAAAAAAATAAGTACAAAATTATACTCACTTTTAATTGTAAAGGCCAAATTCAGACTCATGTACACAGTGTGTAAATTACACGAACCCAATCGCGCTGTTTTATCCCCCTTATAACTTACTTCATTTAATCATAAGGACTCCTTATGTCATGTTGAAAGTTTTATCATAAAATTTTCCCGAGATATTAAGGTGTGAAAAGTTTATATTTTTTTGGCACATATTTATTGACTCACTAATCAATACTATGGGAAAGTTCTACAATAACTAGAAGTCTGAAATGTGATATGCAGGTAGGTCTTTGGGAATAAGTAATCAGAAAAATCTTTAGGCTGAAACTTTTTATCTATAGGGACTATGGTGCCCTCTTATTGGTATGAACCACTTACATTATAGAGAGCTGATAATTGGTACAACCAGTAGTGCGATTCTCTAACGCTTCGACAGTCGCAAAAGTTGTCGCCAATTTTTGTTGTTTGCAGTAACGATTGTGTGGTTCACCAACTACAAATAAACGATAGTAAACATCATTAATTTTCTGTTTATTCATATTAACATCAAGTGGCATCTCTGTCCAAAATATATAAAATAAACGAAAAGAACAAAGAAGAATGGAAAAAACTGAATTTTTTTGGGAAAATTGTTTCTGCGTTTAGCTATTTTTACCAAAGCTAAGTAAAAAACATTTGCGGCTTTTTTAAATGTAGTATAAACATGCTATGTATATACCTAGTGCATAAATGATTTTTAAAGAAATTAAAAGTGCCCCTAAAAGATGCCATCAATTTTAGTTTGTCGAATAAATAAACAACACAAAAATATACGTCGTTTATTATTGTCTACAATTGTTAAGCTAACAACAACAGCTGACTAAACGATTGCGAATGTTGTTTAAAAAAAATTTACTTAATAGCAGCATTGTTAATTTTATATATTTTTTTATATTACGTATATATATATACATTACATATCTAAAATATATATCTGCGGAATATCGCCCCTTTGACTTACATAAATTTGGTTGACATCTATACTTAATTTCACTTATAATTCAAGACTTGACCCGTATTTTACTGTGGTACAATACTGCCATCTTCATGTGTCATTTACTATTGTTCTATATTTAACAGCATACAAAATGGGCGACACAACTAAAAACACACGTGCATAAGCAGTTTTATTCCTGCAACTTTTATTAATTTTCACTTTTATTAACTTAAAATTTCACTTAGAATTTTATTATTTTCACAACTATTTTGCAATAAACACACAACAGAAACAACTTTTAACTACTTTTAATGCACTAATTATTTTCAACACACACTATTCCTTCTTTATTTTACCGAACACTTAAGCAGGCACCGGCCGGTTACTGATCACGTTGTTATTAGTTCAAAGATATATTTACTACTAACTTACTAGCTTTTTCACCCAAGTAGGGTTGCCAGACGTTTAAAAATCGCCTAAAATATGCAAAAGCGTATATTTTTTTCATGAAATCAAGAACGATATCGAAGAAATTATTACTGATGACGGGTATATGAATACGACATCGAATTTAAAATTAATACATACGCACAATGCCTACACTGTGTACCAAGCATGTACATATAATTTTTTATTGATGGCACAACTTAGATATAAAATCTTTTTTTTTTGAGAATTAAAAAATATTTAAAATTGGTATATATATAACTGTGTAAATATATTAATTATAAATATATTACAATGAAATTGGGTGAATCTTTTTATTTGTAACTTTTTACTAGAACTTTCATATTCTTATTTGGGCGTTAATTCTTTGATTGTTTCTTTGTAGTGCCATAATTTTTATTAAAAAAAATAAGTACAAAATTATACTCACTTTTTATCACTTCTATATTTTGTATCTTGATGAATTTCGTTCACTTTATTTTACGTTCTTATTTTAATGCATTAGCGTAAGTGTATATATGGATATGGGTGTTAAAATTCTGGTATATACTATATGTATATCTTTAAGCGATTTTCTCCCCTTTCACACATATGTGGCTGACATCTATACTTTATTTCACATATACATAATTCAAGACATGACCCGTGGTACAATGCTGCCATATTCATGTGCCTTTTACTATAGTTCAACATTTAACAGCAAACAAACATTTACTAACTTTAAACATAATTACACTTAGAATTTTATTATTTTCAGAAGTATTTTGCCATAAACACGCAACAATTTACACTTTTATACTATTTTAAATGCAGTACGTGTGTATTTTTAAAACAGCTGCAAGCTTTTTACACATATATTTGTAGAGTTTTCGTTAAATAATAGCCAACAGAACTTATTTTAACACACACTATTCGTTTTTTTTTAAATTATATTGAACACTTAAGCAGGCAACGACGTCGTTATTACTTTAAAGTTATACTCACTACTAACTTGGTTGTTTCAACACCCAAGTAGTGTTGCCAGACGTGTTGGATTTGGCTAAAATGTCCAGCTTTTTATGTTCTTCCAAGTTACAAGCAAAAGTTCGTCCAGCTAAATGGAAGGAATATCCATATGTGTTGCTTTAAAATTGCCTTATTATTTTGTACACAACAATAGTCGTCTAATAAGTAAACAACTTTATAACTGACGCTAACGATTTAAAAAAACAGCTGTCAGTTTTTTAGCAAATGGTTTAAAAAATTGGTGCATAATTGTAAAGGCCAAATTCAGACTCATGTACACAGCGTGTAAATTACACGAACCCAATCGCGCTGTTTTATCCCCCTTATAACTTACTTCATTTAATCATAAGGACTCCTTATGTCATGTTGAAAGTTTTATCATAAAATTTTCCCGAGATATTAAGGTGTGAAAAGTTTATATTTTTTTGGCACCTATTTATTGACTCACTAATCAATACTATGGGAAAGTTCTACAATAACTAGAAGTCTGAAATGTGATATGCAGGTAGGTCTTTGGGAATAAGTAATCAGAAAAATCTTTAGGCTGAAACTTTTTATCTATAGGGACTATGGTGCCCTCTTATTGGTATGAACCACTTACATTATAGAGAGCTGATAATTGGTACAACCAGTAGTGCGATTCTCTAACGCTTCGACAGTCGCAAAAGTTGTCGCCAATTTTTGTTGTTTGCAGTAACGATTGTGTGGTTCACCAACTACAAATAAACGATAGTAAAAATCATTAATTTTCTGTTTATTCATATTAACATCAAGTGGCATCTCTGTCCAAAATATATAAAATAAACGAAAAGAACAAAGAAGAATGGAAAAAACTTAATTTTTTTGGGAAAATTGTTTCTGCGTTTAGCTATTTTTACAAAAGCTAAGTAAAAAACATTTGCGGCTTTTTTAAATGTAGTATAAACATGCTATGTATATACCTAGTGCCTTGTTTATTAAAAATATTGTGTATAAATGATTTTTAAAGAAATTAAAAGTGCCCCTAAAAGATGCCATCAATTTTAGTTTGTCGAATAAATAAACAACACAAAAATATACGTCGTTCGTTATTGTCTACAATTGTTAAGCTAACAACAACAGCTGACTAAACGATTGCGAATGTTGTTTAAAAAAAATTTACTTAATAGCAGCATTGTTAATTTTATATATTAGTTTATATTACGTATATATATACATTACATATCTAAAATATATATCTGCGGAATATCGCCCCTTTGACTTACATAAATTTGGTTGACATCTGTACTTAATTTCACTTATAATTCAAGACTTGACCCGTATTTTACTGTGGTACAATGCTGCCATCTTCATGTGTCATTTACTATTGTTCTATATTTAACAGCATACAAAATGGGCGACACAACTAAAAACACACGTGCATAAGCAGTTTTATTCCTGCAACTTTTATTAATTTTCACTTTTATTAACTTAAAATTTCACTTAGAATTTTATTATTTTCACAACTATTTTGCAATAAACACACTACAGAAACAATTTTTAATACACTACTTATTTTTAACACACACTATTCCTTGTTAATTTTACTGAACACTTAAGCAGCAACCGTCCGCTTCTTGATGGCGTTGTTATTGGTTCGACGTTATATTCACTACTAACTTACTAGCTTTCTCATCCAAGTAGGGTTGCCAGAAGTACTGGATTTGGCTTAAATGTCCAAAATATCCATAATATGTATTGATATAAAATTTCAATTAAATTTTTTGAAGAAACGAAAACACCATTAGTTCCATACCATTTCTTGAAGAAGTAAATTGTATATATGTATACATATATGTATCCTTCACCGAAATGTGAACTACTAAAAATGTGGGAGTACTACATTTTGGTGAAAGGATTGTTGACGATCTTTTATGTAGACCTCCGAATTTACTTGTCTCGTTTTGTTATAAGTATTTGCAATCGGTTAATAGCCGTTTTTTTTAATTTCTGCTGTTACAATTTGTTTATATGTTTTACCTTTTCTCGGAATTGCTTAAAAATTTTTTTTTTTAATTTTAAATGATGAAATTTGGTATTTGTTAGATTGCGAGTTTATTAAATTTCGGTAAAATATCGGCCTTAGGGTAAAATTTAAAAATGTTTTCGATTATTTTTCTTGTGAACTTTGGTTTTTTGATGAAGCTTTCGATTTCTTGGCGAATGTCGATTTATGGTGAAATTGGATTTTTTGATATGGGTCCGTAAATTATGTGTGGCCCTCGGATAGATACTTTCTATATCGGGACTTGATTGCAAATTCGATAAGGATTCAAAATATGTATATTTTATTAGCTCGCGAATCATCCCCGTAAGAGTGAGAATATAAAAAAAAAACTTAGAAATATTCTCCGGTTAATAACGTGTTCAATATTTTAAGTTTTTGGGTAATTATGCGGGCAAACACTTAAGCGAATATGTTTAATTACTTAATTGAGGCAAGTAGATGAATACGATTAAATACTTCTAAGGCAAATGTCCAAACATTCATTTGTAATATGTAATTACTTTAAAGAAATACTTATACAAAATACAAATTTAAACCGGTATTAAAATTAACTTAAGTTTTAAATAATTCATATGACATAAAAAGTACACAAGGGTAGAAATGTTGCATTTTGCTGCAGTGTTGTATCCAAAAGTTCTTTAAGTAATTAAGCGATGGAATTTTAAGGCAAATTATATTCTGGGGAGTAATTATCCGAATTAAACGAAGGTTAATTGAGCGTGGGATTTCATTAGCAAGATGGACAAAAATAAATTAACAGTCGAACAGGCTACGTACATAAAACCAGCTGTGTGAGAAACAATATTATCGTCAATTCGATCACTGCATCTCTAGTGACGTCAATTCCTAAACGTCACCATACCGATGCTAAGTGAAAAGAACGTTTGTATTTGATGTCATCATTTTTTAATGAAATTTTTAAATTGACGGAAACAGAAATAGTTTTTTTGGGAAAAAGGTGGGGATTTTACGTTTCGTATTTTTCTCTTCATAAAAACTTTGCTGGGATCTTAAAGAATATTAAAAAAAAAGTAAATTGGTCCAGTCCTTCTCGAGTTTTGCGCTTAGCAACATATTTAGCAATTCATTTTTATTTCCATATACGTATAGATTTGACACTAGTTAGATACTGTGGTTCCTTTGTAAAACAATTGATCTAATTCATCTAATTAAATATTTTGTTTATCAACGAATGCAAGAAAATATTGATTCGGTAATTTGTCAGCATTTTATTAATTTGCAACATAAAATACATATGTGCGAGTATGTATGTGAAAGCATGTTAGTCACTTTTATGTCCAAAGATTTGTTCAATGTCTTTCTCTGGAATTTTGATACAATTTAAATAACTTTTATACTTATTATATATTATTTGTCATATTCGGCATAAAATAAGAAATATATATATATATATATATATATATATATATATATATATATATCTATATATATATATATATATGTATATATATGTATATATAAGTATGTACCTACTTAAATGGTAATAGACTAGATCGATTATTTTAATATTACAAACATAGAATCTACTTATGATATATTTCTACGTACGTATATTTTTTGTTTACTTACGATTTGAAAAAAATCGTTATTAGGTATGCGATCGAAATCTATTTCTAAACGATTGTTCGATATGGAGTGATGAATTCGGATCGACTTCTGAAATAATTTTTGAACCAATAATAATTAAATATTATAAAATAATTTAGATAACAAATTTACAAACGTTAATGACGTTTAAAACTTAATCATTAAATTATAACATACAAAGCTCTTTAAAAATGTATGTGTGTAAATATTCATATTTTGTAAACACGTATGAACTCGTCTTTTGATAAGTTACTTAAGTACTCCTTTTGAGATTTTTTTGATTAAGCAAGAGAGGTGTGATTAAAGCAAGAGAGGTGTGTTGGCAGTTGGAAATGAAGATGAACGTCTTTGGCGTTGAAAGTTACTTAAATCTTCACAACTTTGGCAAGATAATGTTGACTGTTCATAACGCGAATGACAAGAAGACCCGGAAGAGCGCCTAGCTCCGGTATAAGAATCGCAAACGACTTCCAAAAGTGCTTCGTCACTGAAACAATAATAAAAAGATTTGATTTATTCAATAAAGATACATTTTTCTTAACGCATTGAGTACATGCCTGTGATGACGGTGGTTTTCTAAGAGAGATCCAGCCGCAAATCTTAACTTTTTGGGCGACTCGAAACTAGATGAGCGTGTCAAGGAACTTCTGCGCACATCTCTATTTTTCAATGATGAACGTATGCCTAAATCAGTAGCATTCGATAACTGATTTTGTTGTTGTTTAATAGTTCCCTGTATATATTTATTAAGGGCTCGTGAGCCCCTTCTCTGTGATCGTTCATATGTTCGTTTTGCTTTTGCGTCCTCATCTTCTCCCATCAACCAATACGTGCGTTGTTCACCTTTGCCTTTCATATTAATGATACCTCTTTCTTGATAATAGTAACCCTTTAATTTTTCAAGTAAATTTTTGCATTGAGAACTACAATGAATCTTTAACGGTACCCCTGTAGATTCCATACGAGAAGCTGTATTAACGGTGTCCCCAAAGAGACAGTAGCGAGGCATTTTAAGGCCAACCACTCCTGCACATACAGGACCTGAATGAATACCTATTCGTAAAAGCAATTTATTGTGAGGACGATGTCTTATCTTAAACTCTGAAATTCCATTAAGAAGCTGTAAAGACATTGAAGCAATTTCGGCAGCATGTAAATCACCATTACGTATCGGTAAACCGGAGACCTTGCAAATAAACAAAACAATAAAAAAACTTGCATGGAAAAATAATTCCAAATTTTGTCAACTTACCACCATATAAGCATCACCTATGGTTTCAACTTTATATACATCATAGTGACCGATAATAGAATCGAAACATGTGTATAAATCGTTTAAAAAATCCACTACCTGCAATGGGGTGCTTTCGGCAGACATTGCTGTGAAGCCCACAATATCACTAAAGTATATTGAAACTTGTTCATAACTTTCTGGATCTACTTTGTGACCTTTTTTCAACTGTTCGGCAACGGGGCGTGGAAGCATTTCTAATAACAAAGCATCCGTTTTCTTTTTCTCTTCTTGCAGCTGATCTGTTCTCTCATCTACTAAGGCCTCTAAGTTGTTGGCGTATTTCTCCATCATTGACATCATGTTGTCAAATATATTTGGCTTCATTCCCTTTCGCAGAGGTCGCAACTTTGCTCGTATAGTTTTAAACTCTGGCCTCTCTTCTGGTCTTTCACACCAACATTCCTTTAAAATTTCTCGCACACAATCAAAAGACGTTTCAATGGGTTGCAATGAAGGACGGTAGGGGTACAAGGTATCTTCAACTTGTAAAACTTTTTGCAAACATTGCATGGCCGATAGTCCAGTTTCACCGAACGGACCATGCCTTGTATGTATTTCATATAACACAATTCCAAATGAATAAGCATCACCTTTCTGGGAGCCCATTACTAAAGAAGCTGGACCTTGGCGTAACAATTCCGGAGCACGATAAAGTAGTTCTTTAATAAGAAATATATTATGACAAAAATAATTTATAAAAAAAATTTAATTTTTCAATTTCTTCCTTATTAGCTACATATACATATATATATTCAGTGCTTGGTGCAAATCATCTTGCAAAAGCCTTTTATGAAATTTATTTCATAAAAAAATTATAATTTGCACCAAACTCTGAATTTCACTTTTATGAAAATAATTTCGTTGAAAATAAAAAAGAATCTCTATTTACTCCACGCAGTCGGTAGGATTCGAACCTACGCTCCCAGAGGGAATCTGATTTCTAGTCAGACGCCTTAACCGCTCGGCCACGACTGCATATTTTTAAATTTCCTTAAATGCTTTAAGTAAGCTGTAGGACATTTAAACAACAATTAGATTTAGCATAAATGTAATCATACATATGCATGTATTCCCAACACTTCAATTTTGTGTGCTCGTAACTACGTATGCTTTGTATTCCAAACAAATAATATATGAGAATAATTACTGAAAACAACCTAACTAATGCTCACAATCAAGTATATTCAAAACGAATGAAAATTTTCTCGTGAAAAATCAGGGACCCCGTTTTGATTTTCGAATCAGTTTTTTTTTTGGGAAATTTTCTTCGAGTTTTCCCCAGATTACGTTTCTTATAGTCTTTGTCAAGTTTTTTCTCTTTCTTTGGAAAGGGATAGTAGAGAAGACAGGTACTAGGTGGTGAAGTAGAGAGGATAGATTTTATTTCAATCAAACATACACATATCTCTAATCAGATACATATGTATGTATGTAAATAAAATCAATGCAATTATAAAAGTTTACCTTCGGTTTTAAAGTATTATGACAATCTTTTACTTACATATATTTGATTTTTTTTAATACTCACTTGTGCATTTGGCCGATATAGACTGCATGTCTGTTGAATTATCTTCGGTACCCTTTTTAAAGGCAAAAAGTCCAAAATCTGTTAACTTAACAACCCAACGTGAGTCAATTAAGCAGTTCGATGTACACAAAGAACCATGAAAACGTATAGGTGATTCATGCAAATAAATGATACCCTAACAAGACGGGCACCAAAAAAAAAAAAAGATAAAAGGAAGATGCAATTTTTTAAATGTTTTTCTCTTAAAAAAGATTGTGACTCACTCGTATTATGTCGGCCACTATAGAAGCAATGAACATGTTATCCAGCTTGACGTCCTCATTTTCTAAAATATCCTGTCAGCAAAGAAAATTAAATATCAAAATTTTGACAAACTTTTCAGTATTTACTTTCAAACTTCCTCTTGTACAATATTCGGTAATTATACATATATTCGGTGGATCTGTACAAGCTCCTATAAAAGCACATATATTATCATGGCGTGCATCTCTTAACTGCAGACAATATAAAGTATGAAAAATGCTGAATCAGAAAAACCTTATGTACGAGAAAATAAACTTTGCCCAATTAACTTTACCAGCTTAAGCTCCTTTTTCATTTCTCTTGTTATGTCCACACATTTTTTTCGCACCTTTTTAATAGCATACAACTGCCCTTTGTACAGACCAATTGGAGTAAATATAGTTGTATAACGAAAGTCTGCATCAGGATTTGAACTTAAACTGACCTGACTTGTGCGTATTAAAGGATGAGTTGACTAAATATAGAAAGGAAAATATACAATTCTAATAAATATTTCAAAATTAATATTTCAAAAATAACAAACAAAATTATATAATAATATATTATTTATTGTAAAGGTGTGTGTAAACGTACCCTCGTTTGTTTCTGAGCGTTTGATTCTTTTGCATTTTCGTGCATTTGAACTTCGCGAAAGTCAATTTTCCACAACAGACTATCTAATTCTTGCTCGTACCGCCAGTTACGATATAATACCAAAGAAACGATGCCTAGCAATAACAAAGCACCACCTGCTATGCCGGCAGATATTTCACCAGTATAACCTATTTATTTAATTAGAAACGAAAGTGTTGCATACAATTATTATAAATGTACATTATGTTTTCTGAAAACCAATAACATACTGATACATTTTTCTCCAACAAAACCACATTTGGGTTCCGCCGCTGGACGTCTAGCACCCACCCAGTCTATTTCCCCATATAAATTTAGATCCTGTGAAAGTACAAGAGAAAAATATTTAAATTAAATCCTGCGTTGGGGCTTCTTAAACAATTGCTCACCTCCCTATAGCTCTTACATATATTTGTATTTGTTTTTTTTTTTTTTTTATTATTTTATTTAAAGACAACACATAAAATGTATAAGTATTAAAAATGGTACAAACAACATACATACATATTATAATAGATAGAAAGCACGTTCAGAAAACAAATTGAAATTATTTTAAGATTAAATAAATGTTATTTTTAATTATTTTAATACTTACGGGCAGTTTGTCGCTTTGTGTTTGACTAAATGTTCCTACTGGAATCAGACTAGGAACTGATATATTTTTAGAATTACGTACAAAACCACGCGCTAATACTGTATAATTTCCGGCCGCATCTCCGTTTTCATCTATGTAAACATGATAACTAAAATGTAGTTGAATATTAGAGAATATTATATAATTTTATTATTACTATTATTATTTAAATATTATATATTTAATATACACTTTTTTCAGTTTTATATATAAACCATGATATTAAAATAAAATTTTTATCAAAAATGCTATGAAAACACAAATAGTCTCACATTAAAAACGATAAATTATGCAATTTTCGAATTACAAACGATTGTATATACAAACATACAAAAAGTTACAGTAATCCCCTGATAATTACTACTCCCAAATTTCTAAGATTTTTGTATAATTATGCGGGGAAAGCACTTAGACCAACATTTTTAATTACCTAACTGAGGTAATTAGATGAATAAGATTAGATAAATTGAGGTAAGAATGGATATTAAAATAACTAGCAAAATTACTAAGTAAACATAAATCATATTACATAAAGAAGTAAACAAGGGTAGAAATTTTGCATTTAACTGCAGTGAAAGTACTCAAAGTACTTTTGGCTACAGCGAAAGTCAATTAAACGTGGAATTTTATTAAAAAAATAGACGGGGATTTAAAAGTCGATATAAATAAGAGTGCAGAGTGTTTAAGCGTGACGTAATTAAACGGGCTATACTGTACTACGATTGTCGTCATATACAGACATATTATCATGTACGTGAACATACCTAATTACTGTTATACAAAGTTTTTTTAACGCTCCTATATTGCTTACCCCATGGCGCTACGGTATTTGGATCCTTTTATAACTTCAATAATGGCAGTACCATTTCTTGGATTGCCACCAAGCTTTAAAGTTTGTATTAAAGCATTTGCATACAAATGTACCGCATCGTATAGGTACGCTGCCTCAGAACTGATCTGTGAAAAAATAGAGAAATTTTTAATGATAATGCTAAGCTCCTCTAGTGTACTCTTTGGCATATTATGGCTTTTAAGCTAAACAGTATTTGGAATAAAAACAATAAATTAAATTAAAATATTCACCTGTTTGGAACCGCCAAAATAGCCCAAGGGATTAGGAAAATTAAACGGTGGTTGTTCCATATATTTATTTACCTTATAAAGCAAATATTACATCATTAACATGTAATTAATAAGATGCAAAAACATCACTATAAAAGTGGACTTAGTAGGTAGGACTGTATCTAAATTGTCTAATATAATGGAGCCATAATGAGAGGATTTTTTTTGTTTACAATTAGTGAACCATAATTATGAATATAAAAAGCGATTATAAAGACACACATACATATACTCGCATTTTTCGATTTATTGTTATTTTGGTATAAAATAATACCTATATGTGTATGAATGTATAATTACCTTCTTTGCAAACTCGCCAAATGTTAGGGGTGCTGTGGGAAATATACCCAAATACGATTGAAATGCCTTTTCCGCATGTTCGTCGCTTTTTTCCATTAACAGCCCGCGCATATATTTGTCTGGTTTAGAAACATCATACTGCTCAATATCAATGCCCACTACAAAGTAATCGCCCTTGTTCAGAAGGCCCTTGGTATACAGTGAGACCATCAAACCAACATGCTCATAGTAATGCCCCAGTACAACATAAACTAAAGGAAAGACATAAAAATAATGTAATTAACCAATATACAACACTCAAGGAAGCAAATACAATATTGTTGTTCTTTAAGGAATGGAAAAAGATATTTTATTAAAAAGTCATTTGCGGTAAATCCTTTATAAGTCCATCAGTTTAATTAACATTCAATATTTCTTAGCATCATTTGAGCATTTAATTGCAAAGTTGCACTTACTTCTCGTATTTACAAAAGTTTTATCCACTAGTGCATCGAAAGGATTGGTCATGAAACCATGATGATAAATTGTGTTCCATGTTCTTGTATCACGGATTGTAATTCCAGCATTTTTCAAAATGTTGATGATTGTATCAGCGACAGGTTGATATAAGCTATCTGGATGGTTAAGGTACAAAAAAGTAACCTAGATAAACATACATACATACGAGTAATAGACAAAAATATACGCACTAGATATAAATAAAAAGAAGTTGAGTTTTTAAATTACATTTCACAGGTTTCAAACGTTTACACAGGGTCAAAACATTGTAAGAAACTTCAGGTTATCATTTAGCAATATAAACATTTTTTTATATATGATAAAATTTAGAGTTTTCAGTGAAATTTCAGCCTTTGGGTAAATTTTGTCATTGAATCGTTAAAATATGCTGAAGTTTGTTTTTGGTTACTTGTTTTTGAAATTTAGTTGTTTGTAACTTTTAGGTCTTATGGACCTGTCGATTTTATTATAATAAATATATCTGTCAATAAGGAAACAGTGCTTATGTGTGATTTTGTCGTTTTACAGAATAGCAATTTTGAACTTTAAAGTAGATTTTTAAAAACGGCTTCGACGTTAAGATCTTATTCCTAACGAAATAGAAAGTTAAGTTACTGTTTCAAATGAAAAAGATAAACAGAATTTAATTACAATCTAACTCAACGGAAAACTGAGCTAAACAAATAAAATTTTGCTGAGGGATACTTTTGAACTGGGAAATTACAATGCAGCTATTAACCCTTTTTCAGCTTAAGTCGACTTAAGCACTTATTCCTTATTGCCACAAATATACTATGAACGAGTAATTCTTAAGTTTGGTAGATAGTTTAGCATATGTGTATAAACATCAGAAAAGTTTCACTTTCATGTGAATGCGGTTGCAAAAGTTGTGACAGACACGATTAACTTATTTCACGGCTAGGCTATATGGTTTGCAAGTCTGATCTACCCAAAGAATTAAGGTAGAGTTTGATTTGTAAATGTATCGTAAAACTTAATTAATAAATAAAATAAACTAAATTTACCTGGGTCCAATTAAATGACAACAATAAGGAAACAACAGATTTTGATATCTGTGTATCGGGCGGCCGAGTTCGAGCGAAAGTGGGAAAATCCTGTTTGTTAGACGTTTCACGGTGTGTGCAGTACTGATAATGGGAGTGCAAACAAGTTTAATTAGAATGTTCGTATGCAAATAGATTGTTGTTGCACTTACATAGGATATCATGGGTAGATTAAATGCTGCGGCCATGCGACCTTCATGTATGCAGGTTTCTTGTGGGCCTATGTATGCTACAACTTGTTGGGTCCATAATGATGCCGTCTGCCTTATGCTATTAACTTCGTCGCCATAAGTTTCAGCTACGATAAAATCCAAGGAGTGCCCCAATGCCTTTAACTTGCCTTCATTAACTTCCTTTACAGCTAAAGTTATGGCACCTGAGATTGTTATTCCTTACAAAAAACAATTAAGTTTAAATTTTTCACTTAAGTAGATGTTCGACTTTTTTAGCCGGCCCGAGTTCGTTTTTCAGCAAAAATTAGTAAAAACTCTTATGCCACCTTTAACTTTCCTTTCTCGCATTACTTACTACTAGCCCTAACTTAGCAGAAAGATATATGAAATGCTGAAGACGTGTGCGACGACACATAAAATGCATTCCCTTTTGCTAGCGTTAAGAAATATTATTTTTCAACAAATAAAAAAGAAACCAAAAAACCATCTCCAGCCTGACTTTTTTTAATATTATATAACCAGTCTGTTCATGAAATCCAACACGGATTGGAGGGCAAAAAATTAAAATTCTGACAAGCATTTTTTAATTTCGGATTAAAATATTTTTTCGATCAATGTATTTTCGTTCTATTTTTCACTAACACACTTCAAATAGGAATTTGATTTAAATTCCGTTTTCAATCTAGTCCATGTTGGATTTCATGAACAGGCTGAATAATCGATATGCACACGCTGATCCAGGGGGGTTAGAAAGGCAAGTTCCTCCTCCAAAACAATTAAAAATTTAAATTTTCCGATAAAAATTGAAGATTTGTTTGTTTTCGTTAGAACTTCCACCCCCCTAAAAGCTTATGCTGGATCTGCGTTTGTGTATATACATATAGTATATTATTGACATATGATTCTTCTTACCCGGTCTTTGGTAATCTAAATTTCCTGGAGTTCTTTGTGAGCCAGTCAAATAGCCCAAGGTAAATATTTCGGCGTGAACTTTGAAGTAAGTTGAATGGAAAATAAAAATCGCAGTAGCAAGAAACTTGTAAAAAGACACCAACGTTGGAGAGCGCAGCAGTATCTTCATAACGTGTGACCACACTTAATTAAAAGCACTGATTGAGTGTCGATGGAAGGAGTAAAATGTATATTTTTACATATAATACTTTTTGTCTATTAACTTCAATGGTTGACGCAGGAATATATTAAATTGATGTTTTACTACAGTTTTCCTTTGTTAAATAAAAAAAACTATCTAGAGCAAAGGACCACTTAAGTACGTAAGTTCACAGCTTTTGTTCATACTCGTGCATATGAAGATAGAAACATTGTTAACAAGTAGAAGTTGAAGTAGTAGTAAGTTGTGCTTAAGTTTGAATATGGAGAAATATGTAGCAGCAATCTGTGTTAGTGAGTTCATTTGAAGATTCCTTTAGTTGCTTATTCGCCTCTTATATATGTATGTAAGTATGTATTAATATGGATGTGGACTTTTTTCTCTTCATGGTTTATTTGTGGCGGTTTTGAATGCCTTACATTTTTATCTGTTATTATGGAGGAACTGAAAAAAAGATAAATATGTATATATTTTTTCCATAATTTAACTGCTAATTAAAAAGTAACTTTTATTACTAGTTTTCTAATCTTCTGATTTAATTTTTATTCTTATTTTTTTATAATTTGATCTATTTGGACGTTTTAAGGTATTTCTTATTATTGCAAATAAAAAAGTACTATGGACTTAATTGTTTTCGCTGGTATATTGTCCAGATTTTTCAAGGATATTTTTTTTTAATATGTCATCTATTTCTATAAAAATTAACAATTAGATCTTAAGCACAAAAAATAATATGATGCATGGATCTTACTAATATTACTTAAATATAAATACATACATACATACGCACATAGTTTTTTCATCAGTTTTCACATTTAAACAATTTAAAATTTTTTTGCTAATTTTTATATCCCGATTCTTGTATAAAAAATAGGAATGTATTTTTTGTTAAGGGATAAGCTAGTGCAAGTGCATTTCGCTGGTTGCTTAATCCATCTTATCGTTAAAGTACAGTTTTGTAAAACTGAGATCGCAGATTGAGCAAAACTACTGAACTAAATTATTGTGATCATATAGATAATTAACGTTAACATTGTGCTTGCTTTCGTTTCCATTGGCACTTGTAGTTCTTTCTCTACTGAAACTATAGAAAAAAAACAGTATTTTGTTTTATAAAAATTCCAACAGTGCAAAGTACTTCGAAATCCTTTATAGTCTGTACAAATATTTAAAGAATTTAACCTTAAAGACTTTAATAGGTTAAACTTGTCTTGTTGTGATCTTTCAACTACAAACATGTTCATTCATGCGTAATAGTTTTATTTTAAATTTTATAAATGACAGAATAACCCATTTACTTATTCATCCAGGCTCGTAAACAAAAACATGTACGTATGTATGTACATATGTATGTACTCGTTTTCAAATCCCTATGGAAATCCACTTTAAATGTCACCCTGCAAGTCTAGAATCTTGAATATGGAAGTTACGAAACACAATTTCCTTACTTAATACAAATTGTTGTGCACTGATTGCCGGGTGTGACTACAAAACCTGGCCTTATATGATATGTATGATATGTATGTATGTATGATGTGTTGACATCTGTTTATCTGTTAAGATAAGAAAAACAAATTACAATTGCAACATCATCTTTTGATAACGCAGATTGACGGTATTGTTTTTCGCAATGAGCTATTGGGCACGTAGTACGTACCCATACATACATATGCAAATGCCAGTTTCACATATCTGCTCTTATTTTCCTGACATTTTAATATAATGTATGCACATTAGGGTTGTGACTAATTTTGGTCAAAAATTCGGCATAGTCCTGCCCGGTATCTAATGTTGTGTAAGTAACGATTTTTTTAAAAAACGGAATCTTTTTTCAACTTTTTATTTAACATTTTCAATTTTGTATTTATTATATGAACCAAATTTTATAAATTTAAATTTAGAAGGGGATTTGCACAATGGCAAAATTCTTTGCACTATTTTCTGTGATCCATCGCCTAAAAAATCATTCATAATTATTAACGGCGCGTGTACTTTTTATGCTCTATTCGACTACGACATGCCATTTTTCATATTTGCAAAAAATTTAAAAAGTCATGACCCTAACGCACGTGTCTAATGAATGTTCGTTTCTTTAAAAATTCTTGACATTTTATCGAAAATGTATCGTTATTATTTACAATAATAACATTGAACTTTTTCAATAAAATCTTAAAGGATAATTTTTGTGTACTATTTGTTTTTGTTTTTCTTTGGTTTAAGTCCCCTTTCAGACCAGCAAAGTTTTCTTTGACAAAGTTTCTTGAATTCTCTTTTAAACTTTGTCTTGTGTTCAGACAGGATAATTTTACTTTGACAAAGTCTGTTTCTTTTGTTTGTATGTTTGTCAAATATAAAGAGCAGCCATATTAATTCGGTTTACGAACTAAAAACACAAAAGGAATTTGCGAGTACAACAAGTTTTGTACCAACCCCCGCTCTCTTTTCCTCTCTCTCCACCACAAACTCAAGACTTTGCAAAGAAAACTTTGCTAGTCTGAAAGGGGTCTAAAAAAGCCTAGAAACATAGAATTGTGTTCGCTCAATTGTTAAAGAAGATTTGTAAAACATATAATTTTAGCGAAACTTACTCATTTGGAGAAAACCACGAGTACATAAAAAGGATTTATTATTCGTACAAAAACGAGAAAATTAAGCAACACGACATTTGTGAGTTAAATTTTATAGAGGACATAGGGCACTATTAGACGTACAATATATATTGTGATATTTTTATCGCAATTTGTAATACAAAAGACTAATCGACGATATGGGTCGCGATCCATCTATATACAAATATATATTGCTCGTGTAGCTCGTGTCTATAGAGGTCCTAGCTTTGCACTTTGCACTCTAATTTAAAAAAGGTACTATCGTTTTAAGCATAAAAATCTTTCGACAAGTGTTTTTCGACATCCGAGCAGTTTCCATGGAGAGGGACTAGCATCAACAAATGTATACAAGGATTTAGAACGGTAGGCCGGCAGCCAGAAATGCACGGTATTTATTTTAAAAAATTCGCTCGATCTGAGGCAGAATGAGATTGAAAGGTAAGTTCTCAAGCTCATAATAGGAGGCGGCCCCTGCTCGCCTCCTCTTGTCACTGGTTCATAAATTCCAAAAAATTATACTTATTTTTAAAATTGTCTTACAAACACACATTGTTTTATTCCTAAACTGATAAGAGATTTAATCGCAATCGCAACCGCTGAGCAACAAGTCAATAAGATATAATAAAACACAATAACGAAAATTTAGCAACATTTTAGACTTTAATTTGCCTATGATAATGCAATATACTCGTAAATATTACATCAATTTAAGATTAAGCAAGTGCTACTGACAAATAAAAGTTTAAACCATATGGAAAAACAGCTTTTGAAACTGATGCAGCTTTAAACTTGTATACACACGACTACTTACATACATACAAACTCGCATGTATTCTTCGTACTCGTAATGGGAAAATAAGCCATGAAATATTTAAAGGCTTTATTTCTCTGATTAACTTTGTGCTCGCCAAAGTTTTCTAATTAAACAAAAACAAATTGATAATTTGTTCATGTTGCAATGTGGCGACAAGAGAGTAGAAACCGTTTTTTTGTTTTATTCATAAACTTTTAAACTTTGTCAAGCGTTAAATCGCACACGTTCGGAAAGATTATTTAAAAATGCTAATGTTTATCGATAGCCTCTAAAGAACGTCTGCTTTTTCAAAAAGTATAGTGGCGGGATAAACTAATGTGTTTTGTTAAATAAAACATTACACCTGAAATTAGGCCATTTAGTTAAGAGTGTGATATAAAGAATAAACATGCGGGAAATACAATATAAACAATTTGAATAATGCAATGGCTTCAATTTCATTCACACCTTCATTAGGTTATTTACAAATTTAAGTCTAAAAGAAATAGAAGTGAAAGAAAGTTTAAAATTCTTACAGCGTTCTCTGCATTAACTTTAATGCTTTAAAATTCGTCAACAGTCTTCGTCCATTGTGCATGTATGAAGATCACCAACCAGTACCTGTTAATATTCCCTATTTTAAAACTTATATTGTTTATTTATGCTAAATTACAGTAACAATTCAAAAATTTAAATTAAAAAAAAAATAAAAAGTAGAAATCCAAAGCATGTGCCAAATTTATGTACAGATGTTGTTGGATATGCGGGTGGTTACACATACATGTATGTATATCGTACATATGTATATATCTACATATAAAAACAAATATATATAGTACGTTTGTATGCGGTATTCATGCCAAAACTAACTGTAGGAGTTGGTTAGTTGTGCGCTGGTCTATCAGTCTGAGAGTTCGATTCCCACCGAACACTCTGGTCGCGTGAAGTTCATTGTTACTATGGCCCTATATCTGCTGCACTTTAATTTATAATTGTATTGTAATATTTAATAAAAAAAAAATAATACATGTAATCGCACACAAACATATCATTCTACAATTTGACTGGGATAAAACTCGAACTCGAAAAAATATAATATGATAAAGGTTTTCAAAACTTTAAACAATTTCTTTAATATTAGCCTTTCAGATGAGTTTCGTTATTACCTCAAAGATAGATACAAGCAATATTTTTTTTATCATACAAGTAGTGTGTCAAATTATTGTCAATTTAGTGAAATTTGGCGAACAATATTTAACCATCGTTGTTAACGGCTTACTCGTTGAAAACAATCAAAAGTTTTCCAATAAGGCTGTAAAAGAGACAAGCTTACATAAGGCTGGAAACTGTAACTTACGCTTACACAGAGCCAGTTGCCAAGTGTTGCGAGACACCAATGGGTCTTTAGGGCTTAGCGATTTTAAGAAGCTGCAGCTCTCCCAATTTGAATATTGCTTCCATAAAAAACAAACCCAGCAAAAACTGCTGCTTCAGATGCAGCACATCCGTACGTGAATTATGTACATACATATTCAGATATGTTTCATTTTTAAATTTCCCAATTAAATCTAAGTTAAGATCGTACGTAAAATATCTACATACATGCATATGTACGCTATTTAAAACCACATCTTCTATCAGCGAAAAATTGTTTTCTATGAAAAGCTGAATACATATTTTTAGCATGGAGTGAAAAAAACTCGTCACATTTGCGGTTGCAGTCAAAATGCATGAGAGACTTCACAACGAAAACGCACTGTGACTGCAACTGTGTACTCTAATCTGCGAAAACGTCTAATCGATTTCAATGTAATTTTGTGGAAAAAATATATGTTTCAACCACAAATTTTCACGACCCTCGTATAGTAGCGATAGTTTTTTAAATTCGTATAAGATATTGATTCTGGATTTGATTTTAAGACAGCGTGATTTGATATAGCTATTTGGAACGAATTTTCGCAAGCGCTTCTCAGGTTCGGCTTGGAGAGCCGATTTCGGCTATGAAAATGAAAAATAACACTGAAATGGCATAAAGCATCGCATCAATAGGCATGACACCTGCCATCGTATATCTGGCGGGCTATAAATAGCCAAGATTGCGACAGTACCGCCTATTTACTCCCTTTTCTTTTAAGCAAATATTTATTTATTTAAGACGGGTTTCTACTTAAATACCACATTATGTTACATGTGACGAGTGAGATTAAGTAAACTTGTGGCAAAAATAGTGGTTACGCTTATTTCGTCAAATATTTTCACCGTCAGAACACACTTTTAGTCAATTATTTCATTTATTCTGAAAATTATATACACATTATATTTTACGAATGTTCTTCTTGGGCACACGAATAAGCTAATTTTGGAACGTATTGCGTAAGTTTTTTATTGTTTTTTTTAAATTTAATTATTGTTTAAACTGTGCGACTGACTCTGTTGATGACTTAATAGCGTCAGCAGTAGTACGCGTATTGTTATTTTATTAACGTAAAGAACATTTCAAACACTAGAGATATGCACATGAGTCTTTTTTGTCTCACTGTCACTCATGCAGGAATAGAATATTTTTAAATACGTACACGTGCACATTCCCGCTCGTAACCAGTAATAGTAAAGGTTATTTGCTATACAAAATTGCTTTGCACATTCAACTTAAGACGATTTTTTCAAAAATGTAACAGTCATAACTCAAAAAATTAATTTTTGGAGTTAAAGCTGCTGACTCACATTGTGTATAAATTTCACCTTTATATCGTTTCTGCTTTCCACCTTTGAAGAGAATATGCCGTTATTTTTCTGTAGGTAATGCAAGCAAATAAAAAACTTCAAACGGGTTTATCTCGAAATTGCCATTTTTGGAGTTATGACGTTGTGTCAGTAAATGAGCGATATGTAGATCGTTCATATTCTTTTTCTCGATAAAATCTTGTGATGCAAGCCTGAATTAATTAATTATATGTATTCGATTATGGGATGAAAATTATGTTTCGAATAATTGGTCACAAATGACCAAATGTTTTTGTAAGTGTACAAAATATATATGTATGTACCTATTTCGATTTGATTATACACAAACAGAAGAGCGAGTGTATAAAAAATACTTTGTACATATAAAGATATAGTACATACATACACATATATGTGCAAACAAATTTTATAACACTTTGATAAACTTTATAAATAAATAATTCTATAATTATAGAAAAATGTACACACATCTTTAAATTGATAATTGTTTGTGCGTTCGGTAGTAACATATTATCTCCAGAGCTATAAAATCTATTCGGTTGACATTATTCGCATAGGTTTGGGTCGACCCATGTTAGGCTGCATTTCTTATTTTGAACCCTGCTTGTTATACGAGTTTTCTTTAAAAACTGTAATGGTTAAGATATATCACACCGGCAGATGACATTGGACATATATATTTTAAGTTTTATAACGTTTTATATATTCATAATTTTGTAAAAATTTTATTTAGGCCTGGTCCGTTATTTTACAAAACCGTATATCAATAATATATTGGACTGACCCGAAATGACTTTTTGATTTTATGACGATGACGAATGATTGATGCGTGACAAGATAAAGGCACGTCATACGCACACCTCTATTCTAAACATGAATAAACAATGTAATGCTTGAGAAACATTAACAGTGGTATAAAAAATATAAGATATACATACATACAAATTACAAGCAAATTTATTCTATTTAAACAGCGACTATTTCGGGGTTCTCAATCCATGGCGTTCTGCGGTCTAATGTGTACTTATTCATGCTTTTTATGCACATACATACATATGTATCATAACATTTGTATTATTTCAAAAAAGTATACATTTTTGCATATTTAGATTATCGTTTGTATTGAATGGATTTAAGAATAATATTTTCCGATTCAAGGAAACATTTTACAAATATATTTATTTTATAAATATATCTTTCAAAAAAAATTTATTTTATAAAGTGGTTAAATTATGTACGTACATATATAGAGTGGATTTGTGCAGGATTAGATTCTAGATTTCTCAATTTCAGATACATGTATTAATTCACTAGCAAGTATTTGCCTACTGGTCGAAACCCGACTTCTCTACATTCGCCTACTGAGGGTAGAAAATTAATATTAAAACATTATATTTTAATATTTAAACATTTGATTTTAATATTAAAACATTTTAACTTTTTGCGCCAAACTTAGCTACGCCAACAACCATTGGTGAAACATACGTACACAGGCATGTCTTGTTAATCTGTCAACTTGAATTTAATGTATTAGTAGCAACTTTAAACTATTATATCTCCTGAAATACTAAAGCGTTAAAAAAATATATAGATTGTACTAATTATATAGATATGCATATGAAAAATATGCATAAAATGCATTCACAATTTATTAGGTACAAATGTATGTAATTGGAATTTATATCTACACACATTATACGGAATAAACAACATTTAAATGATATACTTTAAATATATATGTATGTAGCTACTATTGTTAGATGTACTAACATTATTTTTATATTTGTAATTACTCAACGCAATTGTGCAACAATAGTCCATTTACTTGAATTTTATTATTCTTACTTTTGAGGAAAAAGGTTAAAAAAATTTCATAATTTAAATTTTCCCTCTGCATATATGTATATACGTACATACATACATACCTCGACGTTAAATTGAAAAGTTTTCTGCTTTGACTGAAAAATTTTAAATTTTGAGTTAATACACTATTGTTGCACAAGAGCGATATGCATATGTATATATGTTTACATCCGGTTGATTTCTTGTGCGAAGAAAATCGCTCCAGTATTTTTCTTAAATTATTCCATAAATTTATTAAAAACTAATATTACATTATTTTGAACTCATCGCTCCACGGTCGTAAGTTTTTGCAAAAGTATAAAAATGCCGACAAAAAGATAAATAATGAAAATGCATTTACATAGTTCTTTTTTTTATATTTTAAGTATTCATACATTTTCTCAATAACATTTACTATGTTATTTTAATTTGTGTACGTTTTTATTATTTTATTTAATGCAAATACACACAATCATATGTACGCAAACAGAGGCATGCACACGAATTCTATTAACACAATTTTAATTTTCTCCGACTTTTTATAACAACTTTGAATAGACAAACAAACAAATATTGTGTTCATTTTCAAGCAAAGGAATTTTTTAAAAGACATTTCATAAAAAAAAAGATTTGCATTTGTTATTATAAACGTACATTTAGTTGTGTTATAAACAGTTGAAGACATTAAACATTTCAATCACGATTCTGCGTGAAAATCAAAAAATCCATCATTTCTTACAGAACAAAATACATACGAGTACATACGTATATGTATGTATGTAGTATGTGTCAAGTAGGTAATAAAGTTTTTCTTGTCTTTTATTTATACATCAAATTGCTATATAATTGTTACAGCTAAATATCATTTAAATATTTTGAAAATATATTCATTAACGTTGAGGATTTTATAACGCTGATAAATAATTAAACGTTTATGAGAAACATTAGTTAATTGGTATCATTACCTAATGCATTAAGTAATATACACATACATACATATTAATATTTTCATAGTTTATTAATACAAACTGTGGTATTGTGTTGCTAGTTGTGCATGTTGTAACGTATCATCACAAAATACAATGTAAGCACACATAAGTTATGCCGTTCGATTGCTTCATACATACATATGTAACTGTTTATTGCATTATTTGTTTATTTTTATTTTCTTGAACACATCATAATCTAAAAAATGTCTTATATCTGTTTAAAATTTTACATTCTCTACAGAAGAGACCCGAATTAGCATATATCCGTTTACTTAATCAACTTCACATTAAAGCTTAATACAACACACCTGTTGCCACAAATTAAGCAAATTGCAACCAGAAGATCGATTATTGCAATGCACTGTTAGATTGCCACTCAGTTAACAATTAAATTTCCCACAAGCGAAGTAAACATTGCGAATGTATGGGAGGTACAACGTGTATTTATTTAAAAAATGATCAAACAAACTTAACAATTTTTACTCCGCTTAACAAAACTCAATTAACAATATTTATTTATGTAAAACACAACAAATTTTAAGATTATTGCACTTGAGTTATTGCTGTTTCCGTTTCCCGCTATTATTTTTCTTCTTCAAACCGAAACACAAGTAGATTCTTTGAACGCAAAAGCGCGACTATTCTAAAAAAGCGCATGTCATAAATTTATTTGAACAAATATATATGTATGTATGTACATAAGAAGATGCCAGTTAAATTGATGATAAATATTGCGGAAAACCCGTCAAAGCAATCAAAACGATTTTTCTAAACTGTTAAATGTATGATAGTACGCATTTAAAATCTAGACTTGACCTATTGGCCAAAAAAATGTAATTTTGTTTTATTTATTTCATTTTATTATTGGTAAAACTTGTATTAGTTCTACCTATGGTGGCGTCAATCGAAATAACGTCAAAATTTGTGGAAAAGTCGCCAAAACTGTCGGAAAAAATTGTCACATAAAAGCTATTTCAAACATAATGTGTTTAAAAAAATAGTAGGTTAAACTACTATACAAGCAAACATAATAATTTTCTGGAAAATAAACAAACTTTTATATAACAAAAGCCATTGAAAGTTCGTAAACATTTTTAAAGTAGTCCTATTTTTTTACTGTTTTACTCCGCTTGCGAATCATTATATTTCAATCTTGCGTCATTACCCGATTTTTAAGTTTTCCGAATTATAACCCTTCTTTAATTTTAGTAATTTTTTCCGTTACGAAAGTCTTGCAACCACATTATTTATTTGCTTCTTTTTTTGCAGTGCATATGTTTTTATATATAAGAAAGCTGAATGTTGGGAAATTAATTTTCTCCAACTGTCATTCTCGCATTTGTGACATTTTGCCACAAAAAAAGTATATGTTGATCTAATTTTTGTAAAATTTTTACCAAATAATATTTCGATATTAAGGATGATATTGCTAGAAAAATTACAAGAAAAAGGGTGGTAAGTAAAAAATTAATTGGCGTACTGTTTTGCATAAATAGAATTTTATCAATATTGAAGGTACTTGACGGAAGAAGGTCTTAAAAAATTGACCACAATCAATAACTTACAAACGGAAGATATCAATAAAATCATATCATTAGCGTTAGATGTATGTAAACATTTTTAAAAACCATAATTACAAAAAACTAATAAGAACGACTTATTTATAGTGGGATTTAAGAGATATCGCAGCCGGTGCTCTACCATCTAAACCCGATAGCAATGGTATTATATCAGGACCTATTGTATTACAACTGCAAAAAATGCGTAATATTTCGGCACCTAAAGCCAACGAAGAATCGACTGCTTCTCCGAGATTTCTACAATTAGAACTAAGCGATGGTGTAAATACCATAGCTGCTTTAGAGTTCGAACGTATTCCCAATTTACATTTAAATGTACCACCGGGAACAAAATTATTTATAAGAACTGAAAAACTGAAACTATTGAATGGGTTTTTAGTGTTAAATGCTTCCGATATCCATATCCTTGGTGGAAAAGTTGAAGTTTTAGTAGAAAAATGGCAGTTGGCGAGACAAATGTTGAAATATGCTCGAAGTAACAGAAGGTTATCTGGATCCGGTGGACCGCCACCATGGATTGCCTTTGGCAAACGCTTGGATGGTCTCACAGATGCGTTACCTACAGACAGAAATTTTAAAAGTTTGCAAACTGTTAATGAAAAGGACAAAAATTCTAAAGAAAATGAGGAATTTAATGCGAGTCGTAGCCAAGCCATTGCTGAGGCAGCAAGAGCTGGTCATAAGAAAGTATTTGGCGGTGGTCAACAAAATATCTTAGATCACAATGTTAAAAAAATCCTTGAAAAGGGTTACTCAGAAGATGAGGCCAAACAGGCTCTTAAGACAACTAACAACAACCTTGAAAGGGCGTTGTATAATCTCAAAAGAAGGAATAACATTAGGAGCGGTTCATTAGAAAGTACTACAAACCCTGTCTCTGCTTCAGCAGTAGGGCGTGTAAGAGATAGAGGCACGATAGCTTCAAGTAAAGAAGAGTCTGCTGCGTTAAAGCCGCAAGCAAATGTATCGCTATTTGATTTTTTGACCGATAAACTTCCACCGGTAACAATGTTCTTATATAATAGGAAGCGAAATGAAATTCTTAAATTTTAATCATTTATTACTAAATTTTTTTTAGAATATTTCCTCTTCCAATGCAGTACAAGCTGAGGCGGTAATGAACACAACAAATAACTACCAACATTGTAAGGACACGAATTCATTAAAAAGTTATAATAACAAAGTAACAAATGCTGAAGGCAATAGATTTGAAAACAATATGTCATCTAGTTTTGCCGCAAATAGGTCAACTATTACAACAAAATCCGAGGATAGGCGGCATATCCAATCACGTTCTAATACTGGAAATCGAAAGCAAGAAGAACGTAATAAAATTGGAAAAGATGGAGAACGAAATAATTCAAATAAGACAAAGATTCAAAACCTAATTTCCAGCAAAATTCAAAATCAAATACCTCAAGCACATGAGGATAGTACTAACTTAACTGTGGGTAATACCAATAATAAGAGAAATGAAAGGCCACTTAAAAAAGAGAGAGAGCGAATCCTTGACTACCAAGGTAATAAACGATTTGATGATTATTCCAAAATAACGGAAAAAAAAACTTCCCTACCCAGGGAAATTAAACGTGATAATCAAACTTCAAGGGCTACCACAAATAATTATCATCAAAAACAAACGCAAAAAGCTAAAAATTTTGAAAGTGATTTGAATAATTTGGTAGACAATACTTCAAATTTGACTATTGAAACCAAAGATTTATCCTCTACCACCCAACAGAGCAATAGCAAAAAAAAACAACACTCCTCGGGGACTAATAAAAATCCGCAATTAACAGGACTAGGGCAGCAACTTCCAAAGTCTGAAAATTATGCCAAAAATTCCACACAAAATCTTTCTAAATCCTTTCAGCAAAATACAAAACTGGCTGCTTATAGTCCACAACTAGGAAATGGTTTTGCATATGATCCTACAAAAATAATGGGCTTCCAAAGCAAAGAAGCTAACGAGTATGCTATGAATATGTTAAAAAGTCAGGGTTTGACCATGGAACAGCTTCAGCAGCAACAAGCATCGACACAGGCCCAACGGACGGCGCTTTTGCCGCCACCCTCACCACAGAATCCTCAGATTCAAGTACTCAACAACCAAGTTCCAGCTGCTACTGTTGCCTATATGACACGAAATCCAAACATTTTTGTAACTCCGTCGCAACAAGTCCCATCAAAATATTGCATGATGCCTGCAGAAAATTGGCCTTGGAAAGAGGGAGATTTATGTTTAGCCAAGTATTGGGATGATGGAAATGTAAGTATAGAATTTGTAGTCATTTTGTTAATTTTAAATGTTTTTTTTTTCTAGTTCTACAATGCAAAAATCACAGCGATTTCAGAAAAAACTTGTGTTGTTTTGTTTTTGGGTTACGGAAATTATGAAGAGGTATTAAAATCTGACTGTGTACCGATGGCAGATGCTCAGCATATACCTTTAAATACATACGAGGCCAATATATCCGCTCCTTCTATACTGCATCCGCCTCCAGCATTTCAACAAAGGCCAAATGCGAATTCTGCTACAGGCGGTGGCGGTGTTGCAAATCAACGTTATCGAGGCGAAAGGCAAATGTACGTACCACCGCCCAAACGAAATAATAATTGATATTTAGTTGCCTTAAAGCCACACATCACACACAATCGCAAACTCAATATCGTTATAATTGAAACTTTCAGCGTCGCCATACTTTATTAAATTTAAATGAAAAAAGTAAACTATGTATCTAAGTATTTTATCATTAAATTCAGCCAATTTAGCATTTTCTATATTTCCTTAAGTTTAAAGGTATGTAGACGGACAAAGAAACACGTAGCATCCTTGCAAGTGTTGTCTATTTGTAATCTGACAACACTAAAGTATATGAAACAATGATATTGTAATTTGTAAATGATTAATAAACAATAAATAGAAGAAAAATAAACGACACTACTCGTATATCTTACCAATAAGTTTATTTTTCACTCGTTTTATATGCATTTCAAATTATCAATTGGACTGGTGAGGTGGACATGTCGGTACCTTTTGTCATCCTCCTTAGTACACCATCTATAATAGATGAATGGAAACATACATCGTGTTACATGCACCATTACTCAAAATGACTCGTTTGGAAAATAAAATGGAATGAGATTGTACACAAAATTGTATTGTATGTGGGTAAAGGGCCCAATATCAAATACTTTAAGCCGTAAACACATTGTCTACAATACTATGCAACCAAATGAAACTAGCAATTTGGTACAATCTCATCCCGTGCACGCCATACCACAAACTGTAGTCTATAATACGGAAAGTTATTCTACCTTAAATAAGGACATTGAAACTCCTATTGTCAATAATTAATCATATGAAGTTCGCGAACACTATGCAGCGAATGCGTTGAGAAACAATACATTGCATTTACAACCGAATAATCCAACATCAAACATCAGCCTTAAAACCAAACAAAAAGAATACGTAAAATTAAAAAAAAAAATTTCAGTTAAAAACTCTAGCAACTAACTGAAATTTATATAACAAAATAAAAAAATCTATAAACTATCATACGAATTAGAAAAAATAACCAAAAATATAGTTTATTAACCTTTAATAAATCAAAAATATTTGTTTGCGGAATCTTTACAAAACATATAATTCCAATATATGAAATATTTATAAAACAAATATGAAAAGTAAAACCACTTTGTCTTGTTTTACTTAACTTTCGTAAATTAACAAGTCACTTTAGTAAATATAAAGATATTAACTGATTTAAGCTAAATATCTTTCCTAGCAAAAAATAGAAGTTAAAAAATTATTATTAATTTTTAGCCAAAAAGTAAAACTTGCAAAATAATCTTTAAAAAGTAATATATGGAATTAAACTTATAGCCGCTACAATCCCCGAAAAAAACCGGTGGAAAATGTGTTCCCCGAAACTATTTTCAGCCGGCTACAAACCGACTTTTAACCGCCGCCAAATTTTTTTTACAAGTCGCCGCTGAAAACAATGGAAGGCGCAGTACTCTGTAAATAGCTCTTCTTTTTTAAACACAAACAACATACCGATTTGTGACAACAATCATCACATAAATTATTGCGCGGATAGCAAAATAAAGCAGAGAAAACTCGAAATAAAAAAATACATGGAATACACGCATAACAGCTTTTTATAATCTAATAAGAAGTTTGCAAAATTGTTGACGCAACTTTTTAGAAGTGGAGAGTGTGGTGAGAAATTAAGCATTAATTATAATACAAACAATTTTTTGTTGAAAAACAGAATTATTTTAAAAACTATATTTAGAAATATTAAGGAAAAGAACTGAATGTTCTCATTGTCAACGTCATTATTTAGTTAGAAAAACAATTGCATAAAACAAACAATCAGTTATAAGAGACAACAATACGGAAAAAATTCTATTAAGGCGCGCGGAGTGAAAGTGAACGAAAGGTGTTTTTTTACTGTGAAACGAACGAGAGCAAAACCAATTTTTTATTTACATAGTTTATTTTGTATATACAATATTTTTTTGCAAAATATGAATCTATCATTCGCTGGCTGCGGATTTTTGGGGATTTATCATGTTGGTGTGGCCGTTTGTTTCAAAAAGTATGCTCCACATTTACTTTTGGAAAAGATAGCTGGTGCATCTGCAGGAGCCTTAGCAGCATGTTGTCTTTTATGCGATTTGCCCTTGGGTAAGTTAGAAATTTAATATGTTCATTTATTGACCAGTAAGATTTGAAATTAAATGTTTTTTATAATTTGCTACGATCAATTGTAAATGGAACGATGCTGAGGAAACAGTTTGCAAGAATTGCATTGAAAATTCTTATCTGAAAATAATAGTGTAAAAAATGAAGGGCTTGTCAATATGCAAGGCAAATTTGCCTTGCTTACGAGTGCATGTATAATGTACATTGTGGATCGTAACAAAAAATAAATACGCATTAGTTCTAATGGTGCAATAATTATTTCATAACTAGAATAAAAAATACTACTCACAAAAAATAATAAGTTAAAGTGATTACGTTTATGATTATAATGCTAAATTTGTCTAATCTTTGTACAAAAGAAAAGTGCACAACACTAACAAAAAAAAAACTATTTGTAAACAAATATCATCTTTTGTCACACTTAAACATTTTAAATTAAGAAGTAATTTTAAATTGTGTTGTTTTGTGAAAAGCAAAAAAAAAAAAACGTTGAGTTCTAAAACCACACAAGATCTTTTTTCAGAAGTTCGTTTTTACTTACGTATTTAAAATAAGTTGTTTTTTTGACGAATGCAAAATAGTTAAAACTGCCGATTAGATCAAAAGCAGGGTCTTGACAATAACCCTTATGTCCACTTAAGATCTTTTGTCAAAAGTCCACAGATGTGGCAAATCAGGACACGATTTTCAATAATTTAATATTTAATTCTGTTTTAGCGAAACAAAGACATTTTTATTATCTTAAAACATTTGTTTTTATTATTCATTATTTGATTGTTAAACTTGATAAGATTTTATAATCATTTTAAACACAATATAAATCGTCACTATTTAAATACACTTCAGGGCAAGAGGGAAAACAAATTTACAAATAACATTTCTATTGGACTTTGTATTAGTGTATGAACAGATATGTACATATGTATTTTTAATTACTGGTGTTCATCCACTGGTAAAAATTAGAACATTTGGGGGGAACATTTTATGTTTCTAAATATTTCTTTTGATAACACTAACGCTTGTAAATAGCCATACAAAAACATCTGCTAGTTATTTATTAGTAACCTACGTTGCTGATAATGCAACTTGCCACCTCTCATCAGTATCCAATCGCGAAAATTTCTCGTACGTTTTAATCTCCAGTATCAAAAAAGTGTTAATTTATTCGTTCAATAGTTGCATTGTGTCAAGCTCATGTCTTATTAGTGCAAAAAACCCTTTGTTCAAAACAATAATAACCGAAAAATTCTCTACAATTAATATGTACGCATATGTAACATATGCACATGAATGTATTCATATGTATGTATGTATTTAAATAAAGAAAATAATAGAATTTGTTTGAAAATTAATTTTCTTGATATGAATAATTGACGTCAACTCACACTTAAAAATAATATATATGAGTTTATACACATACCCAGTAGGCCATATAGAAATTGTCGAAGACGTGTGCAAATCCCATAGGAAATCCTAGACGATACATTGAAACGTGCATTGCATGTGACCGACAGTGTCATGCACTGTCTGTCGTTGATGATTGAATGGACGACAATATGGTTAAATGTTTCGTGGACGAATATGTCTATAGTAACAAATACTGCTCTGACAATCACAGGAATAATATTGTTTTAATTAAAAATTCCGTTGACACTTAACTCGTTATTTCATTTAAAAATCATAAATAAACGAGTTTTTATTGGCCATAATTGCACAGAACTGTTTTTAAATAGCTGTAGTCCGTCTATTCCGATATTCAGTTAAACCAAGTCGTTGTCTTTTAGAATTTTGTCAATTTTTCCAAAATGGCAATATATCCCCGGACAATTAAACGGCTTTTGAGAAATAAGTTTCTGGTTTTTCTACCAACGTGATAGTTTATTTTCCTACTTATTCTTTTTATTTTTTCTTCTATTCTCAAGTTTATTTATTTTGTTTTTTAAGTCATTAAACTTTGTGACAACTTGAAATTTTCATGTTTCCAGTAGCCGACCATCACTGACCTCAATATGGCTTTATTCAAGATATTTTCAAAATGTCGGCAATATATTTTCAAACACGACTAGTTGTACTATTTTTTTATGATAATTGTGCTCAAGAGTATTTTAAAGACGTCAAATTATAAACAATGGTGCAGAAATCATCGATAAAAATGTAGTCTATGAATACCTGGTCAGCTGGGTGCAGAAATATTTATTTGTGTATATTTACATATGTATATGTATGTATGTATATGTATTTATTTTTTTTAATTTCCTCATATTGATAATAAATATTTATTTCAATGTACATAAACAATAGAACCACATTTAGCATTATTGAATTCGAGTTGTTTTTATTATTATCAGTATCAATTATTACTGTTATTGAGTTTAAATTATTGTATGAGTATTTGCTGATTTTTTTTGTAAAGCAGTTGCTTAAAAATAAACAAAATATTCGAATAAATATGTTTGTTAGGCTCGATTTGATGTTTTTGTTTTCATTAAGAAAAATAATTATTAGATGAGATTATGTGTAGATGATGTTTCTATTTTTTATTTATTTTATTCATTTCGTATTTGATTCATAATTAGCTTATAAGGCCAAAATAAGTATGTAGCAAATGGCAGTTTATCGAATGCAAATACTAATTTGAATTTTGCGAATGTTCAAATCGCAGATGTCGAACAACGCGTTTGCCATTCCTCGGAGCTAACATTTCTAATGGCACTGCGATTCTCTAAAGACTCCTGCGCTGCCGATTCATATTTTTCCTCTCATGCGATATTGTCAATTGGTACCATAGCCGCAATGACAAAAACCGCATCGTCAGAAACTATCCTAAACGCACAACATACACCGAGCGCTGCAAGCATGTAAACAAAACCGGTTTCTCGACTGTATGTCTTGAGTCTGGAGGTTTATGCTCAAATTGGAGTTGCGTACAAAATGGTATTGCTTACAACTCCCGCTAGAACCCTTCTTCTTACGTACTTAGGTCAACATGTGTTTGGCACTATTTGCCTTGCGGAACGCCTCCTGTTACTTCATATTCTTTGTTTCCTTCATCGGGTTCATATACTAACACCCTTTTTCGAAAATAATCAATGACAATTTCTGCAAGATATATTGGGGTATTTAGCTGCCTTAGTGCATTGACGACATTCTCCTACTTCGCCGCATTAATGGCATCTTTCAAATCCAAAGTAACAGCCACACAGTATTCCTTAGTGCCATTCTTCTAACCTTTACCTTCAATTGCGTCCTTTGCTGTATTTACTACTCGTTGTATTACATCTATCGTTCTAAAACCGTATTGGGAATTCGAATGCTATTCTTTGCCTAAATGTGTACCTCTAGTAAGAGCAACAGTTTTTCTCTTTTCCAGATTCAAGCGAGTTAAACAGCTGTAATAGTTGGCCAGAACAGCTTTATAACCTCTTTAACGACGGTATTAGAAATACTATCAAGCCAATGCTTGAGAACGGGAAGGCTCCCGTCCTTAAATCTAGATTCAGTCGATTGGATTTCTGGCAGCGTAATTTTTTCAAAACTAGAATTTTTCGCGGAGTTGCATCTAACCCATATGGTGTGATCTTGTTGTGGCAAAATTTAAACCACTATCTTCTTGAGAATTCTAGCATCTTAGGTATACTTATGCATTTCAGTTTCTGTGTTACAAGTTACATTTCCTTTTACTTTTTCGAATTGCAGACTCAAGGGCCTTTCTCTTTAAGTTTCTGATAGTGTAAGTCGTTGTCCGGTCTACCACGAGTTCTTGTGTATCCTTTGCTCGTACGCTTTCTTTCAGTATTTCGGCTATTTCATTGTTCCACCAATACACCGGAGTCTTTTCAACTCCGCATTTTTTTGGGCCGTCTTCTCCTGCCCGAGTATGTACATATGTATACATTTTGTTTTGTAAACGCAAAAAGTAAGCACATAACCGAATGTTTTTTGAAATTTCACACAATGAATTATGATAAATTTTCTGTTACAGGTGGAATATACTTACTTATGAATGGATATGTGCATACATGCATCAGTGTATACAAATTATTACGATTTATAAAAAAGATTACGAATGGAAACAAAATTTAAACGAAGATGAGACGTCGCATGTATTCAGTTCTTACGTCACATTGCGAAATATGAAACCGTTGATTATTCTGTCATAACTTCATACAAATCTTATTCTCGCATACATACATATATGTACCATACATATGATTGCACTGCATGTATTTAATAAAAGGGGTGTGTCTATCGGCGAGTCAAATATGAGTACGTAGAATAGTCCAACATATGCATACTGACATGCTCTCTTATATCACTAAAAGTCCTCAAATTCTTAAGATTCAAACCTTAAGAACCGTTTGAAAGTTACATACATACCTACATAATTATGTAATTTAGTTTTAGTATTTTTATTACAAATTCGAAATGCACATTAATCCCCCTAACGTATGTTTTAGTTTTTGTTTAAATTTGATGTAATTCTTATTTCCTATTACTTAATATGAAAACCTTCATATAAGAAATTATGTTATTTTTATATTTCAACATACGCCGATATATCGGTATCTGATACATCCCTACCGATAATATGTTTGGTCTCCTTTTGATTGCAGGTGTATCATATGTATTCTTTGTGTTTGGTAGATCACAGAAATATTTTACTTCCTGGCTTCCAATTAGTTGCTCCTTTCTTTGCTTTTATTATTATTATATTGTTAAAATATTTGTTTACTGTCTTTAGTGGACAGGTTGTAAATAATATAGTATATATAATATAACGAAAAATATGTGTATTATGACTTTTTAACAATGATTCCTTAAGAAATTTCCAATGCATTTTAATAAATTGTTTTCGGGTCTATCGCCGTCGCTATAAAGAAAAATAAGAGAACACTTCAACTGGTTAAATGACATTTACATGCGCAAAGTTTCAAAAATCTTATTGAAATTGTTCATGTTTCTTTACAGGTAGCATGACTTCTGACTTTTTCCGTGTTGTTAACGAAGCTCGCCGTTATTCCTTGGGTCCATTCAGTCCATCTTTCAATATTCAGACTTGTCTTATCGAAGGCCTTCAGAAGCATTTACCAGATGATGCTCATAAACGAGTTAGTGGACGACTGCATATATCTATGACACGTGTATGTGATGGAAAGAATGTTATTATTTCAGAGTTTAACTCAAAAGAAGAAGTTTTGCAAGCATTACTCTGTGCTTGTTTCATTCCGTGCTTTTCTGGCATTCTACCACCACGTTTTCGGGGCTTCCGCTACATGGATGGTGCATTTTCGGACAATTTACCAATTTTGGATGAGAATACCATAACTGTATCGCCCTTCTGCGGAGAAAGTGACATATGTCCCCGTGATCAAAGTTCACAGTTGTTCCATTTAAATTGGGCCAATACCAGCATAGAAATTTCAAGGCAAAATATAAATCGATTTGTTCGTATTCTCTTTCCGCCGAGGCCGGAATTTTTATCAAAATTCTGTCAACAAGGCTTCGATGATGCCCTTCAATTTCTGACTCGTAACAATTTAATAAATTGTCGCCGCTGTGTAGCTGTCCAGTCAACATTTGTAGTATCAGAAACAGTAGCTCAACCCCAAGATTTCGATCCGGAATGTAGAGAATGTAAAAAGCATAGAAAGGTATAATGATCAATAAACGAATATTTTCTATTCAAATAAAATTATTAATGCTGTTTTTTAATTATGTGATTTAAAGGACGCCTTAACTTCTAATATGCCTCAAACAGTTTTAGATGTCATACAAGACTATATAGAGCAGGCTAATAAAGGTTTGGCAAATTGGATATTTAGACATCGTGGAATCAAGTTGTTATCTCTACCTGCCGCAGTACCAGTGGAAATTTTTTTAGCTACCGTATACAAGTTAGTTTTTGTTTCAGTTAAAAAGAGTATTGAGCATGAAAGTACTTAAAATTAAGTTTAAGCACACAAATTAAATAATTGCAATAAAATTAGATTAATTTGAACAAAGATATCAATCTTTATGTGAATGAAATTTTTTTTCTGCAGACTAAGTGCTCTGGCGCCAAAACTAACTAAGCAAATGCGACACGTGATTGAAGAGCTAATACATCAATTAAATTGTACACTGCAAGTGCGTATATTTAATACGTTTACGGTAATATTTGCCGTAAAATTAAATTTAAATTTATATTGAAAGTTAACTTTTTTGTCATTTATGCGTTTAGATCTGTGATCCACCACATTTCGATACGACTGGGTTGTTACATTCAAAGAGACTATACGGACCAAGAGTTTCGATATTAGTTGACGAATGGTAATTTAAAAAAAATATATTATTTTATTTAGTAAACAATTTAAACACTCTGGTTTAAAACAGCGGAGCGGCGTCTTTAGAAGATGATGTTGATCAATTTGAACATGTTTTGAAGGTTACAACCCATAATGATGCATTGTATGCGTATTATTACACTGATGATAACACAAATAAAGTAAAAGTTACTGAAATATTTGATATGACCGAAAATCTGACACTTGCCACCGACTTAAAGCAATATGAAGGTTCTGTAGAAGATCATCCAAATCCTCACCAGCATCATCATAACTCAGTAGTTAGCGAATGGAATGGTGTTGAATCGGGTAATTATGTACACATACATATAGGTATTTCTAATTGTCTGAATAACAAACATAATACTTGCGTCCACACGTGGTCTTTTTATATTATTCATTACCTATTCTACATGACATCACCAAACATTTTTGTAAAAAAGTTAATAAAATTGTTTTTTACAGTCCAAATAATACCTACACCACCGGATAGTCGTGAAGATATTTTTTAAATATTGCATCACTTAACAATAATATACTACACCAATTATTCATGATAAGCACTTTTATTAACCAACACCATTCACCATACTAATTATTACGAAATTCTTGAATACAATTTGGTTAATAATATTTAAGTTCATTTTATATTTTAATTAAAGGTAAATTGTTCTAATTTTTTTTAAATTCTTATTTGTTTGCTTCACGTAATCACTGTCATCATATACTGTATTGTCCAAAAATTCTTTAAAACATTTTTGTACTACGTAAAATTTAAAAATAAATCTCTTAACGTTAACGCTTATTTTTAGATTTCTTTTTTGATCAGCAGTCGTTACCAACAAATTCGATATCAGTCACTTCCGCAAATGAGAAGGAAAATCATTTCCTGATAATACCAAACTCCTACCAAACAACTTCAACTGCCACATACAATACATATCCAAAAGAATCGAATTATTCAGCAATAGCCATAGAAGAAGAAAATTTGTCAGCAGCCGAAGAGACTTGTGTTTTTAGCGACCCTGAAGTAGATCATCCCTACTATGAAGAAGATGAAACCACTCACTCTAAACTATTAGAACAAAACCAAAGATATACATCACATTCTCATGTACATTTAAAATTGATTTCGACACAACAGGAACCTTTACTAGGACCTCACTCAATATCAGATGAACTATGTATTGATATTGAATGAATGAAACTCTCCATTTTTAATTTTGATTTTTGTATCTATTCTTGAAAGACTGAGGGTTTCAAATTTGTCTTACTATTTTTTTACTTGTTAGCTAAAATATAAAATTTATTATTAAAACATAGACTATGTAAAGTATAACGCACAATCGAGGTAAAGCGCAGAAGTCAAAGGTGGGAGCCAAGCCAGAATGCCTTTCAAAAACCTTGTTAGTTTAAGATTACTATAGGTAGAAACCTTCGAATAATTGTTCGAAGTATTATTTGTTTGTTTAATATTGCCATTACGCTCCTATAAGTTATTGTGAAAAATGTATAAACACTATATACCATATTATTTTGATCTTAATTAAATATGCAATGTATGTACCTTTCAATTACGCCTTAGTTTCTAATTAAATATAAAACAGTAGCGAACAAACGTTCAATAAAGAAATTGAAGAAAATATAAAATGCACTAAAATAAATTTTATTGTTTTTTAATATTTAAAATCAAAGGTAAAGTTTTAATAACACATAATATTGAGATGCAAAGAGTGGTTGTTAATATTTCTATAATCATACCAAAAATTACATAAAAAAGTGTTTTAAGGATTTATTCAGTTAGTTTGCTTAAGCATTATATATATATATTTTTTTTTTTGGCCTAGAAAGAAGTCTATATTAATGTGAAATTAAATAAATAAACAATTATATCTCTAAACTTAATAGTATATCGCGAAATTCAAAGTCTTAAAATGCTGATTTTAATAGAAATCCGAAATGTAATGGCGCCGATCTAAACGTTTGCTCTCATGATCCCTGCTCCAAAAAGGAGTCCAATCTATCCAACTATTGGAACTATTAAATAAATAATATTACATGTGGATTGCATTTATACAATTAATAAAACTTACATCTTAAGTTTTCCTGTATGGTTCCGTCCGTTATTAACTTCTGCAAGTTCTTCGCCCCTTTTTTTGAATGTGTATGGATTTGGATTATTTTCAGACTCCACAGTGCCAGAACAACTAAAATATATCTGCTACATTTGTAAAAAATAAATACTATATATAATTACCCATTATTCATTGTAGAACTAAGCATTTGATGATTTTTTTCAGGCATTTTGCCTTTTCCTGTCTGCTTAAAACAACCGAACTCAACTCTCTGGCAACAAGGTGTGCTGTTGCTAAAAACAAATAGACGTATGAAAATATTTAGAAGTCTTTAGTTGTACTTTTTTTATTTCCCACTTGAAACGATTTGTGTTAAAATTTGTATAATCTTCACTTTCGTACTCTGAACGACCAATTTCATCTATAGCAGAATCCGACGTACTTTTACGGATTGGTTTGCGCTGCAAACGGTTAGTTGAATCTCTACGCCACAACGGACTACTATACACTACATTCCTTTTTCGCTTAAAGCTAAATTAAATTAAATTTGTTATGTAATTCAAAGTAACATGTTTTTAATTTTACTAACTACGCATTTTTTTTCGCCTTATTAGAAATTTTGTCAGCATTATTTATCACGTCTATGTCTTCGCAGATAGGACTTGTCCTTATGTCGACTGCTGGTCGCGCTGCACTCATAATGTGGGCTTTTTGGTCGTCTGCTAGAACTATATACATACATTTATGCGTCTAAATGTAGATTTATATTGTATATTTACTTTGATTCGTTTGCAGTAATTATCTCTAATGCATACTATACATTCATGCATATGAGTATAAAGTATTTTTATTACAAATTAAATTAAAAAGTTGAATAAAATTTTCCTCGAACCGACTGTTTCTATCGTATTTATTATCATTTTGCTTTAACTGCTCAGGTAACGGTATTTAAAAATGAATAAGCTAAATACATGTACTATGTATGTACATATGTAGACGATTATTAGAGAAAAACATTTAATATGGATAATCTTAAATGTCAAACCGTCACTATAAAAATTTACTGTGTTTTGCACACTTTTTTTTTTAAATGTAAAATTTATATACATATGTACGTAAAATTAAAAAGTTTGCTTCTACTAAAAGATTTTAAATTTCGAGTTAATACAATAGTGTCAATATAAGAAAAGAATCGTCGCATATTAAGCTTTTATAAGAAACCAGGATTGTGAACCAATGGAAACTATTTTAGCAAGTCTAATGAAAATGATAATTAATTATTAAAACTTCTAACTTCACCCATAGGTTTTTAAAAATTTCTAGGAACCACTTCACTTGCTCATTAACATTTTCAGCGCCGGTAACAGATGATTCGGATTGCTTAGTTTTAATTCTTATTTACAATACATATGTATATGGCGGAAGAATCGTATTTATTTTCTCAACGTCATCTAAAGTGCAATCTCTTTTGTGTATTTACTAACACAAGCGTACAGATTTTGCTTTCTCGAATCATACAATGTGCATGTTCAGCGCTCATTATACCCGAGAATCCCTTGAATTTCATAATATAATTAATTTAAAAAAATGACTTTCCGCGTCCATGTTTTTGGTCTTTGCTTATGACAGACAGTTTGGCACTCACTTTCAATTAGATCATTATGGCCACTATCACTAAACTATTGACTGACGAAGTTTGTTATCAAGCCAAAATTTTAGCAAAACTTTTGCGTTCGATGCAGCTACAAAAATATAAACAACGCGATATTATTTTTAATAAATTTTATTTTAACTCATTAGGTAACATGCATAAGAAGAAGCAAGACGTAATTTTGCAAACATTTGTGCTCCTAGTTGTTGTGTTTCGCTTCAATTATTAAACAAGGTTGGGTCATCTTGCCACAGAAATTTGTAAATGCTAGGCTTGAACCTTATCCAAAATAAATGGGGCTAAAAGTATAATATATTAAAAGCAAAAAAATTTTTTTCAAAAAATTTACCTACCCAAACGTATTGCTAAACATAAAACAGTAAACATTACAAAATTGTTGCGTACATCAGCTTGCACCCTTTTCTTTTCTTCAGCAGGATCAATTTGAGGAGGCATTCGAAACATTTTGAGTTATATTATAAATGCAAAATTCACAAAATTTTAGTTAATAAAATACTGCTTTATGAAATCGTAAAAAAATGCTTCACTTCAAACAGTTCATCAGCTGATTAAATTTCTACTATGGAGCAGTGATGCCAACTCAAAATCTGTTTTAGAGGTAGAAACGGGTGAAAATTATTAATACACCTTTTACATTATGGAAATTAAAAATTAGCAGAAGTATTCATTTAGATATGCCATTTAATTTCTATAAAACATGACTAATTTGTTCGCACATAGAGAGATCTTCGGAAGAAATGTGTTCGTTGTCTACTCCATGGAGATTACGTATAGATGTTCCCTTTTTTATAAGATACGTGTACATATTTCTGTTCAGTTTGAGCATAATTTCTTTACGCTCATCGGGATTGTTATGCGAGGTTATGTGCAGGTGTATACGGACGAATCCATATATAACCATTTTTTATTTTGTCTGCGTGCATTTAGTTTGCGTGACGGGAGAACAGCGTAATGCGAACAACTGTTCGGGCAACATTGTTTGAATACGAGCATGCCATCAACGGCGGCGGGCTTCACCAGCCAAATCCCTGTGCGAACAGGAAAGTACATGATGGCAAGTTAAGATGGCAGCGAATGTGTTCATGGTTTTCTGATCGAAGAATCCGTGTAGATGTTCCTGTTTATAAAGCTTGAGCATAATTTTTGTCTCCCACCGAGATCGTATGAATTCGTTTAGCATAATTTATATACGGGTGTGTACAGACGAACGCATACACACATCCATACTCTTCAATTTTCCTGTGCAGTTTGTGTGTGTAATGGCATAACTATTCTGGACAGCTCTGTTTGAACACGAACCGATATCAACAGAGACGGTTTTGACTACCCAAATTTCTATGCGAGCAGCACAGCGATGGTTGAACAAATTATAGGCACAAACAAATTTTTGGTTTGTCAATTTCACATCCTAACCGTCGTTTCCAAGCCGCTGCACATTAATTCTTCATGTGCCGCCGCAACTTATAAAAATAAGCGGCGCATGTTGCCGACCTGCACAGTTGAATAATCACGACGGTCAAGAGAACAGCTCGAATAAAATTTTCGCATTTAAATAAAAAAAATTAAAGGTACGGGCATATACATATTTTATTAAAATTTATTAATGAACTGTAAAATATATAAAGTGAAATATCAAACTAAAGATTAAAAAAGCATTTGGTTTATAGAATTAAAAAATATAAATAAAGTAAAGTCTACAATATTTTCCATGTGGAATTGGTGTTTTATTGTTTTTGTTTTTCAAAGAAATTTCTGGAATTTGCTTTAGAAAAAGTGTAGTATATACGAGTGTTTTACAAAAAAATGTAATCGAAATTTTAATTATCCTTGCAGAGTTTCTGAAAGTTTGTGATTTTTGAAAAACTGAAAAAAAAAGTTTGTACTACGAAGGGGCAAAAATAACTAAAATTAGTAATTGGAAATAAAAGATTAAAAGCAGAAAAAAATGTCTGTGATTGGTATTGATTTTGGAAATGAGTCTTGCTATGTTGCCGCCGCAAAGGCTGGTGGTATCGAGACTTTAGCTAATGATTATAGCTTAAGAGCAACACCGTAAGTACATTGAATTTTATATTAATTTTTTTTTTACTAATATGTAAAGAAAAAGCTACATCATACATCAAACATTACAATTTTTAACACACCAAATAGAATGATTAAGCATATGCATTACAAGTTTAACACAAGTGAGGTTAGATATATGTATGTATATTTTTGCAATTGTTCCTTCTCTTTTTGACCACAATAAAAATGTATAGCTATGGAAAGTGAGTAAATAAGACACCATAATTTTTCCAAAATATAAAAACATATGTTCAAAATTTTAATTAAATGAATTTAATATTTGAAAAGTATTTCTATAGTGTTTCACATGTTGTTTTTCAAGGGCGCTATTGATTTTTTAATAAAACAAATACCGATAAACATGTATAAAAAAAATTCTAAATTGCCGAAAAATAAATAAACACTATTAAAGATCGAAGATTTTCTAAAAAAAAAATATTCCAAACATTTTGAAATTTTGAAACAAAAATTTAAATTACCACAATTTTGTAAATGCACCAATATACCGTAATGTCGCATAAAATAGATATTTTATAAAACCACGTCGGATTAAAAATAAACTATATTGAACAAATATGTACATAAAAAAATAAAATTTCACCACAAAAGGGCAATTTACAAATTATAAAACTTTAAATTAGGACTAAACCCAAATTGTAAAAAAAAATTGCTGTGAAAAGGTAAAAAAAAATTCACAATTTTAGCCTAAACATTTCTAATTACCACAATAATTGACCAAAAGCTCGAAAATTTATCATAAAATCGCAAAACTGAAATAAAAATTATTGCAAATAACCAAAATTCATCAAATTCTAAAACTTCAAAACTAAATTTTTAAATTTCACCAATATTTTACAGTTTTGCCGAAAATATGGAAAAAAAGTCAATATGTTATGAAAAACGTCTGAATTTTAATAAAATCGATAATACAACACATCTTCCAAAAAAATTATAATCTTACAAAAAACTAACTTTTCACAAACAAAAAAACCAAAACCAACTTACTATATTTTAAAATTTAACAACAAAATTTACCCAAAGGCTAAATTTGCACCGAAAACTAAATTTTATCAAAAATTCTCAAAAAATCAGATTTCGGTATTATTTACAGTTTACCAAAAAGTCGAGAATTTGTCAAAATTGAATAACATTCAAAGAAAAGAAATTGCAACAAATTAAGAGCCGTAATTAAGAAAAGCCATATAGGTACTATTAACCGATCCAAAATTCTTATATATATATATATATATACATATGTACATACTTATATATATGTATGTATTTTTTTAATTTATTAATTAAAATTTAATTTGATATAACGAATTAACTAGATTTTATAAATTCATGCAAACTTGAAAAAAAATTGAATCATATTAGGTACTTGTGCATTTTGTCCATTTTTTGTTTTCCATAAAGTTCCCTAAAACCACCAGGGAAATGTCATACATACATACATACATACATACATTGATAGTATGTAACACGCATTTTATTATAATATAACTTTCCGCTACTCACTGTACACAATTATATTAATCAATATTCGAAATAGAAAATTTCTGCTAGAGGTTTAAGCGAACGGCGTTGTTAGATTGGGGTAAAGTACACAAGTTCCAGTAGCACCATCAAATCGATGGAACTGTCCACCATTTTGTCGTCAATGCGACAAACCGTGTGCATTTGTCTATCACTTTATCTTAAATATTGCTTTATTTAACCCATTTGAATGTTATCGACAGGTATATCGTAAAACACGACAAATTACACTATTTTTTTATTGTCATTACCCTCAAGAGTATTTTATAGAAGACAAGTTATGAGTAGATTTAAAGAGACATCATCGATGAAAATGTCGTCTAAGACAACCTAGCCAACTAGGGTTTTTTTCATTTCATTAATTTTGCTCTTTGTTTAAAGAAATTTATCATTTAAATTTCCCTTTCCACATAATATACCTTCCACTAACTAATACACTGTTCTTGCACAAGTGCGATATCTATTGTCTGTTTATGCGAGTGTGAAATATCTTCTCTTTGATCATAGATCATGTGTGGCGTTTGACGGCAAAAAGCGTATTATAGGCGTGGGCGCAAAAAACCAACAAGTAACAAACATGAAAAACACAGTTAGTGGATTTAAACGATTGTTGGGCCGCAAATTCAACGACCCTCATGTCCAACGTGAACTCAGCAGCATTCCAACAAAAGTCGAAGCTTTGCCAGATGGCAGCATCGGCTTCCGTGTGAATTATTTAGACCAGGAACAATGTTTCACACCTGAACAGTTGACCGCAATGTTGTTCACCAAATTAAAAGAAACATCGACCAATGCCTTAGGAGCACAGGTAAGTTATTTTAATATTATCGAATTACGGTATTTGATTTCAAAAGAGTATGTGTGATTTTAGGTAAATGATTGCGTTATAACATGTCCCGTGTACTTTACGAATGCCGAACGTAAGGCTTTGCTTGATGCTGCCCAAATTGCCGGTCTTAATGTATTACGCCTTATGAATGAGACTACTGCTACGGCTTTGTCGTACGGTTTTTATAAGCAGGACTTGCCTGAAGACAAAACGCGTAATGTTGTATTTGTGGACTGCGGCCAGTCATCACTGCAGGTCAGTGCGTGTGCCTTTACAAAGGGAAAACTCAAAATGCTGGCTAGCAGTTGGGATCAAGTGGGTGGCAGGGATATAGATTATGCGCTAGCCGAGCATTTCGCTAAGGAATTTAATGACCGCTACAAGATAAATGCTAAAACTAATGCTCGTTCTTGGCTACGCCTTATTACCGAAATAGAAAAATTAAAGAAGCAAATGTCTGCAAATAGCACTAAACTGCCGTTTGGCATTGAGTGTTTCATGGACGATATTGATGTATCTTCAAGCATGCAAAGATCCCAAATGGAAGAGTTATGTGCTCCAGTTTTTCAAAGGGTAGAGGCCACATTTAGAAAGTTATTGACAGAGTCTAAACTTACATTGGCGGAAATTCACTCAGTGGAAATAGTAGGCGGTAGCACTCGCATTCCCGCTATAAAGCATTTAATTGAACAGGTCTTTGTTAAGACGGCCAGCACAACATTGAACCAAGATGAGTCCGTTTCTCGTGGAGCCGCTTTGCAGTGCGCTATAATGTCGCCCGCCGTGCGCGTACGTGAATTTGGTGTTACTGATATTCAAAATTTCGCTGTAAAGGTTACTTGGGATGGTGAAGGTTCGCTTGCCGGAGGTGGTATAGAGGTTTTTCCAGCATTCCATGCTGCCCCCTTCAGCCGTCTGTTGACTCTTAATCGCAAAGAACCGTTTACAATGACAGTTCAATATGCTCAACCCGTTTCTTATCCGGATCCTATAATTGGCCGTTGGACAATTAACGATGTCAAGCCCAACGAGAAAGGAGAATATTCTGAAGTTAAGGTCAAAGTCAGAATTAATCACCATGGTATAGTTTTGATTTCAAGTGCTTCATTGGTTGACAAAAAAGAGCTGGAAGAACCAGCTACCCCACAGCTTTCAGAGCAACAGTTAAATCCGGAACAGACTTCTTTTGGAGAAGGCCAACCACCAAACGCTGGCGAACCTATGGATGTATCACAAGAGGTATGTTATTACATAAAGTTTGAATGTATACGTTAAATAGACAAAAGTTCCAGTAATTTAAGTGCCTATTGCTGTCACAATATTCAGTTTTTATGAGTTGTAGAAACATTCCTGTCAGGCGGTCCATATTTCAAAATGAATATGTAGTTTTCTTTCGGGTATTTAATAATTTATTTGTATGAACTAACCACATCTTGTATTTTATTTGGTTTTAATTCAATTACCACACGTTCACCTTCCTTAATAATTGCATCCTTGTTATTAAGTTTTAAGTTGCCCATGTTTACCATATTGCACATACATGCATTCTTTTGTCATGTGCACTTGCAATCATAAAACGTATATCATCAGTTTTGACATTTGAATTTTCTGTTTTTGTTGTCTTCTTGGCTTCTCGTTTCGAATCACTTTTGTTCATCGTTGATGACTGTCCATAAACTACTTAAACACATTCGTAGGCTTTTTATAATAATGAGGATGATAATACAACAGCCTCATCGCCTGGACAAGGACAGGGGTGGACTCAACGGGTCAAGGGCTGGTTTACTGCGGTACGTTTTCATATTCTGTAACGCTTTTATTTATTATTTAGGCCTTAAACACACTACCTCCTAAGAATAAAAAAAGCACACAAAACAAAAGAAAAAGAAATTGGAAATTTGTTGAACCGAACATGCGCATCTACATAAACATAATGGCAACTTCTTTGTTTTATACTAAAGAAGGATACCGCTCATAAGCCTACCCTTGAGTAACAAACAACTCCACCTTGTCATTGTACATTTTATTAATACACACAACTTTTGATGTCTATTTTACTTTGAAAATCACTGTTTTCCCTAATACAATTAAAATACATACATATGTTCGCTTCTAGAATGTTTTGCACCGTTTTGTTGAATTATTGAGGTTTGTTTGCTATTTTATCTATTACTCTGGGTTCTTTTAGGCTTTGAATTGTTGTTCTGTAGTAATGCACAACAACAAGTTATCAAATTTCCTATTTCTTTTGATTTCTATTTGATTTTATATTTGCAATAAACATTTGAATTCCTCCATTATTTTTTAGGGTACCGAAAAGAAAAAGAAGTCATCGAAATTAATCGAATTACCTATGGACTTTCATACACATGGTTATTCGCTAAATGATCTAAATAATTTAATCCAACAGGAGGCTAAGATGGTTTCCAACGATGTCAAGGAAACTGAGCGCATTGATGCTAAAAATGCTTTAGAAGAATTTGTATATGAAATGCGTAACAAATTACAGGTAAAATTTCAATTACATTTATTATACATATAATACGAATTTGGATATGTGTTTCTAGGATGGCCCCTTAGAACGCTTTGTTGTAGATAGTGAACGTGACGCCATCTGCTCTCAACTAAATGAACTTGAGAATTGGTTGTATGAGGATGGAGAAGATTGCGACCGTGAAACCTATGTTAATAAACTGAAAGCCTTGCGTAACCAAACAAACTCCATTAAAGAAAGAGCAAATGACTTTGAACTTTGCCCTGGAGTATTTGAAGAGTTAAAACACGCCATTTACAATGCTCGCACTGCAGTAAATGAATTTAAAAAAGGAGCTGCTAAGTACGACCATTTGACCGAAACTGAATTCATCAATATTGCGGAACATGCTGATAAGGCCCAAAAATGGCTTGACTCTAATATGGCTAAGTTTGCCCAATCACCAAGGACAGCTGACAGCCCTGTAAAAGTTGCCGACATACGCCAAGAGCTACAGACTCTTAACACTTGCATTAATACGGTGATTAGTCGTCCTAAGCCAAAACCAACTTCTAAGCCTACAACAGCCAAGGAAAATTCAGCAGGAGCGGAACATCAAAACGGCGAAAATGCTAGTAAATCAGATGCCGATAAAACGTCGCACTCCAACAACAGTGTTCCAGATGACTCAACGATGGACGTGGAGTAGGGGGAGCTCTGCCAGTAATTAACTAGCTAGCAGTATACATATATGCAATATGTAGGTCAAGCTCGCCGCAGACCGTTTGTTTGAAGTAAAATTTAATGTTTGAAGGCTTTAAACAAAACCACGCATAAAATATGAAAACTAACCTTTTCCTTTTTATTATAAAATCAAACAGCGTAAATAATTTTCACTTTAAACCATACAATTCTTAAATAAACTTTAAACAAATCATTATATTAACAAATTATTCTATTTATTCTTTAAGCGTTTAGAAGGTTTATCCAAATAATTTTGTGACAACATGAGAACCCCTGCATATATATATTTTTTTTTTTTTTTGCTTTTGTATCGCTGTGTAATCGTTCGCCATAGAAAGGAGGTACATTGGATCTAGTTTTATTCAACAAAACAAAAAAATAAACAATAAAAGATTGCCAATAAAGCAAAGTTAACAAATCCATACATATTTTATGTTGGCTTTTAATAAATAAATTACTCTTGTATATAGAACAAGCAATCCTGAATTAATTTAAATTAATAAACTACTCTTCGCTTTCTTACGAACTCGTGTATTTGAAAGACGGTTTACTTGCGTGCAGGTTTATATGTGTAACAAAGTAGTTTTCATGCAAAAGATTTTTTAAAATATTTTTTTAAACACCTGCCTGTGGCTAGCAAATATAAAATGTACATATGTATGTATGTATGTATGTATGTAGAAACAATTAATTAAAATTGCTAATATATTCTTGCAAAATCAATATGTATTGCTAGTTTTCGTTTTATTTAAAGCAAAGTTAAATATTTCAATGGATTAGCCTTATTCTCGTAAAAATATGGATAGAAAGCGGTCAGTTATAGGCAACATAAATTATCACGTTTTCTTTGCTGATTCATTTTTGCAACATTTACATATGATTAAATATGTTATTTTAATTTTTTGGAAGATATTTTTTTTAACGACATGTTCTTTGACAGAGTTAGTTGAAGTTTTGTTTTCAAGGCTATCAGATGTTAAGGTTAAGAGAGCTCTGCTTCGTTATGTTGATCCTGGTGATCTTTAGCTTTTGCACAGAAGCACAACATCATCGAAATAAATGGAAGAAGGATTTTCAGAATAGTCGACAACACAAACTAACAAATAAACAACAACACAGAAAAGAAATGGGAGATAATAATAAGATGTATAAAAAATCAAATATTGAAGAGCAGATACCGTTAAAGAAAGATATAAATGTTACTCAATTAATACCGGGACTAGGTTCAGTGAGAGGACGTATTATTCTATCGGAATGGAGTGGGAAACCTATTTTACAATTCTTCGACATTCCCTACGCTAAATCTCCATCTGGTTCTCTACGATTTAAGCCACCTATACCAGTTACTCCCTGGAAAAAAGTATTAAATGCGGAGAGACCTCGTCATGGCTGCCCTTCCACGCAAGATTTAATCAGTTATAGCGTTTTAAAATCGAAGAATATCGATGTTGAAGATTGCTTGAGATTGACCGTAAATACTAGATTGGTGAGTATTAATAATAAGTGCAGGTAATGAGTTGTTACCACCGTACTTATTTATATGTATGCATGTATGTATCAGGGACCGTAAATAGTCATTACTTTTTCAATTTCAATCAAAATAATCATAATGAAAGAGAAATGCCACAATATTAAGAAGTACACCCACGTAACCCTTGTTACGCCGGCTGTCTTTGGTTGTATTAATTTTTATTTGTTTAAGTTTGTTTTTGTCAGTTAACAAGTCACTGCGCGAAAACTGATATTAACTGATTTAAGGTTAATATTATCTTCAGTGTCCGTACATATTCCAGGCTGAAAATTAAACTTGAAATTTAATCATAAAAAAAACTTATAAGCATTTCGGTCCCAGGTATGTGCGTAATATGTGGCAGACATCGAGTAAATGATTGCAATTAAATACACTGAAAGAAAAAAATTGCAATCCATGTGGGTTTGGATTTGTTTAAACCAATGAACACGTACATATGTACATACGTTCATGGTACATTAATCGAAACAAAAATGTATGGCGTACAAATTAATATTCATGTGTATGTATTATTGTTGGACAGGTTACTGGCAATGCTCCTGTCATGGTTTATATTCATGGTGATTTTTTGTATGATGGCAGTAGCTTAGAGGCTGCTCCAGGCTATCTGCTGGAAGAAAATGTTGTTTTGGTAGGTGTACGGTATCGTTTGGGACCTTTTGGGTTCTTGTCTACCATGTCGGAGGATATACCTGGAAATGCGGGAATTAAGGACGTTATATTAGCCTTGCAATGGATTCAAGAGCACATTGCTGCCTTCGGAGGTGATCCCAATCGCGTTACTTTGTTTGGCCAAGTTGCTGGTGCAGCTATAATTAATGTTTTAACAATGAGTCCAGCCGTTCCTGAAGGTCTTTTCCATCGTGTGATTTATCATTCGGCTTCAGCTCTATCTCCTTTTGTTACCGACAATCCTTTGCTGTCAGCTAAGGATATTGGTAAAATTGCAGGCTGTAAAAATGTCAACAAAGTTAAGTCTTTAAATAAATGTTTGATCAAATTAAATACTACTGAATTGACGGAGGCCTTTTGTTTACATATTTCAAAAGCAAGCCATGAATTGGGGTCGTCCGGTGCTGTGCAGTTGGTCGTTGGTGGTCCTTCGGGTATCCTGCCTCAATTTCCTGCTAAAATACTTACATCTGGAAATTTCAAGGCCTATCCTACAATGGGTGGTAGTGTTATGAATGGCGGCACTTTTATATTGAGAGGTACAATTATTAAACACATATGGATATACACACATCCATACATACGTATTTTGATTTATTGTTCAATAAACACACTCCCACTTCCATTTAGACATTTATGTAGGTAATTTCAATGACACTATCTTCGATGATAATATGGCTGGCATTGACTACGTACATCTGGTTATATCACAAACCAATGGCGCTGATCCCACTGAAGCATGGAAGAGATATGCCGAAGAGGAGGTGTTTTCACCCGAAATAATGGAGAATGGTACATTTTATGCCATGCTTCCGGGTTTAATTGATGTAAGTTATTTTGGAAAACTTATTATCAAACTTCTTAGATTCTCGTTTTATGAAACTAATCTTTTAGCTATGCAGTACTATTGCCTTTAAAAACCCTGTTCTGTTAGCATTACAAGGGAATGCACAAAAATTACCCAACAGCACTTATCTATACTCATTTGACTACGAGGGCGAGTTTAACCGTTATACATTGCCAGAAGACGATATAAATGAGATGCCGTTCGAATTGGGCGTTTCTCTGGGTGATGACAATCTATACTTGTTCCCTTGGCCGCGGCATTTCTTGCTTAATTCGAATCGCGATATTAAGATCGCTAAGCGCATGGTTGCTCTTTGGACTTCGTTTGCTGCAACTGGTAAGCCATCTGCTCCTAATGTCCCAGACTGGCCCACAATGAACGATGACACGGGACCGTATCTGAAAATTGGAAAAACCGTTTTGATTGGAAAAAATTATATCGATGAATTCACAGCTGCCGTAAAGGAAACTGCAAAAGGTTTTACTTTAGTCAATGAGGAATTTTTCGACAGCTTCACTGACGACAAAATTGAAGCCGAGGATCTCCACGAAGAAGGTCGTGGAAATATTGTTTTAATAGCCAAAAGGAAAACATCAGATTAGTATTTTTTATTGAACCATGATTCATTCATGGAAAGAAAATAAAATTATATTATGACTCCTTTTATTTTCCAACTGGCTATTTGAATATAATACTAAGAGTAGATTTACAACCAGAGCCAAAACAAGCAGAGACAAAACAAGAGAAATGAAAAATACGTATTCAAGATTTCCAGTAAGTTTTTTATGTATATGCGCTAAGACCCCGTTTGGTGCGAATTAACATTTATGCGGTTTTAGATTTAATATTTTTTAGGTATTTTTAAATACACATGTCATATTATGAATACTCCCTGGACAAAATTATTTCATTACAAAAATCCTCTGTAAATAATGTAAACTACTTAACTAGCTTCACCCAGTATGCTTCTCTACCCCTATCAGCAGTTAAGGGAAAAACATTAATAAACTTGAATTCTTTAAGTTAATAAAATTCTTTAAGTTAAAAAAAGATATAGTCTAAGCCAGTGGTCGGTAGATGGTACAGTAGACAATCCTTACGACCGGTCGCAACAATTCGCAACAATTCCCAACTATTCAAAAATCTTTAGTAGAGAAGAAAACCTTTGTGATGGCCGTCAGTTGTCAGGTAAGGGAAGTACCCCTCTGTTAGTTATATTTGCCTAAATACGCGACTGATATTGAAAACATTGTATAGCAGGGCCTCCTCTACCCGTTTCTATGTCTTCAGGGTTGTTCCTGAGCATGCCCTTGGTCTTTCAAATACCCCATACAAAATTTGAGGACTTTCACAGTTCTAATTTTGAGATAAAGGAATAGTATTAGCTCCGTTATATGGAAGGCATTCCTCTGCCCGCTCCTTTTCCTTTGAAGTTTTTAGATATAGGATATGGGTGTACCAGCTCTCGTTCCTATAGAATTTTTCGTGAGAACGCACTCCGTTCGTCTAAGGACTTATTTTTTTCCCTGTAGATGTAGAGACATTGATATTTCCTCTGTAAGAGGTGGGGGGGGGGGGGGGGGGGGGGGCTACCCTTTCCAACCTGATTTAAAAAGAAGGAATTACTCGATTTTACTTTCCGATTCAATTGTAAAACGATTCCGAAATTTCATCGTTCATAAGCGTTGAAGTTAATGTATGGGGGGATATCGAAGCAGACCACTTACTTTCTGGGTCCCTTTTCGACAATCGTTGAAGTTAAAGTACTGTTAAAATGCATACACCATTTTCGTTACTGCTTGCTTAATTGACCAATTCATATCTCTATGTATGTATGTATGAAGATGCTACAAGCAATATTCGCTATATATTGAAATTAGCTTCATCGTTTTTATTTATTATTAATGAATAGAGATACTTTTTCGAACAAAAAATTTCATAACTGTCAAGTGTATGTACGTATGTATGTTTATACTTATGTCGGTTTATTCTTTTAAGTTTCTTATTTTTTACATTGGCAAAAAAATATTCACATAAATTTCGCTAATGAAAGTTAGAAAGAGGAAAGAAAGCAAAAAAGATTGTGATTTTGATTTTAAAGTGAAATTTGGACTTATGTATATTCCACTAAAATGGTGTTGTAATAAAGTGGAATTCCCCGGCATTCGATTAAATCAGTCGTTGGCGGGTATATTTGGAATTCGGTTAATGTTCTGATCGAATGTATAAACACGATAATTACAAATGTTTCTACAACTAACAGAATTTTGGTATCATATGTACGGCATTCGCTTTAAATGATGAAGAAAAAGATACGATAATAGACCTGCCTAACTTGGTATGCAGAAACACCTTCAGGAAAGCACATATTCAAGGTGTGAACCTTACGATTATGATACATATGTATGTATGTGTTATGCAGAAATTTGTACAAGGAATTTTTATTAATGGCAGTGTTAACCCTGTTAAAGTTCTCTTTAATACACATACACATGTCTGCAACTGTTCCCAAAACAAAAAAAAAAAAAGATTTAATATGAAATACTGAATATTTGTGAATTAGTTCAGTTCAGTTGTGTTAAGTAAGAAACGTAACGTAACTTAACACAAAAAGCTTTATTCACAAATGTCCCTTCCAGCTTAACGTTTAATACATACTATACATATAGTTAAGCAGACCAGACTCTTTGGTGGGAATCCATCCCACGGCCTAGAGACTGATAGACTAGCACACTACTAACTAGCCTATCGTGGCTTAAATATTTTTTTTCAATGCTCTTTTGCATGTGCGTTTGTCATAGCCTCCTCGCCGTATCGAATCGTGGAAGGATACATTGGATGCAACGGCTGAAACAATTGGCTGTCCTTCAATAGTTTCCATGGAATCGCTTCAAAAACTAAATAATGTAATTGATATTGAAGATTGCCTGACAATAACCATCACAACAGCAAATGTGTCTGGCACATACATGGAGAATATTTGCACGAAGGTAGTTACTCGGAGGCTCCGGCCGATTATTTGCTGGAAAAGATATTGTTTTGGCAGTGCCACAATATCGTTTGGGCCCATTATGTACTTATTGACTCTCTTGCCTAAAGTAATCAACCGAAGTACGAGCAATAAAAATCAATATTCAATTTATTCACGACTGCCAAATATGTACTGTCAAGACTAATGTTTACCAAAATGGCGGCAAAACAAAGTAATATACCTTCCAGCCGGACACCCTGTATTATAAATGAAGACATTGGCCACAGTTTGATAAGAGAAGTCCACTATTTGAGGCACAGCATAATCAGAGAAATCGACAAAAACCTCGACTCGCAGGTTAACCAAGGATTTGTCGACAAAGAAGTAGTGCTGGCTGACTACAATCGAGTAGAAATTAAGAAATAAAGTTTCCTTCCATAAATACAAGAAATAAAAATGCTTGAAAAATGTTACTTTTTGTTTGTTATGCGCCAATTTACACTATACAACTCTTATTGATGAAAGTCGAGAAAGAAGAATTTTGCAGATAACGGTTGCAACAAAACATGCATGATATGAATGGGGAGGGGACTATGCGATACAACTGGTATATTGGGAACGATAATACCTAAAACAAATATTGTTTGCTTTTTTATTTAACTTTATTTCTGCTGCGGCAGGAAAATGTATACAAAAATCTTAAGCTGCTTATTTTTAGTTAAAAGTTAAAATTTTCTCTACTTGCGCCAAATATGTAAATATGTATATAATTTTTCTTATCAGTAATCAGAATCGTAACGACCTTAACGACGCATATTACGCTAGTTACGATAGTGAGAACTCATGACAACATTGTTTTCTGCAGTTTCTTCATGAAGTTTATTTATTTGAAACCATTTCGTGCGGTCTGTAGTTAGAATATGGTGACATGGCGGAAGGGATTGCCTGTTTGTGATGATTGCGATATGACCATGCGTGAGGGTTTTGTTCGAAGCTAGAATAAGGTCGAGGGGAAGTTGTGGATGCCGTAGTTGTTGTTGTAGATTTGAGAAGAGTCCCATTAGTTTTAGTTGTATTAATGTAGTCTGGATACAAATACGGAATCGGTATACCCTCGCCAAAATGGTAGTCCAATTCAAGTTTACTTTCTTGTGTATTGGTGAAGCGAATAAAGGGTCCATATTCCGAAGACACATTAGGCCATGTACCTGTGTTCAAATCAGGCACGCCATGCATTGCAAAATTCACCCACATGTTAACCATAACGCTTGCCATCGATTTATCTTTCGGATTGAGTTGTTTAACCTCGTCAGGGTACGGAAAGAGAAAGATGTTGTCGTCACTAAGAGTAGCATCGATTTCAAAAGGCAAAGGGTTACGCAAATGTCCAAAACGATGATATTCACCCCGATAATCAAAACTGTACATGTAGGTCGAATGATTTCTATACGTGTTGCGTATGCTGTCAATAATTGGACCACGATATAAAATCAGATTAATCAGCTAGAAAGGATTTTGAAAACATGATAAGCTAAGCTAATAACACCTTTTGTCAATTATATTTTATATATACAAGGTGGCGCAAATGTAATTTTATAATATGAATTCTTGTAAATGAGAAAAATTAGCTCTGTTTGTTTGAAGCTGTGCATCGCTCCATGGCTTGTTGACAACAAATTATATATATATATATATAAATGCCAAACCACAGTGGCATTTGGCACTATCGTCAATAATGGCAGCAAGTTCAAATTATGACATTACTTGTGCGCCACCTTGTACATGCGAGTATGTATGCATACCTCTAATAATTTCTGCACCAACGTACTGACGGAGGGGTTTTGACTATCTTCAGCGGTAAAAATGTGTTTTAAAGCCCATTGCTTCCATAGTTTATAATTTTTTGGCGTTGTTGTGTGTTTAAGAATCACATTTATATAATCCGATATGTTATGGGAGCGCAATTGTTCCAGCTGTTCATAGAACCCTAAAATATGAACATAAATAGAAACTTAATTCTTAAAAACAAGTATATGTCGCAACACATCACTATAACAGTTCGCGGAAATGATTATTCCTTTAAACTAATGCGAACTTACTAGTCATTATGAAGGCGCCAGCATCTTTTGTCACTCCTATTATCGTAGGTTTGGTGTTATTGGCCACCATGGCAGCTGGATGTTGTGGCAAATATCCTAGCTTGTCACCTACTATTAGTTTAAAACCATTAGCAAATTGTAAGCCCCTGGATTCATTATTTTCCTAAGAGATGTTTAAAATGAAAAATGTTTAACTTAATAAATAGAGACGTTGGGGATTAGCTGGTTCAAACTTTCTTACAAAATATCTTTTGAAGTAACTTAGAAGATCCGAGGTACTTAATCGCTCAAAACAAGATACTACACCGTCAGTGGTGAGACTAGGCGGGCAACGGGCATAATGAGCAAAGCTGCGTAAAGTATTCAATGGCTGCTCGTCTAAGAAGTAAGGATTCAAAGCTGTGCCAGATTGAAGAATTAGCTTATGGAATAAACCTTCGGCCTAAAAACGATTAATTATCAATTAAAATTTCTGTATCGGTTATATGTAAAGTGAATTACTTTGCCACTTAAGCTTAGAGCATGTATCAAGGTGGCGCCACCCGCTTGACCCATTAATGTAACTTGATCTGGATTACCATGAAAACTTTTAATATGCTGCTGTATCCACTCTAAGGCCATTTGAATATCTGACAAGGCTACATTTCCAGGCATATCATCAGTTAACGTTGACAAATAACCAAAGGGGCCCAGCCGGTAATTAATAGTTACCAGAACAACATCATTTTCCAAAAAATAGTCAGGTTGACCTTCAGCGGCACTGCCATCAAACAACATTTCACCATGTACAAATACCAAAACAGAATACGAACCCGATTGCTAAAACAGAGAATTTATCAAGTTGTCAGTTCTCAACCACTGTATAATATGTGTGTTAGTGAAAATACGTACCGCTGGAGTAAAAATGTTTAGAGTTAAACAATCATCTACGTTTTCTAATCGACTTTCCTTCTCTTTAATCGTTTTTAAGTCAGGGAATTGTGGGCAGTTCGGAGGTTCACTGGTTGCATCAATTAAATTGTCGATCAACTCTACCGACGAAGCTTTCTGAGATGATCTTAGTAACATTTATTTATATTTTCGTTAATATTTCAAATTTACCTGAAATCTTCCAAGACCTGGTTTAACAGAACCATATTTTAAGCCTAAGTAAGCACTTATTTGTCTTCTATTGATAATTTTAAAATTACTTTGGCCACGCACTAAACCTAATCGAGGTACGAATATAATGTTTGGATCTTGTGAGAAAGGCGATGGTAATTCTGGACGTGGGTGAAACACTTTAGGTTCTTGAGTATGAGAAATAATCTCCCTCTCCTCAGCATGTTGTGGATTTGTTGGATAATTTGATTCTTCTCCATGCTGCGATGCTCTTTGATCATCATAGTCATTAAACCCATTAAAGGCTTGTTCACTCCAACATTGTTGCAGCATTAAAGCTAACAACAACAAAGATATCTTAAAAAACCGCCGATCCATGTTGCTGCCACCACTTAGCAAGTGAAACTGATTTGTGATCAACGAATTTTACGATTAACAAGCCTTTAAAATTATCTTTTCTAAACTCCTACTTGTGCGATCGAATTATTGCTTAAATCTGTTCAAAATAAACAAAAAAAAACTTGCGTACACATTTATAACGGGCAAATGCTGTAGCCCTTTTGGGGTCAGACTTAATCTAAATTTTGAATACTGACACGAATAACATGGAATGAAACAATTGTTGAGTTTAACAAGCCAACTAAGTAAAACTAATTTCTTATCAATGTTTTTGGTTTTGAAAGAGCGTATGCGAGTACATATGCACATACGTAGAGACATACATATGTATGTGTATAAGCTAATTAAATAAATCAAACTCATAGATAACCACGACCTATGGAACGTTAGAATTAAGCAACACACAGATTAGTTCTCTGGGTTAAACTAGCGGCCTCTCATGCCCTCACAGAAAACCATTCCGCGCTGGTAAATCAGACGACCTTAGACGACTGTTAGCCCAAACACGAAACGTTTTCGTAAGAAAATAAAAAAAATGCCGGGCCTAGCCGCTGGGCCTTATTATCACTAATTATGTTCAAGTTAAAATGCCAGATAATTATCTTTCAAATAAAGCCAATTTAAAGGCAAACATGTGCTTTTATGAATGTGCCAGCCGGAAATTTATGATATTGGAGAACTTAAATGTATATATGTATGTATGTATATGTACATACGCACATACATACTTATATACTAAATAGTCCATACTACAAATGAATTTGTAAGAAACCCCAGCTGATGTTTCGGAACATTGCCATTGCTTTTGTTCTATTCGTAATGGCCAGTGTTGCTTTCACATCAGCATATTTTTACCATACATTGGCGGGTAAGAGAATCCTTGCAAAACGTTTTTGAGAGTTTTATATAAAAAGTTCTAAAGTTACCCTTTTTAAAGGAAATACTACAGGAGACAAACCTTCAGTTACGAGTTGCATTTAACAAAGAACGGTACGATAGCAAATAAACGAACTACACAGATTTTATGGAAAAATAAAAAAATATTTTTATGCATATACCATACATGTGTATGCATGTATCTATGTATAAGTTATTAATAATTGTGGTTTAAAGTTGTGTTTTGCTTGAGAAGATTTGAACTAAAATTAAATTTAAAACATGTTTCTGAACAAAGAAAAAACAAAAATTTTAAATTGCTTTCACAAGTACTTGAAAAATATGAGCTCTTGAAAAATTCGTCTGGCTTTCAATAGAGTGTTTGGGATAATGAAATAGCTTTCTTTTCGAACTGAAATATGTAAAGGAAATTAGTTTTAATTATAAATTTTCTTAATAAATAAAATAGAAGTTAGCGACTAACAAATGTAGACTAGCAGTATAAAAGAAAAAATGTAATAAAAAGGTAATTTCGATAAAAATTTTCACCAAGTTCATAATAAAAATGTTTGTATAGCCGCATAACAAAAGAAATACATTTCAACCCCTATTGGTAACAAGTAGATATTCGTTAAATCACCCTTTCGTTTCAATCTCTCTCTTTCTCACTCTCTCGCTCTTATGAGTCTTCCTTTTGTGACTAGCGGGCCGCTTTTTCTCTTTGTGTACTACGTATTTATGAGCTTTTCATTCACGGTTTTTGTGGAATGTAAGAAAGCGTTTTCTTATAAAATAAAATTTGACATTTTCAGTGTGTGGTGTGGGTGTGGGCCAAGTTCTGTCATAGTTAAATGTGTAATTTAGTCAAAGTAAAGTGTGCATTGTTTAACACTTTATAATTTTGTTCATTATAGTGCTTCCATGCTGTTTTTTTTCTCGTGTTATTTTTCTTAATTTTTGCATTTATACACCGTTAGAAATAAAGCTAAAAATTTCAAATGTTGGATTCGAATAACTGTCAAGTTATTTGGAAGATCCCGCCTGTAATGTACAAGTTTTGGGTTTGCAAAAGAAAACTTTATCTTTTAGCAGTCATCAACTCGACGAATGTTACGTAGGACTTGGGCTTGCAACCGTGGCAGGAACTTAAAGTTTATGACCATAGACAACAATATGTGCTCGGTGAATGGGCAAAACGCCATCCTACACCAAGCTCAGCAGTTTGCGACGCAACCACAAATTATTGCTGTTTGATGCGGGTTTTGGTTCAGCGCTACGGATCAATGTGAAGTCAAGCACTCAATATCAAATAATCCGTTCTGAAGGACAATGCTTAGGCGAAACGAATTATTTCTCAGTAAAGTGATTTCACACAGTGGCATAATTAAGTTACCACCCAAGCGCCCCGGTCTTAGTTCACAGGACTATTTGCTTATATATGACCACAAACCGATGCACCTTATAAAATTGAAGCACTGCCTAAACACGTTGTTAACAGTGCTGCGAAATAGCATATAAAAATTACTCTACTATGCTATAACTTCTACGAGTTTTATTGAAAACGATTTTGCTGTTATCGTGCTGTTGAAATACAGTCCAGCAATAGTAAAAGCAGACATCAAAAACATTTGCTGCACAAAACAGCACTTCTTTCTCATTAATTTATTTATACTATTGCTTAGCTCGGACTTTTAAAATTATGAGCATAAATATGACAGCAATCACATTGACAGCATTGTGAAAAGTACATCAAACGTGATTTGCACTAATAGGAAACTTTTAAAATACATAGTTTTGCTTATTAACTTTTATAGCAGCCCAGACCCGCGCAGTGTTTGCTAACATATTTGAACTGTTGTTGTTGTATTTTTAATAGAAGCTTCATACCAACATTAATAGCAATTTCAATCTAGCATTTTTTAACCCTGGTTGTTAATCATCATCGTACAAGGTTAGAGGAGCACCATCTGTCCTACTGTCGGCCTCTATACAATTTTATTTGTAACTAAAACATAAACAACCTTTTTGCTTATTTATATATCTCATTTACTCGAACAACGTCATAACTCAGAAATAGCAGTTTCGAGAAATACTTGGCTGAAGTTTATTTTCTCCCAATAAACTAAAAAAATAAAGTCATATTCGTGGAAATTAGAAAAGATATAAAGATAAAATTTAATTGAAATAGAATAATTCTGCATTTTGTGACTTATCACGTTGTTTAAGTAAATGAGCGTGGTATTTCTACTATTAAACACCGGATACCTTTTTTGGCCACTGCATTTATTTACGTTCATATTACTTTGGTCGCACACGAATGTCTTCCTCTTTGCTTAAAATGTTTTCTTGATTTTAATTCTACATAGTCATTGGAAATGTATAGAGGGCAGCATTACGAAATTTGTTTTATTTAGAATTTCGTATGAATTTCCTCTAATTTTTTAAGATGGTTTCAAGTTTGAACATGTGGAAGAAATAATGGAAAAATCATATTGAAATTTGAGAACTATTGATTATATTTAACGGAAAAACAAAATGGTGGAATCGTCGAGCTTGGGTAGAACCTTAAATCATTCCCAGGTTCAGCCGGTTCCTACACAATCGCCATCCGGCATGCGTAGTGGTAACTTGGAAACTCGAGTACGTGGAGCTTGGTACCGGGTACTCGTTACTTTGGAAACAGATTATTTGGCCATTAGTCTTGACGAGACATGCGAAAATGCTGGACCTGTAGATCAATCAACTACACTCAACGGTACATTAGGGTATGTTTGTACTAAAATGACTTAATATACACATTTCCACTGCGCCCTAATAAATAGCTTAAACTATTTTAAAACTGTTAAGGAGTAATCACAGTGGCCACAATGGATCCATTCCCTCTTCGGCCTCCATGCAAGGCATGGGTCAGAGTACTGGTGTTGGTGTTTGTGTTGGTGGTGGCAGCAGTAACACTAATGATACAGATGTAACGGATAATTGTGACCATTTGCTTAACAACAATACCGTGGAAAGTGGCATGGATATGTGCGATGTACCTGATCATGTTGCAAATCAAAAGAGACACGTAAGTCAACATTTGGCTATAATTGTACTTAATGTTTAAATATCTTTGATTAAAGGTGCGAATTATTAAATCCGAAAACAACGGTCTCGGTATATCCATTAAAGGCGGTCGTGAAAATCGTATGCCAATATTAATATCAAAAATATTCCGTGGCATGGCCGCAGATCAAGCCAAGGGACTGTATGTGGGCGACGCTATATTAAGTGTCAATGGTGAAGAATTACGAGAAGCTACCCACGATGAAGCAGTTAGAGCATTAAAACGAGCTGGCCGAGTAGTTGATTTGGAAGGTAAGTTAAAAACCATGAATAACCCAGTAGCTAAAAAGATAAATACATGCATAACTATCTTCGAAACAGTCATGTAACTAGTAGTATTAACAAAAGTATGGCGAACGTGATAGATAGATTCGTGCTAGTTCAAAATGGACCCAAAAGAGCAACTTGAAATATGGCCGACTTACTATTGCTTCCTTTTTTTGAGAATAAAATGTTGGCTGGCCTCTTGTATCATTGCACTGGGGTGCTTATTGAAATATCCCTTACAAACCTGCTAATGGCGAAGCCGTATATAATATATCCGAAATTATATATAACCTAGTACACTTCTGTTATATTTCAATATATTGAATACCCCTCCAGTTTCAGTTAAGATCGCTCTTGGTCCGTAAAATATATTGGGCTTTATTATTCTATCAAAAATTAGTAAGTCAGAAACGATTCAATCAGAAATAATACCGGGAATAAAAAAACAAAACAAATAACTAAATAAGAAATCCCAACAGTGCAGAGCAGGTATGAATGAGCCAACAAAATTGTAAGCAAACTTTGGCACGGGAGTTGAATAGAAAATTGAAAAAAAAACTGTGTAGAAACATACACAACATATTCACAATTAAGTATGTACGCATGTATGCAGGTGCATATAATGAAGTATTTGTGTTTGTTTTTGCATTGCATTCACATAAACAATCACTTTATTGACTGGCTAACGCGAGTATTTGCCGTTTCAAGCGAACTTTATAAGAATTTTTCCTGCATATGTACAGCTCATGCATGTTACAGCTCCATATAGTGAACTGATCTCTCAGATATAATATTTTGTATTATTATAAAACAATCCAAGCTTCGAAAATAAAAACAAAAAAATTTAACAAATATTCCAAATTCTGCAAAGATTGCGATTTCTTTTACAAAACAAAAATATGCGTTAGAAATTTTATCCAATAAACGATTTTAGACATATAAGAGCAGCATCTGCCATTCGGTTTCATTTAGTGATGCCAAGTCTGTCGGTGCTGGTGGCCGTCGGGCAGAATATGTATTTTACACTTATTCGAGATTTTGCGACAAGTTCTGAATTTCAGCGCTCCTAGAAAAGTCTTTAATGCCACGTTAATGTAGTTAGGATAATTTAAATCGAATATTCCCAACACTACTCTCGAAAAAAAAAATTTTTTTTGAAAAAAAAAACGTCGTTTTTTTACTGTGAAAGGTAAACAAGGTGCTACGCAACCGAATCAACAAGCATTTTGACTAGTTGCAAATTAACATGTATGTATATACGTATGTATGTATGAATGTATGTGTACCCTAAATACACTGCGATTTTTGTTGTGTTTACGGGGGACTCAGTATGAATAATGATGGACACAAGTATGTTCACAGGCTTTTTTCAAGTTCGAATTACCTTGATTTCAGCAAGAATTAAATTCTTGACTAATTTATAGGTTATTTGTTTATTTAATATGAATGCACATTTATGTATTTACATAAATTTGTGAAGGTAAACATTTATATACATGTACGCTAATAACAGTAATAAAAACAGTTGTTACCTTTAGGTATAAAAGCTTTTGTTAAAAGTTTAATCAACATCAGTTTCTTTTGGAATTTATATAAATCATAATGTCCATCTTAAGACGATTACAAATTTTATTCGTCGCTTTAGTTTTTAGCACAGCATTAGCCACGCCCATAAAGAGATCGAAGGTAATATTGGGAAGGCAAATTGAATTAACCACACCAACAATTGTGGCAGAGCGCAGAGCTGGTTACGCTGAAGCTGGTTTCCGCCCAAAGATACCTTTTAATTTACCAAATGAAAACCCGCAACATAATAATACTGAATCGGTACAAATTATAACTTCAACTGTTAAATCGCATGAAGTTGGTTATACTCCAGCAGAAACTTATGGCTCTTCCTTGTCCACAGAAGATGATACATTGGAAATCGAAGCAGAAATAGTACCAGCTCCAGCTAAAGACTTTCGACCTCCAGGCGAAGAAGCAAGCCAGGACTTCCTATCCAACTTTGAATTTACTTATAAAAATGTTGGTAGTGTTATTGCTGATCTTCCTGCCTTTGACCATAACACAGAAATGGAGGATTTCGATGTTATCAGCAACGAGTCGCCTTCTAATATCTATGGTGCTCCTAAATTGGAACACAACGAACCCAAGTCTGATGTAGAAATTGTGGAGGAAGAACTTAATTCAGAACAACCTAAATCCGGAATTGATGAAGATGAAGAAGGAATTGATATTGATATAACAAAGAACGAGGGATCCTCAGAACGTGAAACTGGTTTATTCGCTGACTCCTACAATCATGAACCCGCCTATACATATGGAGTTCCTACTAGGATGGACGATCACAATAAAATTAAATCTGAATTGTCCGAAATTAAACAAAATCTTGAAATACTCAATCGTCTTACTCACATGAAAAGCGAGCGCTTGGTAATTTTACCCTTAGCCCCGAATCTGTATTTAGGGCGCTTGGTATCGAGGAGGCAATACCGTGATCGAACGATCGTCGGTCGCTAATATTATAGCCTTGCATTTATTGTTGATTTCTGTTCTTTTTTAAAAATTAATAAACCTCCATAATGTTTTTGATTTTTATTTTAAACCAAAATTGTTCATTTTCAAAGCAAAATTCTTCTTGTGGTGCGCTCGCTCGCAAGCAAAAAGCTTCGTTCAGCAAAATATTTTACTTACACCTGTAATTATATAATTAGTAAATATTTTTGGCATTTAACATTAAAGTATAGGATTTTCTCATCTGGTTTTTTTAAATCAAACTCCTAAACTTCCAATTATCAATGATCTACCCGAAAAATGTTCACGCTACAAAATTCGTTTTCCACAAAGAGCATTCAGAACTTATAAGTGCCTTTAGTGTTTGAGATGGTAGCAAAACAAATCTGTGTGTTTATTCAACTCCCGACCCAAGGCAAATTAATAACAGGTATAATTACAGGTGGAAAGAAGGCATTTCCGGCGCAGTGTCATTTGTCAAACTCCATATAAACAAGTGGGGGAAATGGTGATCATTTTTGATGTGGAATCGGACAAATAATAATTTAAAAAAGTCAAGGGAAAATTTACTTTTTCGAAAATACAAAATGTTGAAAAAAATTGAATTGTTTGTTTTCGTTAATACTCCTCCCCCCAAAAACTTTAGCTGGATCCGCGCCTGTATATGCATATTTTTGAGGGAGTAAATGGTAGGAGAAAAGTGTCTTTATTAATTTTAATTTTACTAATAACCATCCGATTAAATGTAAATCTGCATTTATGTACCCGTCGTCACACCTGAATATTAAACAAGAAGTTACATACTTATGCATGTATTTAACTACAAGTTCATTCATGTTCGTATTATTAAAATTTTAAGAAGAGCTTTCTAATAATTATTGTTTTGTTAAATATTTAGTTAAATTTTTACGCGAGGTGACCCCGTACTTTAGAAAAGCTAGCATTATTTCAGAAGTTGGCTGGGAGCTACAACGAGCATTTTTATGCCCATTGGGACCTGGCGTATCAGCATCGCCACCTGCTCCTAAAACAATACCACGAGCAGATACCCGCTACATTCCCCTACAATTAACACATTTGGCTCGAAACTTAAAACACATCGATGCAGGTTAGTAGAAACAGTAAAAAATATTTGGATTCTCCCACTTAATTTCAACTTTTCAATGAACCAAACAAAGAAGAATATTAGAGTAAAAACTAAATCGTCTTAAAGTAAAAACCATTAAAATGGTGATGAGACAAATGATATTACGATTAGATTGTTATTGAATATTGAATAACTTGCGTACTTTACTTTTTTTGTGATTTGTAGAAAATCGATGTCTGGAATTACATTCGCCAGATGGTATACATTCGTGCATACTGCGCGCTGCAGATTCTACGGAAGCATTAGCATGGTTTAATGCTTTGCATAGTGCTATGAGTGTATCCACTCAGCGCGCTTTAGTGGACGCAAATCGGGCTTTATTAAATGTCATTGGTGAATTGAAATATATCGGATGGTTAAGTAGACGTTCCAGTGTTGGTGGCAATAGCAGTAGCAATAATGCTAGCGCAGTTGGCGGCAGTAACGCTATGGCTGGTACTGTCACAAGTATTGGCAGTGCTGGAGAAGTGGTAACTTTTAAATTTCTTTCAGTATAAAATTCAACACAAACTTCTACGCACGTAAAATTTTCTTTTTGTTCACTTCTTTTTATTTCTTCTAGCCAAGTGGTCGCTCTAGTTCGGAGAGCTCTGATGATAACGACAAATGGCAACCAATATTTGTGACTGTAACTGAACGTGAATTACGGTACGTTTTTTTTTGTTTCTTATAAGAGAAAACAGCACTCCGGCAACTAGTGCCTACTAATTATTTTTGAATAATTGTGCCACTTTCTTTGGAAAGGCTCGGACGAGAGAAGACAGGTAGTGAAGTAGAGGTGATAGAAAATCAAGGTTCAGTGCGTGACAACTCTGCAATTTCGTGTTAGTATGTTTATTTTTAGAAGTGTAGGAAGGGGGCGTTGCTGGAAGCTTCTATGGCCATTTTATTAGTTATTTTACTTCGCCGGCGATTTAGTGCTATAGAGTGATACCGACGAAGCAGGGCGCTGTCCCCATTGTGAAGATCTCTTGTTTGTAGTTACTATGCAGAGTATTTGTGGAATACAATCTAGATAGGATAAATATCATCTTGACGTTTTTATTGTGTATCAAATGAAGTTTTTTGTTGTATCCAGATGTTCATGCTTTCACACTTTTTTTGAACCACAGACGCGTTTCATATTAGGCACTTATAGTTTGCATTAATAAATGCCATACTGTATCGTAGGAAATGTAAAATTTGTATACATATATGTGCGTGTACTTTTTAGCAATGCAGAAAAGAAACGAATATTTTTACATGTGAGCTTACAGTCGTGCATACCAGAGGGCACTACGGTAAGTCAATAAACACAAAAGTATACGTTTCACGATGAGTTACAAACAGAACACGACACAACTAGAGTTAACATTCAGTGAATCTCGAAGAGCCTACGAAACGCTGAAATAGGCGTGAAAAAGGAAATAGATCAATAGATCTATGGAAAATGGCGAAGCAGTAGTGTTTGCTGGGATGTTTCAGCACATCTTTTTGACCATTTCTATTTGACATCCGTAAGTCATAATTGGTCGCATGTATTACCATAAATACTAAAAAGATAAAATAAGGTTAAGCTGAATCTACGCGCATTTCGCTGGTTGCTTAAGCCAGCTCATCACGAAACCTTTACACAACTCTTTAGAAAATCTGAAATGTTTTATTATCAAAACTCCTCAAACCAATTGAGAAATCCAAAAACCATTAAAATTTTAATAAAAAGCAGCCACAAAATATAAATTGTTGTATTACTTTTCTCACTTGCCTTCCCACATTTGTTTAGTTGTTTGCCATGCTGGGTGCACAGAAGTTGTGCTTTCATTCCCTTTCTATATAAATAATTTCTATAGTTTGGGCTCATCGGGAATCCCTTTCAAATAGTTTTACAGAAACTAAAAGTGTCTTATTCTTAAAATTCTTAAAACTTAATTAAAGGTTTTATGAAATGTGTGTGTGTGTGTGTGTGTGTGTGTGTGTGTGTGTGTGTGTGTATGGCTGGCTGACCGTAAGCTTTAGGGATGAACTTATATATCACGCCTATTCCTTATAAAAGATTTACAATGACTCGAATCCAATAAGAAAATATATTGCAGGTAACATAAATTTAAAACAAATGTCTTTTAAATATTTGTGCACTTTCAAAACGGTTAGATTTGACACGAATTTCCAATTATTTCTTAGGACGTGGAACAACATAAACATTGAAAGCAAATAAAACAATTCGTTATGTTTGTTTATGTGAAAATAAAAAATAAAAAATATTTTATTTATTGCAGAATCTATGAAAGTGCTCCTTGGTCAGTAGAAGCTTGGGGACGGCCTTTAGAATGTTACGCTTTAGCCACGACCCGATTAGCAGGCGCTGGCAGTAATTCATCCTTAAATGTAAGTATGCAACATTCTGTTCTCAATCAAACTTTAAGCCAAATTATTCTGTTTTAAAATATATAAGTATTTCTAATCGTCGCTTTACACTGACTACTGCAATGACTATGAACATTTCTAATTTATTTTGTTATTATGTTTTCTCCTTGCAACGATTTCAATTGCTATAAAACAGGGACAGCAGTCGACTGTGTTTTGTGTACGTTGTGGCACCACGCGAGGTGTTTTAGTTTATTGGTTGCGTTCGGAGACACATCGTGATATGGCAGCCTGGGCTAGAGCATTAGTTCAGGGTTCGCATAATGCGGTCAATTATCAGCGTGAATTCTCTTTTCGCTGTCTATACCAAGGCAGACAATGTCAATTGGTTGTGCATTTAAATCGCGGATTTTGCCTCTATGAGTGCAGTTACGCGACACCGACTCAGTCCAAGACACAATTATGGCAATTTCCTTTTGATAAACTGCGCGGCTCCGCTGACGATGGCAATCGCATCTTGTATTTGGACTTTGGCGATGATGGTGAAATTGTAAGTTTCTATTTCTCTGTTCATTTTCCCTTATGCCTGATGTAACAAACATTAGTTCATTAACTTGTACTTTTTTCATTCTTCTTGTTACAAAAACAGGAGTTGGATATGGAATGTTGCCCCAAGCCAATAGTATTTGTGTTGCACAATTGTCTCTCAGCCAAAGTTCATAACATTGTATAAAGTCAAAACAAATAAGGTTTTTGTAGTAAAATATTGAAACAATTTTAAGGCATAAACATTTTTGTAATTTCGTACTAAAAACTAAATTTACATAAACTTATACATACAAACATGAATACATACATATATAGGTAGTAAAAAACACACCTATTAATAAAAAAAAAAATACAAAACTAAAGGTACGGTCAGATTAGGCAAATATTTGATGATATAAGCGTAACCACTACATAAAAGACATACGTAAATGTGCTTTCTCTTGTTTCAAACAAATATTCTAATTAACATAAGGGTAAATATGCCACCATTACTGTAATAATTATTCCAATTCTATCCTTCGTAGGGCACGTCAGCTGGAAATAATATATCGTAGAAATAGTGGTTACGCCTATTTCGTGAAATGTCTGAATAATCTGACCGCTCCTGACTAGGCGGAATGTCTAGAATATCAAATTAAGAATTAAACATTTCATGTTAATGGAGCTTCCTTACATTTAAATCTTAAAAAATAATTAAACCCTCTTTCCACATATCCTGGTCATTATATTATAACATACCACTAAAATTAAACTCCATTTGCATATGTAGGCACACTGCTACTATAAATACATGCACACATGCATATGTACATTTGCGCTTAAAAGTTACGGATTAAAATGTAACTTTATCTTATCGATCCATTGACCACTGTTGGTGGCAAAAACGAATAAGAGATCGAAAATAGTTATTTTTTTAAGAGAAATTTTAAATACTTCTTAGCTTTCCTGTTAAAGACCACTTTTGTGCGATGATACACAAATGTCCCCAATACTTACATACGAGTACATGCATATATAAATATATAAACAAAATATTAAAATATTAGAATAAAAAAAATAACAAATCCATACATACACACAAAACCATAATTTTTCTAACTCAGTTATACTCGTAGAAAATATAAATTCACACTTTTAACATTTTAGGTGCATAAATTACGTAACCATAAGTACGTAGAATTAGTTTTTTGTATAAAAAATAATAAAAACTTTTCAATTTGCATTAAATAAATAATATTGTTTAGATATATGTAACAGCAAATCGTTTAAATTACCAGCATCTATTTACACACACGTAAATTAAAAAAAAAATGTTATAATTCAGAATAGAACACAAAATTTACTTCGATCTTTATCCCATTATTATAATAGGATTCAACTTTGAATATATTATACATTCATAAACTGACTATTTTCAAAGTACCAACTTATCCCGTGATTAGCATATCAAAAAATATTTAACCAATTAACTCATGCGAGTGTTTATGTATTCATGTTGGTGCCAGCAGTCGTTTGTACCCTGCTAACATTTGTTATCGAAATTTACGCTAAGACGTTTCAGTTTATTACAAATGTTGAAAATGATCGCATACGACGACATTGCTCTCTTATCAGAAAAGGCTCATCAATTGGGATAAGACCAGCCGCTAAGTTAGTACATATTGATCGGATCGTTTTAGTGCCTTACTAGCGTGCATAAATAGTGTCCTTTTGGGGTGGCGAATTACATGTGAAAGTGCAATAGTAGTGCTTTTAGGAAGTTTCGTTGTACCAATTAAAATGTCGCTTTTTGTCGAATATTTCATCACTTTTCAACAACTTGATTATATTATTCGACGAAAGTCGTGACACTCATCAAATACATACCAGAGAGTCCATTTTATTCCCTTTTGTGTGGATTACTAGTTGCAACATTTGTTAATGAATGAATAAAAATCGTTAGAAATTGATCTGTTCTCTTTAAAATTTAATTATCGCTTAAGGCAGTAATTCACTATCCTACATAGTCGTACTTTTCAACCCGGAAAAGCCTGACGTAATTCTCTACCACTTCAAAAATTGCATAATAAAATGATTTTTCGATGCCACACTCTATCACGCACGAAATGGGAAAGCAACATGCAGCCCCATAAAAAATTGTATATAATAAAAATAAACAAAATATAAAACATTAACTTTTTGTGCAACATATGATTTTCGACAGCCCGAACGACTAAGTCTGATAGTTAATTTGGCTAACAAAACTTTTACTTTTTTTTTTATAAATTTATACATATTTCTCAGCAGAATGGGGACACGTCCAATAATAATTATTTTTTTGCCTTTAAAATCTTAGTCAAGTACTGTGAACGCTCCGTTTTTGTTTCGGTAAAATAACCTCCGTGTAATGTTTCGAGTAAACAAAAATCATTTTTTTAGTGACTTTTTCGTAAATTTAAAAAGTAGATAAAATTTCGAACCTAATTATATTTCGAAAGCCTTAGTTTTTAGACAATGGCTCGAAAATTTAACGTCCGTATACTTGCAGGGTATGTACATACACATACATACATATATATGTACATATGTATGTATAATTTAATGTAAAGTTGCACTTTAAAAGGTAGCCGAAGTTGAAAAAAAAGCATTAACAATGACAAAAATAACTACAGCCAAGCAAATTTAATTGTAGCACAAAAATTATCATTTTTACTTATTTATTAAATATCACAATACAATTACGAATTATATTCTAACTTAAATTACCGTAACATAGACCTTCACTCATTGTTTTGAAACAGACTAGAGTCTTTGGTCGGTATCGAACCCCCAGTCCGATAGACTAGCGCACTACTAACTAGACTATCAGGGCACCCTATTTTCAAGTTATCTGAATATAATTACAGAATACAACAAATGGTGATCATATTCATTGGGTGCTCTGGAACATGACAATGAGTTTTGTTATATTGAGAACGTGTTAACGTGGTTTGAGTTCATTTTGTCTTGTTATTTATTATTGATGACCATTTTTCAATTCATAAATAAAATTAATTCAAAATACTTATACAAATAAACATGCTTCCGACTTCCGTGAAAATACTCGTATATTCCTATCAGATAGGTGACTAAACATTCAGCTTTAGTCGTATTCAGGGTCAGTTCATAGAGAACTTCGAATTGGCAACAAGCCATTGAACGAACGCATGGAATATTCTAAAAATTTAAATTTTATTTCGTTTTCATTTGCGTATATATAACAACGATAGTGCGCAATGTTCAGCATTGTTTATGAAATCTGTTTATATTAACATGTTCACCTTAACTATCTTTATCCTGACTACATGTATGCTGGCCAACGAGGCAGCTGTAATCAGAACATCGAGTGAAGATGCTGGTGTGATGGAAAACACTACTACTGCTACTGATATCGTGACCGATGCTAAGGACATAGGACAGACTGAGATAAAGGAAGATGAAGAGGCAACGATATGGATTGTGGATCAGAAATTATTAGACTCAGCATCAGACGAATGGACCACGCACCACACATACACACAGACCGTCGATTTTGGAAAATCGAGTAAACTTTTACTTTTGAGCACTCCTAAAATTGCTGGAAAGCCGAAACATTCTGAAGAGCAACTTGAGGAATCTGAAGAAGAAGATGAGATGATTGATAATGTCACCCAATTCGCTATAGAATCTACGACAGTTGATACAAAAATCGAAGAGACAACAACACTAGATGTCTATGCCCAACCTACCATGAAAAACCAAGTAGACATTGAAGAGTCGACTATTTCGGAAGATATAGCAGAAAAGCAACCAAGGGAAGGCGCAATGTTAAATTTGTCATCTACGGAAAAAACTACAAAGTTATATCCAATTAGTGACACCCTTTACGTCGATACCAATGAAACGATTGAACATGAGACTAAGATAAGCCGGCCAACAATTATTGAAGATCTACGAGTACCTAACGCAGCATCACAAGCAAATCTTAGTTCCGTTGGCTTTGACGAATCTGAAGCTGATTACACTTTGTTGGACTCGGAGGCCTTACAAGGTTCATACACCGATGTTGACAGCGAGTTGCACCTACAACCCATTGTTCAATCAGTAGAAATTGTGCCCTCTACTCTGGACGATACCCTATTGATCAATTATGTACAGAGCTGGTAGTTGCAATCAGCCAACTTTTTTACAATATTTTCGATATTAAATTTTAACAGTATTTTTAGCTTTTAAGTTGTTGACAAATATTTTAATTAAACTTTTAGTTACACATATTAAAATAAAAAACAATTCCAATAACGGAAAAAATACATCTAAAAACATTCACAAAATTTACTGCAAAAGCTAAGACCGAGGAATTGATAAGAATCTATAATTATTGGATATTTGTTCTTTGGAAAATATTACCAGGATGAAATTAGTTGCATGAAGTTTTTTATTGTGTACGTACAGAAGAAATGTATACATAAAGATGATTATTTTTACGTACTTTTTTAATTTAATTTTCAATTTTTGTTGTTGTTACTTTTTGATTAAAATTTGTAAATTGACAGGTAGAAAAAATTTGAAAAAAGGTGGGCTCTTTATAAGAATCTGCATTCAACTTTAAGAAAATAGCTAAATTGGTCCAGCCGTTCTCGAGGGCTGCGCTTAACAACACATTTAGTGATTCATTTTTATTTGTCTGGATAATTAACATCAACTTTTCTTTCTGAGTTATTGAAATGTTTTCATTTATTTAATTGTTTTTGAAGACAAATTGTTTGTTGATTTACGCGTAAATGAATATATAACTACATAATACATATACATATGTATGTGTACATTCACGTACATAGGTATTTAAACGAATATTGTTTTTTTTTTTTAGTTATGAGTAAGTTAATATCCAAGTCACAAAACACCTTTAAGTTGAACAAATTTTAACTTTTAAGGAGAACACTACAGAACATGTACATAGGCCTCGCTCGGCGTAGAGCACATTTTCCTTTTGATATCGTAAACACTGAAACACTTTAAAATTTCAAGTCCCATTTATGCCAGACATGTCTCTTTAATAAAAAAGTAAGAACGACAAATTCAAAATAAGCAAATACCAACAAGTTTTAAAAACACATTCCTAGATATTCGAAGGCCTTAATTTTATAAAACGCAACGTCAGAATTTATATGGAAAATAGTAACATATTCAGTTTTGCATTCTTTATGACATATGTTCACTAAGCAATTTATTGTACATACACACACATATATCTACATCGTCGTTTTGCTAAAGTGATCGGTTTAGGAATATCTTCATTGGTTTAGACGTTAACAAAAGTAATTATCTATATGTGTATGTATGTGTAAGCCGTATATAAAAAAGTAACAAGTTTGTTTTTTAACATGAACTTAATCCTGGAATTTAAAGTGGTTAAAAAGGTGCGTAGTAGGCTAAAAAATTTTATATTTTTGTTAGAAATGTAAAACTTCATTTAGAAATTAGATGTTTTGTGGTGTAAACATTTTAATAAAATAATTATTTTTATTAATCGCGTTTAATACTCCAGAGTTCCGGTATGTTTTCTTCTCAATTACTTTGCACGGCAAGAGAAAAAGGGAATTTCCCGGATTTCTCGCAAACACAGGTGCGAACGTTTTGCTGGCAATCATTGCTAAAACAAGAAAATAAGAAAGTTAATTAATTTATATACATACATGGGTATTATTTTATTTTATTAAAAAAATATTCGTAAGATTTAGACAAGTTTTTACTGAACACTGCACAACTTAAAAATGCATTTGATGCAGAATTGTTCTTTATGTCATATTTTCCACGGTTCAAGAGGGTATGCCAATAATTTGTATTTATAGTGGGAGCAAATAGAAAACTCCAACCACTTTTATCTCGAAATGAGCGATATTTACTTTATTTATCGCATAAAATGTTAATTTATGTTTCTCAAAATCACATTTTCTCGAACACATTGGTTATTGAGTTTTCATCTTTATTTTAAATTTAAGCGATTTTTCGCAAAACAATTTCGATCGACACGATTTCCTTAGTAGTAACTCATATATGTATGTCGGGCGAATGGAGTAATAGTGGCACTATTTAAAACGATATTACTAAACGTAAGGTTTCCAAACTATCTAGCGGGGAATACATAACAATAATATGCAAATGTGTGTTAGTGTGTGTGTGTGTGTACTGGTATATACATTTTTATATTTGTGAGCAAATCAAACATGTGGGGCACGTATTGTCGGCATGGCTATGTTTTGATGATTGTCTATATTAATTCGTTTTTATGTATACAAACATATCTACAAGTAATCTTTGATAATTCAGAATACTGAAATGTGATAGTCTATCAACAGCCAGCTGCTGGATGGGGAGTTTTGAATTTAGTTTTGCTTGGCAGTTCCGTAGTTACAACATTTATGTAGGTTTTATGTTTAGTTATCTGTAGGCAACATAAAATGTATTTTAGGTTGAAAGCGTGCCGATGAATAAGGATACCCTTTACACGCTCATTACTTTCACTGTCAATGCCATTTATATCACTTTCTTATCTTTGGTCGCTGTAAATTCGGTTATTTCGGTATTCGACACAACAGAAGCTGCTTCTGTTACTTGAGCCTTAAAATTATTTTGTGTATTTCGTGCACCTGTACCATTTAGTAGACGAAATGCTCTTGATGACTTCATGCCGCTAGTAGGATATGGCGCTAATAATGGAATCAAATCAATAACAACTATTTCTCGCACTGCTGCAGAGTGTACATGCGTGTAGTAAACATAAATAGGTTTCTTATTATATTAATGTGTAGAATAATAACTTCTTCTTTCATTACTTCGATATCCGGTCAATTTGTTTATAAGTTTGTTTGTCAAAAATTGCTAATTTAATTTACCCTTTTTCGTGCTGGACTTTGAATACTTATCAACGCTGTTGTTGGCTACCACGATTGTGTTAGGCAGATTTTTAAGTGTTCTTGGAATTCGTGTTCTCGGTAAATAGACAAATAGGTAGAGTTTAGTGAATGATTTAAATGTAAATCAGTTGAATGGCTATTTAATATGTGCAGGTGTGGGAGCGGACAAGTGAGAATGTGTGTGTTTGGGCAATCTATTTGTTTTAAATGGCATTTTTGTCACGTTAGCACATAAAATCAGCATAACTTTAATTGTCGCCAATGTATGCATGAATGGGCGGATGAATAAGAATTTTGTTTAGTTTTTTTTTTTTTTGGTTTTATGCCATAAACGTCCATGATGACCATTCAAGGTGATAACGGTCACAAATAAGGATCTTAGCAAGCTGTATACGTAGAAGAACCAACAGGTATAAATGCGGCAATGAAAGTGAGAATAGTTATCAGTCGTAGCAGACACAGTCGAAGCTAAACACACATCAGCAATTCGCTTTTATTCAAAATGGCCAAACTCACAATTACTCTTCTATTGTTTGTGGTGGCCTTAGCCGTATACAGCTCTGAGGCCCAAGGACAAAGAGTCCGTTCGGGCCGTTTACAACGGAATCGTCAATTAGCCCGCCAAGAAGTCGAGAAATCTGTAACTCCATATCCATTAGCGGATGAATTAAAGCCGGAAATTCCCTTTGAAGAAGCTGCCCCTGCTCCTGTCGATGAATCTCCCGTTGTTGAAGCAGGCGTAGCTCCCATTGATGAAGCTGCAGAAGGTGCTGCCAATGAACCTATTCCTGATGAAGTCTATGGTCCTCCTGAAATAGCTGTTCTTTACAACACACCCGATGAAGTATATGGCCCCCCAGAAGTGGATGCAAATCTATTGCCTACTGATGTCACTTTGGCTGGCCAACGGCAAAGACAAGCTCGTTTAGTTCAGGCTCGCCGCCAAGCAGCGTATCGTCAAGTTCGTCTAGCAAAACTACGCGCTGCTAAACTGAACCGTTCTGCTTAAGATGCTGTCTAGTTATTGAAAGAAATGCCCTTACTTCCACACTACTTTATGGAAGTTAAGCTGTTTTTCTAATCTCCACATCATTTTTATACTACTGCTGCCCGATGTCACTACGGCTGCTTACTATTAAACGTTATTTTAATATAAAACTAGATTTTAATTTAAAAGAATTTTGCTAAAACAAACTAACTTCTCCTGCTTATGGTACGTTTCTTAGATACAAATCGTTTTCCTTAATTTTAAGGTACCTTTCATGTTAACGTTTTTTTTTTTTTTTAATTAAAAAAAGCGATTTAAAAACTAAAATAAAACCAACATTGTAAAACCGATAATAAAAAATAAACTTGCGAACACAAGAACAAATTTTAATTTTAAAATCCCGTGGACTGAATACCGTCCAAATAGCAAAAAAATAAAAGCAGGAAGGACAGTTGTATACAGTTACTTGACCAACATTGGTACTTGAGCAATATGGTAAAAATATGAAAGGACGCGTAGAGAAAGGAAAAAAATGTTCAGACTTGTTTCCTTTTCGGGCATGTCAACGCAATGACAGTCGTAAAGCTCAGCAGCTTTAATTTGCAAAGAATACAATGACGTGGTCGCATAAGTGGTTCAAAGTTGTATTTTCTAACAAAGAATAGTTTAATATCGATGGACCAGATGGATAAAAGTTTTACTTCCACGAGTTAAAAAAGAAAAAAAGAAATTTGCAACAAAAACACGGCACGGAATGCGTAGTTATGGGATGCCATATCCTGTCATATCTCTGTGTTTGAAACGGAAAACAAGGAATATTAAAAGACCCACAACAATTCACACTGCAAAATGTTGATCAAGACTTAGAAATTTTTAATTGGCCTGCATATTCTTCGGGTCTTTAAATAATGGAATATGTCTGGAGGTGGTTTGTGAGAAAAAAATACGACTGCGGAAAGTAATTTGATACAAAAGAAGTCTCTAAAGGACGCAATAAAAATGCCTCGAGCTTACTATCATTCATTATAAAGGATCCCTATACCAATAATTGTCTAACCGATTACTAAATTTTGTTACTTTACTATTACGATTAAATTTGAATTTAAGAATACAACGATTTAGTCTAGCCTAACATTCGTTATGCAAGTGATATACACACATCATGTTAATTTACTATAGTTAAAAAACAAAAATTTTATTAAAACGATAAACGCAATCCAATAGTGGTATTCAGTACTTGGTGTAAATGGTCTTGCAAAAGAGCAAATGCAAAATATCATATAAAAACATTAAATAAAAGCAGGTATATAATATCCGGATTGCTACTCTTCATTATATTTTTCGATTATGTTTAGCATTATGTTATATTTCAAATCGATTTGTATTGAATTGTATTTGAAACTTTTGTGATAACAGCTGTTTGTATTTTACTATGCTTTGCTCTATAACAATGATGTAAACGCAAAAAAATCATATTCTCTTGAGTTTGAGTGAAGAAAGTATTAAAAATGGTTTAAATACTTTTTAACATAAATGCACTTTTTTTAATTTAAATGACGTTTTTAATTTAAAATAAAACACATTGTCAAATATCATATGTTTAATTTTCATATGTACATACGTTGTAATTTATGCAAACACACATACATAACATAGATATGTATGTGCATATCCATGCCTATACTTAAACGTATTAATCACTGCAGGTGTGTGTTATTTAGGTTAATACGCAGCGGTTTATGGATACTTCAATATTAATGATCAATTTTTGACAAAGTGAAGACGAGGCAGTTCATCTTTCTTTTTTTTTTGGCTCAACTGCAACGGTACTTATTTAAAGGGTGTTTTTTTAAGGCAGAGAATTTGGAATTGAATTAGTTTATTGCAGCAAAATTCGCTTTAGTTGAAGGACATTTTTCTGGCTGTATTATTAGAATATAACTTCTGATTTGAGATTCCGGCAGCGGCCTGTGATATAATCCAAATGAGATGTCCAATCTTCGATTTCTATTGCAGCATTCGGGTCGTGTTATGGATGAGGAAATGGTTGCCTTTCAAGCCGTTGTCGACCAACCGCAAAAACATATTCCAGTCAACATTCAAATAAAAACATATACTATACATATGTATACGTATTCAATTGAATTCAATTCTAATGCAAATAATAAATTTCCTCCCATATTATTTTATTTTCAAGCTATGACGTATAAAAACCCTTCTACATACATTTGTTTTAATATTTTTATTTATTAATTACGTGATATTTTCCGTACTCTTACATTTGGCCCACGTCTTAATATTGACGTACTTGTTTTGTTGTGGTTGTTGTTTTGGAATATCCCAAAGCCACAAAGTAATAAAACCAAAATGGAATGATAATAAATTTATCTCAATTCACGATTGAATGTGTATGCGAGCAGGGATGCCATGATGAATCCGAAACAAATCGACCATTGTAACTTTATCAGTTCGTAAGTCTTAAATATTTATAAGAAATAATTTATTAAAAAACAACAACAATGCCAAACGTTAAATCTCCGAAGACGGCTATGTATGTAGTTAAATATACATACGCATGTACAAGTACGGATTTATGTATTTGACACATTAAATTCAATTATGCATTTTAAAGTTGTTTCTCAGCCAAATGTTCAGGTAAACCCTAATCAGGCAAGTGATGAACAAAAAACAAAAAACAAATGCAAATAAAATAAAACAGGAATAACCAACGTGCAAAGCTTTACACAACACAAACGCTATGAATCAGTTTCTCTGTCTCGCCGCTGTCGAGGACGTAATTGCAAGGTGTATTTGAGATGAGTAACATTATTTGCAGGCTAAACTTAGTTTGTAGTCAGCAAGAGCTGAGAGTTGTAAAAAGAAGATTAAAGTAAGATTTGTATTTATAAACAGAAGATGTGTTGAGCGAAATTTAGTTTACTCCCAGACGTACAAGTGATAATTGTGTAAGAAGAAAGCCAAGGCGAAAAACTTAATCAGCGCTAAAATTTTTACAAGAAAAATTAGTTTTGCAATTAACACAATAATTTAATTGTTTTAAATGAAAATATTCTTTTAATGGCTAAAGATTTCAAAGAATACCAAGTTTGTGTTGTGGTTATTACTCTATTGCTCATGTCTACTAGCTGGGCGCAAAGACCCTCATTTGCTGGCAGTCGTCCTCCAAATGGATTAAATCAAAAAGATAAATATCATCAAACCTCTCCTCCCCCAAATACTGATATAGAAAATCGCTTTGGCAGCGTAGATGTTTCTACGATTACAAATCAAATACCTTTTGGGCAGCCCCAAAAACCTCCCGTAGGTCATCCAGTCGTGTTACCAGAATCTGTATATACTGACATGACAGCACTGAGACCTATAACTATTAACAACAACAAGATCACATCTATGATATTTGAAGATCGTTTTGGTGAAACAGATAGCAACACAATAACATCGTCTCCATTGGAACCGTCGCCGACAGCAGCCACAGCCCAACGACCTGCAGTGCCATTAGATGCACTTGGTGATCAATTATTGATCGACCAATTAAATCAGACACCAATAGACAAGAGACCATTTTGGTTTATTAACTATCAAGCGATAGAGGCACAACGAAACGGCACTTCTACTAATCTCGCTGCACCTCAAGGTTCCCGAGGTTCCTTCTTCGGCTAAAAAATTATTTTTAATTAATTGTTATTATGTTTTAAATTTATTGTGGAGTATACAAATGGATTTAAGTTCATAGTTTTACAAGTTTTTACCAGAAATACTCAAAGAAGTCCAATGCACTTTAATTAGAATTACTTAAATAACGAAATTGGCGACTTTGCCTTATTTTGTATACTTTCTTTAAAATACAAATTTCGGGATGAGTGTTTCATTCAATTTCACCACAAAAAACGCTTTGAATTTATTTTAAAAGACTCTCTTGTTTTGAACGATGTTTACTTTGGTTCAGTTTTTATATCGCAGTAAATTATTTACAAACATAACTTGTCCACAAAACTTTAGGAACGTTACTTGTTGAAACCGATTCACGTGTTACCCCAGATTTAAGTTATAATCAATTGATAAGTTTTTGACACAGGCCAGCCTCGCTACTCAGTTAAGCTGAATTTCGGTGCTAATTTGAAAATTGTTTTAAAATAAATTGTTTTTGTGGAGAGATAAGAGATTAGAGATCACAGGTTAAGGTTATGTTCTGAGCTTTTTTAAATCTGAGAGAATTGACGATGCTTATCAGTGATGGAAAATTCAGTACTTTTTCATTAAAAAAATACCGCAGTCCCCCGCGTCATTTTTAATACCTTTTTGATACCCTTCACAAAAATTAAAAGGGTATATAGATATAGGTTTATCATTGCTCCTGTAATTATACAATATTCAATTCCGAACCAACAAAATATATATATATATACATATATATATATATATATATATATATATATATATATATATATATATATATATATATATATAGGCAGGGAAGTTCAATTAGCGATATCTGTCTGCATTTCCGATATTGAAATTAACTTTCTGACGTCACTAGACAAGCTAGGATGTTGAAACATTAGTGTTGATCTAATTTTCGCTATATACGCCGATAAAATTTGCATATTCAGAATCCTTATAAAATTTGCTATAAAGTCCCGTAAAGAAATTATCATCCAGATAGCTTCCGGAATAAAATTTTTTTTTTTAACCTCAATATTTCAAAAACTACCCCCAAAAACCGAAATTTTACAAAAATATTGGAATAAAATCGAAATTCTGTTAAAACTTTAAATTCAAATTTACCCAAAGGCAAAAATTGCACCAAAAACTCTAAATTGTATCAAATTTACGAAACTTTTCTAGTTCATACTTTTGTGAAGGGTATATAAGAATCGGCACAGCCGAATATCATAGTAATTGATCTTTTGTGTTTGTTATACATAAACTAAGTTTATTTTTCAATAAAAATATGTTTCATAAAAAGTACCAAAATATTAAGAAGAGTACTCGTTTGGTTGGTGGTCAGTACCATTTCAATTTGTCAATTTTCCATCACTGACGTTTATACAAAATTATTAACAACGTAAAATTTTTAATAATATTCATAAAAATCGCCTTTTTTTTGTCCAGCAATGTAAGCGATGAGTGTTTGAGTTACTTTTTTAAAAAATTATTATCGGCTGCTTTGATTTGTATACAAGCAATTGATACCAGACTAGGCTTCTTTTCACATTATTTATTATTACCAAAATAATTAAATAAGACATTCTTATAAACGTAAAGTAATTGAAATTTAAAAAAAACAGTTCATTTTAATTTTTCTTATAATTAAAATACTAGTCAACATTTCCTTATTCAATCAAGACCTTTGTTTTTTAATGCAGTTTTTTTTTTTTTGTAAATTGAATTAGTTTTTAACATCCCCTCATTGTGTGTATGGACATACATACTTACTCGTGCACACATATGAATAATTAGAGACACGCCAAATTGAAATGGGTTGAATTTGACAAATTTTTAACCAACACCATTTACATATTTTGGGCTTGTAATCAGATGTAATAAACGTCAATACATTTGCTTTTCTTATTTTAGAAAGAATTGCAAAATAGTCAGTTGCTTGTGGCTTCTGATGGACAGAATGAAAGTCATGGCAAATGAACTGCAAATTAGTCTTTGTTGAGTATATACTACTACTACATACATATGTACATATGTATATGTTTGTGCATGTGGAAAAGTTGAAACCACCAAACAAAAATCGAATCGAAAATGCATTCACTCCCTGCTTCAACGTGCAACAGTGGGCAAACAATGATTATTTATAGACAGCTCAAATTATTCCAAAGTCGGGATAAATTTCCAATCATGAAATTAAAACAAAAAGTGTGTGTGTGTGTGTGTGTGTGTACAGCTTAAAAGCGTTAAAATGTTAGCAACACTTAGAAGGGCAAAATGGAGACATATTTTAATATTTTCTGAATTCCTATCAGCAGAGGACCGTCAGATGTGAGATAAAGTCTTATGATAAACAATAAGATATGCTTGTAAAGGTTTTTGGCAATATATAATAACTAAAGTCCAACTGCAAGGTTCTGGCTTCATTCCGCCTGATACGAAAATATGGAAAAAAGAGAAAATTATTTAATTCGTTTTCCTTCATTTATTCACAGAGTGCTCATATATACATATAATTATACAAAATTTAGTTTCAAACGGTTTTGGAATATGTAACCCCAAAATTTATACATATATACACATATATGTACATACATATGTATAAAAAAAATTGCTAATTTAACCAAAAGCCAGAACCATGCCTTACCAAACTTGATAGTGGGCTGTATAAACAAGAGGTTGGTTAGCAAAATGGTAGTTCTGGTACTGAGTCGTGTAAGTGACAGGTAATACGGAAGCGGAAGTTGCAAATACTTGATCTGCAGCCACTACCAAACGTTGGGAGTTGAGTGCTTTCTGCTGTTCGACTAAACGCGACTTAACGTTTTTCTTGCTTATTTTTCTTCTACTTGTAAGTCTTGAAACTTGGTCTTCTCCTGCGGGGGTTAAATAGTCTACCTCGGCGGGTTGAAATTCTTCGGCATCTGGGTTGGAAGCGAATTCTTCAGGAGCTTCTTCAGAGGGTAATTGATCGGCTTGGGGTGGACCATAGACACCATCTGGTGGACCATATACTTCATCGGGTTTGTTTCCTTCTTCAAAAGGAACTTCTGGTTTTAATTCATCAGCAGTAGGGTACGGTGTCACAGCTTCTTGTCTTGCTAAACCACGTTTATATTGAACTACTGATCGTTGTCTTAGAGGACTCAATTTTTTTGCAGCCAAGCGTTGGCCTTTTTCTAAGCCCTCTACTGAACAGATCACAATGGTTAACATCAAAATAACTAATAAACTTTTTTTGATATGAGCCATCTCTAATTTCGTCCTCACTTTTTTTCAAAATATTTCAGGAATGAATTGCTGCCTGCCCTCGCTGCTTATAAACTTTAACTGCGGTGATTTCCAAAAATTCTTCTTTATTTTATACGAATACCCCAACTGACCTTGTGTATCAGAAGTAGTTTATTTAAGGGAACTTTAAATAAAATTTTAATGTTGGAAGTAGACATACTCGTATTCTATAAACGCCTAGTTAATATTTTCATATACAGCTCTGGGATGTACACAACTTAACAACGAGTATATATGTATGTATGTATGTAGTCATATATAAAGTTGATGTAGAAAATATTAATGATCATACATTCGAGTATATCTACGGACGCATGCCTATGTACATACATACGTACATAATTAATAAACGAAAATGATATATGCCACTGGAATATTAATTAATCTGTAGTTCCTAAAACATTAGTTCCTAAAACAAAGGCCGCTTATTGTTGTACATACATTCATACATATGTAAGTACATACATATGTAGTAAAATGAAGAAAAACAAATAAAAAAGACAAAATCGGTGCAGAAAATGTTCCCAACCTAATCAAACCTTAACACGATGTAATAATAATTATACGTATGTGCATACATACTTTGTACAAGGTGCAAAATCTGACCAATGTTGTTCAAATCAAATAAAAAGATTCTTAGTGGCACAACCTTAATGTATAATAAACCATGTATGTATGTATGTATGTATGTAAATACTATTTAATTCACGTGGAATAATCTATTGAAAATTTGATACCTTATGATCACGTAGGGACCATCAAAGCTGAACATTTAAGTGTGAGTAATAATAATTTGTGTTTTGCTCAAGTCGTTTCACAAACGCAATTGCCTACGAGTATCTTCAAAATGTAACCAAAATTTTATTTGCCATTGACACTTCTTGGTAAAATAGTAAACTGGCGAATAACAAAACAAATTTAATTTAATGTCAAAACAATCGACAGTAACTCAACACTGTGCTATAAAAGACAAATAATTCAACCACGAAAACATCACATCAACTACAACCGACAACCAGAAAGGAAGAACGACAGACTCGAATAAGAAAATCGAATATAAATCAATATCATGATAAAGTTGTACACAATTATTGCAATTATTGGTGTAACTTTGGCGTTGGTAGCCGCTGTCCCTCAAAGCTTTGGGCAACCGAAACGTTTGGGCAACTTGAGAATACAACGCGTCAGAAAAATATTTGCTCGTCAACAACAAACGCCAGATGCTGTACCTTCCTCTGCGCCTTATCAGCCAGCTGGTGTAACGCCGGAAGTTCCGTTTGATTTACCTACTGAAACCGAAGCTTCGTCAATTGTGCCTGATCAAACATATGGCCCGCCAGAAAAAAAACCTGACACAACTTATCTGCCACCCACACCAACACTTGATCAAACATATGGCCCACCAGAAGTTACACCTGATCAAACCTACGGACCACCAGAAGCAGAAGATGTTTCTGCAATAATTGAACTAGACAACACTTACAGTCCAACTAAAACTAATGGTCAACCTAATATCGAAGAACCCGAAGCCGAAGAACTTTCCCCCACTGAAAGCGTCTGGGTCACGCAAAATCTAATACAACCCAGACAAAATTATAGAGCTTCTTCGCGATATGCTTCATTGCGTTCTCACAGCGCAGCAGTGCAATCACGTTTTAACACCGTAGAGATTACACGTTCAGAGCCGGTTCTCATTTACACTTTGCATTAAAAAAGTGTTCTAAAATTGCATTTTAGAGAAAACCAATTGCAGAGCCGAAATCTATTAATTACAATTGGTTAAGTGTGCAATGTCTGTGTGTTAACAGTTAGTTTGTTGCATTTAAAATAAATACAAGATTGAAATTATTTAAAATAAAGCTGAATGGGATGGGATTGTTATTTGAGAAAGAAACAGCAGAGGCATTTGGAGGATCTTGAACAAGAATGGAGTGATGAGGACAGAATTTAGTGTGTTGACCCTAATTATTTGAATGGTGCATTTTCTGCCAGTCAAATTTCAAGTTGAGTCAATCTTTATATATATATAATCTTTTATTCTCCTTTCGGAATTTCAATCCCATGCAAAAGGCTGTCGTACTGTGTAAGTAAATTCTAAATCCCACCCGTTTTCCAATTTGTTGATAGAAACACATACATATGTATGCACATGTGCATGAGAATATATTTTCCAATATGCTTGCTGATGCAATAAATGTAAGATAAACATCATTGAGATACACATCAAAGAGCATAGACATATTCTGTGCCAAAGAGTGTATCAAACTTCTTCGTAGAAACTAAAGACATAGTTGCCACATAAAATATAAACTTTTTATCGACAAGGAATTTACAATTTTTTTCGTGTTTGCGAGACATGCGAACAAAACCGTTTTGTTTCGTTTAAATCTGTTTTTTTTAAATTAATTAGTATTAATAAATAAAATAAAATAATTAAAAAAACTAAACCTATTATATACTTATAATATATGTATATACCACAAAATTACATCAATACATTCGATATTTAGAAATAAAATTAATTACCCGTTCATTGCTTCTCGACTAATTTATTAGATCAACACTTCCTTAAGGCTTCTGAAAATTATCATATTTTTGTTGATTTATTTATAAATATTTAAACATTAAATATTGTGGACAAGAAAGAAATTGTGCATAATACTAAAATGATAGATATCATCAAGTCATAATAAAAGCGAGAGATGGATTCATACCAATTCCTTGAAGTAGTTCAGAAGTTTAAAATTTTATTATCAAATAAATAACACGTTTCAAAACCACACAAAAGCACACAAGACTAGATCAGTTTTGTCTTTAAAATAAACAAAAAACATGCAAAAATAGTTTTAAAGCCGCAACTCTTAAAGCACAATCGTCAAAAGGTCATTTGGCAATGAATTGTATAAATAAATCGAGAAGTATGGCAACAGTACTGGATATTAAAGAGAGAATACATATGCTGAAGAGCACTGATTACGGCTGTGCAGAAGTGGTCTGAGAAAGTAAATTGATAAATGTTCATATTACTGAAGCAGTAGTAATAGGTAGTTAATGAAAAGTTTTACGAATTCATTGAAATAAAATAATCTTCGTTGGTCAAACAGTTTTATAGGAATTCTATACACGCTCAGACCTTAACAAACAAAATTTCATTTATATTTGCCGGTGCATAATGCCGCGTGCTTTAAAACTAAAAATAATTTCTTTCTACGTGTAATTGATTTAATTTTAAATATACGTAACTAAATATAGGTATAATTCTCGAAAAAAGTTTAGAATGGATATTTTGCAGAACATTGGGTAAGTTAATAAGTACACGTTTAAAGGGGACGGACGGACTACATACAATTCAAATGCATACATACGTATGTATGTTTATGTGGATATCTACACGCATACATATTTACTTGTTTATTTATTTTAAGAATAGCACCAACAAATTTGATAGTTATTTGCTTACATTAAGTTTTCGTGTGCGTTTTTCATTTGGCTTTTAATTAATAAATTCGTTACTTTTTTATTTTATTTACAATCAAATATTCATATATACATATGTATGTACATACAAATGTACATACTTATATTAAATGCAGACCGTACCGTGTTATATCAATAAATTCACACTTGTTATTACATTTTTTTAGTATCAAATAAAAACATTTAAGTTAAAGAAACACCAAAAAATATTTTTGACAATGAATTGTTTTAAACTGATTGCAACTATAATTTTATTTGTTGTTTATTTTCGCGTCCAGAAATTAAATAAAATTAGAAATATTGGTAAATAAAATTAGTTGGTATTTAAATAAAAAAAATTAATTTTAGAAAACTTATAACCAACCGCATTGCTTAAATTCAACAATCTATCTGGCTGCCAACGTGAAAAAATGAAAATCGCGCATTGTTCTACATACATACATACAAACATACATACATGCATACACACATAATTAAGAATTTTTTTCTTCTGGTTAGAACTTGTTTGCCATAACAAATGGTACAGAATAAATAAAAATGTATTTTCGAATCTATTCGAGTCAACCTAATAAGTAACAAAAAATAAGGGATTAGGGCGTACAAAAACAAATAGCTTGAAACAGCTGTTATTGACGACAGATGTATCTTTATTTTAAATGCGATGGAAAAAGAGGCTCTTGAAAAACTTGTGCACAAAAAGCGTTGCCATTGTTGGGTCTTTCCTACCAAATATGGTAGGAAATTTATCGCTTCGTAGTGTGATATTCATACAAAGAAATTGCTGAAAGTCTTGACTAGTCATAAATTTGTTTAGCCATCGTACATTGTGCTGTTCGCACAAGAATTTGGCTAGTCAAGACCGTCGCTGTTGATGGTCGGTCCGTGTTCAAACAGAGTTGTACGAACAATTTTACGGTTAATATGTTTGTTTTTAAAAATCTTTTAAGTTGCAAACGATTTTGGTGGGTTTTATAGGCAAATTTAGTAGGAAACATTTTTGTTTAGTGGCAACGCTGTGCACAAATTTAATTTTTTCGATTCATTTCGTGAATTTAAATACTAATACTTTTTTGGTGAAAAAAAAGCTCTTCTTTACACATACAAAACACACACGCAAATCAGACTTATGAAAAGCTTTCAGCGTATTTTGTTTAACTCACTTAACTAATTCAACCTCACCACGTTTATAAATTCAGTAAAGCTTAGAAAATACAAATGTGTGTTTCTACACAACGTTGTCTGGAGAAGCAAAAGTATTAAAGCCAAGATCCCTTTAAAACCAAGTTCATTTCCTTGTGGCAGCCAGAAAAATCAATTTTGTGGATATCGAATTACAAAAAAAAAAAAAAACAAATATCATTATCACTTATAAAATGTATAAACTTTTTCTGCCACTGAAGATATAACTAAATTAATTAAAATTCGAGAAGCCAAAATAGTTGCTAGATAAACAAATTTCATTAACAACATAAAACTAAAATTAAACGTTTTGAATCATAATTACAGTCGACCCTTATTATTATTGAATAACTGTGGGATCAGCGTTTGTTTGTTTACTGACTCACACTTACATACATATTTTATTAAGATTTTGCATAAAAGTGCAATTAATAAATTGAGAATTGAACAATTGTAAAAGAAAAACTAGTGACGAAAAAATCTATTAGAAAATAGACATGACTACTTCAGTAAAAACAAAGTTGATCTGAATTATTTTGCATTGAAGACGCGATATTTTTTTATTTCAAAAGCAATTGATCTTTAACCGCCAAAATACTAACTGCTTAATAAATTGTTATTTCAGAATGGCTGTTCCTGGCTTTAAAAGCATATATAAGACACTCAGTCGCAAGAAACCTATAGAAGACTCTAATGAATCGAAATTAGCAAAAGTTTTGTCGGCTTTCGATTTGACGACGCTGGGCATAGGATCAACTCTAGGTGTGGGTGTTTATGTGTTGGCAGGACAAGTATCAAAAATATATGCAGGTCCTGCAGTGGTATTCAGTTTTCTTATTGCTGCTATTGCCTCAATTTTTGCCGGATTATGTTATGCTGAGTTTGGAGCACGTGTTCCCAGAGCGGGTTCAGCTTACGTCTACAGTTATGTTACCATTGGAGAGTTCATCGCATTCATTATTGGTTGGAATTTGATATTAGAATATGCAATTGGTAAGTTTAGTATACTTTAATATTTTTTACTTTTAAGATACTAACGCCTCACAGTAGAACATTTTATTGAAAATGTCTCAAAGCAAGGAAAATAAGATATTTATTTCCCTCTTAAAAAAAGAGCTTGAGTTCGATTCCCACCCTCCACTACGAACACACTTCTTTCGGTTCAAACAGATTACTGATATACAGATACATAATATTTAAAGTTGTATTTGTTTTTTTTTTTTTTTTAATTTTAAATCATAATTTTATTAATGTGATTGCTAGAATACACAAAATTTATCAGACTAGGATTTCAACTTTTCGCGTATTCTACCGAACAGCTAGTTTTCTATAATAAATAGAAAACATTCACTATTCACTTTGCTCTGAAAAAAGCTTAACTACGAAAAAAAAAGTTGTAAATAATTTTACCATTTAATTTTGTTAATAATCATATCATGTAGGTTTTAAATTTTCTACTATTTTGAAAATGGCTTTTCATGCAGGCGCTATGCCCTTCTTGATTTTCCAGCTATTAAACGATTTGCCCTTCATTAAATTAAAGTGCGCAATGTGTTCTCTCTGGTTAGAAATTAATCATAATTGTCGAACACCACAAATTATATATTTACAGCACAAAACTTTTAGATATACATACATACATGCATACATACATACATGCATACATACATACATGCATACATACATACATATGTACATACATATGCATAAGGTTCTTCAAAATCAAAATTAATTTCAAAATATATGTGACAGTTTGAAGCTTTAAGTGTTAGAAAAGCTACCAGTGCTTAGAAGCAACAATAAAATACATAAGTAATTACATAATACATACGTATATTAGAGCAGTGTAAAAAGAGAATAGATCTAGATACCTTCGAAGATTATTTTCAAATTATTGCTGAATGGCTCAATAAAATAACAATTTTTATAGATTTGCGAATATCCGTTATCAATCCCGTTTCCTCGTCTGTGCGTTTATCGCATTTGTCGCCTCGATGTCGCTTAAATCATTTTAAAAAATGTTCAATACCGAAGAGGTTTTTAAAGGCAGCGTTATATTTTACATACATAAGAAATTCATGCTTCAAACTCCTTGTTCAAGAAATTCCAAAAGTATGTAATTCTCTTACATGATATTATACGTTATATACACAAAAATAAGTACTTCTGCAAACCCAAATACATACATACATATCTTTTATATAAAACACGATTCAGTTCGTATAATATTCTAGATTGTTTTTGATAATATTCATTTCTACTACTAAATCGATTTTTGATATGACAATTTTAACAATTAACCACTGTGCTTGAAGAATTTGATAGTACGTGTACAAATCTATCGTGGCAGCCTTAATAAATATTTTGTTCAATGAAATAGTTCATTTATTATCTAAAAGAACTCTAACAGTGATTTAAACTGCTGGTGGCTTCTTCTTTGAGCGTTCACCAATTAATTGAATTGATTGATTTATATGGGTTTCAATTAATGTTTGGACAATTTCATTTAAGTAGTCAGCGCGTTGACTATTAAATATTCGATGGCTATAGTCGCCCGGGGTTCGTACCTCAGCCGCTGATATATACTAGTTTCTACTCTTACACAGGGCCGGCCCTCCTTCGTCCTTATCACTCTATTAGCACTAAATCGCAATAAGCAGAAGCTGAAGCTTTTCTATCCCTCTACTTCACCACCTGTCCTTTCAACTACATCCCTTTCCACAGAAAGTAACACAAGAAAGTAGCACAAGCAAACTGCTAACAGGTATAACAACTGGGGAATTACATGCATTATTAATTGCCTGGTGTTACTTTCCTTAAAAAAAGACAAAAAAAGTGCAATTAATAAAAAGAGAATTCACGTGAATAACACAAAGGGGACGCTTTAGCGGGTCCACGAAGGAACACATACACATTCATGAGTTTTAAAAGTGTGTCTGTTTTTTTTAAGGTGCGGCTAGCGTAGTCAAGGGTTTAAGTGCCTATTTGGACAATTTGTGCGGGCATGCCATGGAAAATTTTTTGAGTGCATACTTGCCAATGCGTATTGACGGATTAAATGAGTATCCTGATGTATTTGCTTTCGGTGTAACTATCGTATTTGCTTGGGCTATAGCCATGGGTGCAAAGGAATCTACACGGCTTAACACAATATTCACATTACTTAACTTAAGTGTGGTCCTTTTTGTCATTGGAGCGGGTCTTTTCAAAGGTAACGCATATGTAAATTCATGCAAACAGAACATTTGGTAAACTATTTTATGATGTCAGTTTCAACGAGTAATTGGGCCTTGCCCAAGGCATCCATACCAGAGGGTTACGGCGAAGGAGGATTTGCACCCTATGGCTTTGCAGGCATTATAAGAGGTGCTGCTATATGCTTCTATGGATTCATTGGCTTTGATTGTATTGCAACTGCAGGAGAAGAAGCTAAAAATCCGAAGAAATCAATTCCGCTGGCCGTCATCACTGCACTGGCAATGGTCTTCCTAGCGTATTTTGGCATTTCTACTGTTTTAACCATGATGCTACCGTATTATGAACAAGATGAAAGTGCTCCTTTGGTGCATGTCTTCAGCATTTACGGCTGGACGGTGTCTAAGTATGTGGTTTCTATAGGAGCTATTTGCGCCATGTGTACTAGTCTTATGGGTTCGATGTTTCCCTTACCGCGCATCGTATATGCCATGGCTAATGACGGTTTACTATTCAAGTTTATGGGTGAAATTAGTTCTAAACACAAAACGCCTTTAAATAGCACCCTGCTCACTGGATTCCTGACTGGAGCATTCGCCGCCATCTTTAACTTGAAGCAATTAATGAATATGATGTCCATTGGTACGTTCTTGGCCTACTCCATGGTGGCGGCATGTGTACTTATTTTACGCTACGAAAACGATGAGAAAAGAGACAGTCGTCACTTAGTCAACGGTCGCGCCTTAAACGACTACAACCACACTAACTGTAATCTTTTGGGAATGTTATTTAATACCTCCAACTCGGTTATACCCACAAAGAAGACTACGAAAATTGTAACTGTTATGATATGTTGCTATGGTAAATGAAAAACATATCCTATGTTTATTTAGTACAATTAACATTTTTCCCTCTTTGTGTTTCAGTACTCCAATGCATTTTACTAACCAATGTATTGACTTCTTTTGAAGAACATTTTTCGGCGGTTTCAATAGTGGACACACTAAAGCTATCTTTTAATTTGTTGTCGCTCTTCATGACATTACTTATAATATCTCGCCAACCCGTTGCATCCTCATCTCTGGCTTTTAAGGTTCCTTTTGTTCCATGGGTGCCAGGCTTCTCTTTGCTCATTAATATTTATCTTATGATCAAGTTGGATATAATGACCTGGGTCAGATTTAGTATTTGGATTGGTATCGGTTTAATTATATACTTCGCATACAGCGTACGTAACAGTACTCTTCGCCGACGAGAATTGAAAATACTGACAGGCTCAGGACCCCACATCAAATGTCAGACGAACCCTAAGTCATCACTACTACAACGCGAAGAAGTCTTTAGTACTCAAGTTCCTCTTATGGTCATGCAGAACACAAACTAAGTTAATCGTATTGTATGTTAGCACTTAAATTAAAAAGTCACTACCAAATTGCAGTAATAACATATTCAAAATCGTTTTAAAACTCAAACATCAAGTAGCAAAATTGGTGAAATATTTTCACTGAATAACCTCAAAATTGATTTTAATTGCTTTTTTATATAAAGTTTATTTTTATATTTTATTTCCAATAAGCTTAACACTTCGAATATAAACCTACGAAACAGAAAATGGGGACTGCCTATACGTACGTTTATAATGCAACAAAACAGCCTAATACCGTACTGATACATTGTGCTGTTGCTATTATAATTGATGCGTAGTTTGCTTTACTTGCATCCAGGAAACGGTTTCATTGCATTACTACAAAGCAACATTGAGTTTGGGACGTCAGCCAACCTTTAATTTTACTCGTATACATATCACGCATTTACTCAAACAACGTCATAACTCAAAAAATTCCATTTCGAAACGCGGTTGCATTTTCCCACTAAAGGCGGAAAGTAGAATATATAAAGGTGAAACTTATACACAATATACATATAACATGATATAACAAACAATACTCCAAAAAAAAAAAAATAAACTTTTTGAGTTAAGACGTTGTTTGAGTAAATGTACGTATGTACTCGTATATTAAAAACCAAACCAAAATTGATTTCACTTTCACGCACTACTACTAATGAAGTCGAACTTACTTATAATTTTTATAAACAATCTAATTTTGAAGGAGATCTTTTGTTCAGTGTATCTGAAAACGCTTTCTGCAGCAAAAATATATGTCTGTACGAATTATGAAATTTAAACAGCGCAAAATATGTATTTATTCGAAAAATCAACAAACAAAATATACAAATGTTAATCCCGAAAAATAAAATCACTACCAATTATAAGAGACAAATATATAATAAGAAAAAGGATAATCTCTTGTTTACATACTCGTATCCATATGAATTATATACATATTTATATATGTACATATATATACATATACATATACATATATTCTTATTTAAATGCTCAGGTATAAATGTTTTATCTCATTATTCTTATTTACTTCATTAGAATTACGATAAATAAATCCATATGTATGTATATAAGTTTAAGTCAGAAGTAACGATACAATAGTGCGCCGGCAAAGACAATTCTAGGAATAGTTAATCACATCAAAAAAAACTGCTTCGAGTAGACAAATAATTTTAATGTGAAAATTAAAACAAGTAATTGTAAAAACTACGACATAACGTGATCAAATGGGGTTTTTTGAAGTAGGGGATCAATAGAACATAAATATAAAAAAATTATATACATATCACTTATTTACTAAAGCAACGTCATAACTCAAAAATGCTATTTCGAGATAAACGCGGCTTAAGTTTCATATTTGCTCCCACCACCTACATATTCCCTTCAAACGCGTAAAGTAGAAAATATATAAAGATGAAATTTATCTTAAATACAAAGCATGACAACGAACAAGTCTGAATTTTTTGAGCAAATATGAGCGATATGTATGTTTGTATTTATATACGTTTTTACGTTACATTCATGTCTCATATCAACTAAACTTAACATCAACAATTAAATATAAATGAATATGATAATTTTAATTATTTAAAATTGCCGGGTGTGCATACACACAAGTATGTATATGTGTTGGAATCGCAAAAACTTTTGAAGCCTTAAACTTACGAGTATATAATTAAATTTGTTTAATATATGATTAAAAACTATTTTGCATAAATGATTTTGAATAAAAAGTGAAATTTTTATAAAAACAACATTTTAGAAGTGTTAAATTTGTATTTACTTAGAAAATGTAAATTATCATTAAATGTTTCAAAACCAAACATGACGAGGGGTGACGGAAATTCGTTCCAAAAATCTTCCCTGTCGGAATATCAAATCAATATCATTCAAAACGACTAATTCGCAGAACATCAAAAATCGGAAAGTTAATCATTTTAATGGAATTGTTCCCAATACTCGTAATAATATTTACCAAAAAATATTTTAATAAATTCATTTTTATTTAAAAATAAACTGTCTTGGTAATTTCATCCCGAGTCATTTTAATTCTAGAATTTCTATTTATCTGTTATGCTTTGCTTAAGCCAGCTTCTAAGAAAACTTTGCCTTAATTTTTATAAAAGCTAGAAATGTCTTATGCCTGAAATTTTCCAAACCAAATAAAAAACTGAAAGAAGTTCAACACGAAAACATCAAAAGCTCTAAAGATAATTTAAAAGAAAAAGAAAAACAATTTTAATTATACATCCGACTTGCCGATAGTTAAAGTTAGAATGTTATCGTACAGAGATTATTGGTTTTTGTTAGTATGAGTCTCCGTTAAGCTAAAGGGAAGAACTTTTAACGTGACGTTTATAGATTTTGAGATGCCATGTTTTGAACAACAATAATAAAAAATAATCCATTTTAATTTAGTTTGCAAATCAAAAATGAAAATAAAAAACGTGTTTATTTTATATTTTCGATCTAAAAAATATTTCTGAAAATAAAAAAATCACAAGGGTTTTCTACCAATAAACAAATAAATAAAAGTCAGTCGTTGCCACTACGTATTCTTAAAAACCAAATTCATTTGTCAAAAGTAGTCGCTTATCGCTCTTGCACTGCCACATTTTCAAAAAGTTTTATTTTATTTTTCAATGAAGTTTTAATAACGATTAACACTTAAAGGTCACTTTATTCCTCACGTTAGCAAAAGTTACCTTTTATTAACACAAATTTTAACAACAAGTTCTAATAATGGTCCCAAACATAACAAAGTAAACTCTTCTTATTGTCTTGGAAAGGTCTGAATGTAGATGATTTTGTGTTCTTATCAGTTTTACTGAGAGACAAAAGAATTATTGTGTTCAAGATGCGAGGAGGATTCCTTTTCGGTATTCTTATTTCTTCTGTGTCTATATAGAAAAAATAGGTATTTTAGCACATACTCACACATACCCACACAAATGCATACATACATGTACACGAAGATACCACATTATTTGTTATTTTCATTTTATATAAGCTTGTATGTGTTTTTTTTTCATTTTCCTCGCTTGATAGTCTGACTTTGACTGGAATTTATTTATGGGAAAATCTTGGCATACATTTCTATATTTACTTTAAACGCACTCCAAACGTTGAACCAAGCAGTTAGTTAAACTTAATTCAAAAGGACAATTAAATATTTAAATAAAAAGATTTCTCTAATTTTAAAACGAATTCAAAGGATATAAGATTTAAAAAATATTTAAATTAAATATAATAATAAATAAATGCTGTAATTTATTACTAAGGTAAGCCTCATGGTTTAAATTAATTTTAAAAAACTTATCTTCAAATAGGTGCATTAAATAAATTTCAATATAATATTAACAAAAGTTCGTGTAGACTCCAACTACTTAATCATTATTACATTTAAATCAGTTATTTTCATACAAATACTGCATCATCATGATTTTCTGTTAAATGAAGTTTCTGTAAGCAATTTGATAGTTCTGGTTTTATCAGTTTATATGGAAAAATTAACATATTGGAGCAACTTAAAAAACTTATAAACATACAAGTGGTCATGGTTCTGCCTGCAGTTTTCCTGGTGATTTTCGAATTCTTCTCAACAAACCCTTTATTTGATACCTATGTATATCATGAGATTGCATAAAAATAATTAGTCCGCCATCTGGAGGCTGGATTTAGAATCATGTCAATTAAATTCCAATTTTTTTTCAACAAACACTTTCATTAAATATCCATAGTACGGGGTTGGGACTGGGACTAATTATAAATCTAAGCCATTTTTGTATCCACACACACACAGACACACACAATTTCATCAAAATGGGTCCAGCCCTTAAGGAGGAGTTCACATTAATACACACACAGAATAATTACTTTTTCGATTTTTACATTTTGCAGTTATTTACGTAAAATGCAACGTTTTTTTTTACATTTGTGTAAATATGTAAATATATACCTATGCACAGTGTTCAAAAAAATTTATATTAACATTATATAACTTTTTCTACGTCGGTATTTTCTTTAAAACTTTATACTCTCTTTTAAAACTTCATAAAGATAGATTTTCAAGTGTTTTTTCACATGTGAAAATGGCGGCTTTTACAAAGATGGCAAATAATAAAAGAGGCCCTTTTAAATGCTAATAGAAGGCAATTGTGGTTACCAAATCTTTTTATTTATTTAATTATGTTAAATAAATAAAATGGTCACAAACATTTATCAATTTCACTTGTATCTATGTAAGTAAAACTCACACAATTTTGTGATAAGAAATTGAAACGGCTCTTAATTAATAAAAAAAAAAAAAATGTGCAGAATATACATACATACATACATTTTATAATTATGCTGCGCCGTTCGTTAAGAGATCAAAATGGTATTTATTTTTAGCACAAAATTAAACAAAATAACACGTTCACAAACACATAAAAACATCTAAGTTCATAATTATTGGACTTTCTTCCTAAAAGTTTATTTGCTCTGGTCTTTTGCTGTATGTATGTATGTGTGTATGTATGTATGTATGTATGTATGTATGTAGTTCTAAAATTTAAACTAAAGTACAACGACCAAAACGAAAATCGTTTGTTTTGCAGTATAAATATTTAATTGTGATCTCCGGAATAACAATAATCAATTATAATAGTTTATGGTCATTGGAGTTCACAATTACTTTTTTGCAGAGAATTTTAATATACATACATATAGTATGTATGTATGTGTGTATACAAACATGAATGTATGTTACATCTTTAGCTTTTTTTCTTCTTCTTTTCTTTGAACCGCATAGAGATTTTGTACTTTCCGAACATTTCGTATCGACAATGGAAGCCTTAAATTGCACTATATCGCACAATTTGAAATAGAGTTTAATGGAAATCCTGAATTATATGAATTTTTTATTTTAGATTATCACAATGGTCCAAAAACTTTCTTACTGGAAGATCTTAACGCGACGAAAACATTTATCACAAGAGGGTGCAGATGGGGAAAGTAAATTAAATCGCGTATTAGGTTTATATGATTTAACCGCTCTTGGTGTCGGATCAACGCTAGGTGCTGGCGTTTATGTATTGGCTGGCCAAATTGCAAAAGATCAGGCCGGGCCTTCTGTGATGTTATCCTTTGCCATTGCAGCATTGGCGTCTCTGTTAGCTGGTAAGTATGGTTAACAGGTATATTTAAAACGAAAAAACTTTAATTCATGGACCTAAAGTTTAAAAAATTTTTTGCAATTTATGTGTGTATTTAAGGCAAGGCTACTTGCTGTAAAATTTTTTACATTTGCATATACTATGTACATACCTACATTTGTATGTATGTAGATCCGACTCATTAAGTTTATAAAACGGTTTAGAAAAATAAAATTCGAAATGCTCTTTTTCTATTTGTTAGGCATTTGTTATGCAGAATTTGGTGCTCGCGTACCCAAAGCCGGCTCGGCTTATGTTTACAGTTATGTTTGCATAGGAGAATTTGCTGCATTTGTTATTGGCTGGAATCTAATACTGGAGTATATGATTGGTACAGCCAGTGTATGTAGGGGTATAAGTCTGTACTTAGACACGCTCATCAATGATACCTTGAAAACCACGTTTGCTGAAATGGCACCCATGAATGTTTCTTTCTTGGGCAGCTATTTCGATTTCTTCGCGTTTGGTCTAGTTTTAGTATTTGGCGGTAAGTTCAACACAAAATTAGCAGAAATAAAATATGCAAATTGTATAATATCTGTATGTATCTCCAACAGTTGCGCTTGCATTTGGTGTGGAAACTTCAGCAATCGCGAATAATTTTTGTACCTGCCTGAATTTGTCTATTTTACTTTTTGTTATTATAGCTGGGTCGGTAAAAGGTAAAAAAAAACACACAGACAGACAGGACTGTTCTGGAAATCTCTTGATTTCACATCACTTGTGGCCTTTAAAAAACACGTGCGCTGTTTTCCTGTTCTGTAAATCCTGCGAAGTTTGTGTTTTTCGTTGTGGTTTTTACTTTTAAAATTTTCATCGAAAACCAAACAACAATTTCACAGAAAAAAAAATTGTCTTTAAAAGTTATTTATTTTTATTCCTCGAAAATCAACAAAGAACTATTGACCTATTTATTGATTCAATTTATTATAAAACGCACAATGGAATACTCACAAAAATAAGCAAGTGATTTGAAAATGGCAATCACAACTTGTTTGACCACTGAACAGCTTTTATGTCGTTTCAAATCACCTTGATGAGAAGTGATTTCGAGAACATGCCTGACAATAATTTAAATACTGTATTTATGCTTTTTAATTAGCAAATATTACGTATTATGTAATTTTTATTTAAATTGTTTACTTGCAGCTCGCTTTTCTAATTGGACAATTGATGTGGATGGAGTCAATAAAACTGATATAGCTGTTGTCACAGATCTGGGGATGGGTGGATTCTTCCCTTTCGGCTTTACCGGTACACTAAAGGGCGCCGCTACCTGTTTCTTTGGTTTTGTTGGTTTTGATTGCATTGCTACGACGGGCGAAGAAGTGCAAAATCCTCGTAAAAATATTCCACGTTCTATTTTATTGTCTTTGCTGGTAATATTTTTGTGCTATTTCGGCGTTTCGACAGTTCTCACCCTGATGGTGCCTTACTACCTACAAGATCCCAATGCCCCACTTCCAAGCGCGTTCAAGGCAGTGGGTTGGAACTTCGCTATGTGGATTGTGTCCATCGGTGGTTTAGTAGGATTGCTTGCGAGCTTATTTGGAGCTTTGTTTCCTTTGCCAAGAGTAATGTATTCTATGGCACAAGATGGTCTAATGTTTAGAATTTTCGCTCGAATTCATCCCAGACACCGAGTTCCAGTTATTGGCTCAATAGTTGCCGCTATTTTTACAGGTACAAAATATTCTGAATAAATTGTTTAACATATTGTTAAATTTAAACCAATTTTAGCCCTAATAGCGGGCCTATTCGATTTAGCTCAGTTAGTAAGCCTTTTGTCCATTGGCACCTTATTGGCCTACAGTGTAGTGGCCATTTCCATCACCATTTTACGATATATGGATAACACTGATACTTTGGGCAAAACGCAATCGAATGGCAATTTACACAACATAAATGGAGAGAATGTCCAGAGCAGAAATGTCAAGGGGAATGCGAACGTTAATGGAAATCATCAAACTTATACTAATGGCCGCAATGTGTCCGAAACTTCACTATTGACTTGCAAGAGGGACCGTATTACTTTCAAAAGAGTGTTGCTGCAGCTTTTCAACTTTAAGCGAGAATACACTCCCAACGAACTGTCGACGAGAATCGTGGGCACTCTTATCAGCATGTTCTGTAAGTTTCTCTTCTTCCGAAGCGTAGAAATGACGGTAACATTTTAAGTTGTTTTTTTTTTATAAAATTGTCTTTAAGGTTTTCTTTCCGCTGGCATTGGTTTGATATTTATGCAAGCCTATGACGCATTGATTAATAACCAATTGTGGGTGTTAATTTTAATGATCGCTCTATGCTCACTCACTGTAGTGGTGTTGCTTTGCATATGCCTTCAGCCGAGGGAATTGTGTACGCGGGTATTCACTGTCCCATTGGTACCTTTAGTACCGGCCATAAGTATATTCATTAACATTTATCTAATGCTTCAATTAGATGTTATGACTTGGATCAGATTTGGCGTATGGATGGCTATTGGTAAGTTTTTATTTATTACGATATTATCACATATCTATATTGAATGTTGGATACTGCATGTCGCTCTTCATTACGAAAAATTCCACTAAATGCACACATAACAAGGTAATCTGTACTAATTAAGAAACGTAATATTGCAACTACGTTTTCGGCACGTCGGTGCATGTATGATATAAATAATCTAAATAGAATAGAGTTTGAAAGACTTAAAACTTTCATTCAATTCAAAAGAATCGATAAAATATTTGGAAAGAGGTATAAACACGTCAACTTGAACCTTAATAATGCAGCAGACCCAGTGCTCAATAAAGAGCTTAGATGTTATTATTGATCTAAATGAGCTGGAAAATAATTTAAAAAAAGTAAAGCGTGCGAAGGTCACAGACGTCTTTAAACAGAACAGAAAAATATAAAGAAGTTGATAGTGCTTCCTTTAACTCGACAATATTAAGTTTTGTAACCCTAAAAAAGAAAATTCTCTATCTTAAGTAGTAAAATCCAAGAAATAATGAATTACCATTCAAACAAAAACTGGAGACCATATTGGAGCGCCATACCTTCCCGATAAAGGAAAAAGGCGAATAAACCTTCTTCCTTTTAAAGAAACTGCGAAAAGCTTTACACCGACTTGAGTTCTAGCAGACATATGCCTACCGAAAGTAATTTTATTTACAAGTATGTATGTATGTAGTTTTAGCCAATAACCCAGAAGGCACAATAATCATGAGCTTTGCATGCTGTCTTAAAAAACCTCCACCGGTACATACCCAACTGCGATCATTACACTTATTATTTTTAATTTGTTTTCTTTTTATTATTTAAATCTAGGTTTGTCCATTTACTTTTTCTATGGCCTTCCCAATAGCTTGCGAGACTTAAGGAGGCAACGTGTGGGATGGCAGAAATTAAAGTACAGCGAATATTTCTAAGGGATTCTAGCTTGTATTTCAATAGTCAATTACATTTAGTTTATTTTAAAAAACAATTGCCGCATTAAGTTAGATATGTATGTTTATCACTTTCTAGTTTTAATTTTTACATGACCAAATTTTTTACATGAAAGAAGGATACATTTGCACATCGTCGTTTAAAAATCGAACCGCCATAACCAACAAAAAAAATCAAAATAATCTTTTTGTTCTTAGTTGTAATACATTGCAATAAAAAAATTGGAATCCTTAATAACGAATTAAAATAATTTGAAAATAAAACTCTATTAATGTTACATGTTTTTTTATGTAATTTCGGGTGATTTGTGTTCTAGATGACGATATAAACCGAAAAGCGAAAATCTAAAGTACACGATCAAGTAAAATTTTCAAGCAGCCATTAAGAACCATTAACATTTATAGTCAATGCACTTGAGATATCCTTTAAAATCATTTATTTAAACTAAAACTATATGTTGTAAAACAATTGCGAATAAAATAAATGCCAACACAATTCCATAAAAAGAAACCCGTATTTATTGGACAACATAATCAAAAAACTTCCATTTTACCTTGAAGGTATGTGGAAGGGAAAATGAAAACGATAAATTAAATTGAAGTCAGTTTTTATGCGGGCTTAATTTACATCAATTGCATGAAGTTTTTTTTTTAAATTTTTATAACTTAACGGAATTTTTTTTTCACTAAAAAACTTAGCGTTTTTTGTGGAATGATTTTAGAATTACGCAGTTAGCAACATTAGTACGTACACATGCATGAATGTGCATACACACATGCAAATGTAGTTAGAGATACAAATATGAGATACTTTTTGTGTGGATACCCACACAATAGAGACATTAAATATATTTTAAGCTTTAACATTTAGTTTTAATAGTAACGTTGCAGTGATCACATATCTATGTGTTTGGCTAAGGAGTTTATATCGTGAGTGGAATAATTTAAAATACGTCGGTACGGAAGCAACCAAGAAAGAAAACAGAAAAAATTTACACAAACAAACTACCTATAATTTGTAAAACAACAACAACTAAATTCCCTATAACGTAAGAGCAATGGTAAAAGTATGTATGCATGTATGTATGTATGTATGTACATATGTATGTTTATAAAAAAATAAAAACATACATACGTATATGCACGAGTGTTTTATGTATGGGAGTGTATAAAAGATTCCAAAACGAAATTTATAAAAATATAGAAGTCTATATTGCAAGTTTTAGTGACGTCACTATTCACTAAATTAAAAAAAAAGTAAATTACACATTTTCTTACAATTTGCGTTTTACGTACATACATACATACATACATACATACATACATACATATGTACATATATTCTCTTATAAAAAAAGTTGTGTTTCAACAGAGTTCGTTCCAGAAAAAATTTTATGCAGAATCAGGAATGTTTATTTGCTACGTCATATTAATAACATCAAGGTGAAATCTACACAATACAAATTACCCAATATCAACAAAAACACAACAACAAGTGTATAGAGACACATGTAAATCCATTAACGAATACTCAAATTTATATTTGTTGCTGACTTAAAAAAAAATCAATAATAATATTGGAACAAACTCAAAAAAAGAGGAAAAAAATTCATTTTTTAACAATAAAATTTACGTAGGCTTCACAAATTTGCTCGTTCGAAGAATTATTCACCATATACTACCGCATCAACATATACTACTACTACATCAACATATTAAAGTGGTAGCTAGAAGTGGTCAAAATCTCTGATTGCTCTCTTAGAACTACTTTTTTCTCATTCAATCAAAAACAACAAAAAGCAAAATTTTCTTTTTTTTTTTTGTTGTGCCATAAAATTTGTAAAAAGAAAATAAAAAAGAAAATTCTTGAAAAACGAAAATATAAAAATATATCAAGAACAAAACATAAGGAGACAAAGAAAATTGTAAAGAAAATAAATTTCGATAACAAATACAAAATAAGACCAAAAACATTTTTTTAAAAGAAACGAAAAAGCGTGAAAAATTAAGAGTTTTTTTTTTTAACGCCAAAGACTGGCGCCCATCATTAACGTTGCAAAATGAAACCTACTGTGATATCAAACGCAAATATCTCAGCATCCAATGGGTCTGGTAATCTTCAAACTGGTGGTAATAATGTAACTATACCAAATAATAACGGATACAGAGGTCAATCGACCAGCCAACAACAATCCCAGTTTAATACACAACCTCAACACTATGTATCCGGAGATTCACAAGCGACGGGCTATGAGACTCCCGGTTCTCTTGGAAGAAACCAGCGACAGCAACAACCACACCGACAGCATCAACAAGAAATTCCAGCACATTTTCAGGTTAGCAAAGCAATTTCTTAATATTTTTATTTGTTAGTTCAAGATACGACTTTTGTACTTTCTACCATTCTCTGCTCCTTATATTTTTATTTATTGCCAATTGTTTACACTACAATAAGCCTATAAGGCCGAGCACGTATCGGTGGAACTCTTCATAAATTTCCAATATGTAAATAGAAGTACTATATACATAGATACTAGCAGTACAATAAGTACTTTAAAAATTCGACACAACGGAAATTAGAGAAGGAACAAAATTAAAATTTTTAAAAATAGTATATATTAACAATATGGAGTAATATACCGATATTGTACCCAATAATCAAGACAAATGGAATATGAGAATGAATATTTTCAAATTTCATGTTTTCGATTTTTTCTTGGGCTACAACGAAATTTACACCACTTTAACTTTTTGTTATTGTATTTTTTTATTATCATATGCATTTTCTTTCAGTCAAACATCGGTCAGCAATGAAAGCGTTGTATGTATTTCTGTTTCATCTCGGTGATTAGCATTTATTCAGTAGAAATTTCAAAATAAAATTTTTCTAGTTCAAACTGATCAATATTTAGTTCAAAAAGATTGAGCCCATACTTTGAATTTGCATTAAATAGATATTGTTTATTATATACATATGTATGTAGGTGCTTAGTTTAGTGACAGTAAGCATTACCATCCCGTTTTAAAGACAGCCGTTATATTTAGTACTGGATTTCGTAGAATATAGTAGCCAGAAATAAAGATTGTTTGTTGTTACAAGGGTGGAATTCGTCCACCTCTTACTGGTTTGCGGGCAACAATTCATAAGTGAAACAATTTATTCAACAACGTGCCTGATTTGAAAAAAATCACCATATAGCTCATTTTGGGATCACACAAGATTGTAAATAAATATTTTTCAGACGCGATAGTAATAAATTTTAGTGTTTTCTTAAGCGATCTACAATAGATATGCCACTTGAGACTATATACGGAAATGGAACAGTTGTTAAAATTTCTAGAATAATATATTAAAAATTTATTTTGAGTTACAGGCTTGCCTAGTTAACATTTTTGTTTTCGTGTTAGTTTCGTTTTTTGTCTATTACTATACATTAGCTTAAACTTATAATTAAAATACATACACTCTTGTTTAAATTGTTAATATCACAGTGAGTCATTGCTAAAAATATTTATTGTTTGTTGGCGACTTTTTTCATGTGGGCCGTACTTGTTTTGCTCTTTGCAAAACAGTAGAACCCCGTTAATTCGTAACCTCAAGAGACCAGCCATTTTTTACGATTATTGGGGTTTTAGAAATAGCGAAATTGTCCAAGATACCAACAGTTTGCTGCGAATTATTGAAATTGTGTGATTTAACCGGGTGCAAATTATAACGATTCCACTGTATTTGCATGCTTAGGTATATGTACATATGTATGTATATTTCACCTTATTTCGAATTTGATTGTGTATTTTGTATTTTGTTTTACTTTGAACAATTTTGTTTGCAAATACATACGCTTAAATAGTTAGTACACACACACTACACAATAACGCAACTCAAAGCAGTTGCATCAGTCGTATTTTTATTCCATTATACATGCACACATACATACATTAAATGTATGTTGGTATAAAAAAGAAATTTTAATATTTAAAAATATACTGGATGTAAAGGCGTGATCTTTTAAATATCCATTGGGAGTGTAAATTGAATATCCATATTTGGTGTGTGCGTGTGTGTAGTGAAGATTTATTTATTTATTTTCCTATAACATTTCATTTAAAGCTCTATTAAAATAAGTTTTAGAATGATATAAAATATTTCTAAAAAAATATCCGAATGTATCTGACTCAATGTCAAAGCATTTGAAGTCATTCAGTGGGCTACGTGATAAATAGAGTTCACCTGCTAGCAGTTCACATCACCAACACCAACGAACTGATACAAACTTCTCAGAGTTTGTCTTAAAACCAAACTTGACAAGGAATGACGGAAATTCGTTCAAAACATTATTTTATATGCATATGTTCATATGTACTTAAGTTCTTTTTTTTTAAATAACATTTATCGTTATATCGGATATTATGTATATTTTTCAGGCCGCCATTTTGGTACAGTCGCTGTTAATCGCCTTATGCCGGACTTTCGTATAGTTCGCGACCTATCACTTTCTTTTGAAGTTCGTAATGATATAGGGAATTCAATTTGTGTGGCATATTGAACCGATGCACCTGAAGGTATAATCAGGCGCGGCAAATATTTGTAATCACTATCTTTACCATATGGACCATATGGTCCACACTGGTTTTAACATTACTTTGTATAAAATTACCTTATTCTCAAGACTTAGTTTGGATTTGGGACCTAGTAACCAAAATAGCCGCTTGAACTTCAAGTTAAGATGCTGCTTCTTAGCTTTAATGCGGTTTTTCCATGTAAGCCTGCGATCGATGTGCAGACCCAAATATTTGACTGTGTCAGATTACGGAATATCAATGTTGTTAATTGATACACGTGAGCAGTTTCCACGACGCAAAGTAAACGTTACGTGTAAAGATTTTTCGGTGTTGACCTTTATCTTCCATTTATTTAACCAACTAGGAATATGTATGAATTTGTTTAATACAAAAGTATTAAGTAGTTGTTACGCTTGTTTTGTCACATATTTGCTTAGTCTAAAAATTCCTTGATTTCATAGCATTTAAAAACCACATCCAAAGCATGGAAATCCGTATTCAAATTACTTTCAGCTGTAGATTTTTGAAACGAATTTCCGCCATCCCTTGTCGAGTTTGGTTTGGAGACAAATCGATTTTGGCTCAACTGCCGCTTCTTTTGGACAAAACAATAAAAATCTTGATTAATCCTTGAAAATAAACAAACACAGCATTTTGAGTGGAACATACACACAATCGTTTTCACATTCCTATGAAAAATTACATACATATATAGATAGTTACATACATATGTAGTTACTATTTTGTTGTTAACTTATTTAATTTAATTGGTAAAAATATATTTTCTCTGCTTTTTTACAGCGGGACTTTGATTTTGCACCAGAAGTTGGTATGGATATGTTCCCTCGTACACGTTTGGGTCGCATGGCTCATGATCCTTTTGGAGATTTTGGAGGTACTACACGTAAGCGTACAAGTTTGCATGATCCCCAATTTCATAATGATGGTTTTTCTCGTTATTTTGATGACGCAGAGTTTGGTTTTCCCCAGTTCAACTCATTGGGTCGTCGTCGTATTAATCCTCATAACGATGATGATTTCTTTAATCGATTGCCTTCGGAATTTCGACAATATATACCTGAAAGTTTTACTCAAAGACGTGCAGGTACATCTATGACAGACAGCCCTGGTAGTGGCCCGACAATGGCTTATCAGCAACAGTCGAGACAGCAGCAACCTCAATCACATATTTACAATACTATGATGTCTCAGCCTTCATCAAAGAATGTTTGTGATGCCGCTATTCAAACTGAAAGTCCTACTGGACGCTCTGAAGTTGACCATAGAGTGAATACTGAAAATCTTTATCAACATGGTTTACGTAATACCATGGATATGGGAGTAAAGTCTCCATCAGAAAATGAAAACCAAAGCCCAAGATCTTCATCAGCACCACCAACAGAACAGAAAAATCATCAGCAAAAATTTTCTACTAAGCCGCAACAGATTCCTATTAATAAACATAAACATCCAACACTCCCACCTCAACAACTACATCAATTTGCCACACAGACTAGCCCACCGATACAGTCTGGAGGCTATGATAGTCAATCGCCCCAATTTCAAAAGATGCATTACGCTTCGCAACAAATGGAAGGGACTCAACCACCGCAAAACACTGGCACCTACATACGTACCATACCAATATTTGTGGAAGGAAGATCCGAGCCCCTCATCAATAATAAGGAAATTCCTAGTGAAAATGCGCCACCAACTGATGCACCTGGTTCTGGCAACTCTAGGGCTTTCACACCACCAAAACAACACGCTTACCGTCCTACACCACTTAACACTCAACAACAACCTACTCAGAGCAGTGGTGTACTACCTCAAACGCCTCACACCGTAGATACTATAAATAAAATCCAAGATATACAACGTGATGTTCTTGAATTAATGTCACGTGTCGAAAAGTTTGCAGGTACTCGTGTTGACAAAGAATACGTACATTTGGACGAAATGTTGACAAGAAATCTTTTGAAATTGGATAACATCGATACAAATGGCAAGGACAGTATACGTTTAGCACGTAGAGAAGCAATAAAATGTATACAAGCCTCCATTAATGTTCTGGAAGCTAAAGCAGAGGAAAACAAAAAGGCATCCCAAGTTAATGACGCTAATGAAGAACCCGTTCAAGAAGTACCTGCGGAAAAGCCAGCATCAACAGTACCAGAAACTGAAACACACAAATTAACTTCAGCAGCAAAATCTAGCAAACACTCGATAACTAATGCAGTTCAACGAATTGCGGAACCAGCAGATGCAAAAAATGAACCCATACCACTGCCTCCACCAGAAAATCCCAAATATAATGAAGTTAGAATTGAAGATTGTCCTGAGGATGATGCACCCACAATTTGCATTAATGAAGAATCAACACCTAAAGCTGACACGCCAATGCAAAATTCATCTGATGCAAAATGAAACTATTAATAAAACCACCAGCTATAAAAAGGCAACTTTCAAAATTAATGTTTTAAATAAAAATTATTTAAACAATATATACATAAGTACATGTACATACCTATGTGTATATAACACATTTATGTATGTCATGAGTCTAAAACTTTTTCAATTAGAGCGAACATTTTTGAATCAAGATCTTCTGTCCCAAATCATATAAGTATGTACGAGTATTTATTGAATTTCCCTGAACGAGTTTTCGAAATGTCACGTGCATATGTATGCACATATCGCACGCCCACATCAAAGGTGTCACAACTCAAAATTAATACATGGAAATTGCTTATCAAGGCCAATTAATTATAAGGTGGGAGCAAATCGAATTGGGTGTTGCTCAAATTCATCCCAATGTCAAAATTATTAAATTTTAATTTTATTTCAAATTTATACATACTTATATACTTTGATTGTGTTTAACATTGGGTGGTTACGAGCGAATTCATCACAGCGCTCATGAGGACAGCCTTAGAATTAATTCGCCTTGTTGCTTATTACCTCGTCTACCCTTACGCAATACTAACCCCTTGTTTTTTATTTTTTTATTTTATTAATTTATTTTGACTTGACGCTCTTAATTCAGCAAAAGAGTGGTAAAGCAAGTCATAGACGATGCGACCGGAAAAAAGTACTTTTATTTGCCATCTTTACCCAATAAGACATGTTTGCAAAACGAAGTTGTACTGTTTGTGGGCAAAACACCCAACGTGATTACTAACCGGGTTGTAAAACCGGTCTCAACGTCTATGGTTTGCACAATATTTTATAAGATCAAAAATAGTTTTATGCGTTTTCTGAAGAATTACAAGTTTTGAGTTGTGCCACCTGTGAAGTGGGTGTGGTGTATGTATATACATATGTATATAGCTTTATTCCCTATGCAAACAATATATGTAAAAATATTTGGTGGAAACTTATGGGGCGAGACCCATTTATTTTTTTTTTTTTATATTTATTAATGCAAAGATTTAACAAATTATACAAAACAATAAACAAAAATAATAAACAATGTTTGAATAATTTCCACAACATCGACTTGACTTTCGTTATTCGCAGGGATATAATATATGTATGTTATAGGATATAATATCAGCGCGACCTGATGGATCCAATGTGTAGCCTCCTGGCCAACTAGAACTATGTTTACTCGGCGTCTTGCCACCTCAGGGCAATCGCATAAAACATGTTCTGATGTTGCCTGTTCCTATTGACAGAGTCTGCAGCATTTCTGCTGAGATTTAGAACAGCCGCTGCTTTAATACTTTTGGGTTCAATGTGTCTTTTCGACTGCCGCATGCATGTTTAGGCTTCCGGTAATCGGGTACATCTCGTTGCTCCCCTTTGCGTATTAGGTTATTTATTAAGCTATTGCTTACCCCACAGAAGAATCCTGAAAGGAGTGTCTGGCCCCTTTTCAATCAGATAATGTTATTTCATTGCCTACAGTCTTGATTTTAAATTCAAAATTTCTGAACAAAATTGTTCAGCACCAGGAGAACATAATCAGACAGTAGGTGGATTCCTGGTTTTAATAATTTTCAAAGCTTTATATCTCCGGAACTGGTAGAGCTACAGACCTAGAAGTTGTATCATCTGTTAGGTGGTAAGTAGGGCTTTAATTCCATGTTAACTTTTTTCGCCCACTGCCACGCCCACTCTTAAAATTATGTCATTTTCCTGCAAACACCTTAATAGCTTAACAAAGAGGGGGCGTGGCAGTTTTCTGAAAACTCTACCGGATAGTCCTCTTCGCCCTCTATATGTATGTGAAGTTTCAACGCTATAGCTTGTCTAGGACAAAGGCAATAAAGCTTCAAAGAGCGATAAAAGCTTAAAATTTTTAATGGAAGAACAGGCTGAACGGTTACTTTTTAATAACTTTGAAGCTCAATAGCTCGAAAACTAGTGAAGCTTATTGGCTTAAAATTGCACCAGCTTTTAGGTAGCGTGTAGTAGTGTCACGCTATGTTAAAAAATTTCCGCCCACTGCCACGCCTACTATTATAAATATTGCACGGCGTTGTCTCCTGCACGCCTTAATATCTCTTTAAAAAAGGGGCGTGGCACTTTTTTGACTAGGCCGCTGAATAGTCGACCTCATGCCCAATGAGTCTGATGAGTTGTGATAATGTAGCTTCGCTGCTGCAAAAACTGTAGCGCTTGAAATAAGGTCACGCGCAAGCATCGGGGTGAATTGATTTTAAATTCAATAAAATTTCTGAACAAAATTGTTCAGCACCAGGAGAACATAATCAAACAGTAGGTGGATTCCTGGTTTTAATAATTTTCAAAGCTTTATATCTCCGGAACTGGTAGAGCTACAGACCTAGAAGTTGTATCATCTGTTAGGTGGTAAGTAGGGCTTTAATTCCATGTTAACTTTTTTCGCCCACTGCCACGCCCACTCTTAAAATTATGGCATTTTCCTGCAAACACCTTAATAGCTTAACAAAGAGGGGGCGTGGCAGTTTTCTGAAAACTCTACCGGATAGTCCTCTTCGCCCTCTATATGTATGTGAAGTTTCAACGCTATAGCTTGTCTAGGACAAAGGCAATAAAGCTTCAAAGAGCGATAAAAGCTTAAAATTTTTAATGGAAGAACAGGCTGAACGGTTACTTTTTAATAACTTTGAAGCTCAATAGCTCGAAAACTAGTGAAGCTTATTGGCTTAAAATTGCACCAGCTTTTAGGTAGCGTGTAGTAGTGTCACGCTATGTTAAAAAATTTCCGCCCACTGCCACGCCTACTATTATAAATATTGCACGGCGTTGTCTCCTGCACGCCTTAATATCTCTTTAAAAAAGGGGCGTGGCACTTTTTTGACTAGGCCGCTGAATAGTCGACCTCATGCCCAATGAGTCTGATGAGTTGTGATAATGTAGCTTCGCTGCTGCAAAAACTGTAGCGCTTGAAATAAGGTCACGCGCAAGCATCGGGGTGAATTGATTTTAAATTCAATAAAATTTCTGAACAAAATTGTTCAGCACCAGGAGAACATAATCAAACAGTAGGTGGATTCCTGGTTTTAATAATTTTCAAAGCTTTATATCTCCGGAACTGGTAGAGCTACAGACCTAGAAGTTGTATCATCTGTTAGGTGGTAAGTAGGGCTTTAATTCCATGTTAACTTTTTTCGCCCACTGCCACGCCCACTCTTAAAATTATGGCATTTTCCTGCAAACACCTTAATAGCTTAACAAAGAGGGGGCGTGGCAGTTTTCTGAAAACTCTACCGGATAGTCCTCTTCGCCCTCTATATGTATGTGAAGTTTCAACGCTATAGCTTGTCTAGGACAAAGGCAATAAAGCTTCAAAGAGCGATAAAAGCTTAAAATTTTTAATGGAAGAACAGGCTGAACGGTTACTTTTTAATAACTTTGAAGCTCAATAGCTCGAAAACTAGTGAAGCTTATTGGCTTAAAATTGCACCAGCTTTTAGGTAGCGTGTAGTAGTGTCACGCTATGTTAAAAAATTTCCGCCCACTTCCACGCCTACTATTATAAATATTGCACGGCGTTGTCTCCTGCACGCCTTAATATCTCTTTAAAAAAGGGGCGTGGCACTTTTTTGACTAGGCCGCTGAATAGTCGACCTCATGCCCAATGAGTCTGATGAGTTGTGATAATGTAGCTTCGCTGCTGCAAAAACTGTAGCGCTTGAAATAAGGTCACGCGCAAGCATCGGGGTGAATTGATTTTAAATTCAATAAAATTTCTGAACAAAATTGTTCAGCACCAGGAGAACATAATCAGGCAGTAGGTGGATTCCTGGTTTTAATAATTTTCAAAGCTTTATATCTCCGGAACTGGTAGAGCTACAGACCTAGAAGTTGTATCATCTGTTAGGTGGTAAGTAGGGCTTTAATTCCATGTTAACTTTTTTCGCCCACTGCCACGCCCACTCTTAAAATTATGGCATTTTCCTGCAAACACCTTAATAGCTTAACAAAGAGGGGGCGTGGCAGTTTTCTGAAAACTCTACCGGATAGTCCTCTTCGCCCTCTGTATGTATGTGAAGTTTCAACGCTATAGCTTGTCTAGGACAAAGGCAATAAAGCTTCAAAGAGCGATAAAAGCTTAAAACTTTTAATGGAAGAACAGGCTGAACGGTTACTTTTTAATAACTTTGAAGCTCAATAGCTCGAAAACTAGTGAAGCTTATTGGCTTAAAATTGCACCAGCTTTTAGGTAGCGTGTAGTAGTGTCACGCTATGTTAAAAAATTTCCGCCCACTGCCACGCCTACTATTATAAATATTGCACGGCGTTGTCTCCTGCACGCCTTAATATCTCTTTAAAAAAGGGGCGTGGCACTTTTTTGACTAGGCCGCTGAATAGTCGACCTCATGCCCAATGAGTCTGATGAGTTGTGATAATGTAGCTTCGCTGCTGCAAAAACTGTAGCGCTTGAAATAAGGTCACGCGCAAGCATCGGGGTGAATTGATTTTAAATTCAATAAAATTTCTGAACAAAATTGTTCAGCACCAGGAGAACATAATCAGGCAGTAGGTGGATTCCTGGTTTTAATAATTTTCCAAGCTTTATATCTCCGGAACTGGTAGAGCTACAGACCTAGAAGTTGTATCATCTGTTAGGTGGTAAGTAGGGCTTTAATTCCATGTTAACTTTTTTCGCCCACTACCACGCCCACTCTTAAAATTATGGCATTTTCCTGCAAACACCTTAATAGCTTAACAAAGAGGGGGCGTGGCAGTTTTCTGAAAACTCTACCGGATAGTCCTCTTCGCCCTCTGTATGTATGTGAAGTTTCAACGCTATAGCTTGTCTAGGACAAAGGCAATAAAGCTTCAAAGAGCGATAAAAGCTTAAAACTTTTAATGGAAGAACAGGCTGAACGGTTACTTTTTAATAACTTTGAAGCTCAATAGCTCGAAAACTAGTGAAGCTTATTGGCTTAAAATTGCACCAGCTTTTAGGTAGCGTGTAGTAGTGTCACGCTATGTTAAAAAATTTCCGCCCACTGCCACGCCTACTATTATAAATATTGCACGGCGTTGTCTCCTGCACGCCTTAATATCTCTTTAAAAAAGGGGCGTGGCACTTTTTTGACTAGGCCGCTGAATAGTCGACCTCATGCCCAATGAGTCTGATGAGTTGTGATAATGTAGCTTCGCTGCTGCAAAAACTGTAGCGCTTGAAATAAGGTCACGCGCAAGCATCGGGGTGAATTGATTTTAAATTCAATAAAATTTCTGAACAAAATTGTTCAGCACCAGGAGAACATAATCAAACAGTAGGTGGATTCCTGGTTTTAATAATTTTCAAAGCTTTATATCTCCGGAACTGGTAGAGCTACAGACCTAGAAGTTGTATCATCTGTTAGGTGGTAAGTAGGGCTTTAATTCCATGTTAACTTTTTTCGCCCACTGCCACGCCCACTCTTAAAATTATGGCATTTTCCTGCAAACACCTTAATAGCTTAACAAAGAGGGGGCGTGGCAGTTTTCTGAAAACTCTACCGGATAGTCCTCTTCGCCCTCTATATGTATGTGAAGTTTCAACGCTATAGCTTGTCTAGGACAAAGGCAATAAAGCTTCAAAGAGCGATAAAAGCTTAAAATTTTTAATGGAAGAACAGGCTGAACGGTTACTTTTTAATAACTTTGAAGCTCAATAGCTCGAAAACTAGTGAAGCTTATTGGCTTAAAATTGCACCAGCTTTTAAGTAGCGTGTAGTAGTGTCACGCTATGTTAAAAAATTTCCGCCCACTTCCACGCCTACTATTATAAATATTGCACGGCGTTGTCTCCTGCACGCCTTAATATCTCTTTAAAAAAGGGGCGTGGCACTTTTTTGACTAGGCCGCTGAATAGTCGACCTCATGCCCAATGAGTCTGATGAGTTGTGATAATGTAGCTTCGCTGCTGCAAAAACTGTAGCGCTTGAAATAAGGTCACGCGCAAGCATCGGGGTGAATTGATTTTAAATTCAATAAAATTTCTGAACAAAATTGTTCAGCACCAGGAGAACATAATCAAACAGTAGGTGGATTCCTGGTTTTAATAATTTTCAAAGCTTTATATCTCCGGAACTGGTAGAGCTACAGACCTAGAAGTTGTATCATCTGTTAGGTGGTAAGTAGGGCTTTAATTCCATGTTAACTTTTTTCGCCCACTGCCACGCCCACTCTTAAAATTATGGCATTTTCCTGCAAACACCTTAATAGCTTAACAAAGAGGGGGCGTGGCAGTTTTCTGAAAACTCTACCGGATAGTCCTCTTCGCCCTCTATATGTATGTGAAGTTTCAACGCTATAGCTTGTCTAGGACAAAGGCAATAAAGCTTCAAAGAGCGATAAAAGCTTAAAATTTTTAATGGAAGAACAGGCTGAACGGTTACTTTTTAATAACTTTGAAGCTCAATAGCTCGAAAACTAGTGAAGCTTATTGGCTTAAAATTGCACCAGCTTTTAGGTAGCGTGTAGTAGTGTCACGCTATGTTAAAAAATTTCCGCCCACTGCCACGCCTACTATTATAAATATTGCACGGCGTTGTCTCCTGCACGCCTTAATATCTCTTTAAAAAAGGGGCGTGGCACTTTTTTGACTAGGCCGCTGAATAGTCGACCTCATGCCCAATGAGTCTGATGAGTTGTGATAATGTAGCTTCGCTGCTGCAAAAACTGTAGCGCTTGAAATAAGGTCACGCGCAAGCATCGGGGTGAATTGATTTTAAATTCAATAAAATTTCTGAACAAAATTGTTCAGCACCAGGAGAACATAATCAAACAGTAGGTGGATTCCTGGTTTTAATAATTTTCAAAGCTTTATATCTCCGGAACTGGTAGAGCTACAGACCTAGAAGTTGTATCATCTGTTAGGTGGTAAGTAGGGCTTTAATTCCATGTTAACTTTTTTCGCCCACTGCCACGCCCACTCTTAAAATTATGGCATTTTCCTGCAAACACCTTAATAGCTTAACAAAGAGGGGGCGTGGCAGTTTTCTGAAAACTCTACCGGATAGTCCTCTTCGCCCTCTATATGTATGTGAAGTTTCAACGCTATAGCTTGTCTAGGACAAAGGCAATAAAGCTTCAAAGAGCGATAAAAGCTTAAAATTTTTAATGGAAGAACAGGCTGAACGGTTACTTTTTAATAACTTTGAAGCTCAATAGCTCGAAAACTAGTGAAGCTTATTGGCTTAAAATTGCACCAGCTTTTAGGTAGCGTGTAGTAGTGTCACGCTATGTTAAAAAATTTCCGCCCACTTCCACGCCTACTATTATAAATATTGCACGGCGTTGTCTCCTGCACGCCTTAATATCTCTTTAAAAAAGGGGCGTGGCACTTTTTTGACTAGGCCGCTGAATAGTCGACCTCATGCCCAATGAGTCTGATGAGTTGTGATAATGTAGCTTCGCTGCTGCAAAAACTGTAGCGCTTGAAATAAGGTCACGCGCAAGCATCGGGGTGAATTGATTTTAAATTCAATAAAATTTCTGAACAAAATTGTTCAGCACCAGGAGAACATAATCAGGCAGTAGGTGGATTCCTGGTTTTAATAATTTTCAAAGCTTTATATCTCCGGAACTGGTAGAGCTACAGACCTAGAAGTTGTATCATCTGTTAGGTGGTAAGTAGGGCTTTAATTCCATGTTAACTTTTTTCGCCCACTGCCACGCCCACTCTTAAAATTATGGCATTTTCCTGCAAACACCTTAATAGCTTAACAAAGAGGGGGCGTGGCAGTTTTCTGAAAACTCTACCGGATAGTCCTCTTCGCCCTCTATATGTATGTGAAGTTTCAACGCTATAGCTTGTCTAGGACAAAGGCAATAAAGCTTCAAAGAGCGATAAAAGCTTAAAATTTTTAATGGAAGAACAGGCTGAACGGTTACTTTTTAATAACTTTGAAGCTCAATAGCTCGAAAACTAGTGAAGCTTATTGGCTTAAAATTGCACCAGCTTTTAGGTAGCGTGTAGTAGTGTCACGCTATGTTAAAAAATTTCCGCCCACTGCCACGCCTACTATTATAAATATTGCACGGCGTTGTCTCCTGCACGCCTTAATATCTCTTTAAAAAAGGGGCGTGGCACTTTTTTGACTAGGCCGCTGAATAGTCGACCTCATGCCCAATGAGTCTGATGAGTTGTGATAATGTAGCTTCGCTGCTGCAAAAACTGTAGCGCTTGAAATAAGGTCACGCGCAAGCATCGGGGTGAATTGATTTTAAATTCAATAAAATTTCTGAACAAAATTGTTCAGCACCAGGAGAACATAATCAGGCAGTAGGTGGATTCCTGGTTTTAATAATTTTCCAAGCTTTATATCTCCGGAACTGGTAGAGCTACAGACCTAGAAGTTGTATCATCTGTTAGGTGGTAAGTAGGGCTTTAATTCCATGTTAACTTTTTTCGCCCACTGCCACGCCCACTCTTAAAATTATGGCATTTTCCTGCAAACACCTTAATAGCTTAACAAAGAGGGGGCGTGGCAGTTTTCTGAAAACTCTACCGGATAGTCCTCTTCGCCCTCTGTATGTATGTGAAGTTTCAACGCTATAGCTTGTCTAGGACAAAGGCAATAAAGCTTCAAAGAGCGATAAAAGCTTAAAACTTTTAATGGAAGAACAGGCTGAACGGTTACTTTTTAATAACTTTGAAGCTCAATAGCTCGAAAACTAGTGAAGCTTATTGGCTTAAAATTGCACCAGCTTTTAGGTAGCGTGTAGTAGTGTCACGCTATGTTAAAAAATTTCCGCCCACTGCCACGCCTACTATTATAAATATTGCACGGCGTTGTCTCCTGCACGCCTTAATATCTCTTTAAAAAAGGGGCGTGGCACTTTTTTGACTAGGCCGCTGAATAGTCGACCTCATGCCCAATGAGTCTGATGAGTTGTGATAATGTAGCTTCGCTGCTGCAAAAACTGTAGCGCTTGAAATAAGGTCACGCGCAAGCATCGGGGTGAATTGATTTTAAATTCAATAAAATTTCTGAACAAAATTGTTCAGCACCAGGAGAACATAATCAGGCAGTAGGTGGATTCCTGGTTTTAATAATTTTCAAAGCTTTATATCTCCGGAACTGGTAGAGCTACAGACCTAGAAGTTGTATCATCTGTTAGGTGGTAAGTAGGGCTTTAATTCCATGTTAACTTTTTTCGCCCACTGCCACGCCCACTCTTAAAATTATGGCATTTTCCTGCAAACACCTTAATAGCTTAACAAAGAGGGGGCGTGGCAGTTTTCTGAAAACTCTACCGGATAGTCCTCTTCGCCCTCTATATGTATGTGAAGTTTCAACGCTATAGCTTGTCTAGGACAAAGGCAATAAAGCTTCAAAGAGTGATAAAAGCTTAAAATTTTTAATGGAAGAACAGGCTGAACGGTTACTTTTTAATAACTTTGAAGCTCAATAGCTCGAAAACTAGTGAAGCTTATTGGCTTAAAATTGCACCAGCTTTTAAGTAGCGTGTAGTAGTGTCACGCTATGTTAAAAAATTTCCGCCCACTTCCACGCCTACTATTATAAATATTGCACGGCGTTGTCTCCTGCACGCCTTAATATCTCTTTAAAAAAGGGGCGTGGCACTTTTTTGACTAGACCGCTGAATAGTCGACCTCATGCCCAATGAGTCTGATGAGTTGTGATAATGTAGCTTCGCTGCTGCAAAAACTGTAGCGCTTGAAATAAGGTCACGCGCAAGCATCGGGGTGAATTGATTTTAAATTCAATAAAATTTCTGAACAAAATTGTTCAGCACCAGGAGAACATAATCAAACAGTAGGTGGATTCCTGGTTTTAATAATTTTCAAAGCTTTATATCTCCGGAACTGGTAGAGCTACAGACCTAGAAGTTGTATCATCTGTTAGGTGGTAAGTAGGGCTTTAATTCCATGTTAACTTTTTTCGCCCACTGCCACGCCCACTCTTAAAATTATGGCATTTTCCTGCAAACACCTTAATAGCTTAACAAAGAGGGGGCGTGGCAGTTTTCTGAAAACTCTACCGGATAGTCCTCTTCGCCCTCTGTATGTATGTGAAGTTTCAACGCTATAGCTTGTCTAGGACAAAGGCAATAAAGCTTCAAAGAGCGATAAAAGCTTAAAACTTTTAATGGAAGAACAGGCTGAACGGTTACTTTTTAATAACTTTGAAGCTCAATAGCTCGAAAACTAGTGAAGCTTATTGGCTTAAAATTGCACCAGCTTTTAGGTAGCGTGTAGTAGTGTCACGCTATGTTAAAAAATTTCCGCCCCTGCCACGCCTACTATTATAAATATTGCACGGCGTTGTCTCCTGCACGCCTTAATATCTCTTTAAAAAAGGGGCGTGGCACTTTTTTGACTAGGCCGCTGAATAGTCGACCTCATGCCCAATGAGTCTGATGAGTTGTGATAATGTAGCTTCGCTGCTGCAAAAACTGTAGCGCTTGAAATAAGGTCACGCGCAAGCATCGGGGTGAATTGATTTTAAATTCAATAAAATTTCTGAACAAAATTGTTCAGCACCAGGAGAACATAATCAAACAGTAGGTGGATTCCTGGTTTTAATAATTTTCAAAGCTTTATATCTCCGGAACTGGTAGAGCTACAGACCTAGAAGTTGTATCATCTGTTAGGTGGTAAGTAGGGCTTTAATTCCATGTTAACTTTTTTCGCCCACTGCCACGCCCACTCTTAAAATTATGGCATTTTCCTGCAAACACCTTAATAGCTTAACAAAGAGGGGGCGTGGCAGTTTTCTGAAAACTCTACCGGATAGTCCTCTTCGCCCTCTATATGTATGTGAAGTTTCAACGCTATAGCTTGTCTAGGACAAAGGCAATAAAGCTTCAAAGAGCGATAAAAGCTTAAAATTTTTAATGGAAGAACAGGCTGAACGGTTACTTTTTAATAACTTTGAAGCTCAATAGCTCGAAAACTAGTGAAGCTTATTGGCTTAAAATTGCACCAGCTTTTAGGTAGCGTGTAGTAGTGTCACGCTATGTTAAAAAATTTCCGCCCACTGCCACGCCTACTATTATAAATATTGCACGGCGTTGTCTCCTGCACGCCTTAATATCTCTTTAAAAAAGGGGCGTGGCACTTTTTTGACTAGGCCGCTGAATAGTCGACCTCATGCCCAATGAGTCTGATGAGTTGTGATAATGTAGCTTCGCTGCTGCAAAAACTGTAGCGCTTGAAATAAGGTCACGCGCAAGCATCGGGGTGAATTGATTTTAAATTCAATAAAATTTCTGAACAAAATTGTTCAGCACCAGGAGAACATAATCAAACAGTAGGTGGATTCCTGGTTTTAATAATTTTCAAAGCTTTATATCTCCGGAACTGGTAGAGCTACAGACCTAGAAGTTGTATCATCTGTTAGGTGGTAAGTAGGGCTTTAATTCCATGTTAACTTTTTTCGCCCACTGCCACGCCCACTCTTAAAATTATGGCATTTTCCTGCAAACACCTTAATAGCTTAACAAAGAGGGGGCGTGGCAGTTTTCTGAAAACTCTACCGGATAGTCCTCTTCGCCCTCTATATGTATGTGAAGTTTCAACGCTATAGCTTGTCTAGGACAAAGGCAATAAAGCTTCAAAGAGCGATAAAAGCTTAAAATTTTTAATGGAAGAACAGGCTGAACGGTTACTTTTTAATAACTTTGAAGCTCAATAGCTCGAAAACTAGTGAAGCTTATTGGCTTAAAATTGCACCAGCTTTTAGGTAGCGTGTAGTAGTGTCACGCTATGTTAAAAAATTTCCGCCCACTTCCACGCCTACTATTATAAATATTGCACGGCGTTGTCTCCTGCACGCCTTAATATCTCTTTAAAAAAGGGGCGTGGCACTTTTTTGACTAGGCCGCTGAATAGTCGACCTCATGCCCAATGAGTCTGATGAGTTGTGATAATGTAGCTTCGCTGCTGCAAAAACTGTAGCGCTTGAAATAAGGTCACGCGCAAGCATCGGGGTGAATTGATTTTAAATTCAATAAAATTTCTGAACAAAATTGTTCAGCACCAGGAGAACATAATCAGGCAGTAGGTGGATTCCTGGTTTTAATAATTTTCAAAGCTTTATATCTCCGGAACTGGTAGAGCTACAGACCTAGAAGTTGTATCATCTGTTAGGTGGTAAGTAGGGCTTTAATTCCATGTTAACTTTTTTCGCCCACTGCCACGCCCACTCTTAAAATTATGGCATTTTCCTGCAAACACCTTAATAGCTTAACAAAGAGGGGGCGTGGCAGTTTTCTGAAAACTCTACCGGATAGTCCTCTTCGCCCTCTATATGTATGTGAAGTTTCAACGCTATAGCTTGTCTAGGACAAAGGCAATAAAGCTTCAAAGAGCGATAAAAGCTTAAAATTTTTAATGGAAGAACAGGCTGAACGGTTACTTTTTAATAACTTTGAAGCTCAATAGCTCGAAAACTAGTGAAGCTTATTGGCTTAAAATTGCACCAGCTTTTAGGTAGCGTGTAGTAGTGTCACGCTATGTTAAAAAATTTCCGCCCACTGCCACGCCTACTATTATAAATATTGCACGGCGTTGTCTCCTGCACGCCTTAATATCTCTTTAAAAAAGGGGCGTGGCACTTTTTTGACTAGGCCGCTGAATAGTCGACCTCATGCCCAATGAGTCTGATGAGTTGTGATAATGTAGCTTCGCTGCTGCAAAAACTGTAGCGCTTGAAATAAGGTCACGCGCAAGCATCGGGGTGAATTGATTTTAAATTCAATAAAATTTCTGAACAAAATTGTTCAGCACCAGGAGAACATAATCAGGCAGTAGGTGGATTCCTGGTTTTAATAATTTTCAAAGCTTTATATCTCCGGAACTGGTAGAGCTACAGACCTAGAAGTTGTATCATCTGTTAGGTGGTAAGTAGGGCTTTAATTCCATGTTAACTTTTTTCGCCCACTGCCACGCCCACTCTTAAAATTATGGCATTTTCCTGCAAACACCTTAATAGCTTAACAAAGAGGGGGCGTGGCAGTTTTCTGAAAACTCTACCGGATAGTCCTCTTCGCCCTCTATATGTATGTGAAGTTTCAACGCTATAGCTTGTCTAGGACAAAGGCAATAAAGCTTCAAAGAGTGATAAAAGCTTAAAATTTTTAATGGAAGAACAGGCTGAACGGTTACTTTTTAATAACTTTGAAGCTCAATAGCTCGAAAACTAGTGAAGCTTATTGGCTTAAAATTGCACCAGCTTTTAAGTAGCGTGTAGTAGTGTCACGCTATGTTAAAAAATTTCCGCCCACTTCCACGCCTACTATTATAAATATTGCACGGCGTTGTCTCCTGCACGCCTTAATATCTCTTTAAAAAAGGGGCGTGGCACTTTTTTGACTAGACCGCTGAATAGTCGACCTCATGCCCAATGAGTCTGATGAGTTGTGATAATGTAGCTTCGCTGCTGCAAAAACTGTAGCGCTTGAAATAAGGTCACGCGCAAGCATCGGGGTGAATTGATTTTAAATTCAATAAAATTTCTGAACAAAATTGTTCAGCACCAGGAGAACATAATCAAACAGTAGGTGGATTCCTGGTTTTAATAATTTTCAAAGCTTTATATCTCCGGAACTGGTAGAGCTACAGACCTAGAAGTTGTATCATCTGTTAGGTGGTAAGTAGGGCTTTAATTCCATGTTAACTTTTTTCGCCCACTGCCACGCCCACTCTTAAAATTATGGCATTTTCCTGCAAACACCTTAATAGCTTAACAAAGAGGGGGCGTGGCAGTTTTCTGAAAACTCTACCGGATAGTCCTCTTCGCCCTCTGTATGTATGTGAAGTTTCAACGCTATAGCTTGTCTAGGACAAAGGCAATAAAGCTTCAAAGAGCGATAAAAGCTTAAAACTTTTAATGGAAGAACAGGCTGAACGGTTACTTTTTAATAACTTTGAAGCTCAATAGCTCGAAAACTAGTGAAGCTTATTGGCTTAAAATTGCACCAGCTTTTAGGTAGCGTGTAGTAGTGTCACGCTATGTTAAAAAATTTCCGCCCACTGCCACGCCTACTATTATAAATATTGCATGGCGTTGTCTCCTGCACGCCTTAATATCTCTTTAAAAAAGGGGCGTGACACTTTTTTGACTAGGCCGCTGAATAGTCGACCTCATGCCCAATGAGTCTGATGAGTTGTGATAATGTAGCTTCGCTGCTGCAAAAACTGTAGCGCTTGAAATAAGGTCACGCGCAAGCATCGGGGTTAATTGATTTTAAATTCAATAAAATTTCTGAACAAAATTGTTCAGCACCAGGAGAACATAATCAAACAGTAGGTGGATTCCTGGTTTTAATAATTTTCAAAGCTTTATATCTCCGGAACTGGTAGAGCTACAGACCTAGAAGTTGTATCATCTGTTAGGTGGTAAGTAGGGCTTTAATTCCATGTTAACTTTTTTCGCCCACTGCCACGCCCACTCTTAAAATTATGGCATTTTCCTGCAAACACCTTAATAGCTTAACAAAGAGGGGGCGTGGCAGTTTTCTGAAAACTCTACCGGATAGTCCTCTTCGCCCTCTATATGTATGTGAAGTTTCAACGCTATAGCTTGTCTAGGACAAAGGCAATAAAGCTTCAAAGAGCGATAAAAGCTTAAAATTTTTAATGGAAGAACAGGCTGAACGGTTACTTTTTAATAACTTTGAAGCTCAATAGCTCGAAAACTAGTGAAGCTTATTGGCTTAAAATTGCACCAGCTTTTAGGTAGCGTGTAGTAGTGTCACGCTATGTTAAAAAATTTCCGCCCACTGCCACGCCTACTATTATAAATATTGCACGGCGTTGTCTCCTGCACGCCTTAATATCTCTTTAAAAAAGGGGCGTGGCACTTTTTTGACTAGGCCGCTGAATAGTCGACCTCATGCCCAATGAGTCTGATGAGTTGTGATAATGTAGCTTCGCTGCTGCAAAAACTGTAGCGCTTGAAATAAGGTCACGCGCAAGCATCGGGGTGAATTGATTTTAAATTCAATAAAATTTCTGAACAAAATTGTTCAGCACCAGGAGAACATAATCAAACAGTAGGTGGATTCCTGGTTTTAATAATTTTCAAAGCTTTATATCTCCGGAACTGGTAGAGCTACAGACCTAAAAGTTGTATCATCTGTTAGGTGGTAAGTAGGGCTTTAATTCCATGTTAACTTTTTTCGCCCACTGCCACGCCCACTCTTAAAATTATGGCATTTTCCTGCAAACACCTTAATAGCTTAACAAAGAGGGGGCGTGGCAGTTTTCTGAAAACTCTACCGGATAGTCCTCTTCGCCCTCTATATGTATGTGAAGTTTCAACGCTATAGCTTGTCTAGGACAAAGGCAATAAAGCTTCAAAGAGCGATAAAAGCTTAAAATTTTTAATGGAAGAACAGGCTGAACGGTTACTTTTTAATAACTTTGAAGCTCAATAGCTCGAAAACTAGTGAAGCTTATTGGCTTAAAATTGCACCAGCTTTTAGGTAGCGTGTAGTAGTGTCACGCTATGTTAAAAAATTTCCGCCCACTTCCACGCCTACTATTATAAATATTGCACGGCGTTGTCTCCTGCACGCCTTAATATCTCTTTAAAAAAGGGGCGTGGCACTTTTTTGACTAGGCCGCTGAATAGTCGACCTCATGCCCAATGAGTCTGATGAGTTGTGATAATGTAGCTTCGCTGCTGCAAAAACTGTAGCGCTTGAAATAAGGTCACGCGCAAGCATCGGGGTGAATTGATTTTAAATTCAATAAAATTTCTGAACAAAATTGTTCAGCACCAGGAGAACATAATCAAACAGTAGGTGGATTCCTGGTTTTAATAATTTTCAAAGCTTTATATCTCCGGAACTGGTAGAGCTACAGACCTAGAAGTTGTATCATCTGTTAGGTGGTAAGTAGGGCTTTAATTCCATGTTAACTTTTTTCGCCCACTGCCACGCCCACTCTTAAAATTATGGCATTTTCCTGCAAACACCTTAATAGCTTAACAAAGAGGGGGCGTGGCAGTTTTCTGAAAACTCTACCGGATAGTCCTCTTCGCCCTCTGTATGTATGTGAAGTTTCAACGCTATAGCTTGTCTAGGACAAAGGCAATAAAGCTTCAAAGAGCGATAAAAGCTTAAAACTTTTAATGGAAGAACAGGCTGAACGGTTACTTTTTAATAACTTTGAAGCTCAATAGCTCGAAAACTAGTGAAGCTTATTGGCTTAAAATTGCACCAGCTTTTAGGTAGCGTGTAGTAGTGTCACGCTATGTTAAAAAATTTCCGCCCACTGCCACGCCTACTATTATAAATATTGCACGGCGTTGTCTCCTGCACGCCTTAATATCTCTTTAAAAAAGGGGCGTGGCACTTTTTTGACTAGGCCGCTGAATAGTCGACCTCATGCCCAATGAGTCTGATGAGTTGTGATAATGTAGCTTCGCTGCTGCAAAAACTGTAGCGCTTGAAATAAGGTCACGCGCAAGCATCGGGGTGAATTGATTTTAAATTCAATAAAATTTCTGAACAAAATTGTTCAGCACCAGGAGAACATAATCAAACAGTAGGTGGATTCCTGGTTTTAATAATTTTCAAAGCTTTATATCTCCGGAACTGGTAGAGCTACAGACCTAGAAGTTGTATCATCTGTTAGGTGGTAAGTAGGGCTTTAATTCCATGTTAACTTTTTTCGCCCACTGCCACGCCCACTCTTAAAATTATGGCATTTTCCTGCAAACACCTTAATAGCTTAACAAAGAGGGGGCGTGGCAGTTTTCTGAAAACTCTACCGGATAGTCCTCTTCGCCCTCTGTATGTATGTGAAGTTTCAACGCTATAGCTTGTCTAGGACAAAGGCAATAAAGCTTCAAAGAGCGATAAAAGCTTAAAACTTTTAATGGAAGAACAGGCTGAACGGTTACTTTTTAATAACTTTGAAGCTCAATAGCTCGAAAACTAGTGAAGCTTATTGGCTTAAAATTGCACCAGCTTTTAGGTAGCGTGTAGTAGTGTCACGCTATGTTAAAAAATTTCCGCCCACTGCCACGCCTACTATTATAAATATTGCACGGCGTTGTCTCCTGCACGCCTTAATATCTCTTTAAAAAAGGGGCGTGGCACTTTTTTGACTAGGCCGCTGAATAGTCGACCTCATGCCCAATGAGTCTGATGAGTTGTGATAATGTAGCTTCGCTGCTGCAAAAACTGTAGCGCTTGAAATAAGGTCACGCGCAAGCATCGGGGTGAATTGATTTTAAATTCAATAAAATTTCTGAACAAAATTGTTCAGCACCAGGAGAACATAATCAAACAGTAGGTGGATTCCTGGTTTTAATAATTTTCAAAGCTTTAATCTCCGGAACTGGTAGAGCTACAGACCTAGAAGTTGTATCATCTGTTAGGTGGTAAGTAGGGCTTTAATTCCATGTTAACTTTTTTCGCCCACTGCCACGCCCACTCTTAAAATTATGGCATTTTCCTGCAAACACCTTAATAGCTTAACAAAGAGGGGGCGTGGCAGTTTTCTGAAAACTCTACCGGATAGTCCTCTTCGCCCTCTGTATGTATGTGAAGTTTCAACGCTATAGCTTGTCTAGGACAAAGGCAATAAAGCTTCAAAGAGCGATAAAAGCTTAAAACTTTTAATGGAAGAACAGGCTGAACGGTTACTTTTTAATAACTTTGAAGCTCAATAGCTCGAAAACTAGTGAAGCTTATTGGCTTAAAATTGCACCAGCTTTTAGGTAGCGTGTAGTAGTGTCACGCTATGTTAAAAAATTTCCGCCCACTGCCACGCCTACTATTATAAATATTGCACGGCGTTGTCTCCTGCACGCCTTAATATCTCTTTAAAAAAGGGGCGTGGCACTTTTTTGACTAGGCCGCTGAATAGTCGACCTCATGCCCAATGAGTCTGATGAGTTGTGATAATGTAGCTTCGCTGCTGCAAAAACTGTAGCGCTTGAAATAAGGTCACGCGCAAGCATCGGGGTGAATTGATTTTAAATTCAATAAAATTTCTGAACAAAATTGTTCAGCACCAGGAGAACATAATCAAACAGTAGGTGGATTCCTGGTTTTAATAATTTTCAAAGCTTTATATCTCCGGAACTGGTAGAGCTACAGACCTAGAAGTTGTATCATCTGTTAGGTGGTAAGTAGGGCTTTAATTCCATGTTAACTTTTTTCGCCCACTGCCACGCCCACTCTTAAAATTATGGCATTTTCCTGCAAACACCTTAATAGCTTAACAAAGAGGGGGCGTGGCAGTTTTCTGAAAACTCTACCGGATAGTCCTCTTCGCCCTCTGTATGTATGTGAAGTTTCAACGCTATAGCTTGTCTAGGACAAAGGCAATAAAGCTTCAAAGAGCGATAAAAGCTTAAAACTTTTAATGGAAGAACAGGCTGAACGGTTACTTTTTAATAACTTTGAAGCTCAATAGCTCGAAAACTAGTGAAGCTTATTGGCTTAAAATTGCACCAGCTTTTAGGTAGCGTGTAGTAGTGTCACGCTATGTTAAAAAATTTCCGCCCACTGCCACGCCTACTATTATAAATATTGCACGGCGTTGTCTCCTGCACGCCTTAATATCTCTTTAAAAAAGGGGCGTGGCACTTTTTTGACTAGGCCGCTGAATAGTCGACCTCATGCCCAATGAGTCTGATGAGTTGTGATAATGTAGCTTCGCTGCTGCAAAAACTGTAGCGCTTGAAATAAGGTCACGCGCAAGCATCGGGGTGAATTGATTTTAAATTCAATAAAATTTCTGAACAAAATTGTTCAGCACCAGGAGAACATAATCAAACAGTAGGTGGATTCCTGGTTTTAATAATTTTCAAAGCTTTATATCTCCGGAACTGGTAGAGCTACAGACCTAGAAGTTGTATCATCTGTTAGGTGGTAAGTAGGGCTTTAATTCCATGTTAACTTTTTTCGCCCACTGCCACGCCCACTCTTAAAATTATGGCATTTTCCTGCAAACACCTTAATAGCTTAACAAAGAGGGGGCGTGGCAGTTTTCTGAAAACTCTACCGGATAGTCCTCTTCGCCCTCTATATGTATGTGAAGTTTCAACGCTATAGCTTGTCTAGGACAAAGGCAATAAAGCTTCAAAGAGCGATAAAAGCTTAAAATTTTTAATGGAAGAACAGGCTGAACGGTTACTTTTTAATAACTTTGAAGCTCAATAGCTCGAAAACTAGTGAAGCTTATTGGCTTAAAATTGCACCAGCTTTTAGGTAGCGTGTAGTAGTGTCACGCTATGTTAAAAAATTTCCGCCCATTGCCACGCCTACTATTATAAATATTGCACGGCGTTGTCTCCTGCACGCCTTAATATCTCTTTAAAAAAGGGGCGTGGCACTTTTTTGACTAGGCCGCTGAATAGTCGACCTCATGCCCAATGAGTCTGATGAGTTGTGATAATGTAGCTTCGCTGCTGCAAAAACTGTAGCGCTTGAAATAAGGTCACGCGCAAGCATCGGGGTGAATTGATTTTAAATTCAATAAAATTTCTGAACAAAATTGTTCAGCACCAGGAGAACATAATCAGGCAGTAGGTGGATTCCTGGTTTTAATAATTTTCAAAGCTTTATATCTCCGGAACTGGTAGAGCTACAGACCTAGAAGTTGTATCATCTGTTAGGTAGTAAGTAGGGCTTTAATTCCATGTTAACTTTTTTCGCCCACTGCCACGCCCACTCTTAAAATTATGGCATTTTCCTGCAAACACCTTAATAGTTTAACAAAGAGGGGGCGTGGCAGTTTTCTGAAAACTCTACCGGATAGTCCTCTTCGCCCTCTGTATGTATGTGAAGTTTCAACGCTATAGCTTGTCTAGGACAAAGGCAATAAAGCTTCAAAGAGCGATAAAAGCTTAAAATTTTTAATGGAAGAACAGGCTGAACTGTTACTTTTTAATAACTTTGAAGCTCAATAGCTCGAAAACTAGTGAAGCTTATTGGCTTAAAATTGCACCAGCTTTTAGGTAGCGTATAGTAGTGTCACGCTATGTTAAAAAATTTCCGCCCACTGTCACGCCTACTATTATAAATATTGTACGGCGTTGTCTCCTGCACGCCTTAATATCTCTTAAAAAAGGGGCGTGGCACTTTTTTGACTAGGCCGCTGAATAGTCGACCTCATGACCAATGAGGTTTAAACATTATACAAATAAGATCGATCCTTTACAAAAGAACAAAAATGATTTTAGGAAATCTTATGCCAAACAACTTAAAATTGAATAGTTAAAGGTACATAACTAAGCAAATTAATTTATACATAGTAATGTACTTATGTATGTATGTATGAATAAGTAAGCGTACGTGCCATGATATTCTATAAACCACTTCCTTTAATTTTTATTGGACAACAGTAAATTGGATGAAAAGATTTTGTTAGTTCAATTAACTTTTAGTTTTTATTTTTGTTATCAAAATTAGCTGCAAAGAATTGCTCATATGCTTCTTGCTTAGCTTTATAACGAGCTTCTCTTTCTTGTTGGCGTTTTTTCGAAAATCGTTCATGAGTTCTTTTCATTTCCTGGACTTCTTTCATTTCTTCTTTATCTTCATCCTAAAATGTATATGTAGAAAATTAAAACAAGTAACAAGGTTCAATTGCATTACAACAAATTCAATTCTCACACTCATATTGAGACGTAATACTAATGCTCTTCTCCCGTCCGACATAGGCTGAGAATATTGCATAAATTTTGTTAGCCTAACCGGAGGTGGAACACTGCGCTCCACTACCAACACGATTCGAGCCCATTGTCTTTGCCATTCGTTACGTATCTCTGCTATTTTTTGGTATGTGTTTCCCATCATAGCAATTAACATATTAACCAACAGCACGCTTACTATCACCATGAATAGAAAAAAAAGTATTTTTGCCTCAACTTCGTGTTGCGTTGAAGACATTGCGCCGTAGTAATCGCCAAAGTTAGTTAGAGACATTAAAAACATGGCCACGACCGATTCCATTGGTGAAGGCATTGGGTTGGATCCCGAATCGTCAATCTCCTCCGGAGTTGCCGGATTATCAAAAGTTAAAAATATTATATAATACGCTTGGGAAAATCCCATTACAAATACTAGATAAATTGAAACAAAACGAATCAGATCACCCATCACCATTCTATATATCATCACGACGAAAGGGCCAACAGTTTTGAAACCCCTAAAGAGTAAAAGAAAGACTTAAAAATGAGCACTTGCATTTCGTAATGTGTTTATTTTTAAACATATGTATGTACCTACAAAAAAATAGAAAGTAGGGTGCAGTTGTTAACATTATACAAACGGCAACGTGGTCATCTAATTCCGTTAAACATGATAATCTCAACCAGGGAATGGACATCATTAGACAACATGAAAATAAAAACATAACCCTTGATGGTGCTGTCATCTTAAAATAAAAACGAGTCCATAAAAATATGTATAACTTTTTGCGCTTCAAAAGTTTATACTAACGAGATTTTCAATGAACATTTTATATCCTAAAAATCGGGCTTCACGTAAAGCTGATAACAGATACAGTATAGCGCCAAAAAAAATTACTATTTCCGATATAATTCGAACCTTTGTGTTTAGGGAGAAAGAAATTATATTTATTATACGTCTACATATTCCGTTCGGAATCAATTTGATTCTGTAGTTACTATTTCGAACGGGTTGGATTAATCTTCTCAAGATGTCGTTTGCATTAAACCGATAAAAGAAAAACGCTTATTATGTATTAATGTATGTATGTATGTATGTATATATGAATAGCAACATAACAGCTTATCGAAACAAAAACAGCTTATTGTATGATAAAATTTGCGTGAAAATAATTGTCCATTGTAGCAAAAAAAAAGTAACGTAAAATCAATAGTGTTACAAAATTCGTCGTCGAGTTGTAAGAAAGCCTTCGGATCTTTTTTCCTCCTTTGACACACGCTGCAAGTTTTATTGCTGCAAGGCGGAGTTTATAGAAAGTAAAGGTAATAAGAAAGGTTTTAAGGCAAGAAAACTTTTAATGTGTGACATGGACAATAGTACGGGATAAACAAAATCCATTTAAATTTTATCTTGTTGTAATTTTATGAGTACTAAAGCAGCGTGAGGCTAAAAAACAATGCGATCGCTCCAACGACACTCTGAGATTATTTGTGTAAAATAAATTTAATTTTTCGAACGGATCCCATAAGATGCACATTTTGTGACGTTTTCCTCACCATTCCTCACATAATAACAAAATATCCAATTTCTAAATTTGACGACCGACTGGAAATATTTTACTTATGTTTTTATTTAGTATGTGAACCTGTGGGCTTGGTTTTTGAAATTGTAAATAAAAAATACTTGATTGTGCAGCGGATGAACATTTATCAATGAAGTAAAAGTTTATAAATATATTACAAAATCAAACACTGACTATTTATACACAAATATGTGTACTAGTGGTCCGGGCAGACGTTATTCTGTCGCAGACCGCATTCTATTTATACTGCCTTTTCATAGTAACGCTGTTTAATACCTATCGCAAATTAACTTATTTGTTATTTTGATAAAAAAAAATATATATATATATATATGTAAGTACATATGAATGTATAAATATGTATTTAGATATAAAAAAATCTGATTAAAAATTTGTGTAATTTAATTACTTCCCTTCTTAATTTTAACAATAATTTTAATTTTATTTGAACTTTTGCATTTTATGTTTGACTTTAGTAAAATGATTCTAAAGTGAAAATTTCCGAATATTGTAGCTGTTCTGAATGATTTCTTTCATTTCATTTCAAATAAAAAATGTTGGTAGAATAAATTAGAATTAGTTTTTCCGCAATTAAAACTTTATTTAAATGCATTTAAATTTGAAAGGTTTTCCTTAAAATTTCATTTATATTTCTTACTAAATTTAAAAAAGCATATGGGACGCCAGAACACTTTTGTTTGACGGCTGATGCTTATTAACGTAAGCGAAAAAAGGAAAAATATATGGAATGCAGAGCAGCTAATTTCCGAATTATTCAATTTCGACCGTTTTTACAGTTCCACACGTTTTCATTCGACTAAGTATATTTTGTTAATTTTATCAATACATTTAGTGAATATAATTATAAAAATATCTTTTTAAGATAGCACAATCTGAAATCCTCCCCCTAATGGTGTCCACGTAATTTGTGAACAGCTTAAAATAACGAAAATGTAAGAGAATAAAAGTAGAAACGCTTGTTAACTTACTTTGGACAAATTCGATTCCGTATTCATTAATGGACAACCTTTATAACTGCTCCACCAGGAGGATAAATTAGAAATATCGTGGTCATCATCAATATATTCGCTAAAGTTAAGCCAAAACGTTCCTATTTAAAAGAATAAAGTATCATTTTAGTCTATTCTATTATTTGTTTTACCATGCTTTTGAGTTTATCATGAGTTTTGCAAATCCAAAACACAATTGTGACTCAATGATTATAATTATACATACTTACTATATGGTAAGTTGTTATCGTTTATTTTTGACACCGATGATATTGATGAATTACTTAGTTTAGTTTCAATCGCTGGGTCATTATCATCTTCTGTTTTTTCATCTGGCCCTGGTCGTAGCACAAAACTCACCAAAGAGAATAAAAAATAAAACGAAAACATATAAAACTGCTTATAGAAACGTGATTTCACGAAACAATCCCATTTGGTTTTTAAAAGATCAATGACAACACCATCCAATAACTCCAAGTGTTCTAATTTATCCTATAAGACAGATTAATATTTAATCGAAGTTAAAAATATCTAAAAGACTTAATTGCACTTACACCAAACACTACGAAATTCAATGCCGAGTCTTTGTTAATATTCCCGGTATTTACGTCGATCGTATCAATTTTTGACAAAGGATAAGCTGCGCAAGTTATGCTTCCCAATTGCCAATATATTTCGCGTTCGATGCTCATTATGTGAAAAAACATTTCGACCCTGCCCAATTTTGCTGCTAAAGTTAATGGTGTTAGGTTTAATACGTTTCGTTGATGCACGTTAGTGCCTACTTCGTAAGCCACATCAAACATATCAATTTTTTCGTATATAACCATCATGTGCAGTACATTGTTGCCATTTGTGTCCTGTAAGTCAGGATCAGCTCCTCGAGCCAAAACCAAGCGAAAACATTCTTCCTGCGAGAGGCAGGCAGCAAAACTTAGAGGATATTCTCCCCAATACACGTAACCATCGTAATTTGTCATTGGGCTAACACCCACGTATTCATGATCTGCGGAATCATAGCGAGAGGGTTTCTGATCTTCTGCAGACATAAACGCTCCACAGCACCTATTAATTTAATTTAAATAAATTGTAAGAAGATATCTATAACATTCAATTTTACCTCTCTTCCACATACGCATTCGCATCTAAAAGATATTTAACCATTGCAGGATCTTCATTTACAATGGCTATATGTAGAACACTTTCTCCATAGTATTCATCACTAAGGTATATATCCATGATAAGTTTGGGATAGAACTTTAATAGTCTCTTGGCTAAATCGGCGTGTAAAGAAGACGCGTTCAATAAACACAAATGTAGTATGGTTTCTCCAACAGCCCCCCTTTCCTAAATGAAAGGAACAAATTGCCAAATATTCGTTTTAATAAAGTGCTTTCTCAGACATCTGCATATATGTATGTATATATTTACTACAACTCATTTATTACTAACGTTTAAATTCCAGCACACAAAACGGTAAGCAGAAGGGTTTGATAAGTATTCAGCTTCAGATATTTCTGAACAATGGTCGTGTATATTAAAGTCATCATCAGGATTTTCCAGTGCTTTTATCTCTGGTAGTTGCTTGGTTCTTGGCCGTTCTTTGTTACGCAATAAAACCATTTTCGAAATTGGAAAGTAACGACCTGCTCCTTTATTATATAAAAACGGCTCCACTTTAGTCTTAATGGCATGATCGATTTCAGCAAATTGTTTTGTTTGACAAGCACGCTTCATCATGTCAACTAAAAGTCCACCGCCTTTAAGATTTACAAATTTGTATAAGGCTTGAGTAGAAACGCCAGCCTGTTTCTTAACTCCACTCGTCACATTACTCTCAGCATTCCCCATTATTTATTTACCAGATTCGAATTCTCTTCTTATTATAGCTTCAATTTTTTTAGATACAACGTTTCTCTACTTATTTTATTTTAATGCCCTTCAATACATCTTAATTAAAACTATACTAAAAAACTATTTTTTACCAAATCGATTAAACAAGAATGGTATCTAGTATGACATTACCATTGACCTGTATCAGTTTTGTTTCTAAGATGTGAATTGTTAGCAACAAGAAAAAAACAACCTGTTGATAACGAGATGTAGCGAAACTGTGCCACCTAAATAAAAACAAAGTATATTGAGTGTTGTGTTGACGAGTTGTATAAGATCCTATAATTTATCTATAATAAATATTTTAATTTTTGTGGAAAATATGTGTCTCATCAGACTAAAATAATCTTATCATAAGACGGTTTTGAGCTAATTTTCTATCAACACAGTAAATATCAGACATAAAAAATAACCATTTTTATTGGCCAACTTTTAATATATTAACTGAGTTATAACTATTGTCAGCATTTCATATAATTATCCGAATTATTTTTATTTCACATTTGATGTCAACGCAAAAAAATAATAAAAACCACCAATAATAATTATGCTTATTAGGAAATAAAATAAAAATTTGTCTATAATAATTATCTGACAATTTTTATAAACATTATAACAATTAAGAACTTAAATAATACATACATAGCCTATTTCTCTAAGATGCGACCGACACGTCCAAAAAATTTGCATGAAAAACGCAATTTTTTTTTTTTTTTGCCGATTTCTGTACAAATTCTCGAGACGCGTCGCTCGATTGTCTTACATGCCCTCAATTAAAAACCAATATTATAAAGTACACAACTCAATTGCAATTTATTACCGCTTATTTTTGAGTGTATTTTTAAATGAGTGAGTAGATTCTTTTTTATGTTTGGAATATGTAGATATACTATACGTATACGAATATAAAAGACATTATGTTTTAAATATAAATTGTAGAACATGAATGGTAAGCGTGTTTTCTTCAGAACATAACCAATTATGAGAATAAATAATTAACAGGACGCAATAGTAAAAACAAGGACGTAAACAATAAAGATAGTTTAATCAGTTAAAACTAAAGATGCAAAATGACGCATAAATGTTCGTCATAAAGTATAAAATGTATTTTCAGTTTAGAACCGATTCAATAAATAAAAAATTTTACAATTTTGCATTAATTTTCCTATTACTTGCAAATAATTATATTATGTGCGCAAACTCAACAAATATAATTTGAAATGAATATAGTTGGGACTTTTGATACTTTTTAGAAACTGCATTTTCGGCGACTGAAATCGTTACAGTTATTAAAATTAATTTCTTTTATATTGAAACACCTTTAGTTTAGTTTTATATTATTAGCCTATTATTTCGACATAGTTTGCCGGAAATAATCCATAAGTTCCGTCAGGTCCCAAACCTTGCCACCAGCCTTCATCAATTTGATCAATATGAGTGATAACATCGCCAGGATCAAATGTAATTTCAGACTCATCAGCTAAAATAGTCAATAAATATTACCAGCACATGGATAATTTCTCATTCCAGTGTTTGGTGCAAAAATCTTGCAAAAGCACAAAAACAAAATATCATAGCTTTTTTTATGCAATTTGATAGAATTTTGTGTATTTTGTTGTTCGATTTTATTGAAAAGCTACAATATTTTGAACTTGCACTCTTGCAATAATATCATTTTCACCATACACTGAATGCAGATATTGTTCACAAAAGTATACTAACCTGCTTGATAATCATACAAAGCGCGAGCTTTTAAGCTCAAATCACCCAAAGAATCGTGGCATATAAAATCATATTCATTAACTAGGTCGTTTACTGCAACAACAAAATGTAAAATGCTGTTTAATATACATACCCAATCTTTAATCGTTTATAAACTTACTAGCACTTCTTTCTCCCAAAGAACCATTTTTATTTGTACCTGTTTGTGACTGTGATTGTTGTACCGTCACTGATACTTTAGTACGCATGACCTCTTCTTCCTCGTCTTGAAATTGAGCAGCGTCGGTGTTATTTAACGATGATGTGTCATCAGGTGATTGTAAAGAATTGGATTTGCTATGTGGAGACCTCTTAATTGTCGAATACTGTTCGCTATCTGGTTCTAATGGATAATCATCAATGTTATGTGCTTCCTCCTCATTATTAGCGATGGCTGTTATTTCGGGCTTAACAGGAACCAAATTACTTTCGATAAAACGTTTTTCGTTTTTCATTTTATTCTCATCTTTTATTATATTAACGGCTTCATCTGGTTTCTGCCTTGAAAGAGCAATCCTGCTCAATACATTGTGTTCTAGTAATGGTACAGCATTGGTATCATTGTGCGATTGGTTTTGATTAAAAACATGAATACGCTGTGTTATAGAATTCCGAACGGGCTTTGCAGGCGGTGCAGTATTAAGCCTACAAATTCAAAAACATATAAATAGATATAGAGGTTGGCCATCACACATTTGTATTTTGACTATTTGGCTATAAAACTAAATTATTTTTCCAAAAGTATGGTTATATAATACATTTACATTATTCTAATCGCTATCGCGGCTGGTCTTACAGTATGTATATACAGTGGTGGCCATATAATTAAAACACTCATTATAGAATAAACTTCATCATTTAATTTCATTATATAAAAAGATCCATTTTTTATATTTTCACGATCCAAGTCTTGCAGCTTTAATGTATCTCCCTCGAAACAGTCCCATCAATTACTGAAACACAAAAAAGACAAGAAAATCTTTATTGGGTCGGCCAAATAATTCTTTTGTTTCAAAAGGCATCTAAGCGCTTGATTTCATTGTAGATTTTTCCTCTTTGTTTTGCAAACTTTCCGGCGATATTTAGTTTATTTATTACCTCTCTTTCTTCTTCAGAACATCTTGGTGTTTTGCCTATATCTAAACACACATTTATACAAGTTTACAAAAAAATAAAAAAATAAAAAAAAAATTAAATACTTACCTGCGATTTTTCCTGGAAACAATTTAAATATCTTTTATAACACAGGAATTAAATACGTTTTACAACACAAATTCGAGTAGAAAAATGCCGTTAGAATTACAAAACATAGTTTAAAAGAGCGCGGGGTAATAATTATGTTTTAATTATAAGACCACCACTGAATTTTCCCTTTACTTACTTGCTTTGAATCAGTACTTCACTAGTGTGCTTAGTAAAAATTGCTTTAGCCACACCCACGCGAGATCCAATTAGTTCTCTAGCTTCTTGGCTACGTTGCTGACGCATACGTTCCGCTTCATTTAATGCCGAGCCAAAAGTGCTAGCAACAGTTTTTTCTGGACTCAGAGGTTGTGGTGACCTTTAAAATAATATATAAAACATTAAATAAATGTTAAAATTGTGCTCAAAATATTTGTAGTACGTTTTAATGGGTATGTGGGCTGGTTGTAATTTATTAGCTATTTGCAACTTTTGTTCTCTTTCCAAATGCTCTCTTTCCTCACGAGCCCTTTGTTCTTTTTCTAACTTGTCTTGCTCTGAACGTTTCAGCTCTTTTTCAGCTTCAAGACGATTTCTTTCCTTTTCCTCTTCTTTTTTCCAAAAGTTTTGCATTACTGAGGCATTTAGTTCCTTAGTGGGTATAACACGGGTATAATTAGTACCAATGAGCGTTTTTTTATCTTCATTCACTTGGCGTTGTTCTTTTAAGCTATATGCCGATGATACAGTGCTAAGCTTTTTCAAGAGACGTTCTAAATCTATATCATCTTCACTACGAGCATTTATTGTTAAGTGAGCGCCTGAAAGCACTTTAGCTACATCATGTATATGATTGGCACAAGTGCCTTTTCTTAGAACTGGCGCTCCCTCGCCCTATATGAAAAAAACGTTACTTATAAAATTTGATCCTAAATCACACAAGTATAGATATGGACACATTCACACAAACATACATCTACACATGCGTTTAGATTTCTACAATGCACGGTGATTTAGAACCAATTTTCATTGGCCAAAACCTATATTTTTTCTTGACTCAGATTCTTAAAATGTTTATGCCATCAGAAAGGAAACATCAAAACTAAGGTAGTCAAAAAATTTGGTCATAATATTCGCAGTAGTGGATGTGGCATGCTGCTAAAAACAACGAATTTGTGTTAATTAAAAAAAAAATTGGCATATATGATCTGAAATAAACTATGATTCCTGGAAAAATATTATCGATAACGAGCAGCGTTTTTTTTTTATAACTTTGAAGTAAACTAATAAATTAATATATAAAACAGAATATGGTAAACTCCAAATAAACAATAATAAGCACAAATCGCAGGTAGCAAAACATATGATATTGATTGCTTGCCTGCAATTTTGTATATTTTAACCCATAACCGACGTTTTTTCTTACTGGTCCTGAAGATCCGAAGTCCAAATCGTAGCTGATTTTCAGCATGTGTTACCATACAAAAAAACATGTTCAAGATGAAGAGACTGTTACACGACAGAAGTAATACAACAATATCTCATTTAATGGAAATTAATCTTTTCAGGGAAAACTTTGACAGCAGCAGAGCTTTTACAACAACAATACTACAAACCACATTACACGAAAAGGAATTCTAGTACAATTAAAAAAAATCTATACTCAAAGATTTGAATTTGAAAAAGTTTATTTCCGAATTGTTTTCTCTTTGAAATCAAAGCCTTGATTAGTACTAGTACTTGAAGTAGTGCAAGGGCACCACTTGCGTATTAATAGAATTTTCGTGTAACGGAACACCGATAGCGCTATTTGTGGTAATAAACTGGTTCTGAAGCACACAATCGAATCTGCAAATGTACACATAGTATCAAGGGTAATAGTAACTTCCCAAGCACTCATATGTGCAAACCTATCCAAGTGTCTAACTAGTAGTTGTATATATATGTATATATATTCATACATACACGTATGCATAAATATTTTCGCTTTTGGATATGTACATACTTATACACACCCCTTCATACATGCCATACACACAAAAATTATTCTTAAGGCTTTACCTGCCAGTTTATAAGTAGAAATTTTATTAACCCTGTTTTCGGATCTTCAATTCGCACGAAGGCATACAAAATTTTTCCACTGTTTAAATCTTCACATAATTCCTCCACGCCACCGTCGCCACTAACCACAAATTTTAGGGTATTTGTCTGGCCTTCATAACCGAATAATGCCCTGTTCAAAAGACAAGTGTAATGTTAGTGAGAAGTTTTCATGTTCATACATACATATTATGTATGTGTAGGAAAGTGGGAATCTTTTGAAACATTGTACAGAATATGCTTACCAATCTGTTGAAGATTTGTCATCCAAAACATCTCTCCAAGCGGCGTCAATTTGATTTCGATATTTCTCCAAATTAACGCTCATTATTTTCGAAAGCCGTTCCTAGATTATTTTTATTGTATACTTCCGTTTTCAAGATAATCACACCGAAAAAAACTCCCTTCAGATATTTACCACCTATTAAGGCTACCGGTATAATGACGATTTTCCTATTTTTATCTGTTTAACTTCAATAGAATTACTCACAATCTGTCACCAAGCTTTAATTAAGCAAATGCATTTCGCCTTTTGTGTTGGTGAGCTGCCAATTCAATACTTTAGATTTATACATAAATGGCAAATGATGGACGTTTTTAGCAACTTTTATATGTCAACAATATATTTTCAAATACCCATTAAATCCTAATAAATGTTTATTACAAAATTCTTAATAATTAGAAAAATCCTAACACCAAAAATTTACCGATCCCAATTATAGAAATCATCGATGGAAAATGTAGTACTTTTATACAATATCAGTATATATGCAGGATTGCTAATTACGTTTTGTTTAACTGTTAACATGTCGGTTTAACTAGCCATAAATGTGTCCAGCCATCGCACATTTTGCTCTTCGCACAGAAATTTGGTTATACCAGACTGTTGCTGTTCATGGCCGCTTCGTGCTCAAACAGAGATGTCCGAACAATAGTTCACACCAGCCATAAATTTTTTCTCAAATTGAGAGTGTCTATAAATAATGGGAAAAAAATGTGTTCGTGGCCTTTTGTTTGGAGAATACGTGTAGGTGTTCCTGTTCAGTTTGAGCATAGTTTTTGGCTCTAATCGAGATTGTATGGATGCTTTAAGCATAGTTAATGCACGGGCGTTTTGCTCGTGTGCATTTTGTTTGTGTAATGGCATAACCGAGTTGAGCAAACAATTCTTCGGACAGCTCTGTTTGAACACGAGCCGACCATTAACTGCGAAGGTCTTCACTAACCAAATTTCTGTGCGAGGAGCAAAATGTACGATAGCTGAACAGATTTATTTATAAAACTTTATATTCTGCAAAAAATGTCCACTATAAGAAAACTTTAAATAAAGAGTTACATATTATGTCATTTAGTACTTTTAATTTAAAAAAGTACTACTTTAAGTGGTAAAAAAAACATACAAAGTATAAATTTTCCATGCCTGATCAAGATTCTTCGCATTCCACTTATTTTAATTCATACAAGAAATAAAAATTCATTGGAATTTGGTTTTATTTAAAAGTTTTGTGTCAAAAGATATTTAAAATTTTTTAGTATAATAAATAAATATCCTGCAAATATTAGTTCTAAGTGTAAAAGTGCAAACAATAACAAAAAAGAATATTTTTTTACACGATGAACATTTTTTCAGTATCTCGTCACTTGGATAATCGAAAAATTTCAAATTTATAGTACATTTGTGTTAGTTAAAATATATTACTACATGTATGTTTTATAAATATTCATACATATATTTTCTTATCTTTTCATTTATGCTCTTAATAAGCTAAATAAATATTGTATTAACTACAGTAAAGAGCGAGTGGAGTTCGGCTTCTCTGAAACTGTCAACTTTTACCATATGTTTTCTGCAGTTGAATTGGTTCTAAATTGATCTACGATTAATATACATACGTATGTATAAATATTATGTACTTCTATGGGAGATTCGATATGCATATGTATATATAGTAAAATAATTTACTTTAACAAAGTAAAAAGTTCACTTACAAAGTTGTTAATAAACGCACATACATATACCTTAAAGAAATGTTTAGGTACAAACATAGATACATACATACATATGTACATCCATACATTGATTTATATAAATAAAAATGTTTTTCTAATAGTGGTCGATTTTATGAGTTCATATTCAATAATTAATTCTCAAATACAGTACTTAAAATATAATAATATTTACAATTTTTTTTTATAAAGTTCAAATTATTTGATTATAACTTCCTTGGTTAAAAAAATTATATACCTGTGTACATAAATATAAACCTGTATAATCTTTGTGCTTACTGCTTCGTTCATGTCTCACTGATTTTTATATGTTTGAATAAAAGTATGTACATATATATAAACGTACATAAGTGCATTGTTTAAAACAGATGCCTGACTTGTGCATAGATACACACATACATATGTGGTATATTCAAACTTTTCTCAATTGACGGCCTCTTCCTCTGACTTCTCATTTTCTTCAACTTGTGTTTATTGATTTATTCTCAATGACTAACTATTTAAACCCATATATAAACAATTTCAGTACTACCTGCACTAACAACAGGTTAGTATTTCGGCTCCTTGCCAGTATGTTCTATCATAAAAGTTACAAGTCGATAAACTATGGTGTTAAATGTAATCGAATTAATTTATTTAATGTTCCCAGTCAGTAAGAAATGTGCAACTAAGAAATACAACAATGGAAAACCATTTAGCATAGTAGATATTAAAATTTAGTATTCAGGAAAGATCGTATATGCATTTAAACGTTGAAATACATCCATATGCATGTGTATATTGTTTTTAAAGCAAAGAATTCTTGTTTAATAAAAGAGTCGAAGAACTGAACAAAGTTTAATATTCATAACTTATATGCGCTCTTATCCAATTCGCTAATGATACAGGCGATATAGTGACCCATAAAAGATTAAAGTGTGATGCTTTTGTAAAATATACGTAGGTGTATTTTATTCGGTAAATGTTAATTTTTTGTATACATATAAATATATACACATGTATATACTGGTATGTATTTATGCATGGAGTAAAAGTGAGACATAATATACATATGTATGTATATGATTTTTTACTTCTGGTATTTTCACCAATTTCATGTAAGTGCAGTTTTTCTCAATTGCCGGTATCTACTAAAATTTTTTGGAGTCGTTCTTATACAATTTCATTCGCCTCCGACTAGTTTTGTTTGTCAAGTCTGCCAGCCAAAGTTAACTGGCTGCTTAAAATTCACAAATTAAAAATATATATTGACATATGGATAGTATTGCTTGCTTAGGTGCAAAAATAAAGTTAAATTGATAACTTTAATATATTTATTAAAAGTATTTTCCTTTTATTTTCAGAAAGTTATAATAGCTTGGATGTTTACTATATATTTTACATTCATTTATCCAATGAAAAAATTCGTTTCATTATACTTATGTTTCTACTATAATAAAAGCTTTCGCGAAGATCATATGGACTTGTTCTTGCTACATTTCTAAAATAACATTTTCAATCATAGCAACGTTAAAGAGCTTTGTCGGTAATTTACGGTGGATTAGTAAATAAATACTAAATTGTTCGTGTTACCTCTTGTATGCCTTTATTTCCGACAGATCCATGAGTGTAAATAGTTTTTAGAGAACAATTTTCTTTAAAATTGTAACAAGAGATATGCACTTGAAAAGTCAGACATTTTGACGTCATTTTAATCACACATCATTGATTGCTTAAAAACACGACTATGTTTAGTAGTAACAGAAATCTATTAATATAAACTTGTTTATTAAAAAAAGATTTACTACAAAACTTTAAAAGTGAAAACGCACAGAGTGTTTGTCTTATCAACTTCAATTATATCCATAAGACTGTTTTTTTATAATGGAATCTGCATTGGACGTTTTATCACGTGCTGCTACAATGGTGCAGGATAATGCAAATGGTATGTAATTATTTCTAAGAATATAAAATGGTTTATTGAGGTAATCAAAAAAAGCTTCCCTTATGATCTCTCTTACATTTGACTATAAGTAATATTTTACGAAGATATAGATTTTTGAAACGAATTTGCGTCATCCCTTGTCAAGCTATGTTTGGTGCCGAAACCGGTTTGTCGTTCTTTCCAATAATCTATATCGAATCGCCCTGTCGGAATATCAAATTAAGAATCATTTTAACGCCTTTGCTTTCGGTGCATTGGTGTTGGACTTTTTTAATATTTAATTTTTATCCCAAATTTACTTAAATAAATTTAGTCCGTAGTTTTAAGGGATTACTCTAATTCGCTATTTTAATCCAGTAATTCATAATTTGCGTGGAACATGTAAATAAAAATAATTAAAATCGAACTTTAAACGTATTCTGCAACTCGATCGAACATCACCATTTATTATATCACTGACTTTACGTAATCGAGTTCTAATAATATTCAGTCAATAAGTTATTTTGAATACGTACGAAGCAAACGTGTTGAATATTATTCACATCCATTGACATTCCAAAAAAAGTATCCATGTTAACTATAATACTTTCAAGGTAAAGTATTGCAATAGATACGAGTGAGTACCTTAATCCGCCAATTACATAGTCAATCTTGTTTTGGGATAGGGTAAATAATTTTTGTATGCTAATAATTATTGATTCTTGATATTTCGACAGGATGTTTTGATGTAGATTTTTGGAATGAATTTCCGTCATCCCTTGTCAAGTTTAGTTCTGAAACAAATGACACTGAAGATGACACATAGCCGAAACCGGTTTGTCTCCAAACCAAACTTGACAAATTGATGACGGAAATTCGTTCTACACGTAATTATTTTATATATACATTTTTCCATAGTACTATAAAATGCCACTCTTAGTTATAGCTACTTGTTGTTTGACTTTCTTAAGCACGAAGATATGTATCCCCTTGACATGTCATTAACAGATGACGATGGTTGTTTTAGTTCTCTAAAGACTTGATACAAACTCGATTTTTTTCTAAAAATCATTTTGTGTGGCTAATAGAAATATTTAATAGCTTTCCTTATTTGGAAATGTCAAAATTTATAAAAATAAAAATGTGTAACAATTTCTATTTATGTGCATATCGTTTATCGTTTAAAATTACACTAGTTTTTTGCATTATAACTCGAGAACGGCTAGTCCTATTTCAACATCGAAAGTGAATGGTGGTAGTATACTACAATTTCAGAGTTGATCGAAAATTGGTGCAAAAATCATAAAATTTTTGCTCCCTAAAGGTTATAAAAATGTTTAGTTTGTATATAAATTTCTAAAGCTAGGTGGTATATTGCCAATAAAAGAAACTACATATCATGAAAGTCGATGCACAAATCTTGGTTTTATTCACAGTTAACCCAGCTTTAAATTGTTTCAAGTAAAACGTAAATTTTTTAACTTGCTTCCTATATAGTGTTATATTTTCTTCAAATAAATAAAATTAAAAAAACATGTTTATAAAACCTTTTTCAATAAAATTATAGATTAAAAACTAACATTAGTAATAAATATAAATGTAGATCTATATATAACGGATTATTATTTTTACAACACTAAATCGCGCCAATAGCTATTAGACCAATATTCTTCAATATTTATATATGTATCTATGTATATATGTAGAAAGATTAAGAGTTTGAGCGAATGATTGATTTATCAACGCCCATCCCAATTAAATAGGTCATTTAATCCACTAAGCCAGGATTTTTTAAAATACTCAAGTCAAGCGGCTGAAAAGTATTCGAAGAGGGAAAAAGTGAATTTTTTGAAAATAACAAGTATTCAGACAAAATTGTTGTTGTTTGTGTAGAATCGCTATATGTAATTCTTATTCCATTTACTTGACAATCTCTGCAAATTTTAACAATTTTTGTTGGTCCTTTGAAAAATTCGGTTTAATTCATTCAAAATCATGAAAATTCTATGCATTTTGGTCCCCTCGCTTATTCATGTTTTGAGGCATTACAAGGTGTGTTTACCGGGTTACGATATTTTGAAAGTTATACAATTATTTTAAGCAGCTACTGTTAAGTTTAACGTTAACATTTTGTGAAGGATTCTTTTGTGTTTTACATGGTCACTTGGTATGTTACTTACCTTACTAGAGGTATGTGAAAAGATAGTGCGGTGTATATATATATATATATATATATATATATATATATATATATATATATATATATATATATATACCCTTCCCTATTGCACATGACTACGCTGTTTAAATTTCGTGGATAACACTTACATTCTTTTTTAGTTCTGAGGTTAACAGAAAATACGTAAGACAACATTTTTATGCTTACTTCGGAAAACGCTGAATTTTCAAGCTGTTGTATAGAGAATTTGTACGAAGATTATTAGGAGAGAATTTTGTGGCTTGTTTAATTTTTTTTAAAGAAATTGAGTATCGACGGAGAGTTTTAGTATGAGAGCTTCAGTCAGTATAGTAAGTTGCTAATTAAAGCACGGGTTAACGGCATTTTAAAACCTACAAATGTGATGAAGAATGAAAAGGAAATACATATTTACACACATATATATGTGTATATATATGTATGTAATTATAGAGATATAGACAAAATATTTTATTTTGCAAATTTACAAATGTATTTGCATATGTATATTATCACGTGTTTAAGAAAAATAAGACAAATATACAATTTATTCTTGTCATATTAAGAAAAAAAAAGGACGAATTTAAACAAAGTAGATGAAAACAGTACAAACTATTAATTTAAAACTTAAAACTCTCTCCCAGAATCATAAATAATAAAAACTAGTAAACACACTATACTTTTGTGTGCCTTATTGAAAGTCTGGCTTTGTTACCGCTTAGGCATCATCGTTACCGTCAATAGAGAAGCGAAAACATCGATCGTAAAACAAAGAGTTTATTCAAAATTAGTTGTAATCTACAACCAGTTGGCACTATTCGTACGTATATTTATAAATAAGAATAGTTGCATACATACATTTTAACTTTTAAATCTGTAAAAACGTGTGTACATTACGAATGTCAGAAGAAAAGTAAATTGAAGGAATTGTTTCGCATTAAATATATTTTATGTTTGCGTGTATTCACGTACGGTTTACACCTTCGTAGAGATTCCTTATAGTGAATAAAAAAGTTCGGATAATCTTAAAACATAAAACATCAGAATTAATATCGAGACGGATGCTTTTTAATTACGTCTAATACAATTAAAATGGATTATATTTATATTGTAAATGCTTTCAAACAACAGCAACAACTTTTGTTGCATCAACATCAGTTGCAACAACAATTGCAAAACCATAGTTTTACAACAAACACTCTATCATTCCAACAACAATTAGATAACACTAATATGTCAAATAGTTTGATATGGCAACCTTGGCGAGATTTGCAACAAGCTGCTGTGCACCATCATTTATACCAACAGCAACAACAAAAGCTACAGTTTAGAAAAGGTTTGCTCCTATAGTACATATGTATGTATATTATTACACAGTACAATTTCATACAACAAGCGCTCAAAAAATGATCTAATTGTAATTTTTAAGTTACATTTCAGCGTAATGAAAGATATTACTAACTTCAAAACAATTCGATGATTAAAATATAAATTAATATACTCGAAATATGAATTAATTTAGAATGTAATTTTTTTTATTGTAAAATTAGCACTTTGACGTAAAAATTATTTTTAGCAGTACTAAAAATTTTAAAAAATTGTTTTTCTGCTTGGCCCTAATTTGTTTTAATTTCTGTACGTATGCATGTATGTTATTTATTTTTTATATTTAAATGATATAACCGAGCTCATAGAGCCATATACATATTTGATGCGTATTTTAATTCGAAATTAACTGATTTCATAAAATGTAGCGTGAGCAGAGAAACCAGAACTTTTTTAAGTTAATGAAATCTGTAATTTTAAACCATCTTATAATGTTGACCTTTTTATGCAAAACTATGAAAATACTATAAACTTTTTTTTAATGAATTCCAATTAATTAGATCAGTTTTTGACAATGATAAACACTTGGTAAATGTGAAACATTAAAAAAATCTCAATAAAAAGTGCAATTATGCAACAATTTTAGGGAAGTTTTAAATTAGAATAATTATATTTACATAACATAGATGGGGAGAGTGCACGAAATGAAATTAACATTGCAATAGCACTAAATAAAATGCGAAAAAATTGATGCAAAATTTCTACCACCACTACACAAAAGGCTATTTAAACGGACTGTCACTAAATCTTCAAAAATGAATGGTCATGAAATAATTCATTTGTTATATTTTGTCCTCTATTTCCTCTCTACCTTTATTAAATGATTCAATATTAGTGCATAAATATTTTACATCACTATCACTTATGTTTAGTGAGGCTAATTTTTCATTCAGCACTAAACATTAACAAAATTATTGCAATAATTTTGCACGATCACTAAGTAGTAGTGCAAACTGCAAAATTGGTGCACTACCCCCATCTGTGCTACATACATAGTATCTATAAAAATTATTTTGTCTAAATTAGTGCATATAAATATTTAAGTAAAGAAAAAAACCATACGAATAATTCGGTAGTTGCAAACTAAAATGCCATTACTAGAACACATCGAATTGCTACTTGTAGCTTGGGTGGTTGATTTCTGTTTGCTAATATCGTATCTTAAATGTTCTTGATACATTGTTTTTTTTGTACTAGGGAGCAGTGTTATACCTTTTTGCCGATATGAAACCAATAGTAAAAAAATATTAACGATGTCGATATATAAAATAGAATTTCTAATGCATGATGTAAGTACATATCGCACATTGATAACAGGTACACTCATCTATATATGCAAGGCATTTGCGGTTCAGTTGTGGATGTCAAACTCCATATAAAAACGAGGCGAAAAACGATATGCGCCGTCTTCTTAAATTGGTGATTGCGCCCTCTAGATACAGATATTTTTTTAATGATAACGTTGAGGCTATCATGTAAGAGGGCCTAGTTATCGCATTTCAAAAGTATACATACAATTAATTGTTAGTTGCAGTTCGCGGCTTTTCTTGCATGTACCCGACTATGAGGAATAATTGGTGTATTGGGATTATATTAATTGGACCCACGCCATTTTTGTTTCTTATCAGGCCATATATCTTGATATTTTATCGGTAGAACAAAAATTGTGCGACCAGTGAATATCGTATTAAATTGGGCTCAAAAGCATATGAACTTCTTTAATGTATAATGCGGCGGAATTTTTAGCATAATTTCTTCGAAAAATTAACAAAATAAAGTTTTAATCTTCTGTATATTGGATTATACATATTAAACTAATTTTACCTAAAAACTTATTTATTCATTATATAACAAAAATATTTTTAAAAACTTTATTTATTTATAATATTTTGTTTTAAAAATAGTTGGTGTATCCTGCATGATTACGGAAATTCGTTCCAAATATCTACATGAATCACCCTCTCGAAAGATCAGATAAAAATACTAAATTACGTGTATGGACATTTATTATAAAAACATTTATTTTTTATTATAAAAAAAAAAAAGATAAATGGCAATAAGGGCCAAACGTATCCAGATGGAACCGAACTCAACACTACCACCCTTAATGTTTTGTTTAGAGCAAAAAAACTGATGTATCAAATACTTGTAAAAAGCAAATCTACCATCATTAACAATCTTAATTGTTAAATTAAAGCCACTGAAAATAAAATAAAAACAGATTTACCCCAAAATTTAGCACAATGCCCATAAAATCAGCCACGATTTGACTTCTGCTAAGCTTGAATAAATGACGAAGGGGTTTATTGTTGAAAATTTTAAAAACAAACATATCTATACATACATACCTATTAAAATTAGGACGGTTAATCAAATTGTAGAATACACCAAACAAGATTTATATTAGAAAAATACAAACAACTGTTAAAAATTAGTTTTAAAAGGTGAACATGGGGTTTTCTGCCCAATTATGCAATTTTTCAATAGGAAAATGGTTGAAACTATTGGTGCATTACAAATGGATTGACAAACTTATGCATACACCCTTTCCACCTGTAGTAAAGTGTATAAAAAGAATAAGGGGCCAGCGATGGAGACTACAAAGTGGGATATAAATATCACGTTTGTTTCAAAAGTCTTTTGTTATTATTTTAATAATGACACATACACAGATTTTATGGATAACATGCACACTTGCGTGGTTACATATATATGTACATACATAAAAAACTGAAAATAATAGGTAGTTGTTGCTTTATTACTTTTTTTTTTTTTAATAAGTATGTTAACGGCTGTGTATGATTCATAATGTATCTTTACGCCCACTTACAAAAACCAAATGATTGTTAAAAAATAAAAATATAACACTTATGAGAACTTATTTCATTTCAGAAAATCGTTTAACATCGAAAGAATTACCAACAACTGGTTGGCGTCGTGAAAGGCGTTTACGAACGGGTGAGTATCATGTTGCACACCATCATCCGTCGCCTGGATCCTTAGCAAATAGTGTACGTGCGTCATCCCCAATCTCGTCGCCACCGCCACCAAATGCACATGCCCACCTTTCTTGTATTTCCTCTGGTTCCATTTCTAACGCAAAGATAAATATGCGGTCTAACGCCCATAATATATCAATTGTGATGGCAGGAGCTGGAAGCATGCGTCCTTTAAATGAACCTACAAATCATTCAGATTTTTCACTTCCGCATTCTAATTTGGCAGGGCAAATTGATTTGGGTCAAATATCACACTCTCAAGTTTTCCAGCATATAAATTCAATTCAAAATGACGACGCGCCATTGGATATGTCTGTTGGTAATTTAAAACAACGCAATTCACCACCACCTCCCTATAGGGAACCGTTACCAGGTTCACAATTTGCTTCGTCCTTGGCCAGGCCAAGTGTTATTACGCAAGCTCCACCAAAACGAGATGTTAGAGATTCTACATTAGTGACAAACCGAGAAAATGACAATCGCAGTTGTGGTAATCAAAAATAATAATCTATAAGTAATGTTAATAATTTGACGTCTTTTTAGAATCGATTGATGAACATTTTCGACGTTCTTTGGGTAACGATTATTTTTCTTTATTTTCTAAGAGATCCCCAGCTAGCCAGTCGATAAAAACACCTTCGCCTCAACCCCATAATCCACAGCCACCAGCAGCTCATATCAGAAGTCATTCACCAACACTGCCTTCATCATCTGCAGCATCACCACTGCCGCCACAATCTACCTTAATACAATCGGAACTAATTCCTCCACCTACATATCCAATCAATTTACCCTTTAGCAACCATCAGCAAAACTCTCAGCAAGCACTCCCAATTCAAGCTATCGCAACACCAAAAGCAAATGATGTTCTTTTAAAACCAACTGTCATAGCAGCAGAAATTGAAATGGCAACACGGGCTAATTCACCTCCTTTATCTTTAATAGTGAGACCAAATGCACTGCAAAATCATCAACATAACCTTGTCTCGCAGAAATCAGCGTCTTTAATAGATATTACTCCATTAAAATCACCAAAATCTCCTATACCTACTCCAGTCGTTAAGTTAAGCAGCGCATCACGAACGCCTACATTTAGTACGGCAGGTTCCAGAACCGCTTCCCCATTACCATTACAGCAACAAACTACAGCTGGGTCGGTGGCATTAACCCATACATCAACAATTGATAACTCGCCGACATCCTCACCACACCACACACCTCTTCTTAATGTCGCAGTTCCAAGTCCCTCGCCTAATTTACCAGCTATAATGCGCATAAAACCCGAACTGGGATTGCAAAATGTCAAATCAAACAATCCAACACCACCGGCTTCTCCAACTTTGACTACAAATTATAATATAGATTTTAATACCACAAGCAATTCTTCCAATATATCCGCCCCCTCATCACCTAAAACGTCAAGCTGGAAACCTACAACCACCAGTAACACAACTGCTGAAGTTTTAGCTTCAGTAGATGATCATTTCGCAAAAGCATTAGGAGCAACTTGGAAAAAATTACAGGGAAATAAAGATATACGTAAATGAAATGCAATTGCGAAAAAGCTGTTGGTTAACAAGGTAACACTGTACAACTATATATATATATACATAGATACATGTAAAATTTTTTTTATTGTACATCAATGTACTAAAAACAAATATTTGCAGTGATCTTTTCCTGGGAAGTGATATTTGGATATTATTCGTTACAATAGCGTAAAAATTAAAAGACTATAAAAACCCAAAAGTTTGTTGGATTTTTCAACTTATTTACCAACTAAACTTATAAATATGCATAATCCTTGTAGTACATATTTTTAAATACACTCATGTATATTTTCAAAAGATCTCAATTTATTATATGTATGTTTTGTTCGCAAAGGTTATATATATGATGAGACGTGTAAAAAATAAATAAGACAAGCACGTATGTGATGAAACTCAATTTCGTTTCGAACAAATAAGGTTTAATACAAATTACTTTGGTTGTGAATAATTATTGTTTGAATTATATTATTGGTAAACAAATGATGCTTGAAACCTATCGATACATTGAAGATATTGATCG